>CM056197.1:117400933-118004395 GCA_029692085.1 Gymnothorax javanicus | reverse complement strand
ATTATTATAAGATTGCACAGTGGGTTATTTGTAGAAATATTTAGACCTAATCAGTGATTAGTGTAATACCTCTATGGGCAAAATTTCACAAAATTTGGTGTGCTTCTAAAGAAAGTTGTACTGTTCGAACCATGATATCTCAAGATTCTGGCCATGGAGTCACTATGGGCCACACCATAAAATTGTATTGATGGCTAACTTTATAATGGGTTGACGGATCAAAATTCATTTAACTTTTTTCACGATGGTCTGGAGATTGTGCATGCTGAATTTCATGACGATTGGATAAAGGGTCTCAAACAAGTTAGTTCTCCAATTGTTTTCATGAAATTAAAATGGCATTTTGGGTGCTGAAGTTGTCGAAAATAGGCTGCATGGATTTGGGTCGTTACAAGGAATGAGAAGGACAAAATTATTACAACTCATGTAGTTCTTCGGATATGGGAATGTGCTAAATACAGTGCCCTCTTGTGGCTGATTTGTTTTAAATTTGGAAGAGAGCTTTAATGTGCCATTTTGACTGAGCTTATGAAGTCTCATGAAGATCAGTGATTCGCACAAGCGAATATTGCCTGCTGAAATTTGATTGTTTGGCAGCCATTTTGTTTTGCTAGCAAATTGTAACTTCAGGAAATGCAAGCAAATGGGGCTACGCATAAGAACATAAACTTTTAAAGTTGTAGCTTGAGTAGTTGCTGAGAGATTGAAATATGTGAATTGTAGCACCCCCTTAACGGTAAGTTCTTTTACAAAACTTGGCATACAGTCTAAAAATGCTGTAGTGTGGTGCCAATGAAGTTCTGTTAAGTTTGGTCCTTTAGATCAAAAGATATTAGCCATAGAAGTGATTATGGGCCATGGTTTAAAAAATTTGAAGTGCGTAACTTTAACTGATTTATGGATCAAATCATGGCCTCTAACTACCTGATTTTAATTTAGCTTTCACTTTTGTGAAAATGGTGGGAGAAATTTGCACACATAAATAAGCAATACATTTTGGAGCTTTCAAGGAATGGGAGGGAAAAAAAATTGGCTAACCCATATGATTGGAGAGAAAAATTAACATGTTTAAGTCCTTATCATATAGCGCCACTAGCCAGTGGATACGTGTAATTTTTGGTGTTTGCAACATTTTTACCATCCATTATACACACACACACACACACATACACAGCCTCTTCCTCACTGGGATTGTGGAACTAGGGCCTAACCCAGCTGCACATGGGCAAATGGCAGGGACACACTCTGCACAGCTCGACGATCAATTGCGGGGCACATTCACCATTAATAGACCATTCACTAATACATATGGGCAATTTAGAGTCTCCGATTAGCCTGACATGCATGCCTTCAGGCTGAAGGAGGAGATTGGAGTTCCCAGAGTAAATCCACATGTACAAGGGGACGACATGCAAACTCCACCCAGAAAGGTTCCAGGCCAGAGATTCAAGCTTACAACCTTCTCGCTTTGAGGCGCCTGTTATGTCTGGTGAAAGGAACTAAATGCAAGTAGTCCAGAATGCAAAAATCGTGGTCTTTATTAACATTCCGGGTCCAAACCAGGCGATAAGTGACAGTACAGAAGGGAAATCCAAAAACCATGTCCAAAAAACAGGCAGGAGGTCAAAAGCCAAAAAGCACAGAGCACAGCACCAAATCGCAAAACAGAGGGAGTCGAGTGTTCAAGATCCAGACAGGAATCATGGTCGTACAGAAAAACGGTTGGCAACAAGAAGCAAACAAATCCAGGCAGGCACAGACAGAAATCGGGAAGAACCGGAATCGGGAAGAAGTGTGTCACTATATCTCAAACAGATCACTGGCATACAGGTAGCTCAGCACAGGAAAAGTTGATCAATGTTCTGACGAGGACTGAGCAGAAATGAGGGACTTTTATTCACAAGGGAAGTAACGAGTGAGGCGGGGCAACAGGTGTGAGGGATAATCTAAACATTAGCTGAGAGAGGAAAACACAAGAGGTAATTCACAATACTAAATAAGAAACAATGATAAAGACTAGTTTTCACAAGACATCCTTAAACAATAACAGCTCCATTCAAGGAGTGCCTAAGTGGGGAGAGATGGGAGAAACAAATTAATATAAGAGATAGTTGCAAAGTCTCTGCAGAAGCAAAGACAAAGAACTGGAAGAGCAAAGAGGGCGGAGTTACAGATTAGTGTGGAAAGCGGAGAGAATCAATTCGTATAGTTAATAGTTTGTGCAATAATAATATTAACCAGATTGTGCAAGTTAGTATGTTAGTTATTTACAGGGCTAATTTATTACAACCCCAATTCCGAAATAGTTGGGACGAGGTGTAAATTGTAAATAAAATCAAAATGCAATGACTTTCAGATCACATGAGCCAATATGTTATTTACAATAGAACATGGATAACATTTCAAATGTTGAAACTGAGACATTTTACATGTTATCCACAAAATGAGCTTATTTCAAATTTTCTGGCTGCAACAGGTCTCAAAAAAGTTAGGACACAGGCAAAAAAAGGCTGAAAAAGCAATTATTATATAAGAGAATCAGCTGAAAGAACATTTAGCAAGTAATTAAGTTAACTGGCATCAGGTGAGTAACATGAATGGCTATGAAAGGGATGTCTTAGAGAGGCTGAGTCTCTCAGAAGTAAAGATGGCCAGAGACTCTCCAACCTGTGAAGGCTTGCGTAAAAAAATTGTGGAATACTTTAAAAACAATGTTCCTCAATGTCAGAATGCAAAGGCTTTGAAGGTCTCATCATCGACAATGCATGACATCATCAAAAGATTCAGAGAAACTTGGAAAATCTCTGTGCGTAAGGGACAAGGCCGAAGACCTTTACTGGATGCCCGTGATCTTCGGGCCCTCAGACGCCACTGCATCAATGACCGGCATGATTGTGTCATTGACATTACTAAATGGGTCCAGGAATACCTCAAGAAACCACTGTCTGTAAACACAGTTCGCCGTACCATCCACAGATGCCACCTAAAACTCTATCATGCAAAAAGGAAGCCATTGTTGAGCATAATCCATAGCTGCCGCTGTATTCTGTGGGCCAAGGCTCATTTAAAATGGACTCTAGTAAAGTGGCAAAGTGTCCTGTGGCCAGACGAGTCCAAATTTGACATTCTTGTTGGAAATCATGGGCGTTGTGTCCTCTAGGCTAAAGAGGAGAAAGACCACCCCTCCTGTTATCAGCGTTCAGTTCAAAAGCCAGCATCTCTGATGGTATGGGGATGCATCAGTGCATATGGTGTGGGACACTTGCATGTTTTAAAAAGCACCATGAATGCTGAAAGGTATATAAAGGTTTTAGAGCAACATATGCTCCCTTCCAGATGACATCTATTCCAGGGAAGGCCTTGTGTATTTCAGCAGGACAATGCAAAACCACATACTGCAGCTATCACAACAGCATGGCTTCATAGTAGAAGAGTCCGTGTGTTGAACTGGCCTGCCTGCAGTCCTGATCTTTCACCGATTAAGAATATTTGGCGCATAATTAAATGAAAAGTCCGTCAAAGGAGACCCAAAACTCTCCAGCAGCTGGAAGCCTGTATTAAACAAGAGTGGGATCAAATTCCAATGGCTAAACTCAAGAAACTTGTCTCCTCAATGCCCAGACGCCTCCACTCTGCGTTAAAACGAAGAGGGGATGCTATACCATAGTAAACAGGCCCCTGTCCCAACTTTTTTGAGACCTGTAGCAACCATCAAATTTGAAATGAGCTCATTTTGTGGATAAAATTGTAAAATTTCTCAGTTTCAACATTTGCTAAGTTATCTCTGTTCTATTGTGAATGAAATACTGGCTGGTGTGATTTGAAAGTCATTGCATTTTGATTTTATTCACAATTTTCACTTTGTCCCAACTATTTCAGAATTGGGGTTGTAGTATGGGTTAGTATATGAACTAGACAAAACATAGAGTGTTATTGGGAGTAGGACTTTATTAATTAGGGTTGAAGGAAGTAAACGAGACATGAAGGAACTCGTGAAACACCGGGAAACTTCCGAAATCACGAAATGTGACAGCTCACAGACAGGGGCGTGCACTGGCAATGAACAAACAAATGCAAGACATCACTGGGGAAACAATGTGCACGGAACTGGCAAAATAATAAGGCAGATGATACATAATACGACAGAATAACTAAACTAATAAACCAAGTGGAAATAAACATAAAACCAGAACATACAGAAATCACAGATCATGACAGCGTCAGCGCCATTCTGTACATCTCTTGGAAATTTCCTTTGCTTGACTTGGACCCCCTGACGAATTACTAACTCAAAGCCAAGAGTACATTTTTACTTATCTCGCACATCTATAGGGTACTACCCCAATGACAATGTCCCCCATGCTGACATTTATTTTAAAGGTATTGTGTCCTTTGAGTAGTGTTTTAATACTTGATGAATTGAGTGCAGTGCGCGTTTCTGGAGTCATCGTCCGTCTGCGTATCTCACATGCTTGGCCAGACTTCATGACCATATAAGGGTCCCCCTTTCTCTCAGTCGTACAGCCTCTGACTCCAATTTGTACAACACGGCAGGCTGAAAACATTACATCTGCAGTATCAAATGCTTTTCATGAGCCCACAGAGAGTGAATGGGGGATGTTACAGTCGCCCTTTCCCTATGTTTTTATTTTTACAATCTGTAAATCAGCTGATTTAATCCAAAATGTGGCAGATTAGCCTCTCACTCCACAAAGGGAGAAAGCGCTTCAATGAATATGCTGAAAAAAAATTCCATAATTTGTGCTTTCTGAATACCCCAAAATACACAGATGAGGCAAAACATTATGCTCACCCAAGGATGAAGTGAATAACACTGCAATATAAAACAAAATGGTCTTGGATAAATCAGACGGCGCACAAACAGTCAGTTCTTATGAGTCAACGTGTTTGATGTGGGGGAAATGGGCTGGTGTAAAGACCTGAGTGACTTTGAGGTGGCCCTTATCATTATGGCCAGATGGCTGGCTCAGAGCTCCTCAGAAACAGCCAGGGCTCTGGGGTGCTCCTGGTCAGCAGCGGTGAGTGCCTGCTGTCAGTGGTCCGAAGAGAGATGAACCCTAACCTGGCGACAGAGTGTTGGGCACTCAATGGTCATCAATGCACTACGGCAACAACGGCTATCTGGTCTTGTCCTGACCTAGAGATGCTACTGTTGCACAAGTGGCAAAAACTTTTCATTGTGAGAAGAATGTGTCACCACACACAGGGCATCTCACTCATGCGCTTATAGGGAAGAGCTCAAGGTGCTGCCCTGGCCTCCAAATTCCCCAGATCTAAATCTGATCAAGCTCCTGGGGAATGTACTGGAACAACAAGTCTCTTTCTGCCAAGGCTCCACCTTCCATCTTACAGGACTTGAAGGGTCTGCTGCTAACCGCTCAGTTGCAGATACCGCAGCACACTTTCAGAGGTACTGTATCGACCATGCCTCAGCTGGTCAGAGCTGTGTTTGAGGGGGACCCGCGGGGGAACGGCATTATAGAAGGCAGGTGATCAAAATGTTTTGGCTCATCATTTGTATATATGTGAAGTAAAGTAAAATTTCAGGTTTATTTTCTGAAACACTTTTGAAATTCTGTGGGGATGGAGGGTTATGCAAAACTCAACACAGCACACGCTGGTGGCAGGAAACATGCTAGTGGCTGAATCCACAGCTCAGACAGCGAAAATTTCTGTTACTGTGTTGCTGCTTATGCACCAAATGGTGTGTGTGTGTGTGTGTGTGTCCGTGCATTTGTGTGTGCGTACATGTTTGTGTGTGTGTGTGTGTGTGTGTGCGCGCGTGTGGGTGTGCATGTGTGTACTTGTGTGTGCCTGTATGCGCATGTGCATGCATGTGTGTTTGTGTGTGTGTGTTTGTGCAAGTATGCATGCGTGCATGTGTGTGTTTGTGTGTGTGTGCATGCGCATGTGTGTGAGGGTGAGTGTGTGTGCATGTAGATGTTTGTCTGCTTCCGTATGCACGCAGAGGAACTATTTTCTAAAAATGAAATTGAAAGTACTCTTTGCTCCAGCCAGAACACAATGTTCAGTACTTCATGTTCTCTCACAGGAAAGTCCCAGAAGGTTTCTTTATCGAAACTGCGGAGGGGAAATCAGTAACGCTTGGCTGCACTTCCCAGCCCTCGCAGGTCAGTGCGTCTTAGCTGAACGCCACATGGCTCACACAGACCTAACCTGCAGAGGGCATCAGTGTCTTCAACCTCTAACAGGCCCTCTACGGCCAATCCTAGTCTTGCTGGGGAGTGCAGTGGGAAGGGGGCGGGCAGGGTGTCAGGGGAGCCAAGTCGCAAGATCAGAGCACTGGCTTCTGATGCTCCATGACCCGCCATCTGTCCAGCCTGTCTTGTACTTTGAAGACCCACCTCAGCACCCTCCCTTGGGGAATGGGGAGGGCACTAATCTCGAGCGCCCAGAACGAGCCCGTCTGGCCACTGTGCGACAGTCTGTGATGGCCTCAGTGTCCTGCCGCGGTATCAGGGGCGGATGGAACCCTTTTCCCTGGCGAGCAACCTTTCGCCAAGACCTCCCTACACACTGGCACTCATCCCTATCCCTCGCTCCCCCGCTCAGTGGAACCACTGAGTCTGCAGCCGATGGGCCGCTTGTGATCTTTCGAAGCGCGGACGTCCCGCTGTCAGGCAGGAAGGTTCACGCCTGCCTGCCTGGACACCATGCTCTCTCCACAGCTGATGGCATTTTTTCTGACTGGCCTCCAGCCACTGTGTGGGAGGAGAAACAAGTCACAGTCGCCTGTGCGCTGCTCTGTTTCACGAGGCTATTTGACTAATTGTATACGAACAGATAGAAAGACAATAACATGGGGGTGGGGAAGTCACTGAGGTCCTGGAAGGTTACGATCCTGCAGATCAAACAGGTTTTTTCATGGTTGTTTCTTGCCACCAAGCTCTTTTCCAACATGACGTTGAACCAAAATGCCTTGAGTCGGAGTCCAAGTCAATTGAGCCAATCACTTTTCCACTGTGTTTTCTACGGTATGCCATCAACCATGACCCCAAGGTGCTGTCGCTCCTCCACTGATAACCACAACCAAGCCCTCAGGACCTTGTCACTGTTCCTCTGCACACAACCAGGACACCACACACACCACACACACCATCTCCGACAGACACCACTGCTGCAGAGTCTGCAGTCCCACACTCCTGTAAGAAAGGGGAGATAGACCTGGTGCTGGGCATGGGTTATGCACCTTCAGTTTGACAGTGTTTTTCTTTAGCTTCTGAATGAGAAAGAAGCACAGATATCACCTATCAACCAATGCACCAGTACTGGAGGAAAGACGCTGCCGCAGTCAGCATAGTTCCCATGCAGAAGGTGAGCTCCTGAACCTTAAGCCATCCGGGACACTTGTGGGCCTTGACCTGGACATGGAATCCAAATTTAATTAGCTTTGTTTAGTTTATTCACCCCACAGTTTGCATGTATGCAGATCAGAGACAGAAACAGTCTGAGGCCGCGTAGTTATTATTGCGATTTAACATATAAAATTACAGACCATCCCTTGTGCCAGCTTGCAACATAAGAAGAATTTAAGTTCGCTCCGGAAACTGATAAGCTGAATCAGGCTGTCGGGTTTCTGGCTGGTACAGAAGCTACAATCCACCTCCAAGATGCAATTACAGCAGCTCTTTCCTACAGTCAAAACTGGTCAATGGGAACTGCTTCCTAACAGATATTTCATGTCGTGGGGGAGCTGGAGCCTATCCAAGCTTACTAAGGGCAAAAGGCAGGAGCACATCCTAAATAGCTTGCCAATGAATTACTGAGCTCACATACAATTCACTCACACATTATATACTCTTGGGCTATTCAGAGACTTCAGTTAAACATAGCATGCATGATTTTAGGCCACGGGAGAAACCCACGCAAACACAGGGGGAACAGTCAGACTCTTCACTGAAAGGTCCCCAGCTGTATTCGCACCCAAGACCATCTTACTGTGGAGCAACAGCGCTACCCACTGTGCTCTGACTCCTATTCAAAGACAATCCCTCTGCTTGGCTCAGTTTTTTTTTTTATATCTCTGAACATGGATTCTGTTTCCTTGCCACCAGGAGACAAGCTATGAAGCTCCGTTGCGAATGATAATCCGCAGACACTGAGAAGAGAAAGTGTGAAGTTGTTTCAAATTACCGAAACTGACTATGTACATAGAAGCCAAATCTAAGATTGAGCCCTTTGAGGGAAAAAAAGAAACAGGAGATAAAAAAAATGCTCTTCGTTGAACGTACCTATTTATATGTCACAAATCACTTCTGCTAATTTAAAGCGTAAGAGTGACACAACTCAAAACTTTGAAAAAGGAAAAGAATTGTAAAATGTAAGCGTAGATGTCCATAATCCTTGGTAGCAGCCAATATCTTTTGCACCGGTTATTGTGTGGGTGGAACAACTTAATGATTAAAATTAGTTACACGGTAAAGTTAGCAATAATGTCAGCTGATACTATACTATTTAAACGTATAGAGTATTCTAGATTAATTTTTAACACTAAATCCAAAATAGGTTACCAAATAAATTTTGACTGTACATGAATGCTATGTTATTTGTGAGTCTGCAGAGAGAAAGGACACCCTGGTCCATAAGTATTTGGACAGTGGCACAATTATTATGTCTACTGCACATGCGCAAGTAGACACTATGCTATCGAGTTGTAAGTCCGTAAGTAAAAGTGTCTACTGCATGCGCGCCAGTGGGCACATGCTCATTGGGTACCTATTTTTATATTTTTTGCACCATCATCATGGATCTGAAATGAGTCATCAGCTTAAGTTTACACTGACTGTATATGCTTGAGATTAATACAATGGGTGGAATTTTCTTATTTTATTTTCAAGGCCTACTTTGAAACCTACTCTGGTTTTGACATTTTTCACTACCCTCAATGTAATGGAAATGAAATGGGGTTATCTAAAAAGGTAACCCCACATCGTACAAGTCATTTTATAAGACATTTTATTCGCTTGACTTATCTCTATCAGGAAATATCCAATTTAGGCCTGAATATGAGAGGGTTTTGCAGCATTATATGACAGAGAAAAAAAACAATCATTACCTCGGTAAAAAAAAATATGTTCACTAGAGCAAATGTCCAAAATTACAAGTGTCAGCTCAGGTAGAGCATACCTCTTTACAAGAGCAGGGTTTACAGAACAGAGAGGCTACATTGTAGGGCACATTAATAAAATACGCTTTTGTTTTATAACGTGAAGGGTCAGTCGAAACATTGTGACAAAAAAGAATATTACGAGAAAGAATATTAGCTCACTTTTCGTAACAAGAGAGCCATTCAACAGAGACTGCAGAGAGAGCTTTTTGATGCAATGCATCATTGGACTAAAGGGTTAAACCTGTCCAACACCGTGTGCACTCACACCCCGTCGACCCATAAACAAACTGACTTATACTAGCCTTAACAGTCTCTGAGCTGGAGCCTGAAATTTGTGGGCTTTTACAGTGCTTAGGGTTAAAGAGTATTAACACAGCTGTGTGCATAATTTTTCACAGGCAAAGGAATGCCGGAACAGCAGATTTTCATCAATATTGATAGGGCACACCACACAAATACAACAGAGGCCTCAGAAAAAGTTCTACAGATAGGGAAATGAGGAGGACAAGCCTGGACCTCGACAGACTAATCGGAAAAAAAATTTAGTTTCATTCTGAGCTCCAAAACAGAATGTAATGCACAGCCTTTATAGAGCCGATGTGGAAAAATGGAAGTTTTGTAAACTGTTTCAGTTTCTGTGTGTGGTCAAACTCCTTTCAGAGTTCTCATTCTAAGCATGTATCTGACCATGTATCATGCAATCTTTCCAAGGGTTAATGTGGTGGTATCAAGGTACAAGGGATATGGAAATGTAAAAATGCTATCTTGCATACCACTGAAATTCATAGTCTCGCAGAAAATGGGCCATAAAGCCAATTTTTTTAAAATATTTAACTCTAAAATGCACCCGCCCCTAAGTGCTGATGATGCAAAAAAAAAAATCTTGGGGAATTTTCTTTTATCCAATACTTGAATAAAAACACCATCATCATCATCATCATCATCATCATCTTCTTCTTCTTCTTCTTCTTCTTCTTCTTCTTCTATCCTTTAACTCTCATTGACTCATAATTTTGCCAGTCAATGATTGGATACTGGTTTGTTAACAGGGTATAGAATCCTGGGTAATATGACATCACTGTACGACCTTCCTGTACATTCCGAAGTACCAGCCCACCAGACAGACAGGATTTCTCTGTGGCTGGGGGAGACCATACTGAGTCTGAGATCACTTCCCCTTTGAGACTGTTCACAGTGATGCATTAATAAACAGTACAGTCTGTTCTGCCAGCATCATCAGCCTGGCCGCTTGCATAGCAACTCTTTTTCTGCGTGCTGTAATTTGGCTGGAGTTTGCTTATTGAGCATCTGCAAATAATAGAGTGTTTGTTCACAGCGGACCAATTTCAAATGAGCATCAACTGTAACTGGATGTTGCAGTAGGCTCTTGCAGCCCTGGACGCTGTAGTAGTTGCACTGAAAATTCATTTCTGGCAGCAGCCCGAAAATTTTCACACTAAACCAGTATGGTTTAGTCTTTACAGACTCACTCCAGAGTGTGATTCCCTCTGAAACCTAAAACAAACATTTGATTACTTATAATGGTTATTGCCATGAAGCTGTAATGGCCGGTGGAATACGGAGGCCAGGTGCAACGACCAGAAAGAAAGAGAGTAGAACGGACACAGTATGAACACAGAGAATAATACAGACCAAACGAAAGTACTCGCGCTTCCAAAGGACGTATAATAGTCTGAGCCACGGAAGCAAAGAGAGATAGAAAGAGGGAGAAGAACCTCCAATAAATAGAAGATAGAAAGTCAAACAAAACCTGACTACAGATATCTTCGGCTATAGTGCTTAGCTACAAACAGGCACTCTAGCAAAGAGGGTGGCGAACATCCGGACATATAGAATCCGGGACCGCCCGGTTCAATCAGCCAGCTGAGTAAAGAATTCGATTGAACAGGAATATGATATCGCCCCGGACACCAAAAAAAGTCCAAAACACACGCAGAAACATCCAGAACCATGACAGGACGCCCCCACAAGGGACGGCCCCAGACGTTCCGAAAAACCCCGAACACGGAACTCCGAAATAAGGGGTGACCCAAGAGCACGGACCCAGCATCGCTCCTCAGGACACCAAACCCTCTGGCCAACCTGATAAGCCGGTGCAAAACGGTGCCTCCTATCAGCGGCAGCCTTCTGTTTATGCACCACCATGGGAACAAACAAACAGCCAGACGGTTCCACACCAGAACCAGGGTCGGGCCGCAAGGCCTCCCGCACAACAGATTCAGTATCCCACTGTATGGGAGCCACAGTCCGAGCCGCTGGAACAACCGGCCCAGAAACGGGACCACGGCCCAAGCCGAGAAGAAACTCCAATCAATAGAAGATAGAAGTCAAACAAAACCTGACTACAGATATCTTCGACTATAGTGTTTAGCTACAAACAGACACTCTAGCAAAGAGGTGTGGCGAACATCCGGCTTATATAGAATCCGGGGAAGCGCCGCCCCAGTTCAATCAGCCAGCTGGGTAAGGAATTCGATTGAACAGGAATGCAATATCGTCCTAGACGAGAGCCACAAAGAAAGTCCAAAACACACGCACAAACATCCAGAACCATGACAGAAGCCACATTATTGGTCGAAAACAATGTCTGAAAAGAAATGTATGAATACATTCCACCAGACACACAAATGAGCATGTCGGCAAGCACAGCTTGTCTTAAAAAAAAAAAAAAAAAGCAACTTTCTTTTTGCTAAAGTTAGAATTTTGCTCTTTTGTTTTTGGCCTTGAATTCCATCTTCTCTGTAACAGGTATCTTTCTCAAACAGAATCGAATCACTCAGCCGTGGTGAGTCTTTTCATCTATTCGGTATGTGTTCTCTCTCACTACAGCACTGGGGTTAGAAGTTATTGAGGTCTAACAGTGGAGGGGATGGATGTACTGAACAGTTTTGTCTCACAGCTTCGCACAGTAAGTAAATAACGGCTTTGGGCTGGCCAGAGCACCCCCACCCCCCACCAACCGCCACCCACCCACCCTGGACCTGCGACAGCGTGACACATTGCGCATTGTTCGACACCGTGGAAAAAAAGGAAGTGTCTGATTTTTACTGGCAGTATCGTTTCTCTCAACAAAGGCAAGCAGGGATGCGGATAATGTTTGTCTTCCATCTTCATGGAAGGATGCAAAAAAGCAGATCCGCACTCCGCTGGGGACTGTGCTGGCTTCTTGGGTTCCACTGAAACCGAGTTATGTGGGATTTTTTCGTCTTTCTTTTTCAGAGGACGTGAGTGTGTTAAGCATTCCAAAAATCCCTGCGAACTTAGCCTAGTTTCCTGGACGCAGGATGTTGCTGAATATGGTGGCGGAGCAACCGTCATCATTGCAGGCAAATTCAGGTGCTCTGCTGTTTGTGCTGAATGCAGCATACACTGCAAAACCATGACACCCACAGTGTTAATTTGAACAGCAGCAAAGTGTCTATATGCATCCACACTCTAAAATGTAAAAAATTTAACACCTGATTTGAGTTGCTTTAACACTCTGCATTGTTAAAATGAAAATGTATTTGTGTGGACATAACCAAAGTGTAAACTGTTCACTATAACGTCAGCATAAGAAACTCACCTGATGGATGTGAGCACCAGACTTAACGTTAACATTAACGAAGAATCAGAGCTCCTCGGTCTTGTTCTATTAGCTACATATTTAGTTCAATATAAAACAGTTGGTCACAATTTAAATTAGAACAAATCATGAAAGAAATGTAAATTATCATAAAATATCACGCGTGTGATTAAAAGAAACTGGTTTTATCTTGTGAAAAATGAATCAACAGCTTCCTCATGAGAAAGAAAATGGCGCAGGTGGAAGAACGGAGGAGTTCCAGAACCGTTATGCGAAGAAGTGATTTTGATCTATCCCGATCAGGAAAATGCACTCAAATTTGACAAAGTAAATGAGTCACAGGCAACACTAGCAGTGCAGTTTTAGAAATGTGTATTGATTTAACAACACCAACTCTCTCTATTCAACACTGTCCCTACTATTTCAGCACTCATGTATTAGCTGTGTACCACCGCTGGTTTATCAGGACCCAGTCCAACTACAGTATTGCCATATTTCAATGTCTTCAACAGTGGTGGCTCATCTGACAACATAAACATGCAGAGAGTCTCTGACAGTCTCCATTTGCCTGTGTTTCATCAGGAGTAAAAAATAACCAGCTAAATTATAGCAAAGTTATTAGGTCATATATAAACTATCAGCTATGGCGCACAATTGTAATCATTCAATTTATCCCAATATGAACTTGCATTAAGACCACAATAAAAGTTGTTGGAAGTCAATTTGGTAGACCAGAGGCTTATGTCAAAATCCCTCCAATCTGCTGTGAGCACCGAAATCTCTCAACAACAGTTCATCTGTCACAAAATGACATTACTCTATAACAAATGGCACCATATTCCTCTGCAACTCTATACCAGTTGGTCACATATGATGTTGAGGGAATAGTGCATTACTATAAAACAGCGAATAATGACACAAAAAATAGCCAAAAATCACATCAATCTGTACAGGGCTGGCATACTGATCGATGAAGTTCCAATTGCATCGGTACTATCCATTGGAACAGGAACAGGACCGCTAATTCTCAAATTCCCTGATTATGTGTTGCTACACAATGTTTTTTGAAACATTCATTGCTTAGCAATTCAACTCACAACATTTCACTGTTTCAGAACAACATGATGGACTGGATAGCTGGCTGAAATTTTGGGTGAAGTTCTTGTTTCTTCCTTCACTGAGCATTAAAACCTGATCAGAATAAATTGGTTCTCTTACTTTGCTCTAATGTACGCTCTGACTTTCATTCATCCATGAATTCTTTCAGCCGGGAATATTTCCTTGGATTATTTTTGCCTCAATATTTCGTCACAGAATTTGCACGTCCCTTTTCCAGTAATTGGGTACTACAAACATGATGTAAGGGCATATTTTGTTGACTATAATATGTTCACCAAGGATGCCTAGAGCAACTTATGATACCACTGAAGGGATTAATGTGAAATTTGTTGGGGAGGTACATATGGATGTACAGATAAAAAATTGTTCGATTGGTGTAAATCCGTCCGTAAGTAGTACTATAGTAAACAAATGGTCATAACTCCTAAAAGATTTCTTCGATCAACTTGAAATTTTGCATGCTTCATGTTAGTCAGGGTTGCTATGAAAATCAATGTGAACAAAGCGATAAATGAAACAGCATGGCCAACATCAGCAAATCAATTTTCACTAGCCCTTACACTCACTTTAGCTGTCACCTGTCATCATGAAACTTTCTATTCTTGTTAAGGATGTGTGAAAGAGCCATTTTAATTAAAATTACTTTGATTGGCCGTATGGCGGCACTAAAGAGATGTACAATATGTCTGGTGCAATAACTTCCAATCCATGTAAGCGACACCCATCTGAGTATTTGCAAACTTTCTGCCATTGTGAATCATTTGTGAAACCTTTCATTTTTATCTCCTCCCACACAGGGAGATCCATTCACGTGGCCTATATTAATGTAAATCTTCAGGCCATGCAACTTCATCACACCAAATTTGTTTAAATCTGTTCATAGGTGGCACTATAGCAAGCAAATGATCATAACTCTTAAACCAATTGGGCAAGCAACTTTAAATTTCGCATGCTTCATAATGGTGAGGGTTGCCATGAAAACCAATAAGAACAAAGTGATAGTTCAAACAAGATGGCCGACATCAGCCAACAAATTTTCATTAGCCCCTGTACTCACTTTAACTCATTGATCATTAAACGCTATAATATTGTTAACCCTTGTGTTAGGTTCACTTTTACGTACCTCATGTACTGTTCGGGTCAATCTGACCTGGGACATTTTTTGGGATTTTAAAAGCAATACAGAAATAAAAATGTTTATAAAAATACTTAACATGTATTGTCTTTATCTCAATTCCAAGAAATATAGATAACATATATAATGAATATTTCCTATCAATCTCTGATTTATCACATTTAACAATGGACGTATCAGGCGTTTTTGTGATAGTTAATTTATTATTCATCTAAAAAATCCACTGTAATAAAGACTGGCATAAATGAAGGTGGCATAAATAATGCTTATCTATGAAAAAATGAAATGAAACATTGAATTATTATTTTTTTTTATTTGAACTGATATTGTCTCCTCTGTATGTGCAGTATCACCAGTGCCTTGCCTAGCTCCTCTAGAAAAAGCCGTCTTCTTTGGAGCTTCCTTTGGTTCCAGTCCGGGTTGACTGCCATCCAGATTACAAACGTATTATAGGCTGACACATTCAGAATATTGTAGAAGATCACGAGTGGCCACCGTAAAGTTCTTCTTTGACAGCTGTAGCAGGCCAACAGTTGTCTACCCCTCCTTTTGTGACGTTATAATCAAGTATGACCTCTGGCTTACGGTCCTCCCAGTCACTGATCCTTCCATCCCTATGTAGAGTGCTTATAAGCACCACATTAGTGCCCTTTTTGGGTAAGTAGGATACCAGGGCAGTGTTGGCCGTAAACAGAAAATTGGAGGAATGGACTGGCCTGTTCTTTACTGTTAGAAGCTGAGGTGGGAGCTCCGTCTTGTTTTTTCTGATTGTTCCAATCATTGTCAGCATTCATTTGAGCTGTTCCTGTCCCAGGTTGTAGGAGGTAAAGAAATTATCAAAGGTGATGTTGTGGCCACCGAGGCCCTGCATCATATCCATCATATCATACTTGCATATCCATCATATGAAGGATATAAATGTGTGGGGGCATTGTAGCATGTATACTCAATGAATTTTTTCCTTTTATATGTTCTTCAAAGAAAATGAGCCAAAGACAAAGAATTTCAGGTTAAAAAAGTTTATCTTTGTATCGTTTTTCTTTCTTAAAAACTTGAAACGAGTCAATTTGACCTGAACAGAACACAAGGGTTAAGGACGTGTAAAAGGTCTTAATGTAAATTATTTTGATTGGACAGATGGTGGCAGTATAGAGAGGTACAACAAATTTGATTCCAATTGGCCAATATGTGGCGCTGTAGTGAGAAAAACAATGTAAAATTGCATATTTGATTGTCAACCATTTGACTCAATGGATCTAATTTTGCATGTTGCATCTCTGTATGAGGATAAACAGTCTTTCCAATGAGCGAAGTAAATCTTTAATTATCTGACTGCTTTTTGTCAGTTAGGTAACAGCAGCTATTTCAAAGACATGTTAATGACTAATCAACCTGAAATTTGCAGGGTAAAGTATACCATGCACAGTTATGTACAATGAACTAGAAATTGTTTGAAAAACATACAATTTGCGTCCTCACTGCTTCAAAACTGATGATTACCTCATGTTGCTTGGACCCCATAATCACCGCTTATATATATATATTTTTTTTCCCTACACAAATTACAAAAGGTGTCTCTATTGTCCCAATGCTGGACCCAACCATAAAAATACTACCACTTGGGTAAAATTGCTCGTTGGTGGATTTAGCCCCACCTGTGATCTCAGGTAATCAGAAAAGTGAATCTTCAATCTGAAAATTTCTGTTAAATTTTCAACAAAGCGA
This sequence comes from Gymnothorax javanicus, assembly GCA_029692085.1. Lineage (NCBI taxonomy): Eukaryota > Metazoa > Chordata > Actinopteri > Anguilliformes > Muraenidae > Gymnothorax > Gymnothorax javanicus. Next base: position 117,987,679 of record CM056197.1, on the reverse strand, counting down.
CTCCGTATCAGCGCATCTTCGAGACCAGTGGACTTGGAATAGGCAATCAAACAGAGATAACGACATATAAAGGTATAAATTTAGCAACGTTTAAAAATCTTGTTTTCATTATATTTGCGAGCATCGGATATCTGGCAAGTCTCCTGCCTAGTACAAACCATGACCATTGACGTCGGAAAATTCACACCCAACACGGCCAGATAAACATAATTAAGAGGAGAAATTTAATCAGTGCGCTTTGAATATTTCATCACTATGCAGTGTCGTTTTTTATTCGAAAGATTCACAGGCTTTATTCGATTTTTTTTTCTCAGTGACCACTTTCTGCTGTGACACCAGCTGATTTATTAGGGCTGAGGTCCAACAAAACGCCTAGTTCTTAACTGTGGAATATAGACTGCAAAGGACCGCGATAGTTTCTTCTCCAAACCACATACTTTAAAAAGTGAGCAAGTGCATCCTCTAGTGGCAAAACATGTCAAAATATTTCTGCGCTGACTTCAGTCCTTCACCCAATCTTCCCTCCGGTGGTAAATAGTTACACCAAATATGCTATCTCTAGTGCATTCATACGCCAAGATTGGAACATATATTCTTTTACATTTTATGAGGAGTCTTTTATTTGTGCAATTAAATTCACTTCAATGGTGATCCAGCAACTGAGAAGAAAAAGAACCCCTGGATGCTCTCCACATGAGTAAGTGCATACTTGGTGTGATTCTTCCCCCACTTAATGCAGACGAACGTAGATTATGAATAGATACCTGAGACTTATCATTTCACAGCATGCTTCTCATGCTTCAGAGAAAGTGTAAAATAACTTGTCCACAGCTGCTGAGGTCTCCAGAGAAGTATAATACTATACTTACTTAAATATTAATGATGGCTGTAATAATCATGAACTATGTTTTCATTTCCTCATGATATGGCTCGACAACCTGCATGAAACCAATTTAGTCACGGATTAAACCAAAACTTTAACAGAATATCGGGTTCACACAATGGCAACATTCAATCTACAAACACCAATTCTGAAGAAGTTGGGACGTTGTGTAAAACAGAATAAAAACAGAATACAATGATGTGAAAATCTCATGAACCCATATTTTATTCACAATGGAACAAAGACAACATATCAGATGTTGAAAGTGAGACATTTTACCATTTCATGAAAAATATTAGCTCATTTTGAATTTGATGGCAGCAACAAATCTCAAAAGAGTTGGGACAGGGCTGTGTTTACCATTGTGTAACATCTCCTCTTCTTTTAACAACAGTCTGTAAACATCTGGGAAATGAGGAGACCAGTTGCTGGAGTTTTGGGAGCGAAATGTTGTCCCACTCTTGTCAGATGTAGGATTCTAGCTGTTCAACAGTCCTGGGTCTTCTTTGCCGGATTTGCCGTTTAATGATGCGCCAATTGTTTTCAATTGGTGAAAAGTCTGGACTGCAGGCAGGCCATTTCAGCACCCAGACTCTTCTACCGTGAAGCCATGCTGTTGAGATGGATACAGTATGTGGTTTAGCATTGCCCTGCTGAAATATGCAAGACCCTCCCTAAAAGAGACGGCGTCTGGATGGGACAATATGTTGTAAAACCTCTACTTTTCAGCATTGATAGTGCACTAATGCAACCCGATACCATCAGAGATGCAGGCTTTTGAACTGTGCACTGATGACAAGCTGGATGGTTCCTCTCCTCTTTAGACCGCACGACATGGCGTCCGTGGTTTCCAAAAAGAATTTCAAATTTTGATTCATCTGTCCAAAGAACAGTTTTCTATTTCGCCTCAGTCCATTTTAAATGGGCTTTGGCCCAGACAAGACGGCAGTGTTTCTGGATCGTGTTCACTTATGGCTTCTTCTTTGCACAATACGGATTTAACTGGCATTTGCAGATTGCACGGCGAACTGTGTTCACAGACAATCATTTCTGGAACTGTTCGTGAGCCCATGCAGAGTATTCCAGTGCAGAATCATGCCTGTTTTTAATGCAGTGTCACCTGAGGGCTCGAAGATCACGAGCATCCAATGTTGACCTTCGGCCTTGTCGCTTGTGCACAGAGATTTCTCCAGATTTTCTGAATCTTTTGATGATATTATGTACTGTTGATGGTGGGACATTCAAAGTATTCACAATTTTACATTGAGGGACATTTTTCTGACATTGTTCCACAATTTTAGATGCAGTTTTTCAGATTGGTGAACGTCTGCCCATCTTTACTTCTGAGAGAGACTGCCTCTCTAAAATGCTCGTTTTATACCCATTGATGTTACTGACCTGTTTCCAGTTAACCTAATTAGTTGCAAAATGCTTCTTCAGCTGTTTTTTATTAGTTCCACTTACTTTTCCAGCCTTTTGTTGCCCCTGCCCCAACTTTTCTGGTGGCTGCTGCCACCAAATTCAAAATGAGTGAATATTTTTCATGAAATGGGAAAATGTCTCACTTTTGTCATCTGATATGTTGTCTATGCTCTATTGTGAATAAAATGTACGTTTATGAGATTTGCAAAGCATTGCATTCTGCTTTTATTTTCATTTTACACAGCGTCCCAACTTCATTAGAATTGGGGTTTGTAAATGAAGGCAAAATTCCATTTCGTTTTAAATAAACATGTCTGGAAAAACTGTCCAACAACGTAGTTTCTAAACAGCAAATGGGAAACAAAGCTCTCAAATTAAAAGATTGCCAGCCATGAAACATTTTATTACTTAAGACAAAAGCAATAAAAAGCAACTCAGTGACCAGACATTTTTCCTCAGAAAACATGATAAAAGCTCAGCAACACTACACACTCAGTGTATCATATTAAGCATGCAAAACATCACATTCCCAAGTAATTTAATAAAATGTCTTTTGTGTAAGGCACAAGTGCAATCCTCTGCAGTGATTCCATCATAGTAAGACTGTAAAAACGAACAATGTGAGTAAATTAATCACCTGTTTCTGCAATTAAAAGAGGAGATTTGTGGGACATAAAAGTTTACACTTTTCAAGGAGCAGCATTTTACAGCCTAGTAAAACCAAGGACTGTGTGTTACGGCGGCACTCAAGATTCAATTTACCAGAAACGGCATCAATAAAAAACAAAAGGGCCACTCAAGGCACTCATTTCAAACAGAGTTTCAGACATTTTTCTCTCTTCCACAAATTTCACACTGGAAAAGCAAAACCACATGAAAGGTTTTAGTTTTGGGAGAATCAGTCACACATCGCAGCAAGTTTGGCAGTAAGTCATTGAAAAGACTTATAATTTAGGCTGTGGCTATTTGCAAGGCAGCCTTGTGACTAATTTCCAATCGGGTATTTGCAAGGCAAGACCCTGATGATGAAATTCGTAAGTACAGGAACTACACAGAAATAGTCAAAGAGTGACCTCACCATCGTGGGACTATAAGTTTCCGCACTCACTGTATTCTTCAAACTTGTAAAATTTAAAAAACTTGGTGTCATTTGAAAACTCTTAACCTATAGACGATAAATCCATAAAGTTTATAGGCCTTAAACAGTGTGAAAATGGAAAATTCATAGTTCCCAATCAGGACACAGGGTCTTACCTAGTGAATAGCCACTGCCTTAAACTTTTACAAAAACCCAAGGACATCGAGGGAAAAGCTCCTGAGTGAAAGAGAGAGAGAAACTGAACAGAGGATAGACACAAGGCTTTTCAATAGTGGTGTCGTTGTCCTTTTAGTATGTTTTTTATAACCCATCACTTTCTGGAAGGGGGTTTAGGGGTTGAGTTGTGAACTGCGAGAAGAGTTGAAGTTGTGGTGGATTAGCAGAATCGCTATCTATAGATTGCTCTATGGCATTGTGGGGAGGAGGAGGCAGGAGCTGGGCACATCTGGACCCAACCCACAGAGGGTCCAGAGAGGGAAAGAAATACCTGAATCAATGAAGACAGGAAGGACAGACCACACAGGGAAAGAAAAAAAAAACATGAACAAAAACAAAAGAGAGAAGGCAGAAATGCAGAAACAAGGGAACAGAAGAAAGTCCACATACTTTCCAAGGGAGAAAGAAAAAGAGGAAATAATCACATTTGTTATGGGAGGACAGCTTATGACAACACAGCTACGCAAGCAAAAATGGACTTTCCCCAGGACTTTCCTGAAACAAATATGAATACTAAATAAACTCAGCAACAATTTAACAGAGTAAAGAAACGGTAACATAGCCAAAAAACTAAACTTTTGCAATGCTTATGGCATTTATTAGCAATGACATGACAAACATTGATAAAAACAGTGCCATAACATTGTGTATTTTGTGTTAGATGAGAACACACGGCAATCTGCTGCACACTTCATCCAAAACAAAAAGGTGGGAAGAAAAAACCAGCGGTTCAAGTGAATGAGAAACTCAACGGTCTGCCATCATGCCATGTCCATTTTGGAGTGGGGTGCAAGGCTGAAATGAGATGCCGAAGTAATTTATGTGCTGAAGATGTTCCACAGATTGCAGAAGTTAATAAAATCTGATCAATATTTGAGAGCGCTAGAGGTTACGCGTTATTCAAATAGGTGTCTATATGTGAAGAGATGTCAAATGTCACAAAACGGCTATTTTTCATAAGTCGTCGAAACCCATCATATATTTGTTAAAACATGTCGTGAACTACTTACAGCTCTTTATCCATATCAGAAAGGTCTAAAATGGACAAATTCATTTTTTCCAATATGGCCACTCTGCTGCGCCCGTTTTTGGAGATGCGGGGCTGAAATGCAATCCCAAAGCAGTTTCTGCACTGATGTTGTTGCACAAGTTTTGTCAAATTTGCTCAATATTTGTAACCACTAGAGGTTACAGGTAGAATTTTTTACGGAGGACCGACGACGACTGAGTTTACACCATATTAAAATCTCATAGTGAATGACCAGTCGAGTAAATAATACATGGATCAAGATGTTTTCTGGCAAATGCAACACAAGCCTGTGAGTTCTTTGTCAGCAGTGACCAGTGGTTTTCACTCTGCAGCTTTCCCATGGCAGCCATTTTTGCCTAGTCTTTTTCTTATCGTGGAATTGTGAACGCTGACCATAGCTGAGGTAAGTGAGGCCTGCAGTTCTTATACGTTAGTCTGAATCCATTTATAACCTCCTCGACGGGTCATTGACTCACTCTTGGAGGGGTTTTAGAAAACTGGCCACACCTGGGAAGGTTCACCACTGTTCCAAGTTCTCTCTGTTTGAAGTTAATGGCTCTGACCAAGGTTCACTGGAGTCCCAGAGCCTTAAAATTAGCTTTGAAGCCCTCTACAGACCAACAGATGTCAACAACAATCATGCGCAGCTTTTTGCCCATTCCTCATTCTAATTGGATGATATTTAGATTCAGTAGGCGCGGGCATAGCCATGCCTTGGTGCATCTAGGGAAATTCAACCCAACTATCAATTGAATTGTTTAATTTGTTGATTTACTAACTAAGGAAGCCATCACTTCTTCACAGAGCCAGGTAGGCTAGGATAATTTATTGATGGAGAAAAAGCTAAGCCATTTAAAAATTGTATTTTGTGTTTACTTGGGTTCTCTTTGTCCAATATAAAATTAGTTTGAGTTTCCAAAACATAAGTTATACAAATATGCAAAAAAAGAAGAAATCGATAGGGGGGCAAATACCTTTTCACAGAATATAGTATAGTACCTTTGCAGGGAAAAAAAAAAAGCACTGTAAAAAATGCATGGAATAAAAAACATCTGAATAAACAAACAGCTGATTCAAAGCTAAGAGTGGCATGAGGAAAAAAACTTTATTGAGCACTTTATAAATATAATGGATCTTGAAGCTTTGCTAAATTAATTCTGAAATCTACCAAAGCATTCAATTTTCATGATGTACATCTGGGATACATATGGAATGTTTTTTTTAAGATACTTTAACTGTTATTCCTCCAAGTGTTAATGGACAAAAGGACGTATACGGCACAATACTGAAAAACTTACATTACAGTTAAGGCTCTAGCCAGCACTCTGGTAGAGAAAACACTTCCATTTGCCCGAAAAGAAACAACTTCACGTTTAAAAACAAACAGACAAAAAAGACAATTCAATCAATCTTCATTTTCACGCAGTAGAGGCAACCAGTCTGTTTTTTGTCCGCATTGACCTAAGTGCCATGACCGTTCCAGGTTTCCTGACCGAGTGAAGTAGCCAAGCACAAACTCCAGGGCCACAGACATGGAGCAGGGGATTCTGGGATTAGTAGTATGCAGGCTGCTGCTGAGTCTTTGGTGAAGTGGTTCTACGCAGGGGAGGGGCAAAGGGAGCTCGCTGTCCATCCCTGTGAGTGCATGCAACAAGCAAGCAAAACATTACATCACTCTGTTAGCCAGGCAGCAGCACGGCAGTCTCTCTGTTACAATGAGCACTCAACACATGAACAGGACAGGTGGTCTGTGTTACTGCTGGACAAAAATTCTTGCCAAGGTAAACAAGAGGCATCAGGAGAGGGCATATCCCCCCGGCCCCACGTCATCAACTTCAGATTAGCAAAAGGCACCACTTCAGGTCATTATTAATGTGCACACCAGGTTTTGTGAAAAGATATTGAACTGTTTTCAAGTTATGCTCCGGAAACAAATGTTCACAGATGGACGGATGGACAGAAAACTGCACCAATGACGATAACCCCCGCATTATATGCTGGGGGGGATGAAAAGCATTAGGAATCATACTATTGCACAGACAAACAATAGCAGAAACGTGCACACACACGAAGAGAAAAATGCATAAGTGCAACATCCACAAATCAAGTGAATTATACAAATTCTCTGGTACAAAAGTACTTGGTTCAGGCACCATACTCCATACAAGGGATGAGCATAAAATCTGTTACAGTTCATGAAGAAAACCTTTTCTCGGGCTCTATTGGTGTACCAGTAAAACCTGTGAATCTGCAAGTGGAAATTAATCATATATTGCACTGAAACACATTGCTTTAACGACTCCACCGTGGGGACTGAAAAGATGAATCTCTTTCATGACTGGAAGAAAGGGCATCAATCAAACAAGGTCAGCAGTTGGGTATGAAGAGCTCCTGCTCCGTGAGTAGAAGTCAGAACTACATTTACTTGATGAATGGTGATTACGCACCTTTTTCCAATGAACAGAGCGTCACCGAACAAAAAGTAGCGACTTCACAAAAGTAGCTTAGTAGCGACCAAATGAAAGAATCTAACGCTCCTCATTCCTTGTGACCTCAGTCATAATGCTGTCATGTTAACCCTTTCTAAGTCTTCCAGTGAAACTTCATTCCTTGTAGTAAAACAAGTGAGCAGAACACTTCTGAGTTAAGTGTAAAGCAGTCTTAAGTATATACAGTATATCTTTGAGATCTAGGATAGTTAAGCTTTCAAAATATAGGTCACTTGCCCAACCTGTCTGTAACCATAGAATAGAACATACTGCCAATCAAAAAAAAAAAAAGTTTCTTTTTTTGGACCAAATGCAGTGTTTCCCCAGATGAAAAGGGTTAACTGATGAACACAGCCAAAAGAGCGTTTTCTTAAATTTAAAAACACTTGTCCACATAAGTCAAAGTTCATCAGCAATCTGAAATGAAATTGGCCTCGTTGCAGGTATCGAACATTTCTATTTTGGGGCGGGTGGGGGTGTATGGGTGTGGCACCAGGCTTACCTTCCAGCGGTCGTCCCGTTCAGGGCACCCTGAGAGGCCAGGGCTGCAAAGCCTCCCCCGGCGTTCAGAGCCCCAGTCTGGCTGGACGAGCTGTTCACTGGGCTGCCATCACCCTTCAGGATGCCTGTGCACTTCCAGTTCCCCATGTAGTTAGCTGGGAGGGGGGGGAGAGAAGGGTTGCTATTTACAGGGTGCAGTTTCAGTGGTAGGAAGACACTCGATATGGGAGAAGTACAAAAAGGAAGGACCATTGAAGGGAAATGGTCAAACAGCTAAGTACAATGCCACTCTTGTATAGACGGAACTAGTGTAGTTGCGCCTATAGTTGCCACGGCGTTTCAAAATTTTGCAAGCGTTTTTCCATTAAATACTGATGATTAAAAAAAACCCCACAAAAGCCAAATAATCCTATTAGAGGTTTCATTTATATCAGGGAAAGTGTTGCAACTTTAAATATTACTTGAGTGAATTTTGCATACTGTTTCTTTCCAGAAAAGTTTACCATTTTCTTGTCCATGCTAGCAGCCTTCTTAGCGTCACCCTGTGAACCATTCTTGCCGTCATGTGAGCCTACAGTCACCAGCTCATGGGTCAATGACGTAACATTGTCCGAGTACACTACTTTGGTTTAAAATAATTTTAAATGATTCATAATAAGCATCATTTTATTCTATAAAACCTGTTTTAATTTGAACATATTTCCAGTTTATCATAAAAATGATATATATTTTATGTTTTGCCATCTCAAACCGTTAGGTGGCGTAACCGTTCGAGCAAGTTAACACTATGTGAAATGTATTAAATATGTAATTTAAAATATGAATTAATATAACATTAATATGGGGGCATAATTCTATATTGAAAATCTTTCAAATAAACAAAGTTTAATGGTTTAATTGTTCTTAAATTGTTTGGAAAACCAAAATACCCGCCCCCTACAATAAAGAATCCATAAGTTACTTTTAATACCCAGCTCAACTACAAAATAGTAATGTTTTAGGCAGAGTAGACACTCTCAGGTATACTCACTAAAAAAAAAATCACTTAGAAAAAAAAAAAAAAAGAGGGAAGTGTGTTTTTTTTCCAGAAACTTTTGGTTGCGCCACCTGACATTTTTTGGCTGGTGAAATTGCAAGTACAGTCTAAAACTGTACTAAAACCCTGTAAATGTTGTGCAACCATTAAGACTCTTCCAACTTCAAATAAATGTATTCTGTACATTTTCAAAGATTTATTAAAAAAAAATATATATATATATATTTTTAAAAGGCTTATTTGTCATTGACCCTCATACATGACGTTACTGAGAAAGGTATGCCCCTTAGATCAAAACATTTTACAACGCTCTTTTTGAAACCTGTCGCCCACAAGGAAGCTATAGTCGCCCAAGAAAATTCCGCTTAACTTTTCCCCTTAGCGCGACACTTTGTAGTGGTTGGACATGAATGTATCACTTTGAAACAGCTGTTCGTCAAAGTTACGGAGAAAAATTTACCAGGGGCTTACTTTTTTGTTCTGCCCATTATTTACTGTTTGCATTGAGGATACCTAAAGGCATGATGAAAAATGTGGCGACTAAAAGTTTTGGCACTGAGAACTGTGGCGACCATGGGGCGCAGCGACATTAATCATATCACATTTGAGTTATTCAGCCGATGAATTTTAGTTAATTGATAAGGCAAAGTCGGGGGTAAATCCCCACTGGAGCAAAGTGGGGATAAAGTCTTTGCCCACAGGCCCAACTGTTACGCTGACTTAATCGTGGAAACATGTGGACTTGAATCAGCAACCTTCTGGGTTGAAAACCATAGCCACAAGGACACAGGCCACCCACCAAAAATATATGATTATTAAGAATGGACCATTACCTTCAAGCTACTTGATTAAACAATTAACCCCTTAAACACAAATTTCATTTGAATTTCTCTGTCAGTAGGTTGAAAGATAAGAAAAACTTTTTTCCATAATGTTGTTCAATGCCAAATACATATTGTATATCTGCTAGTTGTAGTGCTTCACTGAAGCTGCATCACACATCTATTGAGAGAAATATTCCAACCCAGGATACCAAGTTTTCACGGCTGCAACAATACATTGAATGGAAAATATGTAGATCTTGCCCATCACTTTATTATCATTTCATGGTAATTCAGCAGGACGTATTTAGAGGCCTCTGGATCTCTACTAGAATTTAAAAGAGGCCTGAAGTTCCAGAGGTTTGAATTAAGCAGCTGCATTTGACAAACCCATTTGAGATTGGCAAAAGTGAATAGGTTAAACATGTTCACTACCTTCTGCTTTTTATACAAATACATATTTACTGTTTTCATGAGTGAAATTTGTTTGGCAAAACCTAAATTCCCATATCCACAGTTTTTCCAAAAAGCGCCATGTGACACAGCAAGCTTTTACACACTAGACGCAGCTTGCTGCTTCACATTAGCTTCTTTTAAGGCTAATCACGCTGTCCATCCTACACCAGGAAATCTACCATCCTGTAGGTTTTTGCTCTGACCCCAGTTAAGCACATCCAACTATTGAGGAGCAGCCAAACAGGATCTTGAATGGTTGAAGGAGCATGCTTTTACAGGGCTAGAGCAAAAACCTTCACAGCAGCAAACATTCAGGAAGAGTCAAAAAGCCAGAGTTATGTGTATTGGCTAATTTAAGCAGAGGCTTGAAGTTACTCGTGTCCTAAAGAATTTTGCTGCAATTAATCTGTAATTTAAGATGCATTTTGCTGTTGTAGCAGTTGCTCTGCTTAAAATACAGCATCCAATCATCTTTACCTCTAGTTCACTTGGCTTACGTTCATCACTTTACCAAAACTAGTTGCGCATGGATACAAATGATACAAATTAGGTGATAAATAACAGGAATGGTTTCTTTTGTGAAGTCTATGAGGTTTGCCTTACCCCCTCTGCAAGTCACTTTGGCAAAGTGCCCCTTAAGCACGTACAATACTGTGCAAAAGTCTATGGCACGTTTCTAGAAATTTCGTAAGGCAAATATGCTTGCAAAAATAACAAAATTAAATGTTTCTAATAACTATGAAATGTACTATACAGAGCGGTAAACTGTTAAACACTAACCAATATTTGGGGTGACTTTGTGCAAAAATTTGGGACACAGTCCTGTTGTGATATAGTTTTATATGATGATTGGATTTTTGTTTGCCCCAAGCAGAGTGGGAAAACTTGCCACCCCTATTCTGCAGACTGACTGTCTCACTAGCATCTACAACCCCAATTCCAAAATAGTTGGGACAAAGTGTAATTTGTGAGTAAAATCAAAATGCAATGACTTTCAGATCACATGAGCCAATATGTTATTTACAATAGAACATAGATAACATTTCAAATGTTGAAACTGAGACGTTTTACATTTTTATTCACAAAATGAGCTTATTTCAAATTTTCTGGCTGCAACAGGTCTCAAAAAAGTTGGGACACAGCCAAAAAAAGGGCTGAAAAAAGCAATTAATATATAAGAGAATCAGCTGAAAGAACATTTAGCAAATAATTAAGTTAACTGGCATCAGGTGTGTAGCATGATTGGCTATAAAAGGGATGTCTTAGAGAGGCTGAGTCTCTCAGAAGTAAAGATGGCCAGAAGGCTCTACAAACTGTGAAGGCTTGCATAAAAAAATCGTGGAATACTTTAAAAACAATGTTCCTCAACGTCAAATTGCAAAGGCTTTGAAGGACCGACAGTGCATACCATCATCAAAAGATTCAGAGAAACTGGAAAAAATCTCTGTGCGTAAGGGACAAGGTCAAGACCTTTACTGGATGCCCGTGATCTTCGGGCCCTCAGATGCATCACTCAGCGGCATGATTCTGTCATTGACATTACTAAATGGGCCCAGGAATACTTCAAGAAACCACTGTCTGTAAACACAGTCTGCCGTGCCATCCACAGATGCCACCTAAAACTCTATCATGCAAAAAGGAAGCCATTGTTGAGCATGATCCAGAAGCGGCGCCGTGTTCTGTGGGCCAAGGCTCATCTAAAATGGACTGTAGCAAAGTGTCCTGTGGTCAGACGAGTCCAAATTTGACATTCTTTTTGGAAATCATGGGCGTTGTGTCCTCTGGGCTAAAGAGGAGAAAGACCACCCCTCCTGTATCAGTGTTCAGTTCAAAAGCCAGCATCTCTGATGGTATGGGGATGCATTAGTGCATATGGTGTGGGACACTTGCATGTTATAAAAAGCACCATGAATGCTGAAAGGTATACAAAGGTTTTAGAGCAACATATGCTCCCCTCCAGACGACATCTATTCCAGGGAAGGCCTTGTGTATTTAAGCAGGACAATGCATTACCACACACTGAAGCTATTACAACAGCATGGCTTTGTAGTAGAAGAGTCCGTGTGCTGAACTGGCCTGCCTACAGTCCTGATCTTTCACCGATTGAGAACACTTGCCGCATAATGAAAGGAAAAGTCCATCAAAGGAGACCTAAAACTTTCCAGCAGCTGCAAGCCTGTATTAAACAAGAGTGGGATCAAATTCCAGTGCCTAAACTCAAGAAGCGTGTCTCCTCAATGTCCAGACGCCTCCACTCTGTGTTAAAAAGAAGAGGGGATGCTACACCATGGTAAACAGGCCCCTGTCCCAACTTTTTTGAGACCTGTAGCAGCCATCAAATTTGAAATGAGCTCATTTTGTGAATAAAATTGTAAAATTTCTCACTTTCAACATTTGCTATGTTATCTCTGTTCTATTATGAATAAAATACTGGCTGGTGTGATTTGAAAGTCATTGAGTTTTGATTTTATTCCGGACGAGCCCCCAATTCTGTTACGACCCGGTCTAGGACAGGCAGCAACAGGTAGAGGAAGTAAGGGAAGGACGGGCGGGAAGAAGTGTAAAAGGCACGAATAGCACGCTGCTCAGTTACTCTGGTCCCCATCTGCCTAACCAGAGCTAAACTATCCTACTACTCTTGAAGGGTTACCGGCCGGGCTCGGCTCGGCTTTTTAAACACTGAGCTCCCGAACTCTCAGTCCGCAAATAAAGACTGAGTGAACGAATAGTGTACCCCCTATGGAAACAAGTTTCCACCCAGAATCACCATCAAAAATAATAAAGGAAAAATAACAAAGCAAAATAACAAAGAAGTGCCCCGATGGAAGGACTGTGAGATCCAGCTGGGAGCACACTGACTAACCAGAGTAAACCTAACAGCGTACAAAAAAGGGCAAAGACGAGAGGGGTAGTCAGATACAGAACCGAGGTCAAACACCGGGAATTCACCAAGCAACCAAACCAAAACGCAAGGGCTAGAATTCTAGTCAAATGGGACAGGCCAAGGGTCAACCACCACAATTCAAACTAAGGGCACGGCGAGAATCGTAAATCCAAAGGCAATCCGAGTCAACACAGAAGGCAGTACAATACTCACAGGTCGTGAACGCTAGTTACAGATCGAAAGAGCTAGTCTCCGCGGTTTAACACTAGACCGCGCCTTTTCAAGGTGTGAACTGAAACGGAGTGTCAGACCTTAGGCGAACCCAAAAAAAAAAAAAAAAAAAAAAGATAACAGATTTCAAAGCACAGATTCACAAATGTACGACAGGGGTCGTAACATTCATAATTTACACTTTGTCCCAACTATTTCGGAATTGGGGTTGTATCCCACTAAGCAGGATTCTCCATAAAGCCCAGCAGCCGGTGGTATATGCGCGGCTGTTTTCCTTTGTACTGCTGGGTGTTTTTGTCAAAGTCTCAAGCAAAAAAAAAAAAAAAAAAAAAAAACTAAACTAGGCTGCGTTTCAAATGAATACTTGGCTATGTACTGACCAGTCAAGGAAAACGGCCAGCTAGCCTCACAGGGCGGGAAATTATGCAGTTAATGTTACTGGCTAGCTAGCTCAGAGCTAATGGTAGTGTAATATTATGTGAAGCGCGGGGACTTGTCACGCACGATCATGGACTTATGGCATAACTTCAAAAGTAGATTGCTTATAAGCACAAAGCCCCTCTTGGTAACAAATCTAATGCTTGTTACAATGGCTTTAGATGAGCACCAAATACCGTTGATTTCAGAGAATAGGCAAGGTAGCCACTAGTCCTCTGAATCAATGAATAAAACGAATCACAATGTTCTGCAAAATTCTGTAACCAAGATAGCTAGATACCTAGCGAGTTATCGTTACCAAGATCATCATGGACTTCAGTGGGAGCAACACAAAACTTTTGCGACACGTTAATTTACCAACATTCCCAAAAATGAGTTAACATTAGAATATGTAACCATCTGGCTAATGTAGCGTAGCTAAATAGTAAGCCAGCTATTCTTTCCATAAGCTTAAAATAACAGAAACAATGCAACAAACTCAGCTTCATTGCCGCAATTAGGCCAGTAGTACGTTAATTCCAACATCGCGGTTTAAGGTTTGAATAAAATTACTACCTCGTAAAAAATAGCCACAAGTGGCAATGTCTTCACTTGTGTCCGTTTGCAGAAAGCATTGACGCTAGTGAGCTGGCTTTAACATGATCTTGTTTCTTAATGCCGGCAAATCTGTATTAAAGCTGCGTTTCCACCAAATGCGAAGCAAAATTTCCCCTTGCTTTATTTGTGGGAGCTTGACCGCGGAATCAATCGCTTTGAAGATTTTCTGCCCTGTTCGCACAAAGATCACATTCAATTCTATGGGAGAACAATTTGGTAGAGGATTGACTTGCGAATTCACACCGCCGGCCAACAGCAATGCCAGTTCAGCCTCATTTGCACTAAAGAGGTGGGCAGTACTTCCTGCAATCTCCAAAATTCATCAACAAGATGGCGGCGCTAATGTTGCTATGCTAACGTCACACACATATTACTTTATGAACATTGTACACTCGAGAATAAAAATATTCACAGAACTGATGATGTTGTCATATCAGAGGTTGAGCTAGACCACTATTTGTTGTGAAACTGTGATCCATAGGTTATTTGACACAGCAAGCTCGCTACTTAGCAAGCTAGGTAGCTAGCGTTCCCACTATCTCAAGCAATGCAGCCAACTACAGTTTGAATATGAAGTTAGGTAACCAAGCTAGGCAATGTTGCTACGAGTAGCAATGATGCTATTCAGAACACCACTCCACTTGCGCAAATTTTTCGCAAAAGCCTATTTTGACGTGGAGCAAAATGCAAATTTCATTAATTCGCGTGAGCCATTTACGTTGCGTTGCACAGTGTCTCCCGCGTGATTCGCATCACCCAGTGCGAACTATCTTCTTTTCGCAAAGGCTTCTTAACCACGTTCCAGTCGTTTGTTTCAATGTGACTCCAATCTGGGTCTATGACTGACCGTACTGCCATACAGACCTCTATTCCTCAATGCATGCGGTGATGGGAATCCTGCTTTTCAGAACTTTATCCGTGACCAATAATTCCTATGAATATTCACTCTAAATGTCAATGATAATGAGATCACTCTGCTTGTATTCTGCAAGTGCTTAAAATCTCTGAGAACACATTTCCAAGTGTCTCAACATCTACGCAGGTAGGGGCCCCAGGCCCCCAGATCCCTGGCTTATTTTCCCTGTACTGTGCTGCACTCAGCAGACACCAATATTTACAGTACAGACAGGTGATTTCAAAAGTATGGAGAACCCTGTCCAAGTAATTGCAGAAAGCCGTAATGATGTTGACATCGGGGCTGTCAAGGCTATATTATCAACATCAACAATTTTTAATGAAATACAAACATTTATTTATAAAACTATTCATTAACTTAGAATTTTGAATTTCAAATATACTTTTCATCTTCAGCAACACCAATGTGGAAAACAAAAAGTAAACATCTAAAGCCAGATTTAAATATTAAGAAATGTAGGTGGCTAAGCCTAAGACTTTGGCACAGTACTGCACATTAACACACTCAGACAGCAGACACATGGAGGAGGCAGGTCCCTTTCGTGGGTTCTGACCTTTCCACAGCCGCACACAGCCGTCATCTCCCGAGGAGGCCAGCAGGGTGCTGGTGATGTTCCAGCTGACACGCCACACCTGAGAGTTGTGGTTATCGAACTGCGCCACGTTCTGCACCTCCAGCCGGGTGGGGCTCCCCGAGGACCCAGTCTCCGTCCTGTCAATCAGGAGCACGGCCATTGTCAGGTGATGACGAAACACACGGCCGCGCGGCTCTGCTAACCAACCATTCCCAAAGCATACAGTACTTAATTCAGTTGCACATTAGACTACATGACAGCCAGTCTGCAGAAAGCCTTATTCAGACTGACAGAGAGAGCTTTTAAAGGACTCATATTACAGAAAATACTTCTTCCCAGGTTGGTGCAGAGTGACCCAGTCTCCACAGTATCCAATAGCCCAGAGAAGGCGGACTTTGAAGACCCCTGAATTTAGCATTTAAACCCCCTTCTCCACATCGGCGCATAGCACATGGTCTGAAAATCCCCCAGTTTTCTACATCGCAAACAGACCTGCTCTACATAGGTCAGACCTGCCAGCTCAGTATGAGAGCCCTGCTCCCTAACACAGCCTTGCCTAACCTCCCCACCTCTCTCTCATAGCGCTAATGTTAGTTTTTCATGCTTAGCTCCGTTTGCCCGCAAATTAAGACAGCAGAGCTCATTATCATATAAAGGACACTCCTCAGAACAGCCTGTTCTTCAGAGAGGAGAGAATAACAGGCAGCGAATGGCCAAGAAATGTATTTTTATGGGGGATATTTTTGCCAGAAGGTTGCCACCTCCCTTTTGGACATCCAAGAATGTAACCAACAGCATA
Organism: Gymnothorax javanicus; assembly: GCA_029692085.1. NCBI lineage: Eukaryota > Metazoa > Chordata > Actinopteri > Anguilliformes > Muraenidae > Gymnothorax > Gymnothorax javanicus. Next base: position 117,971,287 of record CM056197.1, on the reverse strand, counting down.
AAATCGGACATTAAAAGTACTTTCGCATTTCACTTGGCTTTATCAATTACTCAGCTGGCTACACAACTGGGTACAACAGCAATCCTACCTGGAAGGCATGATCATTAGCCCTGCAATCATTTGATTACGCAGCCAATTCCTCAAATATTATACTGCCGCCGAGATGACCTCAATATCAGTAATACAGCAGAGATACAGGAGCGTCACCCTACAGCCACTGTTACAGCATGAAAGTCTTGCTTTGCAGATGACTAATTCCCCCCCAGCTCACCGATAAGGAACGAGCTTGAAGATGCGAACATCCTTGGTCGCCACGGCGAGCACATGGAAAGACCGCCCAAGGTTCGGGGCAAATGCAATGTCGTGCACGGGATCCGTCACTGTCATAAGTGTTTCCACCTTGGCGTACTTCCTGTCAGGGAAGAAAAAAAAAAAAAAAAAAATAAAAAAAATAAATGTGACGCTCCCTCAAAGGCAATTCACATGACCATTAACTCTCATGCACATTATTAACATGTGGTTCCCTTTCAGTATTGCCATCTACAATACGGAGACAGTGAGAGGAACTGCAGGGTCGGTACAAACCTTGTGTTCTCGTTGTACTCGTAGATCTGCACCTTCCCGGTGTAAGTGACGCTGCTGTCGTCACTGCCCACGGCGATCATGGGATGGTGGGCGCGGGAGCTTGAATACAGCAGCGGGAAAAATACGGCAGCCATCAGCAACAGGTGCTTGTGGAGGCTGTTTAATGTTTCCGTGTAGTCAGTGTTAAAATGGCCCCGCAAAAAGATTGTGCGAGATGTGTGAAATACGCGGAGGTCGCAAACTACATCTGCGAAGATTTCGCAAACCTTACGAAATTCAGAAGGGCATAGTTAGCAACCTGTGGTCGCCAACCCAGTACAAATGATGATTTTTAGTCGAAGACTTGAGACCGTGGTCGCTCATACAGCAAATTTTAAACAACAAATATGGAGGGATTTAATTGGAGGCTAGCTCTCCTGATCACTTGGCTGGCTCACACTGCGAGACATGAGCCCAAGTACAAATTCTGAGCCGGTTTGCGAATGCCGCACAGCATGCATCAAGTGGGCTATGCAGATGTGTAAAACGTCACTATGAGCAGGAACACTGTCAACTACAAGAGAGCCAATCAGTAAAGCTCAGGGGCGGGGCCTGGTACCTGGAAGGGTTCCAGGAGATGCAGCTACAGCTCAGCTTGCAGGAGATTTCATGCTGCAGGGACCACTGGCTCAGGTTCATCACGTCCGGCGCCTCGTAGATTCTTACCACCCCGTCAGCTGAGCATGTGGTCAGCATCAGGCCCATGTGCTTCGGGGCAAACTTCACGTCTGTTACTGAAGTCCGGCTGTCCACCAGAGTCGTCCTCTTTATCTGGAGAGGCCGAGGAAGGTCACAGCAAGAAAAGATTCAATGGCGATTCATTCAGTAAAAGCCTAACAAGAAAACGTAAAAGAATGAAAAGAACAAGCCATTCCGTCGAGCAAAGTTTGCCATTTCCCCACTTCTGAAAAGTACTGAAGACTTAGGATGCTTAAAAACCAGAACTAAGACTAAAAAGCTCAAGAGATACAGCCACAAGACCTTCCACAAGACCCAGACAGCCTTTCAATAATCACACTCTGTGAGAAAAAATACTTCCGAATATCAATGCATATCTTACTGCCGTTTAAGTATCTGCTAGTTCTGCAAACAGAACTTGACAAATGAGCAGCTGGACTTCAAATTTCAAGTTTAAAAGCATCCACAGACAAATCATAGCCATTAAAACTCTACATTTATCAGCAAGCCGGATTTCAGAACACAAAGTACATCAGTTTTCACATAGGACAGCTGTGCTTTCAATGCACCACTAATACAGAAATTTTAACATCTGTGCTTACCATTAAATGTGCATAAGAAAGAGCAGTATGATGTAGGACCAGAAAACAAGGGATTGGAGTCATTGACAGAGAAAAGGCCGAGTCCTGGACCAAATTTGAGGTAAACAACCTCAATTCCAAAATCCCTTAATTTCGTCGAGGGCAAGGCTTTATCTGTGCGCTTGAAACTGGTTGAATATTTTGCAATACTTAGACCTGGGGGGTGCACAACGAAGCTGACTTTGTGATTAAGCCTGACTTTAAGCTTAATAAAAACTGGAACAGCTCATTTTACTTCAGTTCATGTTCCAGATTTGATGAGATTCCTGGTTTAACTAAGTGCTTAATCACAAAGCCAGCTTCGTAGTACACCCCCCTACTCTCCTTGACAGGTTTTGCTAGGCTAAGGCTCACCCAATGGCTCTGTCCCCTCTGTTTATCATTAGATTCGCCCACAATCTCCTCCCACACGGCGGCTGTCCGGTCAAAAGAGCAGGAAGCAAGCACCTGCCCAAACTCAGGGTGAGCCCAGGTCACTCGCCACACTGACCCACTATGTGTCTGCACAGGAGATACCAGAGCATCACATAAGTAATATCACCATTCACCCCACACTGAACAATTCAGTGGAATGTTCTTTTCTTACAGCAGAGGAACAGTAGTGCATACCTTCCAACTGGCTGTGCAGAGCCATTCTCCGGTCTCACTTTTGTCCCAAACCTGAAATACAAATGGTAAGACCAACGTCAATTCATTGATAGGAAAGAAAACATTATAAAACCAACGCGTTGTCAGCGCTGAATTGGCTGACTAACTGACGACAGAAATACGCACATTTTCATACCCAGTGGGCCTCATTCACTAATATGTGCGTGGAAATGTTCTTACTTTGCGCACAAAATAAGTGCAGATGCAAAATCACCGTGGGATCCATGACACCTGCGCACCGGCCAATCTTTTTCTCACCACCTTGCGTATGTGAGTGAATCAGAATCATTCTAAATTGACAGGCGCGTGCTCGCAATTTGTGATTAGCAAACTACCACGCCCCCATTTCTCCATATAAGGAAACCGCTTGCCTAGAGTCGATTCATGAATGAATGAAGCGGTTACGCGAGGAGAAAAGTAGTAAATTTCAGTCTGTTAGAAGCGATGGCGCCAAAAGGCAAAAAAAAAAAAAAACAAACAAAAAAAAAAACAAAACAAAAGAACTTTACGACCACAGAAATCGAAACAATTGTGTTCAAGGTGGAAGCCAGAAAAGGAATACTTTTCCAGAGTGTCTCCTCAGGGGTGACGATGGTTAAAAAAAAAGATGCTCGGACCGCAAAAACCGAGGCTGTCAACGTAGTATCCCCGGAAAGCACTGTGGCCCAGGTGAAAAAAAAAGTGATTCGACATAAAAGTTGATGCCAAAAAACGCACTACGGACCACAAGAAAAAGGAGACTAGTGGAGGACAGGGTCCACCTGATCTAACGCCACAGGGAGAGAGCCTAGCAGCAATAATTGGACAAACATCCATTCATGGAATATGTCCACGAAATGAAGGTGAAAGTGATGACATCCAAGGAGAAACCCAAGGTAACTTAAAAGGTAGAGTTGGTAACGTTGGAGAGCAAGCAAGATTTGAAAGTGGCACCTCCTCTAAGCTCCACCCGCTCCTCCCCCTCCCGTCATTGCTCCGTCCAAAGCCACACCCCCACAAACTTGAACGCGCATCTGACAGTCGGACTCAGCAGGGCAGAGAGCCGACTCAGCCATTTCAGCACATTTGGGACATCAACCAAACTACCTCAAGTCTCATTCACCTGTCAATAAACTATATTATTATTGTAGCTTTCAAGCTAGCATGTTATGTTTAGCAATACTAACCTTACACGTTTTGTGTTGTATGAACTCTCAAATGTACGTCACTTTGGATAAAAGCGTCTGCTAAATTACACTGTAACAATGTAACTTTTTTTTCTGTTACCATCACTGACAACTTTGACATTCGTGGCCGTGACGACATTTTGCTCGGCTGTCACGTATCCAGAGCCCGTCCAGTTCTGTCAACCACCGCCAGTGCAACTGCATCGCGCAGCAGACAAGTTGCGCGTCTGGGTCGCTTGAGGAAACGCGCCCCACCGAATCGGATGGTTCATCCCCGTCAACTCCTCCACCACCGTACGTGGTTCATTCACCAGGCAATTCAATGCACAGCCCTCTAAAAAGCTGCTTTCATACCGGACGCGAAACGAATTTTTTGCATGACAGATCACATTCAAAGTCAATGCAAAGACGCGAATGCACGCGCCTCCAGTCAGTTTACTGCGCGCAACGAAAGTAAACAGAGGCGGACAGACGCGTACACGTAGAGACTCCAGCATCATGGCAAAACATCAACAGTGAAGGCAAATAATTTCAAACCTCCGTCAGTGACGCACGGCACAATCATTTCGGCCCTGAGGCTTCTCATGGGGAATACCACGACGCTCTTTCCAACAAGATCTAACATCCTGGCTATAGTCTTCAACAGCCAAACTGACTAAAATAATGTTTATGATTCACTAATTATGAAAAATATAAACCTCCTTGCTATATCTGCTCAGAGACTGTATCCTGAATACGCAGACAGTCTGGTGGACAGTGATCAACACAGGTAAGCCTTTGTTTATTCTTGAGACGATAACTGGCATAATCATTTGCAGATAACAAGAGAGTTATGTGGCTACCTTGACAAAAAAATAAATAAATGCACTGCAAGAGAATCTAAAAATACGATCAGTTCCCAGCCTGCGTGTTCTTTGTTCGCTAACGTTAATTAAATAAACAGCAGGATCGGTAAACTGACATCGGTTGACGTTACCTTGTGTTTCTGCAAATCTAACGTCAGAGGTCAGCTATGATCACAATGAAGCATTTTCTTTGCCTGTTTAGCGGGGCGAGCCGTTACAAGTAACGCTGGATGTGGTATTTTTGGCTGCATTTTCTCTGCCATTGTACCGTTATGAACTTATTCCCCTGCTAACTTGGTATTATATTTGCAATTATGTGAGTTCCTAATTAACAGGCACAAGTCAATCCGAAAAACATTTTATTCAAATGAAAATGGAAATTCCGTTTGCAACAATTTGACAACTTAATATGAATCCTAGGCTCAGACAATGCAGTGGATGAACCAGTGCAGTCGACCTCTCACTCCCAGCAGCCAGTCCCACAGTCAACGCCTCAAAGCACGCCTCAGGAGTCTCGTCGGCATGCCCACGTCCTGACTGACGAGGTTGTCCAAAAATCAGCTGGCTCTCCTAGTTGTAGTGAAGGAAATAGCGACAGGCATAAATAACATAAACGAAACACTGAAACAATTACTGAATGTCCTCGCCAATAAATAAGTGCATGTGTATTGAAGTGCTGTGTGTTTAATTTACTTAATACAAATGTAGACAAAGCCAAAGGAAGAATCATAACTTATTCAGTTTGCATTTTGAAATTACGCTTTGTAACTTATCATCATTAAAGACGCTGCATCAATTCATGACGAGCCTGAATTGCAGCCCTGGCATGAGGTCCCACATGTGGCTGTGCGTCCTCTTGCGCGTAGTTTTGTGGTTCCGCGCCGGGTCTTACAGGAATGCCATGGGTCATTGCAAGATTGTGGAGGTCACAGCATGCCACGATGATCTTGCACGCCTTCTCAGGGGTATAAAGTAGTTTGCCACCGGCTGTATCCAAACACATCCAACGGCCCTTAAGCACGCCAAAAGTGCGCTCCATTACGGCGCGTGTGTGGGCATGTATGTTATTATAGCGCTCCTCTTGAGGGGTTTCAGGGTTTGCGTATGGTGTCATCAGCCATGTTTTAAGGCCATGTCCTTGGTCACCTAAACAATAACATTTTAGCATGAACAAAATAGAGACTTACTAAAAATACTAACTAAAAACAATCGAAATAAAAGACTAGAACAAAAGATACTCACCAACAAGCCATCCACTTCTCACAGCCCCTGCCTCCAAACGCATTCCCACTGTACTCTTTTGCAAAATAAATGAGTCGTGGGTGCCTCCTGGCCAGCGGGCCACAGCGTTAAGGATATGGCAGGCGGCATTACAGATCATCTGCACGTTGGATAGTTTTTTTCTGTTCATGTATTGCATTGAGTCAATCGATGGAGCTTTGATGCGCGCATGGGTACAGTCTATTGCGCCAATTGTATTTGGCATTCCAGCTATGCCATGGAACCCCCTCTTCACATCGGTCTGATTATGTTCATCATATGGGAATAGGAATGTCATAAGAACCGATACTTGTGATACCTTTCGATTCTTAAATGAGAAAACACCGACGAAGCCGATTATTTTGAGGCACCGTTAGCACCGAGGCACGGTAAGTTTCGGTGCTGTGACTATTCCGGAACTAATGGGGGCAGTATGCGCATCAGTGTTCCAGTCGAAACTTGCATTCAGATGGAGGTCACGAAGAAGTAGACCTCACCTCACAACAAACCCCATGTGAAAGATGGAAACTGCGGCTGCAGCACCCCGACTCGTTGACAAAAAAGGCACCAAGCAGTGACGTGCGGTCGGAGGTTAGTTTGGTGAGGCAGAATCCTTCCCTTTGCTTGATTAACAATCAGACGATTAACTAGTTTAGTAAGACTATTCGGCAGAATGACGGGCCAGTTTAAGTTTCCGTGGCGTTATTACTGAGTATATCGAACCTGAAATGCTCACTAGACAGCTGATTTGAGCGTACTTGCTTCCAGGAAGCCAAAGCAATGTCATCAATAAATATTAAAACAGTTCGACTTATGCAGAGTTCAATGCTTAATCAATATACAATGTATTCTCCTTTAAATACGCGCTTTTACACCCAAACCAAAAAAAAAAAAAAAAAGCGCGGGCGTTTATTTTCGGTCTTCTTTCATAATCCGATTAACAAAATGTTTAAACGATATACAGAATTACAGAGAGCCGAGAATTTTTACTAATTGATTATTCAGATTTCCATCCTTGCAGTCTCGAATTGAAGCGTATACGTGAATGAATCTTTTTGTCATTATCTCCTCTATCAGTATACGGGCTTCCTATAGGCTTGGTCTTAATTGTTTTGATTGTCAATCAGGAATAGTATGTGGGAACAGGTTCACAAAATCCTGTGATAAAAGTTCGGGTCACTGCCTCACCTCACCACACGTCTCTGGCTTCCTGTAAGCAAGTACTCGCAAATCTGCAGTTTTGTGAGCATTTCAGGTTCGATGTAGCCTACTGAGTAATAAAGCCGCGGAAACTTAAACTGGCCCATCATTCTGCCGAATAGCCTTACTAAACTAGTTAATCGTCTGATTGCTAATCAAGCAAATGGGAGGATTCTGCCTCACCAAACTAACCTCTGACCGCACGTCACTGATTAACAACATCCAAACGTTTTAACGAATTATCGTTTTCTTTTTTTAATATGTCATACTGAAATACACATTACATGATGTTTGGGATGGCCCGAGGGCACATGTGCTGCAATGCCTTATCCAGTGTTGTGCCTGAACATGTTCCTTTTTTTGAAGAACGGGAACTGAACGCACCCCTCTTTGGCTGAATGAACTTTGAACTAAACAAGTTTATTCTGAACGGAGTGAACATGAACAAAAGAACAACGTTTTTTATGATAACTTCTTGTCAGATCGTGGGACTTTGTTGCTCGGCTATCTAGGTAAAAACGGTCGCATTGCCATGGGATCTTTGAAAATCCATCTTTTTTTTTTCTTTTTAACCGTGGCATTGAATTGGCATAGAGAATCGTGTAATTTTACTGGTATCGGCACCGACTACTGAATTTTTGGTATCGAGACATCTCTATATGGGAATTTGATATATTCAGGCAATAGCCTTAGGATGCCATTTAATACCCGTGGGATGACCCGGCTCAGAAAGGGTTGTAAAATCCCAGCCCGGTCTGTTATTTTTCTCTGAAATGTACCTGTAGCCAGGAAACCGAGGGTGGATAGAACTTGCACCTGATGAGGTATCGAATGAGAATGGCATGTCGGGTGATTTAGATGCTCCAGAGGATCGCATAGTTGCAGTAGCACATGCCTTGGCAATCGTAAACGGCTGATAAGCCATTCATCATTTTCCTCAAACATGTTGTGTCAGCCCCTGGATACGCGCCCTCTCCTCAGGGCATGGGCTGCAATATCCTCTAGCAAGGCTAGATATGCCATCTTAACACTTGCTCAGGTGAATCAGAATCGTTTATATACCCTGCATGCCCTTTAACATGCTACCAATAAATCAACTGCCTTTGGCCACAGATGCGTTAATTTCATGGCCAAGAAATTGTTGGGAGTGGGTGATCATTATAGGCCAAAACAATTAAATGAAGACAGTGGCTATTCTTACGTGACTGTAATCCATTGCAGGCAGGCTATTCTTACGTGGCTTTCGGTCAGGCATGCGCAGATTAAAATTGTATGACTTCTTTGCGCAATTTTTGTCAATCAGGTCAATTTGGCGGCCAAGCTTGTACACGGGCCCGAAGGGTTAAGCCCGTAACCATGGCACCGGTAAATTGAAATCCCGTCCCCGGGGCTTCTATACTGAGCAACAAAAGAAACGCAAATTAGCTAGTTAGTTAATGTACTCTTATGATAACTCAGTAAAGTGACCGCAAAACAAAGAAATGTTTGATGAAACGAGTGTAAATGTGCACGCGCTAGGAATAAATTTGATTTTCTATAATAATTACGCGCAAACTTATTTTCCGGTCTGTCTTTAATTAAATTGCGTTTCTTTTGTTGCTCAGTATACTTGCTTCACCAAGGTTGGGCAATCTCGTGGTAGCATCTGGAACTAGGCCGTTAATCAGATAGGAGAACTCCGGTAAAAATAGTTATACATATCCACATTACGCGAGCATCAGTCACGCAAACCATCAACGTCTCTAGCTATTCTTACGGGAGAACAAGGTAAGATTATTATCGAAGTCCGGCAATTTCAATCTGCGCATATCTGACCGAAAGTCACGTAAGAATAGCCTGCCTGCAATGGATTACAGTCACGTAAGAATAGCCACTGTCTTAAATGAAAGCCAAAACTGTAAGGCCTACATTTCGAAATGTACATTCTCATATATTCCTTTGTAAACTAGGGCTGTTGTTATCGTTGAATGTTTTAATTGTCACAATGATGAGGGTGAAAGTGTGTCAATTTCATGGTTGTTAAATACATAAGGCCAATATATTAGTAAATTAATCATTTTAAAAAAATGATAATTAAATCTCTTTTTAATGAATGTGGTTTTATATGTTCTGCATGTACTTAAAAGGTATGCGTTTGCATTTTCTAAGTCAGTTCGGCCTTCCTCATTTGTGCGTACGCATGGTCTGAGGCAGGACTAGGTTTGTTCGCAGAGTAAGAACAAATTCGGGTATGAAAATATTGATGAATCCCGGATTTGTGCGTCAAACGATCGCACGCACAGTTTAAGCACAGATTTGTGCGTACAAACTGTTTGTGAATGAGGCCCAGTATCTCTAGTTAGATTTAAATCGATTAATTAACCAATAGGATTATCCGCCAGTATAAGGCGGTTTATTGAGCAATAACGCAACACACCATCGCAAACAAGCTCTAAAACCGCGAAACGTCAGTATCAAGAATACATAAAAATATGTGCAACTGTCCTTACTTACCTTGACACTTTGGTCACTTGAACAAGTCGCCATTCGCCGACCGTGAAAATCGTAGGATACATCATGGATGAGATCCTTGTGGTCCGCAGCAATGCTCCGAGCCACAAACATTTTCGTGCTCTTCACATTCGCGGCCAAAAATAAAAGCTATCTGAGAATATTCTCTGGCTCGTTGTATAATCAATCGATGATATGAGATTCCTAATAGATCAGTACATGATGTCATCACAACAATTTTGCACCACGTTATTCAAATCTTTTTCCATTCCTTCTTCGGTAGATTTATTTTAAAACAGACAACCACTACTGATTCGTACTGCCACCTACTGAAAAGGAGTATAGAGTAAACAACACTGATAAAAAATCTCATTGATGCCTAAATGTTTATTGAGGTCATATATTTTTTTCGAAAGAAACTGAAAATAAAAATTCACGTGTTACAGTGCCGTGTATTACGCAATGTTATAATTTCAATAAAAAATACATACTTCAGTTTAATTGATATCTTACAATGATCAGACTGACTTTTAAAAATGTATTCAGTTGTCAAAAAATGAATCATAAAATAATGACATTTGTGTGGTGGTTAAATTTTTCATTTTGAGGTACCGTCTGGTACGGTGTGAAAATCGACCAGAAAATTCCAGGCTTGTAATGCATATCCAAAATGTATATCACTGAAGTTTATAGCATAACTGTTCAGCATCAATTTATCACACATAATAAAGCTTTCTGCAGTTTTTAATGGTGAGAAGGGAATGCTTTTCACATAAACATGAATGTGCACTGTAACTACACGCAGTGGATCTACGTGGTTCTCGCTCAAAATTAGCTAACATATCATTTTGGGTAATTTTTAATCCGCAGCACGCACAATAGTCGCTCGTATTAGTCGAAAAGAAGGTTCTATTGCTGACTTTTGAATACGAATGCTTTCAGTGTATATCATTTACACTCTCAACCCAAAACTCCAACATCCTCTCGTGATGTAGGCAAGGGCATTTCGGGCATAGCAGGTATGTATATCTATGGTTGAGTGATTCGTGACCTAACGCACATGCGCAGAAGCGCTCTATGGGCTCGATGTCAGTTTCCGAAGACGCGCAGTATATATCTCGTTGCTTTCTGGCCGATGGCTGTGTTGGGAGATTTGTGATGAGAGAAGCCGTGAGTAGTACAAGAACCCTTTCATGGTTGAAAACCGGAGCGTAAAATGGACCAGGAGTTTGCGGACATAGACTCCCAGGGACGGTGGCAGAATGTATACATCGTAAGTAATGACCGGTAGTCACGGTATCCTTTAATATAAGTTGGAGATCTCAGAGTATTTCGACCTCTCGGCATCCAGGTTTCCAGGCCCACAGCCTGCATCGGTGACGCGCAGCGAGCTGAAGCCGAAAGTACCTGCGTACTTTAAAAACAGGTTTTGCCGCTGTCTGGCGATGAATTAACAAGAAAGTGGGAGATTTATGGTTACTGTCAGTGTTTTGGGTTGAAATGAGGTGGGCACTTAACAACAGCGGGTTGCTCTTTGCTAATGAATCTTAGCTGGCTAGCTAACTGTAGTGAATAGCCAGCTACATTAACTTGAACGGAGAGTAACTCGACGAAGTGACAAGATCTCAGTCGCTAGCTGCCTAACGTAGCTAGCTAACATTTTTTATTTTATTTATTTTTATTTACGACAAAGAGAACATGAACAGCGTCAGACATTACAGATTCCGAATAACACTGAAGTAAGCATGACAGACTTATGATAATGGTAACAAATTAAGTTGAGAGGGGAAAGAAAAAAAACAATAGTTGTAAGTATAAATCACATTGTATTACTAAATATTTGGTTATAATAATGTATTGTACGCATACTTTTCTTGTTGTATATATGTGTCAGAGACTGCATAAACAAGTCAAATTCTATTTTAAAAAAGTTAAGAGGGCCATGTTTTCGCGAATTTAGATTTATGTAAATCATGAGATTAATCATAAAATTCAATGAGTTAGCATTACATTCAAAATAAGCAGTCGCATCCCTAAGATGTATTTTGATAGTGTGACCAGTATTCCTTAAAATATACAATTCCATGTCGGTCCAAAACTGAGGAGAAAATGAACAACAAAAAAAAAACAAATATGACTATTTCAGGTTCATTGTTGCAAAATGAACAATTTTCATTCTCGTCAGTAAATCTTGACACCATTATATTGGAAGGATAAAAGTTGTGCAGAATTTTCAAGTGAATCTCCCTGACCTTGTTAGAAATACAGAATATAAAGGGAGAAAGCCATGCCTTCTGCCATTCAATATCAGGTAGCTAACAGAGAATTACCAAAAGGGTTTCCCGCTTGGTGAGATCAGCTAGCTAGCACATTAGTTCCTACATGACGTCACACATTTACGACAGCTAGCCACAACACGGGCTTGTCAGGCATGGCTATCATGTAATACTTGATGCTGGTCATGAATTAACGTTGAGTGTTTGTCATAAAGGTCTTGGTATTTGGCGTTTTCTGATTTTGGCTTCGTGAAGTGATTAGCCCCTAATTAACTGCTGCCCATAGTGCTAACTTGCCCGTCGTGAGCAAGTTGGTAGCTAGACTCTGTGAGGTTGGTCGGAGAAAAATGTAACAACCGTCGGAGTTATGTTTATTAGCGATTAGCGTGCTGGTAACATAACGTCAGATATCGTGGAGACTTTCCCGGAAACTTGCAGTATATGGGTTCCTTTCGCGTCCGTTGTTAGAGCAGCTTTGTTCTCATTTTTTCTGACGTTAGCTACATCGGTACCACAATCAACTGTTGACACTAAACTGTCAGTGAGGCGCTGTTTGGGGCAATGTAATACTCAGTATATAACGTTGAATGTCCTAAATAAATTATTGCATGGACCAATAGTAAATAAGACCCATCGAAATTAGGTCTTTTTTTTTTTTTGAAATATATTTAGCAGCAGACCGACTGATAACTTGCTTGACACTGCATTCAAGACACATTCAGCATGACAGCTAGCTGAGTATTGTTTAAGAAGTACAAATGGTAGTTATTGTGGAGGAATTGGTCATATTCCGATTTGCTTTGGAATATGGTTTGCCGAAATTCGTGCTTTATGACTTCGCAATTTTAACTTATCAGACCAATGTGACTTTGGCGTGATAATGAGAGACCACGTGTTGATGCTTTTTTTATTGTAAATGTCAACATCAATCTGCAGGCCATGTTTGTTTTCCTTTCTGGATGTGCTACCATGGGGCATTCAGCCCAACTTTGAAAAAAAGAAAACAAGTGACATACATGTCTATGTTAACTTGCTTCCTTTTGTCAAAGTTGGGCAGAATCTCACGTGAGTTTCAACATTAAAACCTTTGCGTTTCCAGGAAATTCGTAGCCAGTCCCATGAATGTCCATACAAGGTGGCGAGGTATCCGGAGAACAGGAATCGGAACCGTTACAGAGACGTCAACCCGTGTAAGCGATACCATATCACATACAAATATTATTTGTGTAGTTTTAAATACATTTTTATCTGTACGCGTGTATTGTCTTTTGGGTTTTTCTGTTTTTTTTTTCTCTGATGTCTTACCATATACTTCTGTCATGTGATCAAAATTTTGTCCTCATTTTAGTTGATCACAGTCGTGTAAAACTGAAAAATTCAGAAAATGACTACATTAATGCCAGCTTAGTGGTGATGGAAGAGGCCCAAAGGAGATATATATTGACTCAGGTAAGGTTTTTTTTTTTTTTCTCAAAAAGAACTATAATATGTATGACATATCGGTAGAAATGGCATTTTGCAAAATGTCAACAGTGTTGGCTGTGTTTTTGAGTGACGTGCTTATCGCGGAAGAAACACTTCTTCAGTGAGACCTGTCACTGATGCAAGCAAGTTTTTTTTCCCGTTTTTGCTCATGTACTGTTTTGTTGTTTACGTTTCGCTGGATTTCCCTTAGTGGATAGGCTGCTGCTCTGTCTCTGGCCTGCTGGTGGGACATTACAAAGCGTCAAGTGTACTTCTACAGACCTCTTGATTAGTAGCTATTTTTGGCTTCCTGACCTTCAGTTAGCTGTGCATTTTCTACGTATATGGAATCACATGGTGCTAATTCCGTGATGGACATTATAGCGTCTATTCAGTTGTAAGCTTGCGAAAGGGGGGAAAATGTGTGGGAAAGGGGGGACCTTATGGCTGCTCCTAAATTTTATCATGGTTTGTTAAAAAGATGTACCGATTGGCAGTTTATTCATCCATGGATGTTGCTCCGTGTGACTCGTCATGTCAGGATGAGGTTGAAGTATGTGGAACCTCAGCAGTTTTCAGTTTTGTTCTTGCTTGAGTATGGAATGCATCCCTGTCAGGCTGGAGAGCTGGTTTAGGTAAAGGCTACAGTTGAACAGGAGTGGTAGACGGTATTCGGAGATGGAGTGAAGGTTTGTGATTCTTGTAACCACTTTGATCTTTTTTCTTCCCCTGCCATGAAGTCGAAGGAGGATATGAGGATGAGTGTTGTCCTTGGCTTTTGCCTGCCTGTCTGTCTGCGTGTCTGTCCGTCCATCATGCTTCTTTTCCAGGCCAGGACTTCAATATTTTTCCATAAAATCTAATCTATAGATTGATCTTATTGTGTAGATGTCCCTTTTCATACTTTAGTTCATCCTCCTGTTCGTTCCTCCATCGCATTTCCTTTCCAGCTCAGGACGCCCAAACCTGTCAATATTGTCCAAGGGAATTTAATATTTGGATGCATCTTACAGTCGAGATTTTTTTGGGAAGTTTTTTGGGAAATGATCTCTGCCGTTTCTTGAATTTTGTTTTGGAATATCAGCCATCTTACGGCGGAGGGAACTGAATATTTTCTGCTTGTTGTCCTTAAGTAGCCGTTCCGGACTGTGCCTCCTTCCTATGCCTGGAAACAACTGGGCTGTATCCTAGTGAGGGGATTCCAGTAAAGCACTTGGGCCAAGTGGGGGAGGGAGGGCTGGTGTGGATCATCAATTCTTCCATCTGGGCTCATTCGGTGGGACTCTTGGGTTCAATTGTGTTTTCCTACACTGCCCCCATGTAATTTGGGAAATTGCAGTGAAAACATTACACTAAGTCTGGCTCATAGCGCCAGTTGGCGTTTCTGAATAGTCACTGCGGTCGTTTTGAGAGAAGCAGAGCGATGGATCGCGGTCGGCGGGCGCGTGATGAGCGTGTGCACCGGTGACAACTCTGACGGGAAGAGTTTGTTATTCCCTGAGGGTGGGATGTTTTGGGAGGCGCGTTCCAAACCGCTCCGTTCTGTAGCCTCTCCGCAGCCCGGCGGGTGCGACGGCGGTTTCAGGCCTGTCTTCTCCTGTGTGCACAGCTGAAGCACACCCAGGGCTTTACGTTAATGTGCTGGATCAGAGCTAGACCTCCCTAAACAGCATGACAGTGGAATTTTACTCGTCTCTGCAGAGTCACACATTGGGGTCGTTTGAACCCTTTTGAAGGGTAGATTTCTGTGGAATGTTGTTTTTTCTAAAATTCCAATCTGGTGTTCTGGAACTACATCGCCCTGGATTAACAGCTCTGACTGTCCTCAACGAAATGTTTGAAAACTGACGAAACCGTCCGATACCACAGTAGTGGTCTTGGGCGTAAGGGGGTAATGGGTGAACATCAGATATCGAATCATCTTTTTAAGTGAATTACTGCTGAATGTATTGTTCTGTGGATGGTACAAATTAACTGTCATTCTGTATGGTGTGATGTTTTAAAATGCACTGCATTAGTTACTGATGAACTGCTTGCTTGTCTTCTCAGGGCCCTTTGAAAAATACCTGTGGGCACTTCTGGCTGATGATCTGGGAGCAGAAGACGAGGGCGGTTATAATGCTGAACAGAGTTATCGAGAAAGGAGTAGTAAGTGCGGCCTCATCGTTCTTCGCTTGCTCAGCCTTGCTTTGTGCCTTCAGCATGGGGCGATTTGCTAAGTCAGCAGGATGCCTGGTGTCAGCTGGCTCTGAGTCTGTTGGGGTTTGTTACAAGGTTGTGGAGTGAATCACTGTATCAGGAACATGCTATACAGGAAGCCCATTGTAATGTGTGTTGATGGTTATCATTTGTCTGTATAAGCTGCCCAATTAGGCCAAAATTGGGGGGGGGGGGGGGGTTGGCATTTTTGTGGCTCTCAGTGCAGCAGTGTTGTCTGCGTACTAGCTAGCCCTTTATGATTCTACCACTGTGGAATTTACAATGCACACAGCTGAGGATGTGTGTGTGTGTGTGTGTGTGTGTGTGTGTGTGTATGTGTGTGTGAAGGTAGTAAATATTGCAGATGGAAGCTCTCATTGTGTGCAAATTGATCACTAATTTTAAAATTGAGGTACACTGCCATTGACTGCATTTCTGGAATTATTCACCCTCTGGAAAAGGAAAGGGGACCAGTTATGCAATCGTTGTGTTTCTGTGTCTCCGACTTAAAACATAAACAAATTTTTTTTGCTTTGTTTTGAGCTGTGTGGAAGTGCCCAATGGGTTTCTCCTATGACCTATATTGGTATAGCTCTTGTTCTGGAGGATGGTTTCCAGACAACAATTGTTTTTTTTAATTTATTCTTAGTTTTTGGTAAGAAATATGAGTATTTGAAAATGACCCCAGATGTTTGGGAGCCAGTTTTAGGGGAACTCCGTTTTCTGCTTCTTTTTTCTTTCTGATCCAGTTTGGTTGTTGAATTGGAGGTTGAAGTGGAGAAGAGAAGCGATTGGACACACCGATTCTGGTCTCCCATCTAATGAATATCTAGAGGCTGGTTTGGGGGCCAGGTGGTCTATTAATGCTTGGTAAATTCAAACAAATGCGGACCCAATGTCTCTTTGTTCATCCCCCGCAGCTGGGTGAGACACTGAGCCATTCAAAGCCCTCGTTTGGTCTATGGTTTCCATGGTTTCTTGGTTCACCTTAGTTAATTGGTTTCACCCTCTTAGGACAAATGCGCGCAGTACTGGCCGACCGAGGAGGAGCGCGACATGACGTTCAGGGACACGCGGTTCGTCGTGACGCTGGTCTCTGAGGATGTGGAGTCTTACTACACGATACGTTTGCTGGAGCTGCGAAACTTGAACGTGAGGGTCTTTCTCTGCTTAATAGATGCTTGTACGATATTTCATTCGTGCAGATGTTTAATGATGTTCACTCGACTGGTTTTTCTGTGCATTTACACTAGTGTCTTTTTTTTTTTTTTTTCCCCCTGCTCAGACGGGTGAGACACGCGAGATCTATCACTTTCATTATACCTCCTGGCCCGATTTTGGTGTCCCAGAATCTCCAGCCTCCTTCCTCGACTTCCTGTTCAAGGTACGAGAGTCAGGCTCCTTGGGTGCTGACCAGGGGCCAGCCGTAGTGCACTGTAGCGCTGGGATTGGCCGGTCGGGAACCTTCTCATTGGTTGACACCTGTCTGGTCTTGGTAAGTGCTCCCTTGTTTTGTCTGCTCATGTAAATGTGATGTTTTTTTAATCCTTGGCATTTTTTTGGTGAGGGAAATGTAGGGCCCTATGAAATCCATTTGGATTTCTTCAGATTTCAATAAATTTTTGCCATAATTCCATGTTTTCTGTTTAAGTTTTATTTGAGTTCTGTGTTTTATTATTAAAGTGTGTTTTGTTATCAAAAAGTGTTTAATCATATGGTGGATGAATAAAATTTCAACAATTGAACAAGAAAATACTCAAAATTTAGTGAATATAATAAATCTGATGTAACAGAACATTGCACTTTTTAATTAAAGAAAGTGCCTTAATACAAGCAAGTCTAAAACACTCCATCCTATTGTAAAATGAAGTGCTTCACTTCTCTAGCTGCACTGAATTAAAACTAGCTAATAATAGCTGCGACGTGATACCCTATGCTTCAGTGAACGATGACAGATTTTTTTGTGAGAGACTTTATGTGCGATCATGGGTTACATATGTCTCTGTTATTACCACTTTTAGCTTGTTCTATTACCATTTGTAGCTGTTATTAAAAGCAGGGCTAGAGCTTTGGGTAGTGCAATGTAGTCAGGGCAGCATGGCTGTTACAAGTTAGCTTTCCAAATTAGAATAATAGTCTGTTTTGTAAATAGTTGCAATGTCATGTTTGTAAATAGCTAGCACTTACGTTATTACTGTGAATAAATCTGTTCTTTGCTGTTAATAGTTGCTTTTGGTGTATACCACCTGACAGTACTTTAGCTACCTTCGGGTTAAGGTCGATCTGAGAAGGGGTAATATTGGTTGAGGATGTTGTTGGTCTGTGTTGTGAACTTGTTGCAACGACTGACAAATGATCAAAAATGCTAGGTGGCGTTCTTATGCATGGGCTATAACATGACATTTAACTCTCTCCTATGTCTTTGAACTGCAACTCTCAAATGAGATAATTGTATTCCCCAAACGAGCGCCGGCTTGTATTCACATTCCTGATATTTATCCTCATTTGTTTTCACCACTTGAGAAGTAAAGTAAAAAAACAAAATTAAATTGTGCATTGTCTACATTGTCTGTGGCAACAAAAAGTTCTTGGAGCGTTGTTAGAGAGTTTATGCTTTTTTCAAAACCACAGCAACTAGCTACTCTTTTTGTCGGACAGCACTAGAACTTTCATGACCGTTATGCGATTGCATTTGGGCGACACTTCGTCGCTGGATTATAAACTGGCCCTTTGGTGCTGGAGGGAAAACGCTGATTTTCATAAATTGCATCTGCATGTCGACAGATTCCACAATATTCAGTGTTTTGTAGTTGATTACATTTTTATTATTCTGGCTGTATTTGCCAGATGGCGTAAATCATAGGACCACAGAAATGTGACCTAAAAGTCACTGGTGTGTTTCCGAGGAGGAGCACTGCTACTTCACCGCTGACCAAAGAACAAACTGCCTCAGTAAAAATCCCAAAGTGTGAAAATGGAAGTCACATTGCAAAATGACTGTTTTCTTTCCTCATATCTATTAGGGGTGTAAATGTGGATCGATGCATCAAAATTAATGGATTTGGACGTGAAAATTGAACGGCATTGATCTGTAACATTTGAATCGATTGGCATCGATTAATGACACATTTTAAAATCACTGTTTGCACTCAACACATTATTTGCACCTCATTTTTGGTCGTTTTGCTTCCATACCGTATGCTCAACATAATCAAGACGTCCACTTTCTTGGGTGATTGAACACAGTGGGATTAATTAAAATGGCCAGCAGTTGACACCGGTTTATTTTCTACCTGACATAGTTTCACAATTCAGTCGCCCACACCACTCCACACTCCATGGTCACTCTCATTACCACTTCCACTGCCCCTCTCCCCTTATTATCGAATCCCTGTTTTCAAATGCGCGTCCATCATTAAAATGATCATTTCTGGGGCGCCCCGGTGGCACATCGGTCTAAGCGCGCGCACCATAAAGGCTGTGTCCTTCTCGCGGCGACCTGGGTTCGATTCCGGCTCGGGTCATTTGCTGCATGTCATCCCCATTCTTCTCCCCAACTTTCCTGTCTCTCTCTGCACTCTAACTGTCAAATAAAGGCGAAAATCCCCAAAAAAATAATCTTTAAAAAAAAAAAAAAAAAAAAAAAATCATTTCTCTGGCATCCTTACATCATTATTTGCCTGCATATTGTGATTTTTTTTTTTTTTTTTTTCCCCTTCACAACACCCAATCCACTGGACACTCACCATACCAAACAACGTGCTGATTGGTCAACGACCCAAGCCGCAAAATTCCACCACAAATGACACGGCTGCATTACAGGAAAAAGCTCAAAGTAAATAATTAGTTTTGTCTGAAGATAATTTGCAACCAGCTATACCTCTGCATTCCCAAAAAAAATATTCTCATCAGATGGTACCGACTAATGGTACAATTCAGTCAAAATGAACAGCTCATGAGAATATCAATGATGCTCTTATGACACTGCCTTAGAAAATAACAGCAATAAACAAATATTCTCTTGCCCAACATCAGGGTTATCTGAGGTCTTGGACAGAAATGTTTGACAGATGCTCAATAACAGAAAGTGCTCCTGTTTTCTCGGCAGTTTACCTCACGGCATTAACGTGAACCTTCAGCAACACCCGCTTTATTCCCCGTATCTATAAAACTTCAACAGAAACTTTTCTTGACAAGTAGTTCAGCAAAACAGTGTTGGAACAGTGCTCCATAAAATACGTTGCTAAACGGGAATATTTTAATTAATTCCTCGGAGATTGCTATGAGAAGCCCCTATTACTGGAACATTAGTCATGTAATGGCACTAAACATTTAGCTTCCTCACGGCTTCAATGAAATAAAAATGCAATGTACTTATCCAAGGTTATCACATGCCAATTAACATTGTATAGGATGAATATAGATGCTGACTGAGCTGGGGTTGTTAAGTCATATAAATGATGATGTTGCCATCCATTTTCACCCTGAAGTGCCCCAGGTTGATGCCTTTAGCGGATGAAAATTTCAGTCGTCTTCTGGGGGAGGAAGCCCCTGGACCGCACTGCTTCTCTCGGTGCTTAATTGTTGCCCCCAGACAAAGTCGGGGCTACTAGGGATTTGGCCTCGTCACGCATCCACCGCCACCGCCGTTACCTTATGGACGCTCTACAGGCCACAAATTTGAAGCGATTTATTTTACGTTTGGTATGTATATGGGCAGTGGTTAGGACACTGCGCCTATCGATTTTGATTGCCACTGTAACATGGTTCACTAAATAATGGACAATTTTTGTCAAAAATAAGACAAAATGAAAAATGTGGGCGATCGGGGACTACACCCATATGTCGGGGGTGACCGACCTGTCTAGTTTCCGTGATTACGTTCGGGGTATCTTTGCTGCATTTATTTTGCAGGTAGCATTTAATATAAGTGAATGTTTGAAATCACTTTAAATTGTGCAGTTAAAAATGCACTTTGGCATACTTATGTCTCTCCCCAGAGGGAGAGGGGAGACTTATTGTTTTAGGCCCGGTTGCCGTTCGCGGTCGTGTTTGCGGTCGCGTTTGCATCAGCGTCGGCATTCCCACTTCGTTTCCGGAGCGTAACTCCAGAACTGTTTGCATTATCTTAATGAAACTCTGCATACTTACTCAGGTCCTACTGTGGTGCCTTTTGGTATGTGCCTGTCTGTCCGTCCGTCTGTCCGGTGGGTTAGGCAGTGAAGGGGGCTGGGGGGGAGGCATCTGTTTTTACGAGTAAAAACACATTCTAGTTTATATATGTCTTTCCTGCCATTCTGTTTGTTTGAATACGAGTGAATGTTTGAAAGCACTTTACCACTGTTAAAGTCAGTGCTGTACAAACCAGTTTGGAAGAATGGTAGCTTGTAGGTTTGTTTTAAATTTGGTTTTCACAGTTTTGAATTTGGGGCAGATGTTGAACATATACCATGGTCAGTGGTCACAATATATTATTGTGGTTGAAACTAACTGTTAAAAAATAAACATGGCAGGGTCGATATTAGTTGAGTTATTAGCTGAATCAGTTTAGTCAAATTAAATTACATTTGTTCATTTATCGCGCTTTTTAAAAGTACCAAAATTAGTTGAATTTAATTGAATCATGCAAAAAATATAAGGTTTTGTGACACGTTAAATCATTGCCCAAAGAATCAAAGTTAAATCAAATATTTAGTTGCCCCTCAAGAATCTATCGTTCCTTTGTTCACAGTCCAGACGATGGGTATCTTGGGTCCATCCTGGCATATTTTTTTTCAATATCATTAAATTTTTTTCTCAGTACATTTGTGGCATGAATGCATTCTCTGACTGATACAGACTCTTTCTCTCTGTGCAGCTGGACAAAAGAAAAGACGCCCCTTCGGTGGACGTTAAAAAGGTCCTCCTGGACATGAGGAAGTTCCGCATGGGCCTGATACAGACCCCTGATCAGCTGCGCTTCTCCTACCTGGCCATCATCGAAGGCAGCAAGTGCATCATGGGAGATTCTTTGTTGCAGGTATGGGGTTCGTGGGCCCGTGTGGGGCTGAACTATTAGTCGGAGACTGAAAGCCACTGTCGCAACTGTCAGCACTGTATTTAAAGGAGAATTCAAGTTCCTTATCCCAGTTGTAATAGATATGTAGGAATTTTGATCTTCCTGATAGATTTGATGTAAAAATACTAAAATACATGAGCTGCCGGATAGCTCACTCGGTTAAAGCATCGCATTGCAAAGCAGAAGTGGCTATCACGGCACAGATTCGAGCCCCGGTCGTACCATCCGGTAGTGGTCGGCAGCTTTCTCAGAAGTAGCGCGCGATTGGCCAATGCGCTACAGGGATGCAAATTGGGAAGGGTCTGCCGGAAAGGGTAATACAAGTTGCTCTGTTCATCTCGTAGGCGCCTCCTGTTGGCCAGACGGGCGCTCTTCAGGAAGATTCTAAGCTTGTTCATGTTCGGTAATCCTCCGCCCTTGCTCTGAACTTGCGACGATTCAACCAATGAGTGTATAAGAAGCAGTGGCTGACAGGCGCGTGCTTCGGAGGAGAGCCGCGAGCTGTCTCACTCTCCTGAATTGGCAACAGGGGGTCGCATACGAGCAAGCCTTGTACATAGTTCCCCAATTGGATATTCCAGATTCGGGTGGGATTGGAGATGCCAAATTTAAAAAAAAAAAAAAAATACTGAAATACTTGTGAGCGACATACCCACATCCAGGTAATTGAAGAACTGTTATGAATGCATTTTACCTCAGAACAGCATTCAGCTTCTTTGCTAAATATAGCCACAGCTGAGGTGATGTCTGGATGGAGATATCTGCAGTGAAAGTGCACTTTTTGGTAGCGCTATTCAAGATAATAATATATGAAAAACTACAGGGGCTAAGATTTGAATTAGCCTGCGGCTTTGAAGACGGACAGCTTCTCAATCCAACTTGAACAGATAAACTGCAGCGCTGTCCAGCGTAGTTTCACAGCCTGTCGCGTGAGCTGGTTAGTTGTGTTGTCTCCAGTAAAGCAGGTACCAACAGAATGCGCTTTAGTTTAGGCTGGGCTGGCTGAGAGCACGTTTCAATCACAAGGATTATGAGTTTGCTAGTAAAAGTAAGTTCATTTCAAAGTGGAATTCTCCTTAAGTACATTTAAATAGCCATTTTAAGTATTGACTTGCTGTGCTAGCTTCAGTGCAGAGTGGAATAGAAAGGTATTGATTCCCTGCGTATGTATCTTCCTGGAAAAACATTTGAGCCCCGCGGGTCCTCTTTGCAAAAACAGCAGCGGGAGCTCTCCAAAGAGGATCAGGAGCCCCCGTCAAAATCGCCTTCACATACCCAGCCCACCAAGTTCAATGGCAGCCGGCTCTCTCGCCCGGGCGATGCAGGGAACCCCGATATTGGGAGGACCGCTGGGAAAGATTGGACGCCCTGTAAAGAACAGGACCTGGACGGCAATGTGGGAAAGTAAGTGCAGAGTCACTACAGTAGGGCTGCCCAACCTGGTTCCTGGAATTCTACTGACCTGTTGGTTTTTATTCAAACTGTAACACGGCAAACCTCATTCAATGGTGATAACAAGGCTGCACAACCCTTGTTCATGGAGATCTAATATCCCTTTCATACTGCGCCGAGAAATTCTGGCTGCTTCTGAAGTGCTCTGAATGGGTCTGGCCTTCGTTGTTTCATACTGGCCTTCACGACCACCCAGGGTGTGCGTGAGACTGATGTTGTTGCCACAGTAACCTGTCGCCCCCTTCTTGCATGCATCGCCCACAAAATTTTGAAAGGTTATGCATACATGCATGTGTGGTTACGATATACGGTATTTGTCCCATAAATGATTAAAAATCGGCGTGATACGACCCATAAGATGCAGGTTTGGCATCACACACACGTAATACAACTGTCTCGCGTTCTGATTGCTCAGATTCCGTTCATTGGCAAACCTCAATACGTTCGCAAAGCCAGTTTTACTGGAAACGTTCACCGTTGCTGGCGTTTTGACTGTCTATTCATGTCAATGGGATGAATGATTCGTTAGCTGGCATGCTACTGCTTTTTGGCCAGTAAAGAACTGTGTCACAAGTTTAACGGTTATCGTAAACGGTTGAATTTATTAATTTAATGGAGAACAGCAGTAGCATGCTAGCTAGCTAATTATTCATTCCACTGGCTTGAATAGACTGCCTACCAGAAACTGACGCTACTTATCCATTTTCCAAATAATACGACTCTGACATATATGGGATAAATAGGTACTCAAATTTGTGAGCACAACATAATCTGCGTGAAATTCAACCTTTCTTTCGAATGTTACATAAAAATATACTTAACAGCACTGATCTTTTCTCGATTATTTGAACATCTCCTAACATTGGAGATCATCTATATATTGATATTTGCGGGGCTTGCAGCTCACCTTGGACATTCCTGTTTACGGGCCACTGAATTTAGAGCGGTCTCGACATTCAAGACGTTTCATACTGCCGCTGAAGCGCTTCTGAAGCGGCCCTGAACCACCTCCGAGAGCGCTCTAACTTTAGGGCACTCCAAAATTTTAGGCCGGTCTCATGACCCTTTCATACGGGGATTTGATAGGCTTCAGGACCGCCTCCAATGCGCTCTAATTCCCTGTAAGAAAGGGGTAAAACATTCATCAAGTTTTTATCCCCCCATATAATGCGGGGGGATATAGTCATGGGCGCGGTTGTCTGTCCGTCCGTCCGTCTCTCCATCCGGCTGTCTGTGAACGTTTCCTTTCCGGAGCATAACTTGAAAACCGTTCAATATTTTTCAGCAGAACTTGGTGTGCACATTAATCATGACCTGAAGTGGTGCCTTTTGCTAATCGGAAGTTAATGACGTGGGGCCGGGGGGATATGCCCTCTCCTGATGCCTCTTGTTTGCTCGACCCCTAACAAAGCCTCATTCAATGGGTTGTGCAAGGCAGCCCAGCCCTGTTCCCAGTGGACTGCTGTCCTGTGCTGTTATGTTTGTACTCTGACCGCAACTGTGTGCTCAGTAAGCACAGTAAGGCTTGTCTGCTCATTAGAAGTAGATTGAAAACCAACAGGGCAGTTTATCTCCAGGAATAGGATTGAGCAGCCTGTTGTCAAAGATTGTGTTATCCATAGACTGTATAAAAAGATGGACGCAGCACCCTGGTCTGAAAAATGAAGCCCATGCGGAAGTGCCGTAAAATGCATTCTATTTAATGGCCAGCAGATGGCGACGTCGGTGGTTGCAGAAAGAAGTTCAATGCTATAGAAGTCTATGAGAAAATGACCCTACTTTCCCACCTGATTTTTCATTTAAATAATGATTTTTCACATTATTTTATAGTAGCTATAGCAAGTTTCAAGTCTCCTTCGATATATCATGATGTTCATTATTGTAAATTATGGTCCCATATAGACTAGAATAAAAGATAAAGCCAGAATATGCTTTTGGGGCGTGGCTATCCTCTGGTCCTCGTCCGATACGGTCAGATCCAGAGCATGTTCCTCCCCGGATCTTCAATTCACGCTCTCGTCCAATAGAAATCACATCCGGTTTCAAAATGACAACATGGCGCAATTCAAATTGCCAAAATCGAGGCTTCCTTTATGGTATGCTGAAACCAATGGGTGACGTCACGGTAGCTTCGTCCATCTTTTTATACAGTCTATGGTGTTATCACAGTAACTCCAAAGCAAGGGCACCGTTTTGGTTAAGAGCTTGAGAGCTGGTTTTGGAGCTTTCTTGGACTTGATGAATGCAGCACAAGTTAAAGTGGAGTCAGAAAGGGTGTTGTAAATTACTGTGGGTTAGCAGGTCCCCAAACCTCCCCTCAAGTAAATGCATCTTCTGGATCATGATATTCTTTGCATCAGGTGTTCTTGAGGAACACATCACATGGTTATTCCTGGCTTAGGGTAACGTAGGAGGGGTTACACTGGGGAGAACATTCTAGACCTTATGTAAAATTGTATGCATACTATCTATCAAAATTGTAGATCACCCACAATTCTCAAACTGTCAGTAGTAAAGTTCACTCCAGCTAGCTGGGAAATGGAAATTAATTTGGTGGAATTTGATTAAAAAAATTAGTTCAGTTTATGAACTCCAAAATTTAGATTATCTTTTGAGGTAAGAAATTCTTTTACTAGTCTTACTTTGTGCCATTTGAGGATCTCTCTAAATGTTGTACTGCTCCAAATTTGCCAAAAGCCATGTAATCTTTTCATAAGCAGGTACTTGCATTTGTATAAATTAGTCCTGGCTTTCATTGCTCAGGGTAATAAAATTGCCCCTACTGTACCAAGAATTTGGCTCATCTCCGGTTGAACGCATGTGAACGCTGTATGTGTTCCGTTTGCGTTCTCTAGCGTCCGTAAGCGACCGCGAGAGGACAAGCTAGCTAACACCGTGCCCAAGAGCCTGTCGGGGAAGCAGAGGATGAGCGAGACAGAAAAGAAGAGAAAACGGTGAGTTATTCAGGAAATGTGCTCCATCCATGGGTGCCATAATGGTGCTGGGTTTGGCATGTGTGAGCGGTTTTTTAAACAATGTGCAACCCTGAATCAGAAGTTGGGACGGTATGTGAATTACTTTGACCTTGATCACACTGGAAACAGTAGCATATTATTTGATGTTTCACCACATTAATGCTATAGATTTTTTTGAATAAACACATTTTTCAGTTCTCACAACATATTTAAAAAGTGTCATTCTTTCTGTGAAAAAGTCTTAAGGCGTGCAACAGCACAGGGTCTTTGTTGTTGTATTTTATGTTTCATTATGTTTCAGGATGCACCACACTTTCTCTATTTGGGACAAGTCGGGACTGCAGTCTGGCCAGTCCAGCATCTGCGACCTCTTCTTATGCAGCCATTCCTTTATAATGTATGCTAAAAGTAGTTGTGCATTGTTTCTTTAAATATTCAGTGGCATCCCTGGAAAAGATGTTGTCTGGAAGGTGGCATATGTTGTGCCAAAGTCTCAGTGTATTTTTCACTATTAGTGGTGTCTTCACAGATACAAGTTAATCTTGCCAAGCGCATTGACAGAACCCCATACTGTGACAGACCATCGCTTTTGGACTTTTTGCTGATAACAGTCCGGATGGTCCTTTGGTTTTTTTTTTTTTTTGTCCAGTGCACACAGTGTCCATTTCCTCTCTGAACACATGAAATATTGATTCCTGTGACCACGAAACATGTTTCCACTGCGTGATGGTCCATTGTAGATCTCCTGTGATCTGGAAAAACCTAGTAAGTTTATCAGTGGCAAAGATCTCGCAATGAACAAAAATTTTAGTTTATGGACTTTTCCTAACAGAAAAAAAAATATGATAGAAACTTGATTTTGAAAGTTCAAATGACACTAATAGCTAGTGTTTTAAGATTTTCACCACTCTTAATTACTGCAAATGAAGGTTAAACTCAGTTTCTACCAAAAGTGACACACTTACTAGGTTTTTCCAGATCACTGGAGAGATGCCTCCAAGCCCAGAGAAGTCAACAACATTTCTGGACACTGTTAAAATAAGACATCCTTTTTGCTCAGTAAAGCTTTACCTTGCGTTTGTGGTTGTAGCCATGTATTTTGGGTTTGCCAAAGTAATCCTGAGCCCATGTGGGTCTGTCATTGATCAATTAGTGCCAGTTCTTGATGCAGTGCCATCTGAGTGAATGCGCAGCACTGTCGCCTTTAGCAAGAGGGTTGTGGGTTCGAGTCTGGCCTGGGGGCTTCTAATGTGGAGTTTGCATGTTCTCCCCGTCTTCACAGGGGTTTTCTCTGGGTACTCCAGCTTCCTCCCACAGTCCAGAGACATGCATGTTGGGCTAATGGGAGAAAAAGCCTGCAGGCATGGGTGTGTGAGTGAATGGTGTGTGTCCCTTGCGATGGATTGGCAAACTGTCCAGGGTGTATCCCTGCCTTTGCCTATCCTCAGCTGGGACAGGTTCAGACTCCCTGTGACCCGAGTGAGGAAGAAGCGATATCAGATAACGGATAGATGGATTGTAGAGGGCGAAGTATCCAAATCCCCTCTTATTTTTCTTTGCGAAACATTGTTTTTAAACCTTTAAATGATTTCTGAACGCATTCGTGGGCAAATTGGCGATCCTCGTCCCATCTTGGTTCCTGATAGACTAGGCCTTTCTTTGATGCTGCTTTTGCACCAAATCGTGCTTATGGTCACCTGCTGACATCAGGTGTTTCAAATTCAAATTTTTTTTCACCTCATCGCTAGTCCTAAATTGCCCTCTCCAAACTTTTCTTGGAATGTGTTGCAGGCCTGAGTGGCTGGAATGGACTTATATTTACAAACAAAATGAAGTTGACCAGACAAAACATTAAATATCTCGACTGTATTTGGTCTGCAATGAAATCCAAGTCAGGGAAAATTTAGAAATCAGTTGTTTCTGTTTTTACATGCACATTCCATACTGTCCCAACTTTTTTCTGAGTCAGGGTTGTATAGAGACTCATCACAGCTTGTCTTGAACATTAAGAATTGGGCAGGTTCATGAAAAATCACCGTATCTTGACTTCAATGGGACATGCAGATGTTGCTGTGAGTCTTAGGAGTTTCAGTCTTTGACTATACTTATCTCTTGCATGGTATCATATAGCTTCTCTGTTCAGTCCATCTGTGAGCTGAAGTGGAAGCCACTGACTCTGCTTGCTGGACACAGATGCCATTGATACAGTCAAGATTTAAGACTGGATCACTGGGCCTGCATTGAAAATCCAAAAGATACTTTCTCCTTCAGAAACCCTCTTCAGTTTCCAATTTTTCTTTTAGCTGTCTTTTCTAGGCTGTCATGTATTTAATGGGCAATATGAAGCAGAGACGCATTGGTTAAAGGTGGCAACATTTGTGAGGCGTGACCGTATGACTGCAGAAGCGTTGGCTGCTTCAGGAAGCCGTTCTGAAAGCTGTACGGTCTGGGACATGGAGGCCTTGGCGCACCGATGCCTTCTCTCATCCCGCAGCATGGAGTCCCGGCAGGATGAGCGCTTTGACTCTTCTCTCCTCTCTCGAACAGCGTGCGGTGTATCTGCTGTACGTGACGTACGGAGGGCTGGCTGGCGGGGAGGGGCAGGGGGGCATATTAACGGACGGAGCCCCCACTCCGGCAGTTGCTCGACCATGAGGACTGTTAGCAGAGGGCACGCTGACGGCCTTAGGATGTGACCCCCCCCCTTCCTTCCTGCTTGTACGCCCACAGGAAAGTCTGTGAAGAAGCTGGTGTGATGTTTGGTCCTTTCTGGCAAAGTGGAGCTGTAGCATGGTGTGCGTGCGTATTTGTGCTAATTAGCGCACGCGTGTGTGTGTGTGCGTGTGCGTGCGCGCGTGTGCTCTTTGGTCTTGGAATAACATTGACGCAACGTGTTTGGCTCCATCTGCTCCGCGAGCTGCACACTAAGCTGTGCTGCGGGGGTGATGTTATAGGAAAGTGGCCGGCATCCAATGAAAAGACAGTCTTGAGCAGGAAGGGGATTTGCCAAGACGACCAGAGCCCTCCCTGCCTCAGGCAGTTGTGTATCTCTCTGGAACAAGCTCCATCGTAATTCATACCGCCATGACTCTGCTTGGATCTGGATTTGCCACAGTTACCCTGGAGATGCCACTCTGTAGCCA
Source organism: Gymnothorax javanicus (assembly GCA_029692085.1). NCBI lineage: Eukaryota > Metazoa > Chordata > Actinopteri > Anguilliformes > Muraenidae > Gymnothorax > Gymnothorax javanicus. The sequence goes on along the minus strand of CM056197.1, from coordinate 117,942,168 downwards.
TCATGTTAGTCATTGAGCTGATGCTTTTATCCAAGTAACTTACAATTAATTGTTGCCCCCGGAAGAAGTCGGGTGGCTACTATGGATTCACGTGTTTCGTCTCTGCCGCCGCTGCGTCCATAGACACTTTCTTGTGGACGCTCTACGGGCTGTAATTTTTGACCGATTTCTTTCATATTTGGCATAGACATGTGTTGTGCTTCACTTATGACTTCTATTGAGTTTGGCTGGCTGGCTGCCATGGCGACAGTAGTGGCTGAATAATATGTAAATTAGTGGCAAAACAGAGATTTCCTTGTGGACGTAGTACATGCTGCAATTTTTCACCGATTACTTTCATATTTGCATGGACGTGATACATTTCACTTATAGCACCTATCGATTTTCGTTGCCATGGCCACAGTATTGGCCAAATAATGCACAAAAAAGGGGAGAAGCGGGCTTTCGGGGGCTACACCCATGTGGTCGCAGCCAACCGGACTGTCTCATTCAACTAAGTGGGGGCCGGTCCCAGCTCGGGTAATGTTAGGTTTAGGGCCTTGCTCAAGGGCCCAAATGATCTTACTGTGGCTACAATGAAGCTTGAGTCATCAATCTGCTGTATCCTAGTCAACCACCTTAACCACAAGGCAGAGTCTACTCTTCCCAGAGTTACTTATTAATTAGAGTTCTGCAGTTAGTTGATTTAAACCTCAATGGCTACATTGTGACGTATGCCAAGTTTAGCCTGAACCCTGGGCCTTGGATGGGCTGTATCTGAAATGGTTTGCTTGTTCTCTTTATTGGGTTTCATTTGCTTGCTATTGACTGACATCTGAGCTGGTCCTTTAGATGGGGAACTTGTTATCCACTCTGAATGCAGCAGTGGTGTTTGCTACAGAACACTGGCGTGATCGTGTTTAAGTTATGGAGTCCCGCTCCGCTTGCTCAATATTTTTGTTGAGCTGTGCTTGCCAGCCACGGGTTTCCTTTTGCTGCATGCGCTTAAAATGGTTGAACATCACCGCTTTTCTAAAACACATTTCTGTGGCTTCCCATTTGTGCTGGGATTGTGCTTTGGTCTGCTGGCTTGATGGGTAAGAAATTAAGGAGAGCAAAGGACAGGAATGCCCTCATAATTCCCAAAATGCCCCTGAAATCACTAGAATAAGGCAAAAAATTACTTTCTGCTTAAACAGTTTTTGCTCCATACCTCTCACGTGGTCAAAATGGGGATTTCTGGAGACATTTTGTCTAGTTTTGGCATCTCGAGAAACTCCATATCATGACACGAGACATAAAGGTCCAGATTAGCGACTTAATTTGGCTATTTGCTAACTGAGTTGTTACAATGGGGGGAAAAAAGGAAATTAATTTGGAACAAAAAAAAAAAAGTACTTTGTGGACGGGAGGTGATGAGGGCTCTCTCATTGAAGCAATTCTGGTTTAGAACATTCTGGAACTTCTCCTTAGTAGATGAAGGTTATTTCATCCAATCAGTTCATGACCATATCAATTGGACCTCCATTCCAGAAATTTGAATTCAAACCTTGAGATATTTCCTCACATGGATAACTTGGGGAATTTCCCTTGTGCAGTGTTATCTTTTAACAGCCTCTTGTCAGCAACAGTTGTCCGCTTGACCATACTGCATTGCCATGTACTGTTCTTCGAGAGATCAGCTGCGGAGATGCGCAGTCGTTGCTGGCTGACCAGTAAGCTGCCTACGCGATCTCAAAAAAAAAAAAAAAAAAAAAAGCAGGGCCCTGCTAACTGCACTGTCTTCAGAGCTGGGCCTTCAGTGAGTCCCACTGCTGGTCATAGACCTCAGTTTATGCGCACAACGTTCTGGGAACGTTCAGAATCAACCTGGAAATAAATGGTGCATGTTTGATGCATTTCTCTGTGTATGACCGTGATTGTTATTTATTTTTATTTAACCTTTATCCATACAAGGAAACCCATTCAGCCATCAGTCTCACTTGCAATAAGTGCCTTGTTAACAACAGAAACATACTACATTATCATAAAAATATGGACATACACAGTAATATCAACAATAAAATCATCATACAGCAATATATTTACATTTGTTGCCTGCATACTAGAGTGTGGGTGGTTGGTAGTTTTTTTTTTTTTCATGCTGTAAGAAAATGTCAGCTGGGTCATTCCATGTCAAATCAACCAAATTTTAGGAACTTCCCCACCAAAAAAAAAAAAAAAATTTTTTTTATTATACTCCCCACAGTGAAAGATTTATATATCTGGTGTGAAATAATTAAGCTCAAATATTGCCAGTTCCTGAGATTTAGCTTCTTTTAGGGAGGGAGGGGGGGGTCAGTTTTAAGAAAATCGCCATAATTCTGGAGTAAGTTTGAGGGCCTGAGATATGCATTTGCAGAGCAAACAGACCCATAAGTTTCATTTTGTCATCAGAAAAGTTGCTGAACTCTTGGCTGAAGCAACTTTTCTTTATGCAATGTGTTTACCTGTACTGTGGCCTGGAAAAAAAAAAAAAACACCAATCATACTAATTTGCGAGTATTTTTTCAAAATTTAATTTATTTATTATTCTGTAACTTATTAGGATAGAGCCCTGAGACTTGGTATGCAAACTGCCAGTCAACTTTCTGAAGACCCCAAAAAATATCAAAGTCACACTGGTTGTATTAAATGTTTTAATAACCTTGGAAGTTGGCTTCAGAATGAAAAGTGCGTATTTTGGGTCATTTTTGTGGGTATATATTTCAAAAGGGACACCAGTTATTGAAGTCATATTTTTAGTGCTTGAAGGCATGGGTCTTAGGCCCAAGATATTAAAAAACTGGAGATGTAAGACTGTTCTTTTTGATTTTACATCATGCCCATCATAATAGTGGTTTGGCATTCGTTTAAGTCTAGATACCATTTGTGATTTGTGACTGAAGAGCACACCAATAAATTTTATTGATCACACTGGTTCGTTCACAGAGCACTGTTGTATCATTATCTACTCTTACCAGCACAGTATTTGACATACAAAATAATTGTCATCATATATCAGTGCTGCTGTCAGATTTATCATAGTGTAATAAAGCATAGCTGGAAAAAAATATTTTCTGAAAAGATGACCGTGTAACCATGGTAATTACTGTGTAAAAGGAATTTTCCAATGATTTTAATACACAAGACCTTTCCAGGGTTATAAATGGAACTTTGGAATTCCCCAGTTCTATATTTAGCAACATATACTGAACCCTCCAATAATCCCATGTCTGAAATTTGGGGTTTTTCCGGCCCATGGCCCTATGTATAGATAGCAGTGGCGGCTTCTGAACTCGCAACTGGGGAGGCTCAAAACAATCCCTTAAAATTAATGATTGGTCACGACTTGTTTTCAGTCATTCAGTAGTTATTCTGATGTTTCTTTATATGTCAACATATTTGTAATGTGACCAACATGTCTCATAACAATGCCAATGTATGTATTTCATTATGAAACAAGTGTATGTGTCACATTAATCTTTTCACTTACACCATGGCTAAGGTGCTCCAAAAGTTAGACACCTAATATGATTGGCATGCTGTACAGTCTAAAGGAAGAGTTTTAAATCTCCAGTTTTTAGCTTACCGGCCCTATGGGTCGATAAGCTATTGTCGTGGTGTGGCGTCTGTCGTCCGGAACATTTTTTATCTTTTTTTTGGGCTGATGAATTTTTGTGTAAATTTGCAATAACATACTACTAGACCATATCTCCAGACTTTTTTTCGGATTTTTGATTTAATCATTTTTGTCCGTTTTATGGGCCCTTGAAATTTTAGCTTCAATGTTAAAGAGAGGACTGAGAAATTTTAAGAAATTATTTCTCAAAAACTGCGTGATAATTTTTTTTCTAAATCAGGCAATCAACTTACCTTGGTACCATCAATGTACAGTGCGAGCGCCATTTTGATTGAATTGACGGAAGTGGGTCTATTTGGGGCGCTGTACCTTATGAATATGCAAGATGGCCTGTGGAGGCCGAATGGTTGCAGATGGAGATTAAGTTTGTATTATCGACGTATAGGAAGTCATATATGACCTATACATTGGCTATGTTGAAGTTGACCTCAGATGACTTTGAAAGGTCAAACTCGTGGTCAGGGAATATTAACAATGTTAAAAGATTGGATTTGAAATTTCAAAAAATTATTTCTCAAAAACTGTGATAACTTTTTTTCTAAATATGGCAATCAACTCACCTTGATACACTTTATGTACAGTGCAAGTGCAATTTTGATTGAATCGACGGAAGTGGGTCTAGTGGGGACGCTGTACTTTAACATTGGGTCTTATGGAGAATGGGCCAAATCGCCTGTGGAAGCTAAATGGTTGCAGATAGAGATTAAAGGGGACCGATTATGCTGATCCTTCTTTTAATACATATTAGTAATGTTATAATGTTGGTTGTCCATACTCAACCTCTGTAAAGTTTCTAAACATAAGATACAGAGGTTTTGCCGTAATCGAAGAACGTGATTTCTTGAACGTGATTTCCTCTTTGAACAGCTCCTCCCGAGATCTTCGCGAGATCTGGGCAAAACCTGACGTCAGGTTGTGCCGTCCAATTAGTACAGACTTAGCCAAAGCCAATCACGGCGCTAGACCTGCCCACACCGGAAACTATTCAAGCAGACATGAACAACCGCGGATCATACTATGCCTTAGTAGCATCTACACTTCCAGAAATACAAAAGAACAACCGCAGATCATTTGAGGTGCAGTTTTGTCAGTATCTCTCCCAAAGCTGCTCGTCCGTTTACTTTTGGACGCAAAGAAAAGCACCTATTACTCTTCCAAAAGACGATGCCTCCAGAAATCAGTGGGTAGCTTTTTTGTTTGCTGGCAGCGAACAGCCATGGCCAAAGGGAACGTTAGCTGTTTGTGCTCAGCATTTCATCAAAGACAGCTTTGTCAAGAAAGGATAATTCGATAAGCGTTTCAGCTGCTTCTCAAACCTGAAGCAGTTGAATCGATCAAGCGCTCCGAGCCACAAGCTGTAACGATATAACAGCAAATAATGTAAGTGAACCTAACGTGTTATGGGAGACTAGCAGGACCGCTAACGATAGTTAGCACTAACAACTGGCCTCAAACGGAGGCTTTGTAAAATAGCTGAAGATAAAGCCTGTATTGGTCGTGACTGTCCGCGACTCACAAGCTATGTTTCCATCTACTTGTCAATCGAATTATCTGAAGTTCGCCAAAAATATTAATGCAAATAAAGCTGGTGAAAATACGTTTCCATCTAACGGCATTAAAGCGAATAAAAAGTCGTGCGTAATGACGCTACATGCTGTGATGGGATCAAATTGGTGTATCAAATACATTTCTGACATTTTAAGCTGTTTCCATTCATTTTCGCACTGAATCGCAGAACCTTCAAGTGAACAAAAGTAGTTTGTTAGCCAACTAATTTAGCAGGTTAGCCAAAATGGATTGCGTTTACCAACAAATGACGATAATTGCACAAGTTGTAATAGAGCTTAGGTGCCAGCTATTAGCAGCATAGCAGACCATTATCAGAAAGAAACGACGGCATCAAAACACCGTCGAGATGCAGTAGCAGATTTATTCGGTGAATAACGTTTCCATCAGCATTTATCGCATAAGCCTTTTACCGATCAAGAGAAAATCCGATGAGATGGACCGTACAAACTATGTGTCAATAGTCTTGAAATCAAGTCTAATTTCACCGTCTCCGTAAGGCATTTTTAATTCGATATTACTTAATTCGTATAAGGACGTGTGGATGGAAACATGGCTACAGATGCAGAAGCAGTTGCTTCACTGCATAAGCCTACCCAACTGATGGCCTGTTGAGTGTGGCTGTAGCACTGCGGCTAAAGTTGCCAAGTTACTGTTGCTAATGTTTGTGTCCTAAATATGCAAGAGTAATATCAGGAGACATTCAACAGAGGGTGTGTGAACATAAACGTCATTTGAAGCAAACTTTTTATACTTGTCTGTAATTTGGATGATTGGTACAACTGCCCCCCGGTAACGGAATTTACTGTCTGTAAAACCTGTATTGCAGGGTAATGTTTGTCTCTGTAGTTGTTATGACCGCTTGGTTATCAGCTACTGCATGTTAGTTTGCGTGCTGTGCAAATTAAAATGCTCCTGGTATCTTAAAGGCAGTAATTATGATCGGTATGCTTGTGTTACTTCGGTAAGTATCAATGTGGCAGTTTCATCATAGGCAGTCATAACATTGCCTGATTGTAGCCACTACAGTTGAAGCTAACCGGAGAGGTGCTGTATGTGTCTGCAGAGTTGGGCTGCGAAGGCTGCAGTTAGACCAGACGTAGGTTTTGCAGAGCTTGGGGCGCGTATTTGGGTGCTTGTGAAATGATCGCTTTACTTATCCATGACCGGGGTCTGTCTGATACTTCTCCAATATCTGGGCAAGCTCTCTGATGCTACCGGTGAAAGCAATAGGGAAACGCACAGGCTATAACGTGTCTGGTATAACAAACGATTTCTCTGCATTGCCGTCGATTGAATATTAAATCGGCGATTGAATATTAAATTCTTTCCTGTAAAAGTGATCGATTCGCAGGCTGCCGAATAGCTCACTCAGTTAAGGCACTGCGTTGCAGTGCAGAAGTGACTATCACGTCACGGGTTCGAGCCCCGGTCGTACCAACCGGCAGTGGTCGGCAGCTTTTTCAGAGTAGCGCACAATTGGCCGTCGCGCTACAGGTTTCAAATTGGGAAGGGACTGCCGGGAAAGGGAAATAAATAAATAGCTTTGTTCGTTGCTCAAGCGCCTCCTGTTGGCCAGACGGGCGCTCGTCAGGAAGATTCTAAGTCTGTTCATGTCCGGGTATCCTCCGCCCTCGTTCTGAACTTGCGAAGATTCAACCAATGAGTGTAAAGAAGCAGTGGCTGACAGGCACGTGCTTCGGAGGAGAGCCGTGAACTGTCTTCGCTCTCCTGAGTTGACAGCAAGGGGTCGCATACGAGCAAGCTTTGTACATAGTTCACCAATTGGGCATTCCAGATTCGGATGGGATTGGAGATGCCAAATTTCAAAAAAAAAAAAACGATTCGCTAGCTCCACATAAGCAACGGTTCACACAAACGGAACTTACGGTTTGTAAAACCTGTATTATGCTCATAACATAACCTAAGCTCTATCTAGCTCTCGCGCACTATCCAGAACGCGCCCATTCTCCACGAGGAAACGCTGGTCATTCCAACGCAATGAGTAAACCATTACCACGGGCAATTTCCGAAAAGGCCGTTTAGCCTGTAGCTTTTGCCCCTCCGTCATATACCAGCGGAGAAGCTGTTCGTTTCTCCCCGCTAACGATATACCATAGTTATGGACACGAACCAGCAGGTCCTTATAATACACACCGAAGCAGTCCATAAGCTGTTGGTCCACTTTTAGCTGCTCCTCACTGTCTATGTTTCCCTCTAAACTCAGACCCACCGGATTTCTACGGTCTCCGGTCTACACGTGGGTATGTCGACCCGTTCTACAAATGTGTTTGTATGTAGTGGATTTTGGCTTTCCCTGCATCCTAGCTATAGAGTAGAAAAACCGCTGTACTCACCACTGTTGCCGTAGCAAACTGTAGCCGATAGCAAATTCGAGCTTGAGCTGCCAGACTTTCGCACTGCGTTCTCCACTTTCGCCGCTGCGTTTATTAGAACAAGTTCATTTCAACAGATCTATATTCTAGTATAGCGTTATATTGCGGCATTTGCCCGCCGATTCCTTATCAGATGGCAGACGTGTCTCATGTTTCACTCTGGGGAGGCGGACCCGGAAAACTGCGTTCTGCAGCCTCGTCCCGCCCAACTCCGCCCTCCACAGAGCTGGCCAGTCAGAAGAACGTGGGCACATGGGGAGTGGGGGCCATAGCGGAAGAGCCATCCCAACGAGGCGTTTCAGGCAGAGACTACAATGGACTACAAATGGGGTTTTTTGAGGATGGCAGTATGAGCTAAATAAGGACCCTGTTTTGGACTTTGAATGATCAGGAGTACTCTAGGGGAGTCCAAGATCAAAATATAGGTCCCCTTTAAGTTTGTATTACCGACATATAGGAAGTAATATATGGCCTATATTTTGGCTGTGTTAACCCATTTAAACCGGGACAGCATGTGCGCATTTTAAGAACGTGTCGTTGCAACACAGATATGCGCATAATTTTGAAAGTACCGTAATTACTGTAAGTTTTGCGCAATAGAAAAAAATTCCAGCTGTTCCTGAAAGCTGAGAAGCTGTGCTTCAGCCCAAATACAGGTAACTATAGTAAACATGGCAGCATGATTCTCTGCTGGGATTTTTGCATTAGGTCTTAAAGGGTTAAAGTTGACCTCAGATTACCTTGAAAGGTCAAACTTGAGGTCAAGCAAAATGTTATAATTTTCAAAGGTTTCTAGGCTTGAAAATATTGAAGGTTGGGAACATATGTGCATTGAACACTTATAGGAAGTCATATATGAACTTTCATTTGGTGGCCTTGAACTTGACCTTCGGTGACCTTCGAAGGTCAAACTTCACATAGTGAAATTTCAATGACTTCTATCACCAAAACTATTACAGATAGAGCTTAGGTTTGTATTGTGGGCATACAGGAAGACATGTATGAAGTTTCATTTGGTGACATTGAATTTGACCTTCAGTGACCTTGAATGCCCAAACTTCGCAAAGAAATTTCAATGACTTATATCAGCAAAATGGTTACAGATAGAGCTTAGGTTTGTATTGTGGCCATATAGAAAGTCATGTATGAAGTTTCAGTGGGTGACCTTGAACTTGACCTTCAGTGACCTTGAACGGCCAAACTATACAGTGAAATTTCAATGACTTCTATCACCAAAACTATTACAGATAGAGCTTAGGTTTGTATTGTGGGCATACAGGAAGACATGTATGAAGTTTCATTTGGTGACATTGAATTTGACCTTCAGTGACCTTGAATGCCCAAACTTCGCAATGAAATTTCAATGACTTATATCAGCAAAATGGTTACAGATAGAGCTTAGGTTTGTATTGTGGCCATATAGAAAGTCATGTATGAAGTTTCAGTGGGTGACCTTGAACTTGACCTTCAGTGACCTTGAACGGCCAAACTATACAGTGAAATTTCAATGACTTATATCAGCAAAATCGTTACAGATTGAGTGTAGGTTTGTATTGAAGTATAGGAAGTCACATATGAACATTCATTTGGTGACATTCAGCTTGACTGTTAATGACATTTGAAGGTCAAACTTGACATAATACAATTACAATGACTTGTCTTGCTAAAACGGTCACAGATGGAGTCAAGGTTTGTATTACAGACATATAGGAAGTCATATATGAACTTTCATTTGGTGACATTCAACTTGACAGTCAGTGACCTTTGAGGGTCAAACTCCACAGTGAAATTACAATGACTTGTATCACCAAAATGGTCGGATTGAGCCAAGGTTTGTATAGAGACATTTAGAAAGTCATATATGAAGTCCATTTGCTGACCACAACTTGACATTCTGTGATCTTTAAAGTTCACAATTGACATGTTGAATACATATTGACTTATTTTAATGACTTGTATCACCAAAGCTGCTTCAGAGCTTAGGATTGTACAACAGAAGGTCTTATAAATGTATATGAGCCTTTATTTAGTGACCTTGACATTGATTTTCATTGATTCAAATGTCAAACTTCACATGAAATTTTTATAACTTGTATCATTGCTGTAAGACTGCTTGCCGGTAAGCTACAGGACCCTTGGTCCTATTTTTTAATATGTTAGACCCAAGACCCATGCCTTCAAGCACTAAAATATGACATTGATAACTTGTGTCCCTTTTGAGACACATACCCACTATAATGACCCGAAATACGCACTTTTCATTCTGAAGCCAACTTCCAAGGTCATTAAAACATTTAATACAACCATTGTGACTTTGATATTTTTGTGGTCTTCAGAAAGTTGACCGACCCTTTGCATACCAAGTCTCAGGGCTCTATCTTAATTGGTTACAGAATAATAAATACATTAAATTTTGAAAAAATTCTTACGAATTAGTATGATTGGTGTTTTTTGCTTTTTCCAGGCAACAGTACAGGTAAACTAAACATACTGAGTAAAGAAAAGTAGCTTAAGCCAAGAGTTCAGCAACTTTTCTGATGACAAAACTAAACTTGTGGGTCTGTCAGCTCTGAAAATCCGCACCTGAGGCCCTCGAACTCCCTCCAAAATTAAGGCGATTTCATTAAAATTGACCCCCCTTTTCCTAAAATAGGCTAAATTTCAGGAACTAGCAATAATTGAGCTGAAATATTTGACCTCAGTACTGGCAATGCATCTCTCTTGAAATGTGTAAAGTAAGGGGGGGGGGCTCTGGTTGAGTTGACACAGAATGACCCAGCTGAGCTTTGGAAATGGAACTGGTGTGGAATGGCCTGCAAACTATGGCTTTGTTGCATTTATTTATTATGTTTATTTGAAGTAGATGGGGTGTAAGGCTGTTTTTTGTGAAACTAATTCTTCTCATTTACATTTTTTACATTTTTTTTAAATCATTTTTTGCCTTCTTTGTGTGTCTGGCAGGGCAAGAACGACCGATACCTAACGCTCCAAACCGCTGAAACTCTCGTCAGGGCAGCAAACATTCGTCGGCAGGGATCTCCAGCTCAACCATTCATCCCCTCACCTCACTGTTTACAACCAACTTCTACATTCTTTTGGATGAAGATGACTCTTTTTCTTTTTAAAAACACCAGCATGGGACAACTTCTTGTGGAGCACTTACAATAATCCATTTTTAAAGCTCAGTTGGGTTTGGACATTTGCCCCTCCCCTTCTTTTGCTTGTGTCTATTGAAAAGACTAAAGGAACTGCAGTTGGCCATCCATCATCTATTTGTACTTGTACTCATATATTATATTTTTTAATCTTTTTCAAAGGCAGAATGAAATGTTGTCTATTTTTTATATGAAATTACTTGAAATTTCGTACTCCATCAGACGGCAAACCCCTTTGTGTAAAATAAAAAAAGAAAGTTGTGTAATGTTACAGTTGGCTCCATAGTGTGTATATTCTTTTTAAACGTGTCCAAGAAGTATTTTTGATTGTACGACAGCGATAAAGACGACGCTTTTTAGTGGTAAAGTGGGAATCAACAAAAAAAATTCTTTAAAACTATAATGGAAAAAGTCTTAAAAATTATTTGAGAGTGTAATCAATAAAATCGGTACATTTTATTTTGCTTTGTAGATGCCTTTATTAATGGTGGAATGCCTACTCTACACCTCATTTACCTCCTCAGATGCGATCTGTGGACAGAGGCATTTACAGTGCTGTGTGCAGTGCTGTGAATTTCTGTAGTTTTCTATATTTGTCTCACTTAGGTGGTTTCAGATCTTCGTGCAAAATGTAATAAGGCTTGGAGAATGAGGAAACATAATTTATTTCTTAAACGATCATTCATTTACTGAAGGAATGCGTCTATCAAGTGCCTTCATTCCCGATGCGATAAGTAATTTCACCTTTTTGCTTCCTTTAGCTGCAACAACTGTAACTAAATGCTTCTGATGACTCGCAATCAGTCTTTCGCATTGCTATGAAAGAATTTCAGTGTGTTCCTCTTCGAGGGATTACTATAAATGAAGGGTTAAGTGGCAGCATTGGAGGGATTTTGAGTATGAACTACCTGTTAACAGTACGACCACAACGGATTTAAGTCAGGAATTAAACATGGCCTCTCAAATCTTAGTATTGGATCTTTTCAGCCATTCAGAGATGAACTTACTCTTGTACTTCAGGTTGTCGTTTTGCTGCATAACCCAATGGTGCTTGAACTTAAGATCTTGGACTGATGTCTAGACATTCTCCCTCGGGATTTTCTGGTTGAGAGTAGAATTCATGGTTTCATTACTTATCGGAAGCTGATCGGGCCCAGAGGCTAATAATTATTCCTACGCTACCTCTCCTCCACTACTTTTGTGTGTTGGTATGATGTTTATTGTGCAATGTTGTGCTTGTTTCATGTATGATGTAATGGGACCCATTTCTTGCATAATGTTCCACTTTTGGCTCAGCAGATCAGAGAACATTATCCCAGAAGGCTCAGGAAATGTAGGTGTTTTTTGACAAAAGTGGGACAAACCTTTGGTGAATTCCAGCTGAAGTGTAACATGACCACTGAAAATGCAAACGTGAAATAGCAATACAATTTATGTATGGCTGAATTGTTAGTATACAGTACTGTGCAAAATGTTAATTTTGACTAACGTGAGTAACGCTTGAAAAATCCGGTCTGCCAGCATAACCATTGAGGGGTTTATTCTTGGGTTTTCTCAAGTAAAGTTGATTATGGTCAGAGGTTGCCACAATATAGAAGTTTAAGTTCTGTCCATTGAATAATAGTGAAACAATTTTAAACTATAGCCCAATGCAGTAAATGTAACGTGAGTAATGCGGAATTGTCCCTTTGTTCCTTTCAGCTAGCAGTTATTTTTGCCTCGCAAATCCCTATGGATACCATCTTTGCCTGGGTACAGCCTAATGCTGTAATCTTGAAGGCTGACCATATCTCAGTTCCTTAGGTGTTTACCTGGGTTCTTCTCTGACTCCCAGATGAGTCGCTGATGCACTCTCAGGGGAAAGTTTGTTGACTGGCCACTCCAGGGGGTTCCCCACAATTTCAGATCAGAGATAATGGCTTGGGTGTCCAGAAGCCCGAAAGTTGTAACCCTTTCTCGTCTGGTCAGCTGCACTTAAATCACTTTATCATTTCTCCTGAAATTGCCTACGCTTGTGGTATAGGGTGACACTTTATCGCCGTCTTCACACTGCTGGTGTTGTGTTTTTCATTCAGACATATTTTCATATTATGAGGTTCCCCCATCCTCACGCAATTGGAGAGACAGATTCTTCTGGCAATTAGGCTTTATTGAGGCATATTGAAAAATATAAAGCAGAGTTCTTTTTGCGCAAGAACAACTGACATTTTGCTTTTCACACCCTGTTGTTATACCTTCATCACAGGAAATATCTTCCAAATATGGTCTTTCCGCCTTCTCATTCTCACGCTACAACAGGACAGGCAAACCAAAACACTGCCAACTTCCCTTGAGAACTGCAACCAAAAGATAAGCATGCACATCACTAAAAAGGAGAAGAAAATTACAGTCGAGAGGAAAAATGCAAAGGAATAGGATACAAGTAGATTTATAAATGATTCCACTGATTATGTTCTTCAGTAACAACTAATGATTTCACTGAACAACTATTGATCAAAGCTACAGAAATCAAATACATCACCTGATTATGTTTTTGCATCAACTGAACAGAAGCCTGCTTACTAATCAAAGCTACAGAAGTCTCCTGCTTATGTGTGAATTGAATTGTTTGTATAGGTGTGTCTGTGTGTGAACTGCTTGTATGTGTGTGTCTCCGTGTGTGTGTGCATGTGTACATGTGCTGCTTGTGCCTGTGCGTGTGTATGTATGTGTGCATGTGTCTGTGCGCACTGCTCCTGCGTGTGTGAACTGCATGTGTCTCTGAGCACTGCTCCTGTGCGTGTGAGCTGCTTGTATGTGTGTGTGTTTTATGTGTATGTGTCTGTGTACGTGTGCGTGTGTGTATGTGTTACTGCTGCATACATAATATGGATACTGATTATGATTATTGATTATGGTTACTAAATATGGTTATTGGTTTACTGATGATTTTGATGAGGAATATTGAAATATGACCCTCAGCACTGGCTGGGTTGGCCTATACTTACGTTTTCACACGTGCACAAAATATTTCTACAAGTACAGAATATTTTTTACACCCGCAGATAAGTGTATACAAAACTTTTTCACTGGCTCAAAATATAAATGACTCTTATTTGCATCCAAATAGTTCAGGCATGTCGGTACAGGGAGAAGCCCAACGGAAGCAGCACTGTTTCGGATGACTGATGCAACAAAAAAATCGTCCCCTAATGTTCGACTGCCGATGTATGGGATTTCTCGGTTTGATTTCCAGGAGAATTAAAGTTTGGTTTTAACAGGGCTGCTATCTAGGCCCCGCGCTATCGCGCAATAAATGTGTTCAAATTAGGGTTCATTTTTGTTATTATCTGTTGGCTACCTCTTTTTGTAATATAAAACACGTCCAACCAGAAAAATCGTATTTAATATTTTAATACTAGCCCACTGATCATGTGATGCGAACGGGTATTCCTCGGAACATAATTTGGTCCACCTCTGCAGCCATTGATCTCTGTGCTATTAGGCTTTTGCATGATGGGGAAAAATATATATGTTCGAGTTTACTTGTTCATGGCCTCGCGGTAAACGGCTCTCGCCGCCCACTCACACTGCGCCGTCCTGAGCTGACCCGAGTCAGCGTGCTGCAGAATTAGAAAACAGGATAGGCTGTCCTGTTACGAGAAGCACTGCTCGCAGTCTGTTGACTAACGATTGCCCGTTTGAAAAAAATAAGGATAAAGTATCAATGAAGACCATCATGCTACACTTACTCTAAGCCCCAATGAGCTCACTTATGGATTCTGGACGGGGGGGAAAAAAAAAAAAAAAAAAAACGTTGGTTCTGATGCAGAAGTATTTATCTAAGCCTAATTGCGTCTCTATTTAGAAAAAAAAATCCTTCCATTTTTAATAATATGCAACACAATTAAATATTTTATCTGTTATAAAATATTTCTCAGCAAGCTGTAAAACATGAAGCCATGCATAAATTATGAATAAGAGTGCTGATTGAGATCCTCCCCCCAAAAAAAAAAAAAAAAAAAAATATATATATATATAAATAAAAAAAACTATGATATGTCGGACATTTTTTACTGGGAAACAGAGAGAGTAATTATTCCCCTCTCCCCAAGTTTATTGGCCATTGTACTGTCCGTGGCTGTGTTTAAAAAGTGCTAATATGTCCAGCGCAGTATTGGATGCAAGTTTGTCTTGCAGTCCCATGGAATTGCTTGTTTTACTTTGACTAGGCCCTTTAACCAAAATGCTGTTAATCCGTCAAGACCTAATAATTTCCTGTCTTGCATATTTGGACACTGGAACTCCAACGAAAGCCCACTGGACTGCTTGGTTCAACAAAAGGGTTCAAAGATAATCAAAAGAGCCCTTTTCAACCAAATCACCATAGATACTGTCTTTTCAGAGTGTTGTCATGGCAACCCCAACCCCCCAACTCTAAGTGCAATTAGTGGGCCCATGAGAGCCCCTCCTCAGCTATGTTCCCACATAGACGAGTAAATCCTGTCTTAAACGCAAAGCCAGCTCGATGATACTGTAAATAGCCAAACACTGATATTATCTCATTGCAAATCGAGTCTCAATAGAGGTTCCGCAAATGGAAATGGATCAAAAAACATTTCACCAAAATCATGTTCAATTCAGTCCACACATTATGCCAACGAAACCAAAAAAACCCAAATAACAGTATGTCGGGATCATGAATCAAGGTTATATTTTGCTTGATTTCTGAGTCCCACCCCCTCCCTTTTTACCCCATTTACTGCTTTGCTGTGAGACCCTTACACCTTGCACCATGGAAAAATTCCTGGGGCCAGTTGTATGTGATTACTGCAGTTTTACCGTTGCTGTATGACTAATTATCAGCATTACTAATCAGTTCCTTCACAGAAGCAGGGGCCAGTGTTTTTCAGCAGATGGCAGGGCAGAGTAGTCTATCTCAATTGGTGGTTCGGAGGGCTATTCATTAAAGAGGAATCTTAGGAGTACAGCAGTATCCTCCAGATGGCAACTCAGTTGAGCAGTGGGAGAAGACAGAGTCCATACATATAGAACTCTCCTGAGGGGGGCAGAATAGGCCAATGAAAGGAAATGAGGTAACTGTCAATCCTCCAAATCTTACATTAAAAATATGAAGAAAAAAAATCTAACCTTGAGTTTCATGAAAATGATTGATGGGGAAAAAAAAAATTGCTAAATTATTTTCCCCAACTATGTATGCCCCAATTATTGCCACCTCTAGAAAATCTTATAAGATAAATTTTATTGAAGTATATTACCCCTCGTATTTAGCTTTTTTAAAGATCAAAACAACTTGAATTGTCACCCATAACTTCCTGTTGTCCTGGGGTATGCTGTAAATATGATGTGATACATGATTAATTTCTCTTCATCGGCAACCTCTTACACCTAAGGGGAAAATTGATGAAATTCTACCTGCTTTGACTAACGTTACAAAAAGCTCTGTATCTCCAAAATTATAATTGTGATAAATATGGTTCAAAACTGGAGAATTGCACATAACAGTGATTTCCCACCAAGTCCAGGTTCTAATACTTACTTAATGAACTTATGTACAGAGAATGTCTAAAAATCAAAAATTGAAAATCAAATTCAAAGTTTGTAGATTCTTTTGTGAACAACAGCAGATAAGGAAGAGATTACACCAATCTGGAGTACTGGCATGTCTTCAAAATATTTTAGAAAAAAAAAGTTTGTTGAAATCTTTAACCATTCAAATTTTAGTTTTTCAAAAACACAAAAAGAGTTCATTTTCTCCAGTTTTTTAAAAAAAAATCTAATATCATAGAAAGCAAAGTCTCTCTCACACCATAAAGGCCAGAAATATGGTTCAATCGTTATTTTTATACCCCCGACCCATAAGGGGTAAGGGTGTACAGTATATACCAAAGATTCCGTCCGTCCGTCTGCACCAGTTTGTCCAACCGATTTCTCAGAAAAACTGCTCATCAGATTGTTTACAAACTGCAGTCATGAATTCTACAATTCCTGGAGAGGATCAGTGCCAAGTTTCATGAAAATGTGGTGAATTTTTCAAAAATGTTTTTTGTTTTCCATATTTCGAACTTAGAAAATTTACCACTGCAAATGTTGTCCAACCAATTTCTCAAAAAATGCTAATCAGATTGTTTTCAAATTTTAGTCATGCATTCCATACTTCATGCAGAGGTGCAGCGCCAATTTATATGAACATATGCAATATTCGTCCCTCCGTCTGTCCGTCCGCACCAGTTTGTCCAACTGATTTCTCAAAAACTGCTCAACAGATTGTTTTCAAAATGCAGTCATGCATTCTACACTTCATGGAGAGGTGCAGTGCCCAGTTTCATGAAAATGTGATGATGTTTTCAAAAATTACTTTTGTTTTTCATGTTTTGAACTTCAAAAATTTGCAGCAAATGTAGTCTGACCGTTTCTCGAAAACTGCTGATCAGATTGTTTTCAAATTTCAGTCATGCAGTCTATACTTCATGCAGAGGAGCAGTGCCAATTTATATGAAAATATGCCATAATCTCTTCCATGCAGAAGGGTTGGGGGTATTAATGAGCTGTGCCCACTTTTTCACTTGTTTAAAACTAAGGATGCACACCTTTACCATAAAACAGTTCGTGATGACCAAAGTTCAGTATCTGATATTTGTTTCAATAATATATGGGCATAAAGTATAAAAACATATAAAAAATTGAAAACAGCTACTTCCAAACAATTTGTAGAATTTTTCCCTAATGTAGTGCAAGCAGTTATGAATAAAATGACACTTATTTGGGGTTCCTGTATGCGCTGAAAAATAAAACCATTATCTGTGACCTGAGGGATTGGGCAATCAGTCTTTTCAGCCGAACCGGTTTTGATTTGGTTACCAAAGTGTCTTTAGAATGAATTATAACCGTTTTGAAAACATGCTGTATTCCTATGCTCCAATAAAGTGATAGTATGATAGATACTGACTTCACAGATGGCTAAATAAACAGATGAATAATATTTACAGTTTGAGCCTCTCAATGCTATTTTTAAATATCCTAATTACATCCAGCACTGTGCTGGATTCCAAATGACCTTCTTGCCAATGCGCAATCAATTGGGCTTAGATAAAGTGTTTTATTATTGTAAAACATATTGTAAAGCGACATCCATTTCAAATGGGAAATTGGTCACCTCCTCTGGCATGTACCCAGCTGAGACAGGACCGCCCCTTGTTATATTCTCTTGAGGATTCCCCAACTCAACCAACAAATAAAATAACGGATATAACTCAGCTTAGTCCATACAAAAATAAAGACAAATATAGCAGCCTAAAAAAACTGAAAAATATTCTAAATAAGCACACAACCTTACATAAAAACAGTGAACTCTAGTGCGTAGATGGACACTCCAACAAACCATATGGCTTCATGAAAAACAAACCCAGACAGTACCATCAATTGTTCTAGGAACAAGGTATAGATTAACTGGCTATATGAAAAGTGAGGAAAAGGACTCATATATAGGTTACCATACAACAATGCAAAAGGGAAGACACTCCCTCTGTCGTGAGTGTATTGGAATTGGCCAGCGTCACTATCAGTCAAGAATTCAAAGAAAATAATCCATGACTCTTCATGAAAATCTCTAGTTATGTTCAGTGACCTTTATGGAATATGCACTTGAGGTCTGCAATGATTTTGAGGAGAGATAAAGGCTATTATTAATAACTACATTATTTTGTTTGTCTTGATAATCTATTCCCCAGACTACATTTAAAAGGATATCCATGAGACTACCCATTTTTCACACGAGATAAAAACATGTATGCAGAAGCCTCACTGATAACAAAAACCTGTACATAACACAACATTTTCCCAACAGAATATTTTAATTTTCAGCTTATTATGATGGTGGAGGCCTTGTCAAAATTTGGTACCAAGGAAATGTCTGCTCAATTTTTTTTAACCCTGCATTTTGTTAAAGCACACTGTGTGGGATCTCCACTAGAATTTAAAATTGACCTGAAGTTCCACAGGATTGAATATAGCAGCTGCATTTAACGGAGTCCACTGGTTTAATGGGGGTAAATTATTGCAATGCCACCTTCTGATTTGGCTTACTCTTGATAGAAACTCCATTGTGGTTTTTTTTTTTTTTTGTCGTCTTGTGGACAGATACTTTTTTGGAAAATGAAGAAGGAAAAACTCCCTCTTTGAAAATATACATCTACATGTGGACTAGGCCTTAGAGAACCCTCTTAGGGTTCTAAGATCAATTGTTATTGGGAAAGAAGGTCCAGATCATTTGAATCACCTGTGTTGGGACGAGGAGGGATCAAAAATATGCAGGTAAAGTGGCAAGCCAGGAGAGGTTTGGGAAACACTGTGATGAAGTGCATGTATGCACTGTGAGGAGCATGGCTCAAGTGGCAAAGGGAACTTCATGGAGAATTGCAGATGTAGTATGTCTTCATTTCAGAGAGTCTCCAAAACACATAAATTATGGCTCAGTGTCAGAATGTCTCCAAAAGTATGATCGGATGCTAGTGATGCACTAACAATACTGTATGTTAGGGAGGATTGCCAGAAAAAAGCTTGTATTACCATAAAAAAAAGAACTTGCATGCCTATAGTATGCCAAACAGCACTCGTACTTCAAAATCAACTGGGTTCAATGGTCAGATGAGACCAAAATAGAGCTAATTCAAATGAAATCAACTTAAAATCAACAAGACCTTTTATCTGCTTACTCGTAAATAAAATAATGGGGAAATCACATACACCTGACCATGGAACAACTCCGCAACCAATTGTCCAATAACTTTTGGTTCCTTATGAAGGGGAACCACATTTAAAAGGTGCTGCAATTTCAGCACTGGTCATACAATTCAGATCCAGATTCAGATTCAGATTCAGATGAATTTATTGTCATTGTTACAGAATAACAATGAAATTAAGTTTGGAGAGAAAGTGCTCCGGGCCGCTGCAACGTGCGTCGCACTGCCAACTGCACTTTCTTCTTCGAAATTAAAGGTTGCAGTTAACACAGAGAAGAAACACATTGATGACATCAGACATGATAATACACATCAGGTTTATAACACGACACGCTGGAAACACGTAGGAATTTTTTCAATTTTTTAACCAATTGAAGACCTGAGTGCAAGAACTTAAGTCACATTTTGATAAAAATGAGTTGACACTAGTATTAAAAGCCACAATGGCCAGAGCATCAGCTGATACCAAAGATTTCTGCTAAGAAGCACTCAAGTCTTGTGTACTGATGCATTTCCATTGTCCGTTGTCATGCTCCGCAAAATGTTTTGAAAACTTTGACCCCCAAAATCTCAAAAGTATAATTCAGTGACTTAGGTACTTCTTGCACACAGGTCTTCAATTAATATCTTTAAAATTAAAGCTAAAAGTCTGCGCATTGCACACATATTCATAATTTAATGTCAGCTCCATTTTGGAGAAATAGACAGTAGAAACAACAATAACTGTCCGTGTCCAAATATTTATGAATTTGATTGTTAAAATCAGGTGAATGCACCTATGTTCTCTTGCATTGCAAGGGAAAGCATCAGAAATGACAATCATTGTGCTGCGGCCAGACTGACAGTCTGACACTAAAGTGGAGTCCCATCACAACGCTCCTGTTTTCTGAATTGTCTCCTCCCCTTTAAGAGAAACCTGTGCGTGTTTTGCGGTGCCGTCTCCTTTAATTGCTGATTTTATTGTCTTCTCTTTATCCCCTTTTCCAGTATAACCCATTCTGTGTCTCACTCCTTGTGAGCGTGGTCTTTGTATGCAAGCTTAGGTTTTTTCTTACAGAGCTGCTGGATTGTAATTCTTTGTCCCACTAACGCCTACCAGTCAGTTTATCATCTAGTATTGAGCTAAGCTCTAATTTCTTGTGTCTACAGGTACTTTATGATAGAGAGTAATGTAATTGCTCTTCGGAGACTTATCGATAGGAACAAACTCTCAAGACTTAATATCGACCTCCAGGATTGGGACCGCATTCCTGTTGATCGACTGTCCCAGTCTGTTCCTCTAAGCCAGTTTGCTAGGAACACCTCTGAAGCCCTCATTGGTCTCCAGGAATGGGACTGGGTCCCAGCTAAACTCTTCAGTCCTGCTTTGGTGACGGGAATTCATCACCTAGCTTCTGCCCCGGGATGGCAACTGGTCAGGTGGGGACATCCCCCCCCCCCCCCCCCCCCCCCCCAACTCTCTCTGTTTAACTATAACCAAGCTGAAATACCCCTCTTATTATTCTGAGCTTCAGCCTCACCACTCCCATTTTTGTATTCCTACCAATAAATACCCATCTTTAGCCGCTTTCACACCGGACGCGAAACAAATTTTTCACACGACAGATTACATTCAAAGCCAATGCAAAGACGCGAATACACGCGCATCAAATTTTACTTGATGCGTTCACATATGCAGAACTACATGATGTAGTACTGCCACTGCCTGTATGCCATTGACTGTCAATGTACCAATAAAGAGTGAGTTATCAGAGATCAATCCGCAAATTGAGTTATGTGCCAGAGCAGTGTGTTCTGTGCTGAATGTGGTCGGTATCTCAGATAAATGAGTTAAATGGGGTTATCTGTACTCACAATATGAGTCCGCTCTTCTAATTAATCTCAGTTTTTTGGTGAAGGGCTACAGTGGTCGATTCTATTTGGAATCCCGAAGAGCAAACAGGATTAATTTAAGCAAATGACTAAAAAACCAAGAAAAATGTTTTTGTACTATTAAAACATTTAAATGAAAACTGGCAATGGCAAGGTAAGTAGGTTTGTACATGATTATCTTTAGTCTCTACTCATGCCCATAAAGATCTTAACCTCTTAAACTCAGCGATCAAATGCATAAGTTCCTGAAATGAAACTGCTGTTTTCAAACCTGTTGAACTTCAGGCCAATTTTAAATTGAAGAGTGGAGTGCTAAAGTACTTTTTCACACATTGTGAGGTAAGGATGGGAAAACCTCTTTTGTTGTCTCCTAAGATGATTTTCTCAATTTTCTCAAAATAGACATTTTGTGACTTAAGCACTTTTAGCACTAGGCTCTTTAATTCTAGGGGAGATACAAAGGTTTCAAAAGATTCCAAATATGTCCGGCTGAATTACAAAGAAATGTAATTATTTTGAAATAATCGGCAAGATGTTTTTATTTTTATCTGTTGTAATGTTGTAACCATTAAAAAAAAAAAAAAAAAAAAAAAAAAAACCCATGGCGTCCAGATGCTTGAATATATTTCTCAATATAATTGTGATGCAGCCCCAGTGAAGCGAAGCAAGCGCTATAACTAGCAGATACAGAATATGTATCTGACATAGTCCTGCAATACATAAAAAAATTCTAACTTTGAACCTACTGAAGGGGAAAATCAAGCAAAATTGAGATTATAAGGAATTCAAATATATCGACCACAGTAAGCCTAAACCCTCAGCAGCTTAACCATCCCAGTCTTTCTCAGAAAAAAATTGTGTCATACCGCCACCTTGTGGACATATACATACTGTTGTAACTTCAGAGTCATAAGGATTCCCATTTTAAAAACCACCTGTAACGATTTAGAACGTATTTCTCGTTAAAGATCAATGAATTAAGTAAAGCCCAACCATCATATTCTTACTGAAGACATCAGGCATCAATTAATGATCTTTCGCTGCTTGCATAGGAAGTTGGTAAATTGTACCACAGTTAGCAACCTTTTGTAAGTTTATGCACGTTTCCCTGCCACCTATGAACACTGGAACGTGTTTTAACAAGCAAATTAAAGTGTTGCATAGTTTTTAGTAGGTAAGCAACCTCATATATTCTTTTCTTCACATTACAATCTGAATTTCTCAGTATGTGTGGTTTGGGACAGCTGCGTACGCCCTTCCTTGAATCAATCGTGACGTCATCAAAGCGTCTCTGTTTTTTGTACAACTATGCAAAGCAGCAAGAATCGGTAAGAAGATACACATTATTTTCTTGATCAACGAAGTTTTGCCATGTGGAATGCCAGTGGGCTACTTTCTAGTAGTTCACCTACACGAATGGCTGTCTGATACCACCCATTCAGTAAGTTCTCTTTTCGAAAGTGAAAGAAACGCTTATTAATTCATTATTATGCAAGTGGTGTGCGCCCGGTTTCAGCGAGGATTTAACGTTAGCCGACGGTACAACGGTGCCATCGAGAATCGTGTACCTCCTGGATTTCGTGATTAACAAGTTCGTGATGTATACATTATGTAGCAATACTTGATCCAAAAACTTGTCATATATTCCGTACACTTGGTCGTTTTTGTTTAACAAGTTATGTGATTTTCGCTGGCTCGCAATTTTGTAACAAACAACTCACTGGCGGTATATCCTCAACTTATTGTTTGTCTGATAGGAAATGCAAATGAAGATACCGTCAATAACATGACGTAAGACTGCTGCCAAGAGGTTTTGGGAGTTTTATAAACGGTTTGTTCTTTTTACTTCATTGTGGCGAGAGCAATGGCCTTTCACCCTAGTATTTAAGGGTTAGCTACTGTCCCAATTATGACGTGGCTAGGCTGTGATCTATTGTGCATCAATTGCCGTAAGAATATGTTGCCATACGCCAAAGGCTATCTGTCTCGGTGCAAAGTCTTGCCGAGAGTATTTTGTAAGAATTCTCTTTTTCTTTCACTCAATTAACCTGTTCTGGCCCTTAAAACGTATTTGACTCTGCAAACGAGTGTTGGCTTTTTAACGTTCGCAATACAACGAGAAAACGAAAACAAAGATCACTTCGTTGATTATCGCTGTTTTGTATTGACTGATTTGAGCGCGGACAGTTCTGAGCAGTACTCAAATGCAGATGTGGTTGTCACACGAGCATTAAAATGTATGTTACAGGAAATTGCTCGCGCGACTGTAGGTGTGCTAGTATAAAAGTTATGATTCTTTGATTTTATGCTATATTTGTTAACGAGGGCGATGTACTCCCAGAGGTAAATTAGATAAGACATTTTTTTTTTCTATTTAAATACAACCCTAAATTTGGGATGGAATGGAAAATGCACATAAAAAATCAGCTATTTCTAGATTTACTTTGACTTTCATTTTTGCAGACCATATAAAGACAAGATATCTCGCGTTCTGTTTTGCCATCTTCATTTTATTTGTGAATATCTGTGAACATCTATTCCTGCCATTCAGCGTGCAATGCTTCCAAAAAAAGTGGGGATGAGGGCAATTTAGGATTGGTAATGAAGTAAAAAAAAAAAAAAAAGTAAATAATGACGCGATTTGTTACAGGTGGTGTCAGCAGGTGCTTGCAATCATGATCTAGAACAGCATCCCAGAAAGGTCTTGTCCTGTAGTAGCAAAAGTGGGCCAGGATTGCCGATTTCCCCACCAATTGCATGAGAAGAATCATTGTAAGGTTTAAAAACGGTGTTCCTCAAAGGAAGATTGGAAAGGATTTGGATACTTCATCCTCTATGGTGCACAACCTGATTTATTATAACCATCATCATTGCAGCAATAGGCACATCCCAATAGGAACATCTAGAGGACAGCGCACGTGCTGCTGGTTCTTCAGTGATACTGATCATAATAAATGTGGTAAATCTGGAGATTTAATCCTCCTGACAGAAAAATAACCATTGCCATTTTCAATGAGAATGATTTATCAAGTGTACATGAATTACTTTGAGAAGCTCAGCTCCATATGTCTTATCCCACACTGAACAAGTGTATTGTGTACGGCCCAATAATTGTTTAAATTTTGGGGTTCAGAGAATTAATGAGGTGTTTGGCGATATTTTTGGATTCCTTGTACCTAATCCGTAATACTGCCAAAGATGGGCCAAATCTGAGCCAGAATTTTAAAGTTATCGAGAGTTTAAAAAAAAAAAAAAAAAACTACTATCGAATTGGCCAACTTGGCCCGTATAAATTAACTGTTATTTATGAAACCAATAAACAATTTTCCTAGGAAATTTAAAGAATACTTCTTTCATCAGTGTACACCATCTGATGGAGTTTCAACAACATCTGAGATGGTACATGTCGAGCCTAAATGATTTGAAAGGAATTACCCTTATGTTAACAGTGTTCTGAAGCGCTGCCAACTTCTCTGAGATCAAGCAAATGGACAGTCAGTTCTTTAAGTTGATGTGTTGGAAGCAGGAAAAATGGGCAAATGCAAGGACCTGAGTGACTTTGACTAGGGACAAATCGTGTTGGCTTGGTAACTGGGTCAGAGAATGTCCAGTACAGCAGGTCTTGTGGGGTGCTCCTGGAATGCAATGGTTACTACCTACTAAAAGTGATCCAAAGAAGGACACACCTGTGAACTGCATATAAGGCTGCGCTCCGTAGCTACAGACCAGTCACAGTGCCCATGCTCACCCCTGTTTACTGCCTGAAGCACCTACAATGGGCACATGAGCATCAGAACTGAGCCATGGAGCAATAGTAGAAGGTCGCCTGGTCTCATGAATTATGTTATCTCTCACATTGTTGTTTACCTGAGGAAGACATGGCACCAGGATAGACAATGGGACAAACGCAACTTCACAGAGGCTACCAAGGTGTCACAAAAGAAGCATCTCGTGATGCATAAAAGCAAAGAGCTCTCTGAAGACCTTTGCAACCTTATTGTTGCAGAACATACAGATGGCATTGGTTATAGATGTATTATTAAACTTCTGAATGTTCCAGTGAGCACCGTTGGGGACATAATCTGGAAGTGAAGAACATCATTTCACCATAAAATGGCCACGACCAGGTGCTCATTGCAAGATTTCTGACAGAGAAGTCAAAATAATAATTAGAAGAGTTGTCCAAGAGCCACTTGCGGAGAGCTTCAGAAAGACCTGGAATTAGCAGGTACAGTTGTTTCAAAGAAAATAATAAGTAATGCACTCAACTGCCATGGCCTCTGTGCATGCTCACTGCACAAGACTCCATTGCTGAAGAAAAAGCATGATGAAGCTCTTTTAAAGTTTGCTGCGCAACATTTGGACAAGCCTGTGAAATACTGGAAGAATATAGTCTGGTCAGATGAGACCAAAATTGAACTCTTTGGATGTCATAGCAAACACCATGTTTGGAAGACAAACGGCACTGCACATCACCCCCAAAACACCACACTAACAGTGAAGTTTGGAGGCGGAACATCATGGTGTGGGGCTGTTTTGCAGCATATGGTACTGGCTGACTTTATATAATTGAAGGAAGGTTGAATAGAGAAATGTACTGAGACATTCTTGATCAGAATCTGCTGCCATCTACCTGGATGCTGAAGATGAAAAGAGGGTGGACATTTCAGCAAGACAATGATCCCAAATACACAGCCAAGGAAACTCTCAATTGGTTTCAGAGAAAGAAAATAAAGCTGCTAGAATGGCCCAGTCAATCACCCGACTTGAATCCAATTGAAAATCTATGGAAAGAACTGAAGATCAGAGTTCATATAATAGGCCCCCATAAACTTCAAGATTTGAAGACGGTTTTTGTAGAATGGGCCAAAATCACACCTGAGCAATGCATAGGACTAGTTTCTCCATACAGGAGGCATCTTGAAGCTGTCATTACCAACAAAGGCTTTTCTACTAGGTTTTAAATAAATTTCAGCAAGCGTGTTCACTACTTTTTCCCCGTTTCATTCAACTTTATTACACATAATTTATGGACTGATTTGTTTTGCTTTCTTGGTATGTGTGGATTACTTGTTGTTTCCGACATCTGGTGGAAATTTCATGTTAATAGCCCCATTAGAAATATATTTACTGAGAAAAATGTTGATGTGTTCAATACTTATTTTCCCTGCTGGTGGTGTTACTGTACCGCCCGCCACCAGCCTAAACTTTGTAGCCGACCAAGTACACCCCTTCATGGCAATGTATTCCCTGATGGGAATAATGTGCCCTGCCCCTCTGTAAATATTTCTCAAGGACAGTTTGAGGAACATGGCGAAGAGTTCGGTTTATTGACTTGGCCTCCGAATTCCCCAGATCTCAATGCAATTGAGCATCTATGGGTTGTACTGGAAAAACAAGTCTGATCCATGGAGGCCCCTCTTCGCAATTTACGGGACTTAAACGACCTGCTGCTAATGTCTTGGTGCCAGATAGCACTGCACACCTTCAGAGGTCTTGTTGAGTCCATGCCTCGGCGAATCGAAGCTATTTTGCAGCACGAGGGACTCTTATAAAGTATTAGGCTGGTGGTTTTCTTGTTGTGGCTGCTTGGTGTATACTGACCTTATATTAGATCCCTACTAAACAGACAGCATTTGGATTGTGGGGCGTAAACATTATGTTAAAGTAACAAAGGTAAATGTGAGGCTGCAATTAAACTGTAGTAACTGTAAATTGGTCCAAGCAACTGACAGCTATAGGGTCTTCATTGTTAATTCTGCTCTTATACAGTTCGGATGAATCTCGTTGGGCGGCTGTGGGTATTAATAAGTACTAAGCCGATGTTGCACAGCACCTCATAAGTCATGCCAAACTGCATTCATGAGCGGCCATCAGTGATGTCGCATCGGAAACCATTGGAAGTGCCACATGCTCCGTATAATAATTAACGGGCAAAACTTAATATAGGTAATGTTAATAGTGAACAGATGATTTCTCTGTAGGTTTATATACAGTGTTGTGACCTGAATTGTTTGCACGTGAGGGGGCTCTGTTTTGGAAATATGTGACATTTAAAAGGGTCTGTGTTTCCTGTCTGCCGGTTGAGAGTAGCGAGCGGAAAACCGCGCGCTCGGCAGGGAGTGTGGTCGTTCGCACTGCCGTTCCTACAGCTCACTGAAAAGCACAAATAAACAACGCGCTGCTCGTCCGAACAATGTTCCTTGTTTTCACCATAATGAGGAGTGAGGTGCTGCTCAACATTTCCAGTTCAAATAAACAACTATGATGAATATTTAATGGACATGCGCTGAATACAAATCTATTTTTATGTCCCCAGGTCAATCATTAATAGTAGCCTGTCCTTACAAAAGAGTTATTCTTGAAATATAGGGCACTACTTCTTTATCCTTTCGGATGAGAAAGGGCTGGCATTTTCCCATGAAAAAAAAAAAAAAAAACGCTCGCCTGGACAGAATGTCCTATAGTTCTTTACTTCTAGGGTGGGAATTCAGAAGTTTAGCAGTCTTTTAATTTGATGAACGAGAGGTGTTGGATTGTTTAATATGAAAGTATTGGTCAGGTTACATGGATGCAGAAAATTCTTAGTCATGGAATAAACAGGGTTTTGTACGGATAATCTTTAGTAAAAACAGAAGTTTGCCTCGGAATGGGCTGAATCTGTTAGAGAAGCTGGTCCAGTGATTATCAGAGAAAAGGCCTTTCTGAATCAGTGGTCATTTTCTCCATTACCAGGTTTCCCAGAAGCCCCAGTTAAAGACCCGAATGCTCCTGAAGTCCTGCCTCTGATATTTTGTTGAGGGAACTCCTGGCCCTCCTGATTGGTCACATCAGCCTGCTGAAGAAAGACCCCCGTGCCACTGAGACCAGTCCCTTGTGGCGTTCCTGAGGTGAGTGTTTGGTGGAACTACACCTGACCAGACAGTGGATCCCCATTGTTCCTTGGCAAGCAGGTCAGTGAGCATCACAGAGCCTATCACAGCACACAGCAGGGTCTTACAGACGGACTTTATCGTGTCAGTATGCAGATTCTGGTTTGCAGGTTGGCTGCCAGTGTGGTTTAGCCCCTGTCGTGCGGAGTGTTTGTGGGACGATTTCCGAGCTAAATTCTGCTCTTGATCTAAAAACGGATGCAGAGAATGTTTCCTGTAACAGCATGTACTCATTGCTGAGTTTTGTGATGGATGTGGTGTGTTTTTAGTCAAGAAAAGGTCTTCCTCTTTCCAGTAACTCAAACCTTCTCCTGCATTGCGTTGAGATATTTTCAACTTTCAGTGTTTCACTGAGAGAGAAAGTGAAACAATAAAATTCCTATGAGATGCCTAGAAAGTTGCCAAAGTGAACTGAAGTAAACCTCTTGAGTTGCAACATCGTAAATGTGATTGGAATGTCTGCGACTGAGCAATATAATGCTGATGTTGCGATCACTACTGATGGGCAGAATCAATAAAGCATGTGAATGCAGACTTTGGACTCTTTTTGGACAGGTCATCCTAAAAAAAAAAAAAAAAAAAAACCCACCAGTTCTCATCAGATTTGGCATGTTTAGAAGGTTTTTAGGGGTTACGAGAAGCGCAGGTAGAGTTATGAAACATAAAGGCAACTGGTTCCCATGACTCAAATGTATCGCTTCCTCTACACATCAAAACACCAGTTTACACTTCCTCTCTCACAAGCATAATGTACACGCACACATTATGGTATCCGCTGGGGTGGTGGACTGAAAATAACGTGTCTCATTGTGTTCACATTTCAGCCAGTCTTTCAAAACGCTCTCTTGACATTTTATCACATGTAATAATTTCATTTAAGCTCTCCCTCAAAGTTTGTTGGGTATGCATTGTGTCTGTGTAAATTGCTGGTAAAAGAATTTGAGCTTTGTAAATTCACTATGAAAGATCGCCAGTTGTAAAGGCCCAAATGTAAATTCACTTGCTATTGTGGCATTTCGGTCCTGATAAAACTGTTACTATTAGCAGCCAGGTTGCATATCATCTCCCTGAGTGGATAAAACCTGTTTTCCCGGTGCTGCAGGACAATTTGTACCCCGACATGGAATAAATTACGGTGAAGCACTGTTGGGGTGTTGTGGCACTCCACATTAATATGGGAGGCGTTGATGGTGCGGGTTTTGCGTTTCATGCGGAAATCTTGCTATTGTTTTGTGAGTAGGAGACCTGTCTGAATCATGCTGGCATCATAGTGATCTTGCCACACTTGTGTGAAACGCGTGCAAGGCCTCAGAGTTCACATTCATTCCAAGTCAAGGTTGACATATTAAGCTCAGTTTGGGCTGACTGGCTATGAAGACATGGTTGAGTATCTGTGCCAGAATGGCCATTATGCATCAATATTATTTTTTCACACCAGTGTGAAGTTTTATGGAGAAAATGAGAACTCATCCTGTCCCTGCAGTAATTGGACTAGAAATGGGTGCTGATGGACCTTTGCTTGATGTAAATGTTCTTTGTTTATTCATGAGTTAATATTCCTTTATTGCAACGCGACTGTGTATCATATTTTCCGCAACTAGTGGCGGTAATGGTAGGAGCTAATATTTGGGTATTTGATCTAGTTTGGGAAGCTTGTTGCAGCTGACAGAGAAATGGTTGCCAACAGCTTTCCATAAAGCTCACTGAACCACCTCGATTCGATTTCAGCGCACGTAGCGCATGCCATGGAGATAAATAGCGAAAGATATCATAAAATATCTCTACATCTCTGACAGCACTGCAAAATGGCCGACAACACAGATCGAAACAAATTGCCTTGGATCTACCTCTGGACAGAATTCTGTGATGGCTGAGGATGGAATTTGAGTCAGCTGTATTGACTGTAGGATATCTTCGTCCATCTCGTCATTTATTTATTTATTTGCTTTAGTTGGCAGATTCTTATCTCTCAGTGACTTCTCTTACAAAGTCATGTTGATAAGATGTGTAAAGTGCAAGTCGCAAAAGCCGAGGGGGGAAAAGAGCTCAAAGGTACAGGAAAGCAAACAGCTCAGTGTCTCCAGCTGACTGCTGCTGGTGGCCTTTATAAGCCAGGCTGTATATTATATTTACTGTTAGATTTGACTGGAGGAGCCCATTCTGGGAAGTTATTGTTGCCCTTTGCCTTTCTGAGAGAACCCTGCTCTTGGGTAAGTGGTTGGATTTTGACCCGAGACCACAGTGGCTTGTCTGAGGTTCCGTGCGTCCCTTCAGAGAACAGTCTTTGTAGTTTCTCAGGGGATCCGAAATTCATGGGGGCTCAGGCCAGCAGTGGCGTCGCCAAGGGGGGGGCACATGCCCCCCCCACGGACATCTCGTGCCCCCCCATGTGCCCCCCCATTTAAGATCCGTAAATAAATAAAGAGTATCTTGCTCGCGAGCGTGTCCTCCCCGGTCAAAATAAAATAATAAGTGCGAAATAAATTTTTTTGTGCTTGCCCCCTCATCAAACTGTTGTGCCCCCTTGTGCACCCCCAGAATAAAAAGTCTGGTGACGCCACTGCAGGCCAGGTTTATGGGGAGTGAATACAGTAAATGTTTTGTGTGGTGACCTGCTAAGCAGAATATTGGTGTTCCAGCAAAAAACTAGCTTGTGATACTGAAAAATTGAAAAGTTTTAACCGACTTGGATTTGACCTGGTGGACCTGTCAAAAGTTCTTGCTGAATTCAGCCTACGCTGGTCAAGATTGTCTAAGCTTCTTCCAGTACTTTCAGCTGTTCGACAGATTATCCAGCCAGTATAATCATTTTGGCCACCAATTTGATCCCCAACTTTCTCTGCCAGCTCCTCCAGGTTTGCTTGAAGCTTTGGGAGCAGCTTTTATGAGCCATTGACCAGCTATAACCAGCTAGGAGAAAGAAAACACTGCTTGAATCATCATAAACCTAGTAGGGGACCTAGCTATTATTTGCTGGAATTTTCAGCAGGTCGGCAAATAAAACCTGAGCCTTGGCCGGAGTGGCTAGGCTAATCGGGATGGACTGGGGGAGGGGTGAGTGATAAGTGCATTTTACTGGCCTTCCTCACCTCCTGTGTTTGGGCCCTCAGCTGGAGCCAGTGGAATGTTTGCTCCTGGGAGGAGGGCGTTTGCTCAGAGGAAGCTGTTGCGTTCGCATGGCCGGCGGGATGAAGACAGAGGGCATCTGGGTGCCTCTGACCTCCACTGCTGGGGGAAACGTCTCCATCGAGCTCGAGTAATGGGTGGTTTGAGCTTTATACTCGGTATTAGACAAATGTGGCATCAGCTGTTCAAATGAATAGATCTGTGTTGGACATGCTGCTTTTAGCACCATATAAACATTGAATAATAATAACTGCGGTGTCACAGAGATGCGCAAAGCAGACGGTGTTTACTTTTCCTGAAGGAAGGCATCTGTAGGCATATGGCGTAATATACAGAATGTGCCTGAATAATCATCTTATTAAATTATTAAAAATATTCTCCGAAGGGAATATATTTGTTTTTCAATTTGCTGGGGTGCGGAATGCTTCCTTCCCTCTGGGGAGCCCATTTAATTGAATCACCTGTGGGCTCCTCCGTGAGCCTTGTTCTGCTGTCCGCTGGGAGAATGTGAAGGCGCACATAAACTGTGTGCTGCTTCGTGTGTGTGTGTGTGTGTGTGTGTGTGTGTGTGTGTGTGTGTGTGTGTGTACGCACGCCCCTCCGTCCATCTCTGAGGATGTGTGTATGCAAGGGAGGTCAGGCTCTGTTGTGGTCATAGCTTGACACTCATCAGGGTACTGTCTGCTAAACTCTCCAAAACTCCGGCAGCCCACTATGTCCTGCAGACCCAACATCCTGCTGTTGCTTTGTCTCAAACCTAATTTGGCAGTCCTGGCTGATAAAAATACGCTCAAAAAGATCTCTAGCCATTGAATGAGTTTTGTTTTGTTTTGGTTACAGAGAAATCTGAGATGATGTTCAATCGCCAGGAACATGATTTGTTAGCACTAAACAATGATTCTTGGCAGGGTAATTCCCTTCAGTGCACCCCGCCTCATCCTCATCATAGAAGGAAAATAAAAATCCCGCGCTTTTACATCTGCCTGTCTGTATTTCACAGCTGAAGGTCAGTGGACACGCTATGAAGCTGTAGCTACTCGTATATGATTCAAATCTATCGGCCAGTGGGAGTGGAACTCTTGGACCTCCCTCTCACCTCAGGGCACAGGTAACACAAGGCTCAAAATAAGCGGCATCGCATCGCAATTTGCGATACGAAATTCACAATTTGCGATAGGAATGACATGAGCCATGAGCAAATTGCGATACGTGTGTTTTTTCACTGTGCTGGGTTCTGCGGGCCACGGTCTACGGTCCATCATGTTCTCTACTGCCGTGAGATGAGCCAGGTTTACCTGAGTGACTCGAGCTGACTCGGCTCGTGTATCCTTCATCATTTGCAGTTCATTCTCTACTACGTGGCGAGCGCCACTTGTATGGTGAGAATCAACCTCGGACTCGGGTTTTCTAAGTATACACCAGCCATCACGTGCGCACCTGTTCAATGGCGCATTAATGAACGGGCTAACCTGGGCTATAGCCAGGGGCCTCCACTGGGTGGGGGGCCTCTAAAAATTGAGAAAAAAAATGACCGTAATGAACACCATTACGCACATGACGCTGCACTACAGTGACATCTGGTGGTAAAAGTGATGGGGATGGTGTGTGCGACATCAAGAGGTCCCATCTCTAATGTTGATACAATGTAACAAAATCACGCCGTGGAGCTCATCTATATCCATCACGCAGCTTAGACAAAAGCGACATGCAAGACAAATACACACATAGCCAATAGTGACAATGAAGCGTTCTCACCCAAGTGGCGCTCAGAAAAGGAAGAGGATCAAACAAAATAAGTTATTCTCTGAGTCCTTGCCTAAAGTCAAAGACTTTTTTAGCGCTGTTAACGACAGAAAACTATCCGACACCTGCTGCAGCAGGACCGTGACTCTCCCGCCTAACGTGGATGGACTTGGTCATGCGAATAGAGAGCACAATCTGGTCGGATTCTCTTTTATTACCTTTATTTAATTGCATCATCATTCATCACCGTCATGTGGCCAATTTTTATGTCAAGTGAATTACACACCACACATCCAGGCAAAATAACAGCCTTCACTTAGTTAAGCTAATGCTAGCTAGATGCCGTTGTGGTGCTTTGCTAATCAGCAGCGCCGTCGTACGGGGGGAAAGGTGATGACAATTCTAAGGGCCCACAGTCCATTAGGGCCCACAAAACCCACAGTAGCTGCCTTGACAAAATTATTCTGCATAGATTTACCTAATATTCATAATGCATCAGAGTTTAAACAACGCCATTAAGGCATGCAATATTGATGAAATACATTTCAGTAACCCCTTTCTTAAGAAATGGTTCGATCCATGCTTTGTGCTTGTCCTGGAAAATTGTTTGTGCATTTTTTTCTGGCGAGATCGTGAACTAAGGCAGTAAACGGGGAGTACCGCCCTTGCGAATATGATGTCCAAAACACACACACACACACACACACACACACACACACAAATCTGGACACCAGAAAAGAATAAAGAGAGGACAGCTGGAGCAAAGCTGCGGTCCTGAACATAACAAAATTCTTTTCAAAGAAAGGTGAGAGTATTTAACTAGCTTGCTATGTTAGCTGTTCAGGCTGGCTATTCAGCTGCTAACATTAAGTTAATGTAACATGCGGTCAGCTGAGTAAATAATCGCAGGACAAGAATGACATTACTCAGTTATTAACGGTCTCATCCACAGAAAAGATCAGCAAGGTTATCATTCGCCAGCCATTATAATATGCCGTCAGAAAATCCAGTTGCAGCAGGACACGTTCCTCCATTCTTATTATGAGTGGTTACTGCATACTTAGCTCTCTCTAGCTTTAAGTGACTGTACAGGCTAGGTTTGGCTAGCGAACTACAAACCAAAACCAGTGAAGTTGGCACGTTATGTAAATCGTAGATAAAAACAGAATACAATGATTTGCAAATCCTTTTCAACTTATATTCAATTGAATACACTGCAAAGACAAGATGTTTAATGTTCAAACTGAGAAACTTTATTTTTTTTTTTTTTTGCAAATAATCATTAACTTAGAATTTAAAGGCAGCAACACATTGCAAAAAAAAGTTGGCACAGGGCCTTTTTACCACTGTGTTACATCACCTTTCCTTTTTAACGACACTCAGTAAACGTTGGGGAACTGAGGAGACCAATTTTGAAGCTTTTCAGGTGGAACTCTTTCCCATTCTTGCTTGATGTACAGCTTAAGTTGTTCAACAGTCCGGGGTCTCCGTTTGTATTTTTACGCTTCATAATGCGCCACACATTTTCAATGGGAGACAGGTCTGGACTACAGGCAGGCCAGTCTAGTACCAAGACTCTTTTACTACGGAGCCATGCTGTTGTAACACGTGCAGAATGTGGCTTGGCATTGTCTTGCTGAAATAAGCAGGGGCGTCCATGAAAAAGACGTTGCTTGGATGGCAACATATGTTGCTCCAAAACCTGTATGTACCATTCAGCATTAATGGTGCCTTCACATATGTGTAAGTTGCCCATGCCTTGGGCACTAATACACCCCCATACCATCACAGATGCTGGCTTTTGAACTTTGCGCCTATAACAGTCCGGATGATTCTTTTCCTCTTTGGTCCGGAGGACACGACGTCCACAGTTTCCAAAAACAATTTGAAATGTGGACTCGTCAGACCACAGAACACTTTTTCCACTTTGCATCAGTCCATCTTAGATGAGCTTGGGCCCAGCGGCCGGGCGGCGTTTCTGGGTGCTGTTGATAAATGGCTTTCGCTTTGCATTGTAGAGTTTTAACTTGCACTAGCAGATGTAGCAACGAACTGTAGTTACTGACAGTGGTTTTCTGAAGTGTTCCTGAGCCCATGTGGTGATGTCCTTTACACACTGATGTCGGTTTTTGATGCAGTACCGCCTGAGGGATCAAGGTCACGGGCATTCAATGTTGGTTTTCGCCTTGTTGCTTACGTGCAGTGATTTCTCCAGATTCTCTGAACCTTTTGACGATATTACGGACCGTAGATGATGAAATCCCTAAATTTCTTGCAATAGCTCGTTGAGGAATGTTGTTTTTAAACTGTTCGACAATCAGCTCACGATTTGTTCACTAAGTGGTGACCCTCGCCCCATCCTTGTTTGTGAATGACTGAGCATTTCAGGGAAGCTGCTTTTATACCCAATCATGGCACCCACCTGTTCCCAATTAGCCCGTTCACGTGTGGGATGTTCCAAATAAGTGTTTGATGAGCATTCCTCAACTCTCTCAGTCTTTTTTGCCACTTGTGCCAGCTTTTTTGAAACATGTTGCAGGCATCAAATTCCAAATGAGCTAATATTTGCAAAAAATTACAAAGTTTACCTGTTCGAACATTAAGTAACTTGTCTTTGCAGTGTATTCAATTGAATATAGGTTGAAAAGGATTTGCAAATCATTGTATTCTGTTTTTATTTACGATTTACACAACGTGCCAACTTCACTGGTTTTGGGTTTTGTACATGCAGTCAGTGTGGTAACCTTAAATCGCTTGACAAGGCTGACATTACTTTTACCTTCTTATATAAGTGTTTACTAAAACTAAACTGCTAGTTTAGCCTGTTGACCCAAGTCTTGTTCACGTAGGGGGTAATTTTACAGAGCTTGCCCTCCTCTCAACAATAGCAAAATGAAGCTGAGTGCTTAGAGCTATGGTACTGAGAAGCCCATTTAGATTTAGTTTATTCCAAGACTCGATAGGTTAGTTCTTCATCAGTTGTTCCATAGAACATAACTTTAAATGTTTACAAAAGTAATATGAAATGGAACAATTAAACCTTTATGCTCTGCTACTCCAGAATCAGCTGTGGTCACTTCATCTGAACCTGACCCAGCAATAGACCGTCACCACCAGCAATCTGAAGATGTTTTTGATGGTGAGTGAATGTGAATAAGACAACTAATAATTCATTCACATAATGATATTCTGACTCTTTGTTGAGTGGTTAATCGTAAAAAAAGGAAAAATTGGGTGTATTGCATTAGGCACTGCCAAGAACACTGATAAACAGAAAAATAAAGAATAACATATTGATTGTTAGTTTAATCAGAGATTTGCCTATAGTATGTTTGATTTGCTGATTTGTTTATTGAACAGTCATTATCGGGGATGCACTGATTCCACTTTTTTAAAATCCGATACGAGTACGAGTATTTTATTTTGTGTACTTGCCGATACAGAGTACCGATACCGATATTTCTGAAATGTTTTCCAGGAAAATACAATGACAATTCTTGGAGTGCAGGTTTTATTTTCTTTTTATAACAAGCCTAAAAGAGGCCAATATCAAACGACTCATACATGGCTATTTCCAAAAAAAAAAAAAAGAGTAGGCCCAACTGCTAAACATCTTTCGGTATTTAGGCCCGACAAAAAGCCTTTAAACTAGCACTGCCATCAAATGAGGCAAAACATTACTGAAGCTTGACAAATGAAATTAAACTCGCTGCATTGGCAAGGTAACACACCCAACTTCATGAAAAGTCAGTAGAACTATTAATTGGCACAGATAGTTTCCACACACATTCATAGGCATTCTCAATCCAACTAAAGTCAATAATGGCTTTCAAGCAAACAAGGCATCACTTAAAGTGTGTGGTATCGCCATATTTCAATTACACAAATGACAAATGAAAAATTTAACTTAATCACAACTAAAATGTTGAAAGTAACCATATGTTACTAATATATTTGTAGTAAAATAAGAAGATTGACCATTCTAAGTCTCTGTGTGTGTGCTTGTGGGTGTGTGTGTGTGTGTGTGTCTGTGTGAATGTGGTGTGGGTAGAGTGTGTGTGTGTGTCTGTGTGAATGTGGTGTGGGTAGAGTGTGTGTGTGTGTGTGTGTGTGTGTGTGTGTATCAGAGGTGTATAAAGTACTGGAAAAAATAACTAAGTAAAAATAGAAGTACCAAAACTGAAAGTTACTTTTGGTAAAAGTTGTAAGTAAAAGTCACGCATAAGAAAATTACTTGAGTAAAAGTCTTAAAATAGCTCACATGAAATGTACTTAAGTACCAAAAGTATCTTGTGAGAAAATATACTTAAGTATCAAAAGTGCAAGTACAAGTACAAAGTTTTTTTCGTAGTACGCATAGAAAGAAGCAAAGCAACCATGCATTGTTCTCTCGTTGTGCTCTTTAATCAATTTTCAGGTGACTGAAAGATACAGCATTCAAAAAACAAACAGGCAGTCTCTCTTTTATATACTTCTTCTTCCTCGAGTTTACTGGCGGTTTAAAAAACCACTATAATTGAGTATAATTGCTAGTAGAATTACATAGTATCAATACCATGTTGATTTTTTGCATCAGAAAACTGATTTCTCTGAACTAATTGGGATATCATTGGCTCACTGTAGCTGAAGTGGTTGCTACAGAGGACAACGATTTTTTTTCTGTAGCAAGAGGTGATTATTTTGAACTGCTGGATAGATACTATGGGCAAGTATATTGAGCAGTTTGCACATCAGGCTTAGCTGTGGAGTTTAATTGAGGCAACTCCTGAAAAACAGAGATTGGAGTGAACTGTGTTCCAACTCAGCTTGCTTGTGAATATTCAATAACTCAGAGCCGTATATAGCGAGAGTCTGGCCAACTCGAATTATGGGCGCCATGTTTGCTACCAACGGCAGATGATTCTACGGCTTAACCCTGTGGGCCGGATACTATGGTCGCATCAAAATCGCTAGTTTTAAAATACTCAGAAGACTCGACATAACATGACACTTTGCTTGTAGTATTACCAGGGTCCCTACACATGAACTCGAACATTGAGAACATTGTTTGTATACAAAGAGTTTGCTTAAAAGACGTTTTTGTTAGCACGGGACCTACCTCGCGTTGTCTTCAGGGTTGTTGCCTTAGGT
The DNA here is from genome assembly GCA_029692085.1 of Gymnothorax javanicus. Classification (NCBI taxonomy): domain Eukaryota; kingdom Metazoa; phylum Chordata; class Actinopteri; order Anguilliformes; family Muraenidae; genus Gymnothorax; species Gymnothorax javanicus. The sequence continues at coordinate 117,903,867 of CM056197.1, read as the reverse complement.
GAGTCCAGTGTTAAAAGCGGTATTTAAGTAAACTCCTTGTACACAAACAATGTTCACAATGCTCGAGTGCATGTGTAGAGAACCTGGTGATATTACGAGCAAAGTTTCATGTTAGTGTCGAGTCTTAGTGGTTTAAAAATAGCGATTTTGATGTGATCATAGCAGTGCCCGAGCGCTCCCATTCGAAAGCCAATTGATGAAAGGTCGCGTGTATTCGCGTCTTCGCATTGACTTTGAATGTCGTGCGAAAAATTTGTTTCGCATCCAGTGTGCAAGCAGCTTCAATCGCATAGCTCTAGTGCTTGATTTAAAAAAAACCGCTCTGCGTTTTGTCACGCTATTAATATGTAGCTAAACTGAATACCAAGTGTAATGGAGTTAGCGCAATGCTACAGTCAATGCCTGCGAATTAACTAACGTTTCTATCAAGGCGCTGACGGAAATTACATGTCTTCTATTAAATTATGCTTCTCTGTTATATGATAAGAGAACCTTACACTCTTGGTGTACAAGAAATTAAAAGAAATTTATGAAACGAGTTGAGAAAATTTAACGTTTGTTGTGAGCTTTAACTTTCATATGACACGTCCACTCTAGGAAGATCTCAATGCCGCTGGCGTTACAGTAAATGAGCATTTGCAATGTATTCTCTATTGAGTGTTTAGTTACATGGACTTCAATATCCCGGGTATGATCGGGTTTTTGGAGAATCCCGTTTTTGCGTTTGTGCATGTAAACATTATATCCTTATTTTAGGAACCAGGATAAATAAATAATTAAATATATGTACAAATAATTGTATAATTGAATAACTTATTGAATTTAATTACCTCATATTCGACACTTCGCTATGGGGATCACTGGATGAATATTGATTAATGGTAGCAAACATGGCGTCCATAAAACATGTGACCAGCTCAGAACCAATCAGCATAGCGGGATAGCTCAGACGTTCGATTCCCGAGTTGGCCAGACTCTCTCTATATGCGGTTCTGCAATAACTGATCCGGGTGTGCCATCTAGTGATAGAATATTGTAACTGCGTGCATAAATTTGCAGCTCCATGTCTGCTGGCGGGCACATCTGCACAAAGATACCCTGCCGAGCACCGTTGTTCTTCTCGAACGCGCCACATCCAGATAATCCTTAAATGATGAATTACATTCATATTTTAATTTGTAACGAGTAACGAAGTGGCCAGTGTCAAAGTAACAAAGTAAAAGTATACTTTTTATCTTTTAAATGTAAAAGAGTAAAAGTAAAAGTCCCGGTTTAAAAAAAAAAAAAAAAAAAGCTCAAGTAAAGTACAAATCCTCAAAAAAAAAAAAAAAACTACTTAAGTACTGTTACGAAGTACATGTACTTCGTTACTATACACTTCAGGTGTGTATGCACGTATGCCTGCATGTGATATGATGAGTAAAAAGCTCGCTGTCTCCTCCTAGACATAGGCGCCAGATAGTACAACATTTTTCTACCGTGAGCAGGCAGTTCTCCTTCCTCGGAGACATAGAATATTGAAGCCGATAGTGAAGTATGCACAACACTTGATTAGCCAGATGCAGATGTGATTGTTTGTGTGTGTGTGTGTGAGAGTGAGAGAGAGAGAGAGAGAGAGAGAGAGAGAGAGAGAGAGAGAGAGAGTGTATGCTAGCTCATTTGCAAAAGTTAATTTTATATTCAATAGATAAATAAATGGTACAGAGCCAAAGATGACCTTGTATCAAGTTTTTTATTTTTTTATTTTTATTTATTTATTTATTTATTTTAATGGGGTGGGCTTATATACTGTATGTAATGTGTCAAGCACTTAGGGGCAGGGGGTGGATGGAGTTGGGGTGGTTGGGGCCCTCATAAAGTTCTGTACCCCTCAAGTGATGTTAATGCGCCCCTGCTTCTATTGATTTGTGTGCTGTCGGCGAGGTAAGGTGTTGTCAAGCAGAATCAGTCATGACGCCGTCGGGAATTAAACTTCAAACTGTTCGTAGGTGGACTGCAGAATTGGATCCAAAAAAGAAGGGGCTGGCGTATGAATTGACTGGCAACAACACTGTTCGTTCCTTGTATTGCAAGCTGTGCCGGTGCTCTGACAATTTGTGCTGCCTTGTCAAAAAAAAATGCTTCCGTAATGCAAAGCGATCGTAAAGTCTTTGTTTTTGCCGTAATATTGCAATATGAATTACTGTACAGTCGTAACTTAGTCATTTGTTATCTTACCACAACATAAGCTGATGTTATAATGAGTTGGATAAGTTTGTTTAAAGACATATGCCGCATGCCATTATCATCCAATCTCTGCATTTTCAGGAAAACCCAGCGTGTACATGCAAATATATATATGCTAAAAGGTGGAAAGGCGCACAAAAAAAAGACGTATATTTATATTTTAAGATACTTGAGATGTGAACGAAGAAATAGAGCTCAAGATTTTAGGTTTGCGCAAGCGCAGAACCGCGAGGTAGCATATTTTGATTGGTAGCAAAATTGACAGAACACCTGAAACATAAGTCTGAGCTAACAGTGCTGCAGAATTACAACAAAAACTGGGTGGTTAGCGACGTTACTGGCAGTGCACTGAAAGTGGTCCATCCAAGCTGAATATAATGGTGCACATTTCAAGCCAAAAGTCAGGTCAGTGACTGAGTGGTATGGTCACTAACTTTGGAGAATGTAGATTTTTTTATTAATTATTAAACTAAGCCAAAGTAATATGAGCTGTGAAGCAGTGTTGGTACATTCAGGCTGCTGACTGTTTTATGTAGATTCCTAGTCCTCAAGTCCAAGGAGATGAAGACTAAGTCAAGTTAAGTGTGTAATCTAGTTTCCTATCTTTCATCAGGGTTCAGATGGGTCAAGGGAGATCTGTGTTGTTTTGTACTGCTTTGGTAAATAAACCAACTCAATTTTAAAGTGAAAAATTGTCTTTATTCTTTAAAACAAAGTCCTCAATTGGTGCGACAAAAATTGCTACACATAGCACCAAAACTGCTAATCAAATCAAGACCTTGATTAGCAATTTGCTACGCAAGCAAAAAAAAAATATTTTGAGCCTTATAACACAGATGAACAGGTGTCTGCTGAGTATTCCCAGGTGACGAGGGGAATGACGAGGGTGGAGGAGGAGAGAGGGATGTTTGGCAAACACAGGAAGCATGCGTGAGAGTCAGGTGCCGCATTAGCGGATTACCATTGCATGACTTCTGCTCGTTCTTACATCACTGCAAAACTGTTTACCTCCCCCTCCAACCGTCTCAAGTACATTAGTAGTCTGCTAAAACCAATGAGCCAATCAAGGTTCTTCAGCTTAGGGTCGCCCCGCCTGGAGGGGAAGAAGCCGTGACATTGGACGCCCCTTCGTCAGAGACGCTGAGTCACATGTCAGAGACTGCTGTCCATCTGTGACGAGGTTTTAAAAACTGCTCACTGTGATGGAGGGCAATGGAGGAAATGGCACGCAAAACGAATACAACACTGGCACAATTACTGGAAACGCTGAAGCCAGAGACCAATTTTGATGAATTGGGCGTTATTTCGCGACACGTTTTCTTTTCACTGGGTTTAATAAAAGCTGGGTATCTTCCATCAGTATTACACGTTCCCTGAGCGCATTTTAGAACTGTTTTCGAGAAAGTCAGACATCTTGCCCATTACACGCAGCTAATGACTGCATTTCATGTGGGACAATATGGTGGTGCAGTCGGGGCAGGCAAAGACCTTAGTAAAATAAGGCAATCTGATAGGTAGTTATTCTACACTTGATTGACAGGCCGGAAAGGTCCATTGTATTTAAGCCCCGAATCCCCCAAAGTGTTTGTGGCTGGAAGGTCATATTGTGCAACTGAAATTGTCCATTTACACCTTTTTAATGCAGATAAAGAGCTGAAACTTGTTATATTAGTTGCATATAATTTGTCAACATATAAATGAAAGGTTTTATGATTTCAGTAAAATTCTTTTTGTGACCTTTGACATTTCTTCACCCATAGACACCTATTTGCACAACCTGTAATCTCTTGTGGTCACAAATATTGATCAGATTTGATGAAACTTTGCACACAGTATCTTTGGAGTATAAAGTACAACCCCAATTCCGAAGTTGGGATAGAGTGTAAATTGTGAATAAAATCAAAATGTAATGACTTTGAAATCACACCAGCCAGTATTTTATTCACAATAGAACAGAGATAACTTAGCAAATGTTGAAACTGAGAAATTTTGCAATTTTATCCTCAAAATGAGCTCATTCAAATTTTATGGCTGCTACAGGTCTCAGAAAAATTGGTACAGGGGCCCGTTTATCATGATGTAGCATCCCCTCTTCTTTTTAACACAGAGTGGAGGCGTCTGGGCATTGAGGAGACAAGTTTCTTGAGTTTAGCCATTGGGTCATTCCATGTCAATTCAACAAATGCCTCCCACCTGACCATCTCAGATTTGTCTAAAAAAATTATCACAGAAAGGTAATATACTTAATAGGATGTGTGCCAAATTTCAGTTAAATATGTCTATTAGTTTTGGCAGAAAAAAATCAAAGATGGTAGTGTTGTGCGAATTTTCACACTCGTTTTTGCAACGTCTAATAAAAGGGAGTTTTTAGGAGGCAATATCTCCTGTTATACTTATGCCATTGCCTCAAAATCGTCCACAGTGTAGCATCTAGGCCCAGTAAACTACGCAAGCACATTTTCAATAGCTTTTCTCTTTTTCTTAGGGAGCTATGGCAGTTTGAAAATGCCAATTTATTTGACAAAGTTGTCTGTGACACCAACTTTGAAGGCCATTTATGACCAAAGTTATGCAGGTAGAGAGCTGATTTTTTTCTGGGCAAGCTCTCCTCACATAGTGCTATTGGTGCAATAAACAGCAAGCATGTCAATTTCATGGTTGTCCAGAAAATACACAGCAAAATCCTAAAAAAGCCAAAATTTCCTGAAATTTGACATCAAATTGCCGAGGTGTGACAACCTGTAAATTCTTGAAATCTTCACCATCTTAAAGCTTACATTCTTGGCTATCTTTGGTTCAAAGGTGGTTGTGGTGCAACTCTTCATTAAATAGTTATGAATTTTTTAGTAACACCTTATAAACGCTCGTTTTTCAACTGTTTTTTAATGTTAATACAAACTTGAGATCTGACCCTAACAACCATTGGTGTCTGAAAGTCCACACCAAGGTGTTCCCTGTTCCTTTGGGGTTTCTCTGTCTTTTTCCAGTGTTGAACACTGGATACAATGTGCCTCAATTTCATGTCCCATGGGATAACAAAAACCGCAGAGGGGATTCAAACCTGCATATGTATTTCTCTGTCGAAAGATACATTGAGCACAAACATGAATTTTCCTATGTAATAATGTGAATCTGGCAGAGAAATGGGTACTTAAAAGTATCAACCTTTTTACATCCTGGGCTATTTCTATTATATAGCAGGTCATTTATCAAAATTAGGAACACTTTAATTAAACTGCTATTATATGCACAATTATAAATGTCAATTTGGGGAAATAAACAATTTGTAAGTCCTCCAATGCCATCCAATGGTTGAGATTATGTCATCATTCATCAGTTTTGTTAACATGTTTCAACATGTCTCAGTGAGAGGCAAGTCCTAATCTGAGCACTCTTGCCACCGATGACATCAGATTAATTTTCATGCACCCACGTGGACCAGCAAGAAGTTTTTACTGGCCACACAGAGAGGATGTTTGCTGGGTACCTGTACAACATGTCATCACTAAGATGCCAGCACCCACAACTGCCAATGGGACGCAGATATAACCTAAATGAGGAATCTGATAATTCAGCAAAACTGTTTATGATGAACTTGAAATGAGTAATCTAATGTACACTGTATTGACCATGATACGTTTGAATGTTTGGACAATGTAATGATGTGGCTATAATGTATTTTGCTAAATAAATTTCATATATACAAGTTTGATATGGCATTTCCTGACCTATATATGGCACTCTAACCAATGTATCTAAATATTGCAGATCTTTAAGTGACTTTGTTATCTGATGTTATGATTACAGCCTCAGAAACTCCTGCAATATGCAAGGAATCACATAGAAACAATGAAAAACGAGCGTTTACAAGGCGTTACTAAAAAATTCATAACTATTTAATGAAGAGTTGCACCGCAACCACCTTTGAACCAAAGATAGCCAAGAATGTAAGCTTTAAGATGGCGAAGATTTCAAGAATTTACAGGTTGTCACACCTCAGCAATTTGATGTCAAATTTCAGGAAATTTTGGCTTTTTTAGGATTTTGCTGTGTATTTTCTGGACAACCATAAAATTGACATGCTTGCTGTTTATTGCACCAATAGCACTATGTGAGGAGAGCTTGCCCAGAAAAAATCAGCTCTCTACCTGCATAACTTTGGTCATAATTGGCCTTCAAAGTTGGTGTCACAGACAACTTCGTCAAATAAATTTGCAAATTCAAACAGCCACAGCTCCCTAATAAAAACATATTTGCCATTGAAAATGTGTTTCACAAGTGTACTGGGCATAGATGCTACACTGTGGAAATTTTTGAGCCCATGGCATTGATATAACTAGAGATATTGCCTCCTAAAAATCCACTTTTATTTGACATTGCAAAAAGGAGTGCGAAAATCAGCAAAACGTTGCCATCTTTATTTTTTTTTTTGTCAAAACTAAAGAAGATATTTAACTAAAACGTTGCACATATCCTATTAAGTACATGGCCTTGGTGTGAGAATTTTTTAAAATAAATCTGAGATGGTCAGATGGGGAAATTTTCTGAAATTTGTTGAATTGATATGGAATGACCCCATTGGAATTTGATCCCACTCTTGTTTAATACAGGCTTCCAGCTGCTGGAGAGTTTTGGGTGTCCTTTGACAGACTTTTCGTTTAATTATGCGCCAAATGTTCTCAATCGGTGAAAGATCAGGAGTGCAGGCAGGTCAGTTCAGCACTTTCATAAACTTTCATTAGCAAGTGTACATAGAGATCACACACTCAAATTAATAGGTAATTTGGAGTCTTCAGTTAGCTCTGCATGCTTGTCTTTGGACTGTGGGAGGAAACGGAGTACCTGGAGTAAAATGCAAACAAACAATGGGGAGAATACTACACACTCTGCACAGAAAGGCCTCAAGCTGGATTCAGCTTCAAACTTCTTCCTGTTAGGCACTAGTGGTACCCTCTGTTTTTGTGCAGCATCAGTCAGGATCGGCCATCCAGCTGCAGTTCAGCAAAACAGTGGGGGGTCAAACGGGTTTTGAAACGCCCTACAAATACCTTACCCTGCAGTGGCAATTGCATCTTTGTTATTTTGGCACTACATATACTACAATTGAACATGCTGCATTTATTTATATTAGTGTATGCATTATTTCATGCTCTTATGACTACGGGGAATTTCTTTGGTGCTTCATGAATCAAGTAAGAAGGTACTATTTTTTATTTTTTTTAATTCAAGCCATGATTTGACTAGTTTTTAGGCAGTGTTGTCTCGTCTACTTATGCTTCAGCAAATTTTTGATGGAGGGTATATATTTTATACACAGGTTTTCTATAGGGACCATCTAAGGATGTCTCAGTCTTTACCAGTCTTTCTGAATTCCTTTGTTTCCTGCTGTATTTGTTTGTATCTTTATTATTCCTGTCTCTGTACTGAAGTCTGACCATGGAATCCCGCATTGGTCTTTCCCTGTACCTGACTTGGTCGTAATGTTTTTCAGAGATGATGTCACGGTTAGGTGAGGTAGAATTTCAGTCCAGGAGACCTACATGCTCTGTAATCTGTCCAGAGATCACTCTGCTGTCCTCTTCAGATATCGTGACCCCTAGGGCTGTGCGATATGACCTAAATCTCATATCCCAATATAGGTTACCTTATATCCCGATAACGATGTATATCACGATATAGCACAATTTCTGTAATTTTCAGGAATAAATAGTTTCTATAAAATCACCACATGGAAAGGGCTATTTCTTATTGCATTTAGAATTATGTACTTGACAAATAAAAGGTACTTAATCATATTTTATTATTTTTCTCCTTTCATTTGTAACCTTTGTGCAAATTTTCAATTCAACAGTGAACAAAATCTACAATACGACTGTAAAAGAGAAGTGTAATGATGGAAGGAGTCTATCGGCAATCTGTACATGCTTCCTGATGCTGGCACATTTTTCCCAGGCAACAATGGTGCCCTGAATGCACCATATGGAGCGACACTTTTACTTTTCTGTCAAAACTTGGCCACAGCTACACCGCAGGTGTGTGCGGCTCCTGCAGTGGCTCTCTGCACCTCTCCAAAACCAGAGCATCATGTAGGGAGATGCAAGGCCGTTTAGGTTCGCTAGACTTTGTTGTGCGACCTCCGTGTTTCGTGCCAGTTGATGGAAGACAACACGATGCTGGTCTGCGTACGTATTGTGATGTCACTAGCCCATCCCCAAATTCTGCATACTGCAAGCAGTCTCTAAATTTACGGTGAGAAATAAATCAAAACATTGCTTTGGAGTGAGCGTTTTTTTTTTTTTTTTTTTTAGAGAATGCAGTCGTGACTTCTATTATCTGAGCTTAATTAGCACGGCTAATAAAATGACGCTGCCGTCTTGTTGTAGTGATCGGTGAAGTGCGACTCTCAGAACAAACCATGTCGACCACTACAGCATAGCTGCCGCACTTCCTCACAGGATTGAATTTAGTGATAGCCCACCCAAAAACTATAATTTGTTTATTAATTACTCACCATTAGACGTCTCGAACGGACGAGGTTGTTTTTCACCTGGCGCAACTTTATGGCCACTGGAGAGTTTTGAAAAATTATCCTAATTCCTTTTCTCTGGAAGCAAATGGGGTCACCCAGTAGCAAAACTCCTCAGAGACTTTCAAAAGTCGAACACATTGAAACACGCTTTGTTGACAAAATTTTTTCGCTAAAAAAATTATTAGTCTCTGGGGAAACAGCTGGGAGGCGGAGTCCCGCCGCTGAATGAGCTAATAAGGTTTTTGAAGTAGTATTTTATTATTATTTTTAGCTTAAAAAATAACCGCTTTCTGGAGTTCTGAGGATACGAGTGGACAAAGCAGACTTGGATTATACTGAAAATGTGTTCGACGATGGTTTGAAAGTTTGTCAACAGACTTTTTGTGGAGTTTTGCTGTTGCTATTGGGTGACCCCATTTGCTTCCAGAGAAAAGGAAAAAGGATAATTTTTCAAAACTCTCCAGTGGCCATAAAGTTGCGCCAGGTGAAAAACAACTTTGTCCGTTCGAGACATCTAATGCTGAGTAATTGATATACAAATTATAGTTTTTGGGTGGACTATCACTTTATTATGTATGTTAGACAGTCAGTTAATGTTGCCTATGCTCATAAACTCCCATAATAAATTACCGGAAACGACTTGATTTGTAACACAACGATATAAACGATAGAGCCAAACATGGAACGATAGACATTTTTCTACCGTGGCACGATATATATCGTCATATCGCACAGCCCTAGTGACCCCTGAAATTAGGCTATAGATCACCATCTAATGGACCTTACTGACTAGCTTCAACCAGCTCCACACCCCTTAGTTACTGTTGCCGCATGCAGTGCAGCTCATTCCACTTTGACTGGACAGCAGAAGTTTGAGCACCACTCTCTTGGGCGTATTCCGAAAATATTGCAGTTTGTTTCTTAGAGAATGCGTCCAACTTGTCCGACAAAGTCGTCCAGAGAGGCCTTAATGATTTTACACATGGATATATCCATGAAATCAAAATTTTTAACAGAACGGGTGGAGATACAAGAGTAACTGCGAAGTGGTGGCAATCAATGCAGAAAAGCAGTACACCCAATACTGCACATTCAAACCAGGCAAAATAGGGGAATTGTATTGGATGTATAAAGCAGGGTAAGTAGTTTTCATATGTTTGTTGCCATCACTGAGCTAAAAGTAACTGGATCCAGTATGCTGTCTAATGTCAGTTGGCCATGAGTCAGACAATACGCTAGTCAGACTTTGTGATAAATCATATTATGCAATGCAGCTAACCCTTGAACTAGCTACATTAGACGTAATAGAGGTATTAATCTAACAGTCGTTATATCGGCATTTTCCTCCAAACCAATTATGATGACAAGCTAACTTTACTCATTTCTGTTTGTTGGTCTTATTCACATTGAGTTGTGGAGGCCTTCCTCGTGCCTTAATCCATCACGAACACTTCCAATTGCGTTTTTGGCCTTGGAAAAGGGATTACTTCAACTCCCTGTTGCCGGGCAGGGTATCTTTCGTCAGTATTACACGTTCCCCAAGCGCATCTAAGGACCATTTTCGATAGTAGGACACCTCGCCCATTACACACAGCTATTGACTGCATTGATTGTGGGACAATGCGGCAGTGCTGTCGGGGTAGGCAGGACCTTAGTAGGATAAGGAAATCTGATTGGTAGTTATTCTACACTTGAGTGACAGGTCGGGAAGGTCCATTACACCTCATGCTAACAGAGTCACCTAAATCATTGATTTTGGCCCTTAAATGGTGCCAATTGGCCACATGCACCAGACATTTTGGTATCTGAAGTATTTGTAGTTGTTTGTTGTTTGCATCACATATATGATCCTATTAAATAGCAAAGGAACAATGTATGATTTGGTCATAGGGGACCTTTTGCATTCAATGAAAGAAAAAACAGGTTTATAATGTTTGTCACCCTTCAGTTGTTGAGCAACAGCTGTTTTATAGAGAATATTTTTGAACCTTTTCTAAATCTCCGATTTGAATGGTGAGCCCATTCCATTGTGATTTCCTTCTGGTGTGTGTGGCCATCTGCCAACTGCCACTTATCATTGTGTTTTGGAGTGGTGCACCCTCTTCAATTTGATGCATTTGCTAAAGTGTAGTGACGTTCGTGCGTGTTCGGATTCTTTTTCATTTCCCGTAGATGATTTTCCACCTGTGTGCTACTGTGCTTATTATGTTTCATTAGTTATTTAGCTGGCATTGTTATTCAAATTCACTTAGGGTTGATTAGGGGGTGGGACTGAACAGTTTGATTATGGAGTGTTCATGAGACACTCACTCTCTTTTAGGTATGTGGAAAGTGCCTTTTCCCTCAACTCTGAGGCAAATTATCTGCTAAAAATCATGTTAGAAAATTAGTGGTGTGGCAGCAATACTAAAAATATTGTCTACTGGCTATTTTCAGGCTTTGCATTTCAGAAAAGGAGAGTGGAAAGTCTAGCCATCTGGCAGGGATTGCCATGGCATCATTTACACCTCTCGCATAACAGTGGACCCAGAGTACATATCCCAATATAAAATTGTTGAAGCCAAGTGATTAAAAAAAAAACATATATTCTCTGCAATTTTATTCACACTTATTCTTGCTAATTTTCACATATCTGAATGATTATGATTGCAAATCTTGAGTTTTATTTCAGTTGACAGAAATAGGGACTGCTGAGTGTAAGGAATGAATTTCTAACTCTCGCGGTTAAAAATACACCCCAGATACCTTAGAATACCCACATGAGCTTCGTTCTATAAAATCCCCAAAAGGTCTCTGATACCATAGAATACCCACGAGGGTTCAAATACCATAGAATCATCAAGATATAGTGGAGCTGTTGACAGCTTCCACTCACCATTCCTTAGATTCCAATGGGAGCTGCTCATTGGTGAGTGTAGCCCATTCCTGGAAGCTGCCATGTTTGCATATTGGGGTTTTTTTTGTTGTTTTTTTTAAAACACTGAAAGTGGTCTGGGTATGGAAGTATGGATGGATGGTTAGGGGAAAAAAAACTCCCAGGAGAGCAATTGGTGAAGTGTGAAGACTTTTTTAAATTTAAAATGGGGGTCTCCTACCCTGATCCTGGAAAGCTACCATCCTGAAGGATTTCACTCCAAACAAAGCAAGGCCCACCTCATTTCCCTGTTAAAGATCTTGATTAGCTGCTAATTAGCCTGAAACAGCTGCGCTGCATTAAGGTTGGAGTAAAAACCTGCAGAATGGCGGCCCTCCAGGAACAAGGTTGGAGACCCCGAGTTTAAAAGACCTGTCTGACATATAGTCATTTCCAGGGGGAAATTTGAATGGACCTCAATAGGAAATTTCGCTTTCTGGCATCAGAGACTTAAACTGCTATACTGGTAACTTTTAGATTTCCCTTGTCGTAAATTCACAGGACCTCTGTGGAATACTTGCGAGGGCTCATTGACTATAATTAAGGCTCAATGTCAGCAGATGGAAAAGTAACGTAGTTAAAAACCTAAGTAGTAGTACTGTTGGTTATTGTTGTTTACCTTGGGTGGTAGACAAAACCAAGGAATAAAAGCTTGCACCTCACTGCAGTGCTCAGTTTATGGCTAGTTCATGGCTCTCAAAAATTACAGCGGTGAATACTCAAACCATTGGTGACGTAACCCCTCACAATGCCAATGGTAGTCCAGAGACAAAGGTCTCCTTCTTCTTTTCATCTTTCATAATAGCCTAGCGCATGAGCCGACACTGGAAAATGTGCCGGAGCGTTTGATGTTGCACAGGCCCCATTGTCCCCATTCATGTCCCCTTTGCCATTGTCGGAGCATCATGTTTCATACCGAGAAACCTGTTGTTCCACGTGCGCAAGACACACTTTCAAACCAGCTAAACATTCAGTTAAAAAGGAAGTGAAATAAGGATTTTTTAAAAATATAATTTGGGAAAATTCCTCCCAATGTAAAATGGAGAAAGCATAGGTGCCATTTTATTTTAGAATCTGATTTTAATGGAGATGGACTTGTATAAGAATACATATTGCACTGAAAATGCCCCTGTATGTGCCGGCATTCTTGCTTTCTAGCATAGCCTCCACATTTCGCATGCCTGCTCTTCCATGCTGTATGATTCTATCACTGGCTAACATGCTAATGAGATGAGTTGAATGGGTTCCATCATGCATAACCTATGGAGGTGCAGTACGGCTTTAAAGCTTAAGAATGTTTTGGATTAGGCTGGCGGTCTCTGCATGTTCTTCACCTGTTCCCAACGTGCTTGGCCTTAGCCGCACCTGTTCAGACACAGATTTCAGGTAATCCAGTAAGCCTGTCCACGCTAAGTGCCGGTGATTCCTTGCGGTGACGCAGTCTTGGCAAATTGACTTCAGAGTTCCTCTGATCTGGAAGATGCCTCTCTTTTGCTTTAGCGTGCTCATTTTATAATGTGATCTGTGGAGTTTCTGTTTGCTAATGGACATACAGGGGTTACAGCTTATCTCAATTCAGCCAGCTAAAACGGGAACAGAAGCATGTTAATGGATGTAATCTTGTCACCCGTTTCTCGTATGCAGCAAGCTCCAAAATGATTGGAACAAAGACCCCCCCCTCCCCCTTCCTTGATTTGGTACGTTTATCAACTCTTTTAGATTTGTAATCAAGCAATTTGCATGCTGATAAAATGCACATTCTCTCTCCGCCTTTATTTCGGGGTATATTCATACAGTTTGGCTTGACAACGCTATGACCGATTTTGAAGGGGACCAATTATACTGTTTTTATTTCAAGTTATAATATTTGTTGATGTCCAAAAGGGAAGTTTATTAGCTTTTTTGCAAAAAAGAAAAAAAAAAAAAAAGTAAAAACCTCATGATTATGGGCAGTTTGATTCCTGCCAGTCCTGACCCTCTGAATAACATGCTGTTCTTTGTGGGCTTCCCCTCTATGACATCAGCTCTGTTCTGATTGGCTCGCAAGAGCTCCATGTCAACAGAAGGCAACAATGTCAATCAAAATCCCCCTCTGCCTACTGGAAAGTCTCTAAATACGGATGGCTCAATAAGTAACAAGCAACCAGGCTAGCGATTGAACTAGCTACACAATGAGTTTGGAAAGGTAATGTCTGCAAGGTGGTCATTTCATTTACTAAGAAGTGCGACATGCCGTCACCATAAAAGTTTACCTACACTCGGAATTCACCCCGTTAATAAAGATTTGCTGTTAGCATTTTTATATTCACAACCGTTAGCTGACATTCCATTTATTCTGAATGGTTGCAGCACTTCATTAGCTTCAGGCAGAATTCCATTAAAAACCGTCACCGGTTCCATCTGTTCCTGTTTACGTGTCTTTGTTACATTGCTTCTGACTGAACTAGCTGCAAGTTCGAAATTTTCTGTCAATTTAGTGGCAGGCCAGTAACACTTGGAATTCAGTTTAAATATTAACAAACTGGAAACACTTACCTTGCTAGCTACAGATTCTCCTTGAAAATAAATCAAGACCACCACTTCCTTGTATATTGCAAAAACGCAATAGGTACCCCTCAATATAAATTTTGTTGTCAGTCCTGCGTTGTACTGACCCAGGTTGATAGTATATAGCAGTTAGACAAAAATTGGATTCCACACATGGCAGCTATAGGTTTTTACCAATTGAAGCTGGGATGTTGACATAAATAAATAAGCCTCATGTCTGGATGTTCAGATGAGGGGGGGAACAACGAGCCTGCATGTGACGTGGGAAGGGGAGCCAAAACTTAACGGCATGCCAAATACCATGTTTAATCAAAGAGTCAGCTCATCAAAAACTGACTGGGTTGTTTTATTTCACAGTTAGTAGGTTGGTAGGCACTCCTGATACCAAACTGTTTGTGAACAAGCTCTGAAAAAGTGAGTTTTTCAATATACATCACCTTTAAGGCACCATAGTAAAGCATGTATTGGTTCATGATGCTTTTATACAACAATATATACATTTTTTCAATATAAGTATTAATGTCAAGTACTTTAAGCATTTCAACTGGGTGCAATGACTGCCTGTATTCAGTGGCTCATACCATACCTTCCAATAATTATTGGCACCCTTAAACTTAGAAAATCAGGCAGTGAAAAATGCCTTTTGTGTTCATACTCTTGGACTTTTGCTGAATATATTCTGAAATATTTTACCTTTCCAATGAAGTAAATTGATTGAAAAAAAATGTTGACATAAGATAAATTCTCCATAACATGAGTGTCACAATTATTGGCACCCCTAGAAAATTTGATGATTGAAATCAATTTGAAGAATATTTATTGTCATATTTTACATTTTAAAGTTCACCTGTTTGATTGGAAACTCATAAGCGGACAACCATGACTACATGTTTCATTGGGATATAAATATGACGTAACACAGGCCAAATTCCCTTAGGCATTCATTGCTATGAGAAAAACCCAGGAACACAATGATGATATGCAATGAAACGTTGTTGAGCTGCATAAATCACTAAATGGATGTTAGAAAATCTCTAAACCATTGCAGATCCTCATTTCCACTATCAGAGCAATAATTAAGAAGTTCCGAGCGACAGGAGATGTTGAGAATCAGCCTAGAGGAGAATGTGTGTGAGCATTGACCCAACCCACCGTGAGGAGGATGGTTTGACTGGCAAAAGAATCTCGAAGGATCACAGCTGGTTGATTGCAGAGGTTAGTTGAGTCTTGGCATCAGAAAGTCTCCAGCATTACCCTTAGTTGCTGCCTACGTCACCGCAAGATGTTTGGAAAGATTGACGAAGAAAAAGTCAAGCTGTCTATCAACAGCAAACTACAATGCCTACAGTTTGCCAAATACTATGGAAGCCCATAGTGGACAATATTCAAATGAAAATGTAATCCCACTATTGCATTATAATTTTCCACTTATGAGTGAGTTATTTGAGACAATATTAAATTGAAAATGCATTACTCCAATTATCACTTTTATTTTCACATACACATATGGGAAATCTATGACTATATTCAAATGATAATGAGATGCTGATTGACATTTAATTTTAAAAGTCATGCTCTGCAATACAGTGGACAATATTCAAATGCAATAAGCAAGACAGCACCCCCAGCCTATTGCATTTACATGTCATCACGCTCTTTTAGGGTCAACATGATAATGAAAATGCTGTTTTCTAATCACTTGGAAATAATAATGATATAATAATGATGACGACATTTGACATTTCATTTTCAAAGACTTATCCTGCAATACATGGGACAATATTCAAACGCAATAAGGGAAACAGCGCCTCCCAGTCCATTGCATTTTCAAATACATGTCACCACGCTCTTTTTGGGACACAATGAAAATTAAAATGCTATCTGTCAGCGTCTCATCAAGGCGGGTCTTCCGCTAGGACGTCACTCATTAGGGGCGCGAGCGGAAACCATGTTCCTCATTTGCATACCAACCAATCAGCCTCTGGGTAGCGCTTGTACGCACGGAGGCTTAAATATCATTATGGAAGCCCAAAGTGGACAAAATTCAAACGAAAATGTAATCCCACTATTGCATTATAATTTTCCACTTATGAATGAGTTATTTGAGACAATATTAAATTGAAAATGCATTAATCCAATTATCACTTTCATTTTCACATACGCATATGGGAAATCTATGACTATATTCAAATGATAATGAAAAGCTGTTTGACATTTAATTTTCAAAGTCATGCTCCGCAATACAGTGTACAATATTCAAATGCAATAAGCAAAACAGCACCCCAGCCTATTGCATTTACATTTACATGTCATCACGCTCTTTTAGGGTCAACATGATAATGAAAATGCTGTTTCTAATCACTTGGAAATAATAATGACATAATAATGATGACGACATTTGACATTTCATTTTCAAAGACTTGTCCTGCAATACATGGGACAATATTCAAATGCAGTAAGGGAAACAGCGCCTCCCAGTCCATTGCATTTTCAAATACATGTCACCACGCTCTTTTTTGGGACACAATGAAAATTAAAATGCAATCTGTCAGCGTCTTATCAAGCGGGTTTTCCGCTAGGACGTCACTCATTAGGGCGCGAACGGAAACCATGTTCTTATTTGCATACCAACCAATCAGCTTCTGGGTAGCGCTTTTGCGCACGGAGGCTTACTGATAATGTCATGATGGCTAGGCTGATATCTATTGTGTGCCATCGCGCGGTAGGCTACGTTTTGCTTTGGATGTAGCCATCTCGGCAGCTAGTATGCTAGCTAACGTTAACTAAGGAAAATATTTGTAAATGATCATGACATTAAAGCGATATGATTTGATTTTTGCCACAACTCTATTAACTGAGCTAGCTGTAATATGCATGAACTTATCCGAGGCCTCGCGGCTATGGCAAGCCGTTTTAACATTAAATTAACCACACTCATGTCTGTAATTACATTTTAGATATCCATAATAGCAACGCGGCAGTGTTGTGCACCTGCAACCCAAGTGTGCTTGTAGATCTCAGGGAGGTTAGCTAGCTTGCTAGTGAGTCTAAAAGCAATCGCTTAGGTACAGCTAGCTAGCTACGATGCCTACTGGAGAAGCTCTTCCAGCCCTGATTTGCCACTTTCAACGCCATCTCGCACACACGACCTCTTCCACCATTGATTAGCAGCTTCTTTACCCTGAAGAACAAACTGGCAGTTCAGCCTGAGACATGTTATTTCATAGCTAGTTAAAGCAGCAGTATCCTTCCATGCGTGCTATAGCGTATTACATTACTCCAGATAAAACGCTATTCGTCTTCCCACCCTGCTGACGCTTAGTTAGGGAAATGTTTGTCATCATTTTTATTCTTAATCGCTGTGATTCGGTTTTTGCCCTATCTTCACAAGCTAGCTAGCTGACATTGCTCTTGTGCTTGCAGATTGTTCTTGAGCTAGCCAGGTAATGAGCTATCCATTTAAATCTCCCAGAAATCTGATAGTACTCTTGGTGATAGTACAAGAGTGCTGCCAAACATATCAAAGAAGTTCATATTTCAGCAGGTTAAGTTCGCAAGTGAGGAACATTGTTTTCAGCCAGTCATCAAAACTTCTCCCATTGCTACGTGGCTTGGGAATCGCGATTAAACTAGGAACAGCGGCAGCCTGACTGCTGGCCGTTTATCGGACCGTTCTGCATGATGCATACATTGAGCATGTTTCAGGAGTAGCGAACTTGCAACTCGGCAAGCGCAAGAGCAATCGTCAGCTAGCAAAAACCGAATCACAGCGATTAAGTATAAAAATGATGACAAACATTTCCCCTAACTAGCGTCAGCAGGGTCAGAAGACGGATAGCGTTTTATCTGGAGTAATGTAATACGCTATAGCACGCATGGAAGGATAATGCTGCTTTAACTAGCTATGAAATAACGTCTCAGGCTGAGCTGTCAGTTTGTTCTTAGGTAAAAGAAGCTGCTAATCAATGGTGAAAGAGGTCGCAAAAGCGAGATGGCGTTTAAAGTGACAAATCAGGGCTGTAAGAGCTTCTCCAGTAGGCATCATAGCTAGCTAGCTGTACCTAAGTTTATTGCTTTTAGACTCACTAGCAAGCCAGCTAACGTCTCTGAAATCTGCAAGCACACTTGGGTTGCAGTTGCACAACATTGCAGCGAAGTCTCGGATAAGTTCATGCATATTACAGCTAGCTCAGTTAATAGAGTTGGGGCAAAAAATCAAATCATATCGCTTTTAATGTGATGATCATTTACAAATATTTTCCTTAGTTAACGTTAGCTAGCATACTAGCTGCCAAGATGGCTACATCCAAAGCACAACATAGCCTAATGCATTGATGGCACACAATACACAGCAGCCTAGCCATCATGACATTATCAGTAAGCCTCCGTGCGCATAAGCGCCACCCAGAAGCTGATTGGTTGGTATGCAAATAAGGAACATGGTTTCGCCGCGCCCCTAATGAGTGACGCCCCAGCGGAAAACCCGCCTTTTGATGAGACGCTGACAGATTGCATTTTAATTTTCATTGTGTCCCAAAAGAGCGTGGTGACATGTATTTGAAAATGCAGAGGACTGGGAGGCGCTGTTTCCCTTACTGCGTTTGAATATTGTCCCATGTATTGCAGGACAAATCTTTGAAAATGAAATGTCAAATGTCGTCATCATTATTATATCATTATTATTTCCAAGTGATTAGAAAACAGCATTTTCATTATCATGTTGACCCTAAAAGAGCGTGATGACATGTAAACGTAAATGCAATAGGCTGGGGGTGCTGTTTTGCTTATTGCATTTGAATATTGTCCACTGTATTGCGGAGCATGACTTTGAAAATTAAATGTCAATCAGCATTTCATTATCATTTGAATATAGTCATAGATTTCCCAGATGTGTATGTGAAAATGAAAGTAATAATTGGATTAATGCATTTTCAATTTAATATTGTCTCAAATAACTCATTTCTAAGTGGAAAATTATAATGCAATAGTGGGATTACATTTTCATTTGAATATTGTCCACTATGGGCTTCCATAAAATATTACTGGGACTTTTAATGGGACTGCATTAAATGGTCAGATAAGACCAAAAAAAAAATTTTTTTTTTTTTTTTTTTTTTTTGGGGGATATCTTGTTGCGATGTATGGTACCATGGACATCATCAAATACTATCAGATATTTAACAAAAACAGCCTCTGCCAGAAAACTTGTACACAAAAATGCTGAACAAGTGCAGAGTGAAGGGCCAGGGGGCTACAGGTTTTCATTCCAGCCAAGCAAAGCACATCTAATACAATCAATAACCTGTGCAGACTGAGATCAGTTGATTATATAAGTTGTTTTATGTTTGCTTCTGCTTGATTGGATTGAAAACGAATCGCGTTTTGGCCCTTTTATAGACCAGTTTGAGACCCCTGCCATAGAGAAGCTGTGGGATGAGCTGAAGAGGAAAGTCAACTAGCGACCTCAGAATATGAAGGATTCCATGGCATGCGTTCTGCAACCTCATCACACATTATAGGAGATGTCTATGAGCTATTATCTTTTCAAAGGCAGACTGCACAAAATATTAATAAAAGGGGTGCCAGTAATTGTGGCACACATTTTTAAGAAAAATAGTTTTTCAATTGTAAAAATGTAATATTTTTTTCAATTATGTGGCTTAAATTAAAGAGTAGATATGTTTGAATATTTGGATTGAAAGAACACGAAGATAAAACAAAGAATTTTATTTATTTTTTTCGCATCTGGTTTGGCTCATTTTTGATAAAGGGTGCCAGTACTTCTGGAGGACAGTGCTGAAGGATCCTCTCTGGTGATGCTCTTCCACATATGTGGAAGCTTCTAGCAAACAGTAACCAGGCCATCCCATTTTTTCGTAGGCACTGAGTGGTTTGTGTTTTGCAGTCCTCTGTGGCTCTGATTGTGATTGTCTCTGAATGTCTCTGATTGTCTTCCGTGGACATGAGTCACTGCAGCATCCAGGCTAGTCAACTGAAGAGTGTTTTTGAGATATCAAACAGGGTTTTTGCTTGAATTTTGCTCATTTTTAGTGGGAATTCTTTGGTCATCAACTGTAGGAGTCGACCTTGACCAACCAGACCCTTCTCAGAATACTGAGCTCTCCAGTGTTTCTTCTTCTTTGGTCAGTTGGCAGATAAAAATAACTTGTGAAAAATTGCTTTTGACCTCTAAACTAGTCCCTTCCCCCCTCGAAGCAGTGAGTCCCACTTCAGGAGCAGCTAATCAGATGGATCTATTAGCTGTCCTGTTTCTTCACCACGTAACTGATTAGCGGCCTTAATGCAGCAGTTACATAATCGTACCAATCAGTGTTGATGCCTGTAGGTGTTTGGCTTTTACTAAAGACGCAAAGCCTCTTGGTTTGATCTGCAGCAGAGAGGTGATGCCTTTTGCTACACTTGACTTGACCAACTGGTGTCTTCAGCATTGCAGTCATGGCACTGTATATTTTCAGTGAGCCAATAAATTCCTATGTTTGAACATTAAATCTTGTGTTATTGTGCCATTTTCAATATAGTGGAACACGAATCAGTCCTTTCTGAATTTATTTGCATTTTGTGTAGTGTGCTAACTTTTTGGGAACTGAAGTTGTAGATTTCAGTGAAATCTATTCATAGTGAAGTCTATTGCAGAGTCCGAATGCAGGAAACAGTAATATCTTGTTTGTTTGCTTCTTTATTGTGCAATTTTGTGCCATCATGATCATTTAATTTATCCTGCTATGTTTCATGAGTGTTTCCTCTCCAAGATTTTCATCGTTTTTAAGTTGGAAGCGCACAGAATTTTAATCTGAAGTTAACCTATAGTTGAATGCGAGTGCGTTCCTGCCCCTGATATTTCTGCTGTTGTCTGAGAGGTTACAGCATCATCCATCTTGAATTCCTCGAGCTGGACCATTTTTAAGCACGTCAGTTACACTCTGCTCCCCGCTCTTTGCATCCTTACTTGAACATTGCTCTCTGATTCTCTCTCTCTCTCTCTCTATCGCTCAGTCTCTCTTTCGCTCTCATTCACTTTCCATGTGCTGTTTTATGCAAGCATCAGATTCAGATACAGTGTTCTCCCCTTGGTTGCGGAGGGATGGGCCTTGTCCCTGCGGGGTGGGGGGGGTTAGGGTTAGGGTTGCCTTCAGTAACCTTCCTCTTTCTCCTCTTTCACTTACTGCCACGGCCCCCCTCCCCCCCTCCATTCACCAGCCTGCCAGATGGTATTCAAATGAAGCCGAACAAAAGTTCTGCCGGCCACTGGACAATTCCCTGCACATAGGGCGGGGGGGGGGTGTTTGTTGTCGGAACATAACCTTAACCCATAATCCTGTTCTAAACCAAGACCGACAGGTGCTCTTCCATTCCATTACAGGATAGCTGAGTAATAATTGGCATTTTTAAAAGGAAATTAAAATTACGTTTAAATGTCACAGTGTGACCGTTTCCTACAGACTTCCCTTGTCTGCAGTTCGCCCTCCATTCAAATTTTGTATATTAATTTTGGTATACGTTTGTGCCGCCCCTGGAAAAGGTCCCTTTTGAATTTTTAGGTGAACAATGTACTGTATGTTGGTAAAACTTTAGCACTGACTCCTAGGAAGATGAGTTGCAATTTCCCCGCGCATCCATGTTTAAATGTATAAATGGGTATGGTGAGTGTGTGTGGGTGTTCTTGTGTGCGTCTGTGTCTTTGTCAGTCCGCAAACAAGCAGTACACTTCTAGATATTGGCTAAGGGACTGCATTTGTTAATTTCTTTAATTGTTCCATTTTGATTGCAGTTGTGGGGACATTTTTTGGGCTTGTATTTGGTGTTCAGCAGCTTTGAGACCCAGAGAATGGAGCATTGTCCCCACATGTCCCAAACAGCCTCCTCAAATCAATGTAACCTTTACGTTACGCCTTTGTGTCATTGTGCTATTTCAGTTTCTGGAAAGTTCTGGACAGGAGAAGCTCCCGTGAGAAAGCCTGAGTCAGCAAGTGGCACATGTTCTGTCTTTGTCTCTGTACAGCTTCAAAGACAGCGATTAAAGAGGGGAAAGTCTGTAATTCAGAGCTAATGAGACGGGCTTTAATTTGCCTAATCTCTTTAAGAAAAGCATGGCCTCCAATGTGAGTCAAGACATCTGGCCTCCACTGCGACTCCTTCATGCACTACTCATGACAATATTTAGGGAATTTCATTTCTCTTTCTGAAATTTCCCCCTCAAGTCAAGAAAAAGTTGTTTCATTAAGAGCTACAGAATTGCAAAATGTGTAATTTAAGTGTCCATTTTAATTCAATTTTAGTAAGAAAATTCTGTGGAATTTGACAAGCTTATAAAACATTTATAGATGAGAAGTAGTCCTTTTTACATTTTTGCATTTTACTTTTATACTTTTTTTGGGATGCAGAGGAATCTGTGTACTTTCGATGCATTTTCTGTGAGGAGATAATCTATTGGAACCATCGCAGTGCCATGGTCTCGTTGCCGGGACGACGCAGACTCACTTTCTGTTAGCCCATGTGACCCGGGGCTTTGACGTCAGAGGGGCAGGCAGAGTTTGGTGCTCTGAGCTGAGCTGAGCTGTGGGCTGCTGGAGTTTAGGGTGGTAGCTGCTGGTGACTGGGTGTGGCTACGACTGCTGCTGCTGCTGCTAGCGCTACCTGTTGCCTTTGTCACTCACGGACGCTTTTCGCCGCCGCTCGGCACCGTTATCCGCGAGGGAAGAACCAGGTTATGGAGTATTAAAGGATTTCACAACAGTACTTCAAAGTGAGGTATGCTTGACAGGTTTTCTGTGCTTGTCGATCTTGAGCTTTTTTGAGGACTTGGAGTGCTGTCTTTTGAGGAGATCTGGATTGCTGGCTGAGAACAGTGTGTTTCTATGGACTGACCTACTGATGTGGTGCAGTGGATTACATTTTTATTGAGTGGTGTATGAAAAGTAGTTTGGGGTGCTCACAGGGTTTGAAAAAACGGTTGGCTAAATTTGAATTCAGCTCGGCATCAGCAGGAGCTGTCTTCTAGAGTAACTTGAGGATTTGAAACTTCAGCTTGTCAGGTGAGTGGCAGAGAGGCTGAGATTTTTGGTTGATTTCAGTAGAGGAGTAGTTGGTTTGCACAGATGAGCAATATTACTTGCTCATCTGTGTTTGGTTTGCGTGTTTGTGTGTGTGTGTGTGTGTGTGTGTGTGTGTGCGCGCATCTGTGTGTGTGAGAGAATATTTTTCTGTCTGGTTGAAAACCAAGTGACTGATACACTCTTAGAGGTGCTAAACCAGAGTAATTTGAAACTACCAGTTTTCGTGTGTGTGTGTGTGTGTGTGTGTGTGCATTTTAGAGTGAGATGGAGTGTAAGAATCCCAAAAATGTTCTTGTTCATCAAACAATTGCAGGCAAGTTTTCACAGAGGATTAGGCTAATTTCATTTGATGAAGCTTGAATTTTTTTTTTATGGGTTTGTTGTAGAAGTCATTCTGAGTTTCTGCTCAGATTTGTTCGCGGAAGTTGATACCATCAAAATTGCTCTTCATTTTGGAGAGCTTCAACAGTAAAGGAAAAAAAAAACTGGGGTCTTATTTATAAAATATAGCGAGGAGTTCAAGCCTACATATTGCACATATGCCCAAAAAGAAAAAACATAGTACAGTGTGAAATATCCTAATCTACTAAGTTTGGACGGGTGCAGCTACACTGCATGCAATTTTTATTTAACGAATCAAGATTCACTTGGAATTTTTGATATGTGTATGATCTTATTAATTTAGCATGTTTTTAATGTCAATTTTGTTTTTATAAGTCCGGAAGAAATTTGCGTGCGCGTCATTTTTATGCCTGCTCACCGTTTATAAATGCAATCTCTGGTTATTACGCCGCATGCATGTTCCATGCAAGCAATTCTGCTGTGCAGTTCGGCAGCTGTATTTTTGATTTGATTTATTTGATCAATAATGTAAAAATGTACAGTCACACAATACATTAAAAATCAGGATGACACAAAAAAGCGCAAGCACTTATTTCCATTGTGGTATCTCTGCCTTGAGTAAGTGCAGATAAATGTGCACTTTGATTGCAACCTTCTGTGCGGCTTATTGAGGATGGCGAGGGGAAGAGTCCGATGCTTGTGACTTTGCAAGTAGGGTAAAAGGAAAACCGAGGCTGACAGTTTATGCATATCTGCTTGGTCTCCTCTGTAATTGAGGCTATGACTTAAGCTGAAGACTGTGTATGACATTCACACAGAGAAGGCTGCACAAGCCTTAGCATGTGCCAAAGACCTTGGAGGTGTGATGATCAAATGGTTAAGTTTTGACTGCAGGGGTTTACGGGGATTGAGCTATAATCCTTAGATTAGCATCTCTGCTGGAAGTAAGATGTCCCCTGTTCAGCTGGGTGCTTTGACTGCATGAGGTTGGGCAGGTGCAGGGATGTGACAGACTGTGAGAGGACAGGTTGTCAGTAGGGGGCACAGTCACAGTCCTGTTACTGGGTGTTTTTTTGGACGTTGGAGGACAAAGAGCAAATTGGGAAAGGATTTGTGTTGACACGTTTGTGTTAATGTGTGCTCGGCTCCTGGTGTCTGTGTTAATTCGTTCGTGAGCGCCAAGAAGCTCACGTGTTCATTCGCATGCACTTTGAGTTGAGGACGAAGGAGTTGTTCGCATGAGAGGGAACGAATGCAGCTCATGATTGTATTGTTGCATCTTACGAGAATACATCTCCGCATTCTGTTAATTTCTAACATGACTGAATATATTGTATTGATGTATACCTTTCCTTCATAGATCCTGTTGAATTCATTACATTTACATTTAGCAGTGAAATGGCACATTGAACCTGGAAATATATGGCACTAAACAATATTTTTATTCTAAATATAAATCTTGTATTTATATTTAGTAAAGAGAAATCCTTTTCCCATCTTTTGCATGCATTTGAATTTAAATGACTGTTAACTGCTGCGATTACATTCAGAACAGTTACCGCTGTGGGTGCTTCAGATGTGTGGTACAGTGTGTATGCTTCTACAGTTAATACCACAGTTGCTGCTGATCTTAAATTCAACTGATTATCCAGTGGTTGGGCTAGGTGATATGGACAAAGTCAAATTACACAATACTTTTGATCAAGTATGTTGATATCGATATATTGGCAATATTTAAACAATAACTCGTAACACTTTACAATAAGGGTACAACAATTAATATTAATTAACGTTAGTTCATGAATTATCAGTTAATTATTAGGTAACTAATGCGTTAGATAGCTGAATAAACATTATGCAACCATAATCGACCATTTATTAATTTTCTGTGTTTCCCTTATTGTGACGTTGAAAACATCCCTTAAGTATCCCTTATGAAGCACTTCAAACTGTTAAACTATAATGTATAAATTAATACCTTAGGTGATGTGAACATCATTTGTAAATGATTACCAGATGCATTAGTTAAATGTTAATTAGCTATTAGGAAATGCTTATTACTGCATTAACTAATGTTAATTGTTGTACCCTTATTGTAAAGTGTTACCCAAAACCTATTGGAGCGTTTAGAAAACATTCATAATATGATTTTGGTGAACAGTCCTTCGTAATGTGGACATTATGACCTAGCAGGTATAGGCAACGGCTACAACAGTCTAATAAGTGCAGACAACTGCATCCCTTTACAATAATGCAGCCTTTAAAACCGCAAGAGACAACACTCATGCCATATCTCAATATTACGATATTAAAAAAATCTGAACAATATCTTATATTGCGGTATCAATATAATATCAATATATAGCCCAGCCATATCCACTGGTCATGAATTCTAGAAAGTGTGTGCAAGATGCCAACTTTTTTGGCAACCTTTTTCCCCCACCACTGTACTTCTGCTGATTGGATTTAAAAACATTGAATATGAAGCCGAAGTCGGGACAGTTGGAATAGCAGTCCTGCTGCTGTACAGCGTCACAATCCAAATTCTTATAGACTGCACTCTGGCTCCTTAAATCATGTGCATGTCCTGTCCTTTCATTCCTGCAGTTCTGTTGTTGAAGTAAAGCCCATATTGATGTGGAGGGCCACTGCAATGGAACGAACAGCTGGCTATTGTGTTGTCTGTGACTGGAGTGTGGCTATTAAGTCCTTAAACTGCGGCAAATCTGCATTGTCACTGTGCAAAATGCTCTAGTGTTGCCCACCGCACAGATGGCCAGCAGCACAGGGAGTGGTGGTCATTTGAACAATATTTCAGCAAGGATGGAGTTTACACATGGGTTTGCCGGATTTTTTTTCGAATTAGTGGTCAACTGAACAAAAACTATCAATGCCTTTTTCCTTTGGTTTCAACCCTTACAGCTGGAATACAGTAATGTGATCATAGCCTTAGCAACAGACTGAATCGACTTTTTCAGTCAAAATTGCTTTACGACATATACGCTAATCCTCAACCACGGTCTGGTCAAGATAGTCTTGAATATTCTATTATTTTCTTCATTTTGGGAGTAGTCCATGGACTTAAAACTATTCCGTATTTGTTGCAGTAGGCGAAGAAACCACATATTTGTTAAATGTTTTTTAACAATCGAGGGGGTGGGATTTCATCAAGGGGGCCCTGTCAGTTTGCGTGCATTATGGAAATATGAGGCAAGGGAGAAGCTGGAACTTTTGTGATGCGGGTAGTGATTGGCAGTTGTGTGGCTGTCGCCATTGTCCTCCTCAGAAGGGTTACTTTGCTGAGGTCAAAGGTCGCAGTGCTCCATTCTATTGTGGTGGGTTCTTTTGTGAGCAGTTGCAGCTGTGGGGTTCTACGGCAAGAAAGAGAGCCCTGCATTGCAATATATGACAAACATGCTTCAGTATCAATTTATATGATAATTTTCTGTTGATAATTAGAGGTTACTTCTGCTGTGGCCACGAAACAAAATACATAATAACATTACATTACCAGTTATCATCAAAGCATCACTAAGGTAGTGATTTCAATCATTTGCTTACAGCTCTTTTTCAAGAATTTGTAAGGCCATCTAGAGCCGTGAATGGGTTTTAAGGTCTAGTCTGTTTTTGTTAAGACGTGATTGACATCTTCCTGGCCTCCATTGACCAGAAGAGGTTCAGGTTCCAGTTTACATCCCCATGCTAATCTCAGGCCTATGAATCTGGGATTGCTACAGTCTCCTCTTGTATGGTTGCTGTACTCTGCTTTTAGGATGAACGCCTCGTTGACCTTGTTTTCACCTTTGTAAAGATTGAACTGTGAGCTTTCTCCCAGTCCCTGTGCTGGAAATAAACCACTTCCCGTTTGTCTGCTTCATTCTCCAGTTGTCATTAAGGGCTGTTTCTTCCTTGTTGGTAGGATTACTTTCTGGACGAGTCATTACGAAAGAGTGGTGCATTTATTCTGCACTTTCTTCCTTCTGCTTATGCCTCTTCGTTTGCTCACTGCACAGTTTTATTTCTGGTTTCTCAGCTGTTTTGCTTGATGCAAATTTGAATCTGTTTTTCAAAATGTCTGGCTGGAAGTTAGTTTGGGACCTTCAGCACAAAAGCTTCTCCACTTATGTTACAAATTCTGCTTCTATTGTGCCTTTTTTTTTTTTTTTTTTTACAGTGATGCTGTTCTTTTGCACATTCTTATTAGAATTGAAGTGTGCTATATGTGCTCCATTTTAAGGAAATGGGCAAAAAAACACTCAGTGGAGAGGCCTATGGAGAAATCGAGGTTGTTTTGTTACCTTTGACGAACCTGCTCTTTAGCATGGATAGCGGGCTCTCCTTCAGGCTAATTAACTGCCCGTGCTGATTAGCGTGAGGGCCTAAAGGGCTAAGCAGCAGCACTAGCATATAAATAGGCACTGTAGTGTGTTGCGTAAGTGTCATCTCATAACCTCCGCCAGGTTAGACCGAGAGAACAGACTCCTTTCAAGTTTACACCGGGCTTTGCCTGTGTTTTTGCCAAATTTTGTAGAGAAAGGCCCTGGGCTTGGCAATGTGGAGAAAATCAAGTATCACATTATTTTGACCAAATACCTCAATATCCATGTTGTCGGAATAATGACTGGTGATTTTGCAAGATATTTTTCCAATGAGATTTTTGATTGACAGTCATTAGTAATATGAAATGGCTAAGTACAGGCAAACGCTAATAATTGCAGAAAATTGCGTCCCATCAGTGTAATGCTCTGTGAAACCAGAAAAGACATCCCTTGCATCATATCACAGAATTACGGTATTAAAAATCCCAGACAATATCTTAATATCGCAGTATTGATGTAAGATTGATATACAGCCCAGCCCTAGTCAGGCCTGGTGGTCAAATTCAAGGCTCTATCCTTTTTTGGCCATGCAAGCTAACTTAGGTAAAAGGTGCACAACTCATAGACCCTCTCATGGCATCGTGAAATTTGAGGTGTATTTATTGTCTCTGTTGCCCGCTGGTATATCTAGACGGCAATACACATTGATTCAGATAGGCCTAGTTAACAGTAATGGCGGTAACTCAGAATTTTGCATGAAGTTGCCACAGATTATTGTGACTTTAACTGGAATGGTCTGTTAAGGGTGTTGGAATAATTTCAACTGGCGAGTAGGATTAGGATTCAGATATTAGCCAATAATCTGTTCTTGTGTTTTGAAGGCAGATATGTTAGCCTTAGGTAAGTTTGTGGTGAGCAGGTGCAGATCTACCTCTTTGTTTTGCTTGTTGAGATGTTGTCTTGCTGAATATTTCCTTGTGAAGTCCCCTGGGAAGGGCCTCTGTCAGTGCATTTACTCTCTCCGGAGGCCAAATGGAACGGATTAATTTTACAGTCTGTCTAGCGTGACACTAATAATACTGTATTTGTTCTGTAGTTGTTTTGGAGGAAAAGAAATATGCTCAGCAAGGCCAAAACTCTTCCTTGAGCTCTGAATAGTTGTCATTCTTTTGGTACTGACTGCAAATTTGCTCTTTTTTTGCATTTATTTGCTCTCAAATAACATTATTGTGCCTTTCTCTGTATATTTTGGAAAAGAGTTCCCTAAAAATCAAAAAATGTAGTTTTACTGTACCTTTATTTTTTTTAGTGTGCATTCTGGCTACGGCTTTGTTTCTGCAAAGTTGTGGAACAGAGCTGTGCAGAACACCTGCTAACCCTCCTGATGCTGTGCCTGTGTGGGTTTGCAGCACGGTTTATGCTAACCCTCCTGATGCTGTGCCTGTGTGGGTTTGCAGCACGGTTTGTGGGCCAGCAGGGGCGGTGCGTGATCATAATCTCGCTGCCAGAAGTGTAGCAGCCGAAAGCTCGGGTTTCACCATAGCGTGATCATTTCCACCTGATACAGATGATGACAGTTGAGTACATGTGGTAATCCTGTAATGGAAGCACAGCCGCCCCCCACCTCCCCCAACAATTTGTCCAACTGGCACTCAGCTATGCATAATTGAATGCTACATCAGCGCCCGCTACAAGTTGTTTCCCAGCAAAGTAGTGGCAGACCGTTAGCGTGTGGTGGGAAAATCCCACAGATTGTGGCGGGTGGACTGCTCTTTGAGATCAATTTGCTCAAGATGAGCAGAGTTCTTTGTGATGAGCATAACTTGGATAACTCTATAAGAAAAATGGTTGACATTATTGTGAGAAACAGGCTGCCGCATCTCCTAGTGACGGTAACCTCACGGGCTACGCTAGTGTAGAACACATTGTGTGCACGTAGACATTTTTTGCATTCCTGTCACATCAGATTCTCTCTCTGCATTATTGTCAACTTGGGTGTTAGTCATGTCCTAAGGGGGTGTCAACAAAGTTCAGGCCGTCTGTGTTTTTGTGGGGTGGCATTTGACCTCCACCTCGCCTGGAATGCTTCAGCTGGCCCCCTCTACATTAACCCGGGCAATTTTGACGCCTTCTCTTCCCGTGTCTGTAAAACCTTAGCAAGAGAACAAAGGTGGGTATAACCTCCACATGACATTCTTGCAAGTGTGGAAATGTTATAGCTGCAGTGATATCCGTGTTGAGTCCAGGCCTTATAGTGCCAGTGAGGAAGGCACTGAAGAGGTAAAGAACTGCTTTTCTTGCCGACATCACAAACTCACTCTGATGATGGTTCGGCACTGAGGGCTTTTGACTGCCATGCATCACATGACTATTGAAACATCACTACATCGTGCCGCACGCACCTCATTACCAATATAACATGGCTGTAATGTGTTTTATTAATTGGTTTAGTATGTTATTGCCCGCATACAGTCAAAACGGCCCGCCAATATATCTTTTTTTGGCTGACCTGCATTGGCCGACTTGTATTGGCCGACCTGTATTGGCCGAGTTCAGCACATGCACAAGTAAGCATTGGCAACCGTGGCATTCACTCTCTTCAAAGAAGCAGACGACAGTCGCGGACCTAGCATTTAGCTTTTTAATGAGTCTTTAAGTCACGTACTTCAGAAGTCATAGTCATAATATTGTCATGATAGCACAACATACTTAACCAATTAATAAAAATATTATAAATTGCTTATTTTCGCATTGCCTTGGTATTAGCCTTTGGGTCGCGGTAACTGTGGCATTCACTCTCTTCAAAGAAGCGGACGACAGTCGCGGACCTAGCATTTAGCTCTTTAATGAGTCTTGAAGTCGCGTACTTCAGAAGTCATAGTCATAATATTGTCACGATAGAACAACATACTTAACCAATTAATAAAAATATTATAAATACCTTATTTTCGCATTGCCTTGGTATTGGCCTTTGGGTCGCGGTATTAGCCCTTGGCCGAGACCCTCAGGCCAATAACAAGGCAATACGGAAATAAGCAATTAATAAAATATATTATTAATTGGTTATGTATGTTATTGCCCGCATACAGTAAAAATGGCCGGCCAATATATCTTGTTTTGGCAGACCTGTGTTGGCCGAGCTCAGCACGTGCACAAGTAACCATTGGAAACTGTGGCATTCGCTCTCTTCAGAGAAGCAGGTGACAGTCGCAGACCTAGCATTTAGCTCTTTAATGAGTCTTGAAGTCGCATACTTCTGAAGTCTCAGTTATAATATTGTCATGATAGCACAACATACTTAACCAATTAATAAAAATATATAAATTGCTTATTTTCGCATTGCCGTGGTATTGGCCTTTCGGTCGCGGTAACTGTGGCATTCGCTCTCTTCAAAGAAGCAGACAACAATCGCGGACCTAGCATTTAGCTCTTTAATGAGTCTTGAAGTCGCGTACTTCTGAAGTCTTAGTTATAATATTGTCATGATAGCACAACATACTTAACCAATTAATAAAAATATTATAAATTGCTTATTTTCGCATTGCCTTGGTACTGGCCTTTCGTTCGCAGTAACTGTGGCATTCGCTTTCTTCAAAGAAGCAGACGACAATCGCGGACCTAACATTTAGCTCTTTAATGAGTCTTGAAGTCGCATACTTCTGAAGTCTTAGTTATAATATTGTCATGATAGCACAACATACTTAACCAATTAATAAAAATATTATAAATTGCTTATTTTCACATTGCCTTGGTATTGGCCTTTTGGTCGCGGTAACTGTGGCATTCGCTCTCTTCAAAGAAGCAGACGACAATCGCGGACCTAGCATTTAGCTCTTTAATGAGTCTTGAAGTCGCGTACTTCAGAAGTCTTAGTTATAATATTGTCATGATAGCACAACATACTTAACCAATTAATAAAAATATTATAAATTGCTTATTTTCGCATTGCCTTGGTATTGGCCTTTCGGTCGTGGTAACTTTGGCATTCGCTCTCTTCAAAGAAGCAGGTGACAGTCGCGGACCTAGCATTTAGCTCTTTAATGAGTCTTGAAGTCGCGTACTTCAGAAGTCATAGTCATAATATTGTCATGATAGCACAACATACGTAACCAATGAATAAAAGGCCTGCGGCCTCGGGCCAATACGGAGACCCTCAGGCCAATACCACGGCAATACGGAAATAAGCTATTAATAACATATAGTATCACGCAGATATAATGCATCATGGGAGTATAACAGATTACTTCTTTCAAATGTACCACCACATAAAATGCAATATTATTGAAGAAATGGAGGCTCAATACTCTAGAAGGGGGGCCAACCCTGGTTCATAGAGTAGAAGTCCTCCCCAATACCTGCCTCCTGTCGCCTGGATTTGATAGTTCGCAGGAGATGGAACTAATTCAGCTGTTTGAGTTTGTTGTTCAAAGAAACACGGGACTCATATTTTTGGACTTCCTGGACCTTCCACCTCTGTATCAGATGGTGCAGGTCTGTTCTGCTTTGCGTGTTTATGGAGCTTAGATAACATTAAGTAAAGCCCACCCATAACCACTGTTCCAGGCATGCTTAATGGCGTTATTGCGCTGGTCTTATCTTCTCTTACATAACTGCTTTTGCTGTGACATGGCCTCTCTGTGTTTAAGAGCTTTAGGGGTTATTTTAGAGTGATCTTTTTGGGGCATAACCTGACCCCTGACCTCCCTCGCTTTATCCGCGAGTGTCAGCCTGTCTTAAAAAATAAGTCCTCCATATTCTCAGGGAATCAAGCAGCCTAGACGTCACGGGCGATGACACACGTGCCCGTTTCTGGCTGCAGCACCGAGGGAGGAGCTGATTGGCTTAGAGGCAGCAGGTTAGAGTCGGGCAAACACATGTCGGGGCACTTGATGCCCTCGAGTGTGACGTTGGCGGAATTGGCGAGTCCATGTGGCAAGCCCGCTTTCTCGGGGACTTAGGCGGTTATATCAGGAGCTATTTGGGATATGCGTTGCATCGGAGCAAACTGCTATTAAAGTTTAAACTTAAGAATTAATTTTAGTTGTTTCAAATGAGTGACTGGCACCCAAGTGCTTGGTAATGTGTATATATTTTGGGGCGACCTGCCTGTTGGACTTGTAATTATTTTAGCCATTGCTGACTAGCAGTCTCATGACTGACTAATGGGTACTGCTTGGGGTTCATGTTAATCCTAACCCCTCTGCCCTATACTGGATCCTGATGTATGCGGAATGAAGTGGCTGTAAATAGCTTTGCTCGCAGAAAGCAGTGTTTTGGCATTCTGCATCATGCCATCTGCGGAGGCAAGCTTAAGATGGAGGGCAGAGAGTCGGATCAGATAGCTAAGCTATGACAGCCACACCCTCCCCAGCGCTCGGAACAGAATGCTCTGGAAGGTATCAGCAGGTGGTGGCGGGTGGGGACAGCTTTGGGATGAGTATGGAAGGGTGGGTGGTCTCCCTAGCAAGGGAGTGTGAGTGTGTGGGTGACTATCCCTCTACTCCCTTTAAAGGGTAGGTTTTTTTCACAATTTTGTGTGAATTTTGTAGCACTCTGTTGCCCATAGTTACCTGAATCAGTTCTTTCATCAGCGTTGGACTGTTTGGTGAAGAATGGTCAGTGTTCTAGAGCAGTGTTTACAAACCCTACTTCTGGAGTACCCCTCCCTACACATGTCACCCTGATCTTACATGCCCTGTTTAGCTCTTGAAGTATTCCACTAATCCACTGAATCAGGTGTGTTAAATCTGGGGGACATCTAATATGTGCTGGTAAAGTGGTACTCCAGGATTACGGTCCATTCTTAAGGTTTCCATTACCAGTTGTGGTTGTTACATTAGCATTAGAAGGGCTTCTCTGCTTGTTGCATGGAGCATGACCCCCATAGCATTGTCTCATTAGCCAAACGAAGGGTGAGAGCACCACGCCATCCCTGCTTTCCCCTTAGCCCAGTGCAGGGTCTCTGCTTAAACTGCAGTCTCTCCTGTCACCAAGAGGTCCTCGAAACTCTGTCTGGTTGGGTCTTAGAATGTCGGTTTTACTACTGATGCCAGAGTTTGCGTGCCCTGTTCCCCCTATCTATCAAGTTCCCTCTTCAGGAATGTCTCTTGCAGGGCAGGATAGGGTTTTGGAAGGCGCATGTCCTTTGAGGCCTGTTTATAGTGAGTAATGTACCGCGAGCTGCTATTTAGGGGCTTGACACGTCCAGAACACCTCTGACCTTTGGCCACGCAATCTGCCAGGAAGGCTAGGTGGGTCCTTGCTGGTAAAAGGTTCCCTGGACTGCTTAACTCGCCCCCAAATTGCTTTTTGGCTGAGATCAGTTCAGAAATAAATGGCCAAATGCTGGCTCTCCCCATGTTGGGCAACAGTAACGTTCAGATCGGCAGTACAATGTTCGCCATTTCACCACTTTACATTGAAAACCATCCTCATCCTCTTCCCCGTGGTGTTTTTATCAACCTTCATCATCGTCATTGTTATCATTGTTTTTTTGGAAAAAAATTGTAAACGAGCGCTCACGAAAGAATGTATTGGAATAGTTTGGAGTGCAGTGACCCGGCTGTAGCGATATAAAGAATCAATAAACAAGAATGCAACTTGAAGTAAAAGACTATGGCAATTTTATACTTTTTCTTTCAGATTTTTTTTAGCAAGATAAAGATGTCTGTCCCAAGGAAAAAAATATAAAAAAAGGTTTAACATTGCCATAGTCTTTTATTTCAAAGGTGCACTCTTATTTAATCATCTCTTGACATCATACCTCAATTTTCAGTCAGCAATTTTCAGCAGTGATAGTGCATCTGTCATTAGCACAGCAGTAGCATCTATCAGGCTAATTTTAACGACATGGTTATTGAGGAGGGTGGTTGTATGTTGTAGCTTTATAAGAAGTGGGCTCACGCTAACCGATGTTCCTTGACCTTAAACGTACTCTTACACCGATTCCTAGCTCGTTAAATGCTTTGGTGTCTTTTTCCCTTTCACTGCTCTCAGAAAAATCCTGTGATATGCCCTTCCAGCCCCATGAGCCAATGGAATCCTCTAATATCCCACCACAGCCCCCTTGCACCCCCCAAAGATTGTGCTAGCGTGCTTACCATCCCCCCGTGGAATCTCAACAGGGGTTCCTCTTCCATAGGCAAGAGCAAAGCAGGGGTCTAGACAAATTGGTTATGACCTTCGAATGCTAGATGGGGCCCCTTGAGTCCAATCCCACCGCTAACATGGGAGCCGTCATTGAACTTGTCAACGGTGGACGGTAAAGAGCTCAGTGAGGCATGTCAAGCAGTGCGTTGGCTCATAACCACTTCGGCGACAATGACCCCTTTGTATCTGCGAAGAGCCAATAGCGCAGCTACTTTCACTAGCATTTAGGCTTTTCTTTTTTCCTCTTCTTATTCAAAAAGGTCTCTTTCCACCAGTGTTATCACAGTTGCTACTGAATCATTTGCAAAGCAATTGGACAGAAAAATGTTGTCCTTTCTCAGGTTCGGTGGGATAATGAAGCTGGGTGGTGGAGCAGGGGTATAGAACTGAATAGGTGTTTGTCTGTCAGGTGCCAGCTGGGGAGAATCATACTAATTTTTTTAAGGATGAACATTAAGCTGGAGGAAATTTAGCCCTTTTCTTGGACTCATTCGGATTTTTGTGTGTGAAATGTTTCTTGGTAGAACAGCCGTTTTTGTGTTAACGTTCTGCTGCAAATCTGGCCTTGGTCATTGATTAGACTTGCTTTTGGCCTGCATTGAAAGTGTAGATCAGCTCGTCTGTCACTGGGATTTTACCTTGGTTAAATAAAAGCAGAGATGTATGGATTGCTAAGCTTTTGTCATTTGTGACTCCTTCATACATACTGGCAGAAGCCTTTTTTTTTTTTTTTTTGGAGGGGAGAACGCTGTTGTCCTGCTAACCAGACCTGGAGGCAGCGTGAGGTCTTGCGTCATCCGGCAGCTGTGTGTAATATGCGATGTCCTCTTACAGTTGAGAATGGCTGACATGACAAAGCTGTTCCCAGCTGTCAAAAAAAATAGTTAGTGAATCACAATATAAAAAGTAAGCTGTTACTCTGCTGGGCAGTGAACAAGCCACTTCCTGTTGTTGACCTGTATTCTTTATTCAGGTCCATACTTTGGCAGATCGTATCGACAAAGAAAACACGTAATATGCCTTTTTTACCCACAACGCACTGCAGTGAATCATGCAAGGCTCTGGGTGAGCTGTTTGGGTTTCGAATTCCTGGTGCCAGCTCTGTTAAATGGACCTGGGTGGGAATCTGAGGTGATAAAAGCTGGCACTCAAGGGGAAAGCTGCCAAAGCGACGACTTGGGCAACCTCCAAGGTGCCCCTAACCCGATGGCGTTCCATCGCATCCCCCCCCCACACACACACACACACACACACACACACCAAATTTCATTATTCACACCTCATTGGAGTCCCCATTTACCAGTGCTTCCACCCAGTCGCCAACAGTGGCTTGCATAGCTGGAGAGAGCGCAGGAGTGTAAGGGAGAGTTCTCTTGGGCAGGGGCTGGACTGTAATCATGTGCCTACTGTACCCTCCCCATTGCGAATACGTCTCGGGGCCACCACTTTTGGCCATGTCTTCATTCCTTATTGCACTCCGCCTTAATTGTTGCCAACCCAGTTCACACAAAAACGTTGCCGTGGTATAATTGCAAAGTTATAATATTGACAAATCACTGAACGAACATGTTAAAAAAAAAAAAAAAAAAAAGCACTGTTTGAGATTGCCTCCTTCTCTGCATCTTCAAAATCCACCCTCTGCCTACCCCGGCTGATTAAGCCAGTCTCTGAGAAATGCCAGTACTGCTTGCCAGGCGAGCTCATTAAGGACCCTGGTTTATTATTTATATAACAGTGGGCTTCCGAGGCAGAGCTGCATTTGCAGTATGCTAATGGTGTTCCTGCCCCTCCACCCAATTTCCATTAAGTTGCATTAATGAGCTTCCAGGTTCCCATTGTCAATGAAAAATCTATATCTGAATAGCATTTTCTGAGTGTAATTATCCTACCTGCTGATGGTTTTTGTTTGAATGCATCAGTATATTGCAGGATTTTTTTTCAGTCTTTTTCAACACGGCTGAAAAGCTTACAAAGCGCAGTTCAAAGGGATGTATTTTACTTGCATTAGGCCATACAAAAAAAAAATTTGTTGGCTAGTATCCTTTACATTTCAATTTTCTGGGGGGGGGCAGGAATTTTTTTTATTTATTTCATCATAATATTTGTAAATTTGTAAATTCAAATGATTTTACACTTATGACGTCAGGGCGGCGTTACTTGCCCCCACCCAGAAAGACAAACCGCTACTCCAGCTCGTTCATTCCCTCTGCCATTAAGTTGCTGAATGCAGAGTAGATCTCTTTGTTCTTGATGCCTGGCACAGTTTTTCGCACTAAGCCTTTAGGGCTCTTGTATAGGTTTATATTCTGTGTGCAATATTCCCTGGCACTTTACTCTACTCAGAGCAACATTATTGTGCAATATACTCAAGCACTATATACAGCTGTTGCTATTTCTTTTAGTTAGTCTAGTATTTCTTATGATCTGTCTTAAGCACTCTGCACTTTATACAGCTGCCTCTCTGTATTCCTGAAGTCAGGTTTATATTTTTATCTTCCGGTTGGTTATTTATTGCTTCCTCTGTTACTGTGTGAAGGAAGAATGTGTTGTTTGCTTGTTTTGTTTATGTTAAGTCAGGACTGTAGAAACTGAATTGCCCTTCGGGGATAAAGCTTTCTGAATCTGAATAATATTGAGATCAAAATGGCAACAAATCCAAATCACGATTACAAGTATGAACATAGAGAATCAAATCTGCCCGACCCAGAGGTGGCACAGTGATTGAAAGCCAAACAGATTGTCTGCTGTATGGACAGGGATTCTGAGCTTTTTTTTTTTTTCACTTTTTTGGGGGGCAAATTGAATGGATTTTTTTCAAAATAAAAGTGGAGGCGGGAGGATTTTCCTGGGGCGGGCGGGGATGGGAACCAACTAATTTTTATTTTCTTTTTTGTGGCCTTATCTGGGATTAGGTGTGAGTCTAAGGTCTAGTCAGGGTATGATCACAGACTGCCCCTCTCCCACTCTTATCTATTACGAAGCTTTTTCTGCCTCAGTCTATACACGGCTCTTCTAATTGGTGTTACTTAGAGCACTATGTGTGTGTGTGTGTGTGTGTGTGTGTGTATTGTGTGCAAGAAAGAGAGGGTGAGAGCAAAATGACAACACTCAGGCAACATTGCCCTCCAGTTCACTGGAGTTATAAACCAAAGTATCTGTTGGTGGGAGCTGTGAATGCTTACCCTCCCACAACAAGGCATTTTACCACCATGCAATCTGGGGCAGTTTCTATGGAAACCTCTTATACATTGAAGTGTATGGGTTTGATATGTCCTAACTGGTAACGGGGGGGTGGGCAGTTATGTTCTAGTGGCGCGATAACGAACTCTCGTGGAGACTGTGTAGTTAATGAATTTATGAGTGTGGTTTTTGTGCTCAGCAGGGATTCATGCGTAAGTTTCCAGACTGGACACGCTCCGCTCATTCATTTGCTTGTTGCTTCTCCTATGGCTGCTGCCAAGTGTGTTAAAAAGGAGTGGAATTACTCCATGATGTAGTTTAAATTGTGTCGATTTCTCAGCGCACATTTAATCTTCGCCTCTTACGGGACGTGATTTATGAAGAACATTCCTCACTGGAGGTCCGTATTGATTAAAGGATGATGTATTGTCAGGGCTAAGTAGGGTGTCGCTTGGCACTTAATCCTCATTTAATCCTCAGGAAAAATGGCTGTTTTTTCCTGCTCTTCTGGTGAACTTGCTGGCTTAGGTTACAATGAGGATTGATATGATTTGAAGTTCTTCTGCTTTTTCAGCATAAATTTTCTTCGCTGTTCCCTTTACAGTTCCCTGATATAATTGCAATTTGGTTTAAGCTGAAAGGTTCCGGCGATACTTGAGAATGCAGAGTTCACTCCTTCATCTTGGCTCATTCGGTTATCCGGATGGTGTATTTCGTTTTGTTGACCGTAGCCTTTGTCATAGTCCCTCTCTTCCTGATTGGGCTTCAGTGAGAATTTTCCACATGGATGGTTTGCTTTGGCAGTCTATGGTGAGAGGGAACTGTGCTTTGAAGAGTACTACCTTGCGTATTTTTCCGCCCAGTGTTCCAAGGTCAAGAACATTAATGAGGGGTGTCGGAGGTGGCTGTTTCTGTAAGGACATGTGAGGTACAGATTCCCTTTCAGGGAATATGAATGTGTCTCCGATACAAGAACGACATCTCCAGCCACAATCTGAGTCTCGTCTCCCAGGCGATAATTACGGAAGGCCGTTGCTTGCCTCATTTGACCGTATCCTTTCATGACAGAGCGTTGCTCTGTGAAGTCCTCGTGTGGCACTGACTGCACATCCATTATTTTTGCAATTTTTATTTATTTTTGGCATCAGCTTGCAGAACGTCAGAATGTAGCTTTCTCTGATGTAATTTTGAAAAGGTACGAGCTTTGTTACTTTGATGGAGTAAGAGCTGCTGGCTGGCTTTTAACATTTGAAGTCGGGAATAGATAAAAGGGGCAGGTGATATCGAAATGCACAAGGCTCACCTGAGACCCACTCCATCTTTTTGAGAGATTGTAGAGATTGCACCCCCCTTTGTGTCCCAGCAAAGCCAGGCAGAGGTCTTGAGATCCAGAAGAGCTCAGTTTGTGGTCTGAGACGTTGACGCTAACGGATTCAGCAGCTCAGGGATGCGGGGAATCTTCGTACCTGATAAGTCGCTACCTCCACGGTCGGGAAGGTATGAAAGCGCATCTGCAAATTTTGGAGTTTTGTCTCTACTCGGAGACAATTGTCCGTCTTTGGCTCGTCAGAGAAAGGAGGCGAATTATCAGACAGTTGTAGGAAGTTACATATCAGATTTAAAATTCAGTTTGTGCGTTAGTTTGTGACGTGAGGAGGATGTGGCTGCTCGCAGTTATAAAAAGAGAGCAGGTGGTCGGTCGCTTTTTGTGAAACGTAACGGTGGTTTACAGAGAATGTGTTGTTCGTGCTCTGTTTTTGCAGTTGATGCTGTTAGCCACCAACTGCATACTCTTTGCTCAACCTGTGAGTTTGTGTGTCGTACTGTCGTTCAAACAATGTTAATGCAAATACCTGCCAATGCAAGCTAACAGTCCCTACATTTTCTTTACTTGGAATTGATTCTTTTAAAATCCAATTTCATGGAATCCCAAGCCAAAAAAGCGAGTCTCATGTCCCTCTCAAAGTTCTTCTGGGCTGGCTAAAGCTATATTTTTATCGTATCCTCAGACGAGTCAGGGGTACTATACAGTGCCTGACAAAAGTCTTGTCGCATAAGGACATAGTAACTAAAAATAGCATAAAACTTTATTTCTAACCAATCAATTGTTACAATAAATGGTCCATTTTAATGTCAAGGGCTTTCACATTAATAATTTGGTGCAAAATGAAACCGTCAAAAAGTGTTCTGATGTTCACAGCTTGGCTAAGCCCATAACATCTGTTTTTGCTGGGACAAAAGTCTTGTTGTCTCTTCAGATGATGCAACAAATCGCAGATTAGAGTTTAACCTATGACAAATACTGTAATTAACACATTCCCAGATGTGTATAGAAATAACCGCAGCACACCAGACTTTCATATGAGGTGCGACTAGACCTCTGACAACATACCAAAGATTCAACCACAGACCAAAGTGCTGATCATCAAGAGCCTGAAGACTGAGTCTGCTGCTGAGGTGGCAGACATCTTTAATGTATCCAAATGTCAAGTGGAGGGGATGAGAAAAAGATTTGAAGAAACTGGTGACGTTCATGGCAAGCGCAGGTCAGACAGACCCCGGTATGACAACTGTTTGAAAGGACCGTTTGTTGCTTCAACTGTACAAGGCTAGCCCTTCTTCAACTACAGCGAAACTACATGAGGAAATGTCACCAAAAATCCTGGTATCTACAAGAAGAGTTTGTCAAATTCTCTCTCAAAGTGGTTTTCATAGCCAAATTAGTACACAGAAGTCTGCATTAAACAGAAAACAAAAAAATCTGCATTGCATTTGCCAAGGCCCACAGCTCGCAGAAAGGATTGATACTGGAAAAGTGGCTGAAAGTTTATTCTTCTGGTGAATCATCCATTGAACTGCATCCCAGTCGCCGTACAAGACCTGTTGGAACCCTCATGGACCCAAGATTCTCCCGGAAAACAATCATGTTTGGTGGAGGAAAAATCATGGTTTGTTGTTGCATCCAGCATGGGGGTGTGAGAAAGATCTGCAGAGTGGATGGCAACATCAACAGCCTGAAATGTCAAGAAGTTCTTGCTGCCCTACTTATACTGCTGCTCCTTCTCATACTTCTGCCTCCATGTCACAGTTCCTGAAAGCGAAGAAGGTGAAGGTACTCCAGGATTGGCCAACCCAGTCACCTGACATGAACATTATTGAGCATTTCAGGGGTAAGATGAAGGAGGAGGCTTGGAAGATGAAACCATAGAATCTTGATGAACTCTGGGAGTCCTGTAAGACTGCTTTCTATGCCATTCCAGATGATTTCATCATCAAGTTATCTCAGTCATTGCCAAGACGTATGGATGCAGTCCTCCAAGCTCATGGGAGTCATACGCAATATTAATTCTTTTTTCCAAGGCACCATGGCTTTATGTTCTGATATTATAGTGGCATATTTGTGTATTCAAAATAAAGTGTATGTATAATTTCCACATTTTTTTTTTTTCAGTGCGACAAGACTTTTGTCCAAGCAAAATCTGACCTTTCTGTACAAATTAAATTATAAAACTCAATCAATGACACAAAACTCTATTTTGGT
Source organism: Gymnothorax javanicus (assembly GCA_029692085.1). Taxonomy (NCBI): domain Eukaryota; kingdom Metazoa; phylum Chordata; class Actinopteri; order Anguilliformes; family Muraenidae; genus Gymnothorax; species Gymnothorax javanicus. The sequence continues at coordinate 117,862,046 of CM056197.1, read as the reverse complement.
ATATTTCGTGATAATCTAGAGGGCTTTGCCTTTCATATAAGCCATTTTTGATTCCAATTGATCAACTACAAGTCAGGTTATTATTTGTTGTTCCTACAACTTGGATAAGCGACAAGACTTTTGTCAGGCACTGTAGATCAGCAATCGTTACACCACGTAAATAGAAATTTCTTGTGGGCTCTCTACAGGTCGCAATTCTTTATAGAATACTTTCATACTTGGCATGGACCTTGTGTATGGTAAGGTCACGAGGCCTATTGATTTTGGGAGTGATTGCTTTCGGGCATCTTGGGATACATTTCGACCTGCGAGCGACCGGCTGTCCAGTTTTAAGTATTATTCCTTTAAATTTTTTTTTCAAATTCTGTGGTGATGTTAGTACATGCACTGTAAGTGTGGCCTACCTTTTTATCATTGCTGACCCCTCTTCTTCCCTCTCTCCATCCCTCCTTACTTCTAGATAAATTTTCGACACAGACATGGGGAAGCAGAACAGCAAGCTCCGGCCGGAGATGGTACAGGACCTGGTTGACAGCACGGACTTCACTGAGCATGAGATCCAGGAGTGGTACAAGGGCTTCCTGCGGGACTGTCCCAGCGGGGCCCTCTCCTTGGAGGAGTTCAAGAAGATCTACGGCAACTTCTTCCCTTACGGCGATGCCTCCAAGTTCGCCGAGCATGTCTTCCGCACCTTCGACGCCAACGGCGACGGCACGATAGACTTCAGGGAGTTCATCATTGCGCTGAGCGTCACGTCGCGCGGGCGGCTCGACCAGAAGCTGAAGTGGGCCTTCAGCATGTACGACCTGGATGGCAACGGATACATCAGCAAGTCTGAGATGCTGGAGATCGTGCAGGTAACGTGGCCACGATTTTGAGTCATTCAGCGTGTCGATACTTAGTGTTTTCATGTAGAAATGAGGTAACATGAGCTGCCGGATAGCTCATTCGGTGAAAGCATCACATTGCGAAGCAGAAGTGACTATCACGACGCGGGTTCGAGCCCCGGTCGTACCATCCGGCAGTGGTCGGCAGCTTTTTCAGAAGTAGCGCGCAATTGGCCAATGCACTACAGGGATGCAAATTGGGAAGGGTCTGCCAGGAAGGGTAATATAAGTTGCATAATTCGTTGCTTAAGGGCCTCCTGTTGGCCAGATGGGCGCTCGTCAGGAAGATTCTAAGCTTGTTCATGTTCGGTAATCCTCCGCCCTCGTTCTAAACTTGCGAGGATTCAACCAATGAGTGTATAAGAAGCGGTAGGCTGACAGGCGTGCTTCGGAGGAGAGCCGCGAGCTGTCTTCACTCTCCTGAATTTGCAACAGGGGGTCGCATATGCGAAAGCCTTGTACATAGTTCCCCAATTGGACATTCTAGATTCGGGTGGGATTGGAGATGCCAAATTTTATTTAAAAAAAAAAAAAAAAGAAATGAGGTAACATTTGAACATTGTTTTGAGCACTTATTTGTAAAAATTCAAACGAAAACTGTCAGTTTAAATGAATGTTGAGATGTTCAGCGTTATCATAAGCAGGTGGTTGTTAATGAGCAGTCTTCTTTAAGTGTAATACCGTTGGGTTATATGTGGTGCGATGACAATAAACAGCATCAAATAAACCATTTGCAGTTCTGTGATTAGATAGTGCGAGCTGAAGGAATTCTAAACTTGAATGCAGCACTCTCCTGATTTTACTAATATTTTCAGTGCAGCTGCAATTTATAGTATTCAATGAGCAAACATTTGGTGTGAATTAACATGCATAATGGACTCAGTAGTTATGTTGTCCGTGTATCACTTACATTCTGAATTTGGAAAGTCTGCAGAAATGTTTCATCTTTGTGCAAAGGTGTCATTTATGTAACACAGATGTACTGTGCTCTTGCTACAAACTCTTAGTGTCAATCTGAGTGGGTGCTTAGCCTTACTGTACATTCAGACTTCAAATATTTTCTGAATTATTTTTCACTAAAAATAGAGGTGACCTATAGCCTATTCGCCAGTTTTTGATTAGAGCACTGAAAGTTTGTGGCACACATTTTTGGCATAACATTTGTTTCTTGATGTTTTTTTCTTTTTGTTAGCTGCATTTCAGTGAGGAGTTAAATTAATTTTTATGATTTTTTACATCAAATTTTGAGAAGACAAACCATAAATATACAAATTAGATGAAAATGAAAGTTAAGTCTCACAAATGTGATTATTTGACTCATTTCAAGATTTATAGAGCTGCACAAAATGAACCAAAAGTTTTATTTGAGATTTAAAAAAAACAGCCACAAAAACACTTTCTTGCTGTAAAACACAATGCCTTTGATAAACAAAAGAGAGGAGCGCTCAGCAGGAGTCAAAGGTCAATGAATTTAACAGACCTTGAGGTCCCTCCTACTCCTGTTTTTCCGCAAAGATGCTTTTTTTTATCTTAATGGAGTATTTTGGGTATCCGGCCATCATAGGAACTTCTGAACTACAGACTCAATGTGTGTGTGTGGGGGGAAGGAATATTATTGTGACTAATGATCAGATCCTAGTGATGACTGTGTTCATGACCCTGCCTCTTGACTGAAGGCTGTGCTTTTGCACCAGTCTCTGAGGTCTGCACTCTTCAACCAGCATTTCTGGAGACATTTTCAGTTTGGAGATACCAAACCATTGTGCCAGTCTGAAGGCTGGCCTTCCCATCCTCGGAAAAACAATAGAGAACCCAGAGCCTCAGGTGTCCCTAATTGGGAGGAGTATTACCCTGGAGTAATTACTGCACTCCCATAGGCTGAAAAACTGCCGAAAAACACTTTGGGTTTGTTCTTTCTCAGTGAAGGAGCGGAAACTTCGTTGAAACATGAGCGTCAGTGATACTACTGTGGTACAATATTAAACAATGCTACATTTTTGAGTAGCACATGAGTAATGTGTCGTGTTGTTTGTCAGGGGTGGACCCCAGGAAGACCAGCGTCAGCTAATGGGGATCCTTTAAATTAACAAGTAAACATGGGTGCGACAGCCGCAAGCATTCAGGGCAGCCAGTGATTATACCAGCTGCAACAACTGCGTCAGCTGATATTGTTTTCACCTGTTGAGTCTGTGTGTGTGTGTGTGTGTGTATGTGAGAGAGAGCGAGAGAGAGAGAGAGAGAGAGAGAGATCAGGACAAAATGTGATGCCGGAAACACCTGTTTTAGCAAGAACTACGACAGAAGTAGTTTTTAGTGCTTTGGAAGGTGTTTTAATGCCTGTAGCTTCACAACTGTGCAAGACGCAGTCAAGATATTTTACATGCATATAGTTCAAAATGACGGCCATGTTTGGAGGTGGGTGCGGTCCAAGCAAGGGCATCAGAAGTAGGGGGGTAGGAGGTGCGGCTAGTGTGATCCCATTGCATCGTGGTCTTCATTAACTTAGCTTAAAGCTCACTTTGTATTGCAAGCCAGTAGCCTTGTTAGTGCACCATTTATTTGACTGTGGAGGAAGCGTGTCTGCATGTCAGCTTCTCTCCGGAGAAGTACACATTGCCTGGACACAATCTTCGTCCGATCAACTCCTGTAAACGCCCGTGTGCATTTTTGTGTCGATGGATGTCTTGTTTAGCGGAGCTTTGTTTTGGGCCCGAGCTTTGTTTTCGCCCGACAGACGGCAGTTTTTTGTTCCAGGAGCGGAGGCTCTGAAAGGGGCCTTTGTAGTGTGGATGAGGCCTCTCAGGCTGAGCCTGCAGACAGATAAAGGTCTGTGCTGCACCCCCTCTCCGCCAGACTCACACCAGCAGTTTATCTTCCCACTGTCGGTTTATTTAAGCTTCATCAGATGAGGCTTCTCTCTACCTCCCAGTGCAGTTTCCTTCCATCCTCGCATTTGTAGGGGCTGTGTCTGTGTATTGCTTTGTCCCCAGCTCGCGAGTCCCCAGTCTCTCTCCTCTGTAGCCATCCTGTCAATCTCTGTGAGACTTGATGGGTCATAGATATGGAAAATTCACGGCGGGGGCTTGTATATTTCGGAGAGGCTCTCAGGGAGGCTACCTTTGTCATTTTCTGAAATTGCTCTGCGGCCCTTATGCTGGATGCAAAATTAACTTTTTTGTACACCAGCCAAATGGCCTGTGAATGTTCAAATTTTACCAGCCACTTAATTGGTTACCATTATTTTTTTTGGCTGGTGAGTGAAGCAAATCTACCAGCCACCAGTGCTAATTTTGCCCCCTGCCCTTATGTATTGGAACAATAACACTGTTCAAGCTGACTGTCTCTACTTAAACCTTATTTTAATTCTTTTCAAATCCAGTGTGCTAGGAATTCATCACCAATTTGTCTCTCTATCCAAAGAGTTGTTGACTACGCTCTTAATTTCAGTCCCCTGTCATAGTGGGGTGAGTGAAATACCTGTTACAGCGGGTCCTGCTGTAGAATTCTGGGCTTGGGTGTCGCCATGGTAACGTGAATGTGATTGACAAGGCAAGGGGAGGAGTGCAGCGAGCACGGCAAAGCTGCCTCTGACAGTTGGGAGGCAGAGAACGGCGATCGGAAGAGGTTGCCGCGACAGACGGCTACCGCGATTTGAGTGGTCTGGAGGGAGGTGCAATCAGACTCCAGACACTGTAATGGCTGGTGACAATGCTGTTAGAAGAACGGCCCACCCCCACCTCCCAGTAAACAGAGAGGAAGGAGAGAGCTCACCATTATGGATGACAGTGGAACAACTGTGCCATTGTGGTCTGAGAGCTCTCTAACAAGCTCCGAGAAATTTTGCCAGCTCAAAACATCCACGTGTCCTCGATGAGCAGTATGGGGCGTCGAGAAGTGAAATGAGATTTGACATTTGTCAAGGGACTGCAATTTTGCTTTTCCAGCCAAAATGTTTAAAAGCTTTTGGTCATCCTTGACTGTCGGACGTGTAGCCGCAGTGATTTTTCCCGACATGACACTACAAAAATTGCTGTCGCATTATGTGCTTTGGGCTTGTGAGTCTTAAAATGTTTTTCTTTCTCAATGAAAGAAATGGAAATATTAGCATGTTGTTGGTTACTGTTTTTTTTGCAAAGCATTTCATCAGATTTTTTAAGATTTACGTCAGGTTTTATTCTGAATGTAAGTACTCTATGATAAAAATGGCTGAAATGCCCAATCTTTTGTTGCGTAATGGTTACTTTGGTAATCAAACCCACCCAGGTAAAGAGGAAAAGTCATGCAACAAAGGGTTTACATTTAGTTTAGCTTGAATTTTTTTTTATTCTTTGGTTTTTGGAATGAAGATTTAGTAGGTGCACAGTTCATGCACTTGTGTTTTTGTGGAGTGGTAACGCTACTTCCTATTTTTCTTTATCGCCAGGCTATCTACAAGATGGTTTCCTCTGTGATGAAGATGCCAGAGGACGAGTCTACACCTGAGAAACGAACTGACAAGATCTTCCGGCAGATGGACACCAACCGCGATGGTGAGGCTGTGCAGGAGATGCCCGCAATGCACTCCTTTTAGTTTCACCAGACATTCGTTTATTTGGAGACGATGATGGTGGCAGTCAGCTGTTGCATACAGCCAAGTTTTGGAAGAATTTGGGATGCGGTGTAAAATATAAATAAAAACAAATGGCAATGATTTTAAAATCATATGAACTTTGTATTTAGTTGAAAATATTACAGATAATACAAATCTGATGTTGAAAATGGAAATTTTATTGGGGTTTTTTTTTTTTTTAAATATTTGTTAATTTTGAATTTGATGCTAGCAACATGTTTCAAAAATTTGGGATGGGGGCAACAAAAGACTGGAAAAGCAGTATGATGCTAAAAGAATACTCATGGTGGAACATCTAACAGCTAATTGCTATAATTGGCAACTGGTCAGTAACATGATTGGGTATAAAACGAGCATTCCAGAGAGGCGTGCAGAAGTAAAGATGGCATGGGCTTCACCACTCTGTCCAAGACCGCGAATAAAAAATTATGAATGACTTTTCTCAATGTATTTCAATGGACTTCATCATCTGCCTTACTTGATATCGTTAAAAGATTCATAGAATCCAGAGAAATGTCTGTATGCAAGAGACAAGGCCAAAAACCAATTTGAATGGCAATGATCTTCAGGCCCTCAGGCGGCGCACTGTCAGAAACGGACAGGATTTGGTTGTGAACACCATTGCATGGGCTCAGGAACACTTCTAAAATCCATTTTCAGTGAACACAGTTTGTTGCTGCTTCCACAAATGTAAGTTAATACTGAACCATGTAAAGATAAAACCATCTATAAACAAGATTCAGAAATTCTGTCACCTTCGCTGGACCCAAGCTCAATTAAGATCAACTGAAGCGAAATGGGAAACTGTCCTGCGGTCTGGCCAATCAAAATGTGAAATTCTTTTTGGAAATCATGGACGCTGCATCCTCTGGGCTAACAGTGCACAGTTTAAAAACCAACATCCATGATAGTATGGGTGTGATAGTATGAGCACACATTAGTGCTCATGGCTCAGGTAACTTGCACATCTGTGATGACACCATTAATGCTGAACAACATATGTAGGTTTTGAAGCAATAAATGCTTCTATCCAGATGTCATTTTCAGGAAGGCCTTGCTTATTTCAGCAAGACAATGCCAAACTCCTCACTGTGCACACATTACAACAACATGACTCCACAGTAAATAAGTCTGGGTGCTAAACTGGCCTGCCTGCAGTCCAGACATGTCACCCACTAAAAAATATTTTGCCCATTATAAAACAAAAACATGACATAGGAGGCCATGAAGTGTTGAGTAGCTGAAATCCTACATCAAGCAAGAATGGGAAAACATTTTGCTTTCATAATTAAAGCAGTTGGTGTCTTCAGTTCCCAAACACTTATAGAGGCGATGCTACGCAGTGGTAAACATGCCCCCATCCCAACTATTGTGAAATGTGGCGATGGCAACAAATTCAAAAAGATCAAATGTTTTCAAAAAACAATACAATTTCTCAGTTTCAACATCTGATATGTTGTCTTAGTACTATTATTAATTAAACTTTGAGATTAAATGATCTGCAAATCATCGCATTGTTTTTATTTACATTTTATACGTCCCATCTTTTTTTTTAATTGGGGGTTCTACATACAGGGCTCATTTGATCCTGCATTTGGCATCATTCGCTGGTATCTCAAAATTGGAGCAGAGCCATTGCTCTCACGAGAGTTTATGGCCACTGGACTTCTGCTCTGGCAATTGGCATAGGCGAATTTAACTTCGGCTTTTCTCGTGCTCGCAGTGACTGTCCTAATAAGTCCTGCTTTTTGAAATCCGGAATGTAAGGGAAGCTTATGCCACCTATTGGCAGGCCTTGGAACTGCAAGCTCACGGATTGTGTTGGCCTGCCTGGACGCCGGATTATTTTTCATAACCAAGTTTGGGAAAAATTCCAGTCAAGTACAATCTGATTGGTTTACAATTCCAGTTACGTACAATCTGATTGGCTGAAGTGTGGCTCAGAGCGGAAGCAGTTCTACAACTTGGTTAAGAAAGATTAGCATGCTGCCTGGACCGTAAGCCTTTTTCAGACTACCAACAGTGAGCACTACAACCCAACAGCTCATGTATCTTTCTTCTGTCTCTTCCAGGAAAGTTGTCTCTCGAGGAGTTTGTGGAGGGAGCGAAGAATGACCCGTCCATTGTCCGCTTGCTGCAGTGTGATCCGAGCAGTGCTGGCCAGTTCTGAAGATCGGTTTAAGGATGCGTTTGAATACGCTCTTTTATTTATTTAAAATCTTTTATCTTTTATTTTTGCGGATTGATTATTAATCCGACTCTATAGTGAGCAAGAGCAGGGCCTCAGGATCTCATATGCAGAAGTACTGGAGTAGCAGCCTGCTGAGTGAAGAGCTTACACACACACACACACACACACACATTAGAGGGACGCATGCCCCTTTATGCCAACATGACTTTATATTCACTCTCGTAAACGCAAACACACACGCACACGCACATACACACACACACACACACACACACACACTCACGCTCTCATATGCAGGCACAAGCTTGAGCACACGTATGCATCCTTCTCAGCTATGGTCTCATATCGGCAGGGTTGATAAGCAGCGATCATATCCAGTGTTACCGACACTCGCAAGGGAGACGCAACATGAACTGGGAATCAGCCCTTGATTCTCCTCCATTTTAATTGCTACCCTAGACGGATATTTACTGTACCCCTAGACTGGACTTGCAGACACAGGTGAAGGCTGGTACTTCCTGGCGCTCTCTCTGATTGGAGGCTCTCTTAGCTGAAATTAAGTCACAGGAAGTAGAGTTGCATGACATTTGACCTCTCAGCGGTGGAGATGACCAATGGAAAGCTTGTTTGTTTGGCGGGAGCGGAGCGAAGGCGGACTTTGAAGACTGTTTTTCAGGACTTAACTCCCTTGAGAAAATGTAAGCTGAGAATGTACTCAATGTTTTTTTTTTTTTTTTTACGGTACAGTAATTTTGGGGAGAATGTGTCCCAATCCTAGGCTACTAAGCCTAAAACAGGAAGGAGTAGTCTGGCGTATTTAATCAGGGTGTTCTTTCTGTTTGTATTTGTTTGTTTCATTTACTCAACCTGCTGTATTGTGTTTCATTTGCTGTCCTGCACGGCATGTTCTCTCATTGCTTCTTTAACATTCTGGCCCTGTTGCTGCAATTTTTTTAGGGCGTTACGAGATTCAGCATGTCTATTTTGGATGCTGATTACTTGTAGCAGTCTGCCGTGAGGTCCGTGAATATTTCGACATTGACCTTTAACGGGAATGGAATTCCTGCTCAGTTCACTTCATATGGACACTAGTGCCCTGAAATTGAAGTTCTGAATGCCAGGCATTTACATCTATTAGGTCTGAACCATTTTGGAATGACAACATTAAAATTGTGTCATTGTCAAAATATTTTGGGACCTCACTGTAAGCGAAGGCAGGAATTTCTCCAGTGGTCTTCCGTACACCTCGGAGAGCTTTGGGGATAAAGACATGCAGGGGTCCCTTCAAGGGACCTTCTAATTAAATGGGTCTAAAACGTAAATGGTTAACTGAAAATGGTCATATTTTAAGCGCCTGTGTGTTCAAACAAAAGGTTTTGAAATAATATGTCATTGCTTATGAAGTACGTGCAGCCTAGTTTTTAATGTAACGGCTGACAGACTAGGCACTAAGCTTGAAATGACTGCTGAATTTTCTGCTGCTGTCAGTTAGCAGTGACACTTTTAAGTGTCTTCAATTCTTTAAAGGCCCATTCATGAAGACCAGCTGTATGGGCAAAGCCTGTTAGCGTCCAGAAAACCAATAACATGACAAGTGATTGGTCATTGCTGTTCAGCAGCACTGGCTGTTTTACTTTTTTATAAGCAAAAGGCTTTGCTTTCAGCACATGTTAAACATCTAAGTAAATCAGTCCCAAAATGAAAACAACAGATGAATCAAAAAACCTATGATGAAACTATTATGTCTTTAGAAGTTTTAAATTGCAAAGTGATTACATTTCATGGCACCACACTTGTTTTCATGGCTCGACGTGATCTGAAATATTTGCATTCTAACATGAGTTTCTGTGTCATTGTGGAAGTGTGAATTTATTGCTCTTTGTGTTAAGAAAGTGTTTGTCCTGACTTCACAATGTCAGTTGGCACAATGCATTGACCCAATTGGATTAAAAATGACAAATATTAAGATGCCAGAAATGTTTTGACATCAATTTATAAATTAGAAGTTTTTGGGTTTTTTTCTTATCGCCTGCTTGGCTGTAATTTACATGGCATATCAATGGCCTCATGCAAGAAGGGCATATGCGACACTTCGGTCAAAAATGACTTTTTTGGTTGTTTTGGAATTACTGAGACTAGCCCATCTCCTGACCAAGTCTGTAGTCTCAAGTCCTATCCTAAAGGGGTTAAAATGCCTTTTTAAAAAGTCGCATCTGCATGCAAATTTTTAACAGGTAGTGCTGTGGCAGTTTTTTGGCTCTCCAGTAAAATTTGTAAAATGTTACTTACGCCCTTCTTGCATGAGACCATCGATACGAAGACTAATTTTTAAGTATACATAGACCCGTTAAATGTGACCATAGATAATGACAGCATATGACAAAATTTGTGTTTTTCTAAATCCAAACACTCGTTTGTAGAAGTATCTACCATGCTTGGCTCTCCAAAGTGTGTATGTACTCACGAAAACAGGTGGAGAACTGTTGCCTGTGTGTGTCTGCGAGAGAGAAAGTAAGAAATAAAGGAGGGTCATTGATGGAAAAGTAGATAAATATATTCGTATATTTGGAAATTACGTTGTGGCATTGCCAGATTGAAAAAGATTCAAATTCATATTTATTATTATTTTTTCTTAATGAATTGTTGGAATTTATTTCTCCATTTCTCCGTGAACTTGATACACATGTGTACATTACACCCCTGTAGCTGCTTATGACCGGAGGACAAAACCTGGAATTTTACTGTGCTCATCCATGTCTACACTGTCAGTTACACACTGCACCAAATCTCACACTTTCCCATACTGAACTGTTCACATGCTGTATCAATATTCAGTTTTGTATTAATGACTATTACCCAGCTAACACAAAACATTTTCATGATGTTGTTGCAATGTTTTGAAGATGTTATAGGTATGACAGAACATTCCAGCAACATTATGAGAACACTTTTCTGTTTGCTTGGGTAGGTTGTGTATTCACAAAGATTATGTGGTTATCTGCTGAGTGTCCGAATCTATACTGTTTAAATGTAAAAAGTTGGATTTCGACTATTTTCGTTGTTTTATTTCAATGGAAATCGCTTTTAAAAACTCTGTTGGAGTGACTGGAAAGAGACCTTTTAATTTTAAAATATTGTGAAAATAATAAGAAAAGCGGCCAGAAAATTGCTATTTAAATTTGATGACACAAAAACTCTTATATGATGGATTACTGTGAGTAGCTCACTGTAATGTGAAATTGAGCGAATGGTGCTCATGTCCAAATATTTTAAGAATCATGATATCTGAAACGTGAAAATTTTAGAAACTAAATTCTGCTCACACCTGGATAATCGCACACATTTTTGAGTTGACCCACGTATGTGTACATGTACATATCCATTTTGGAAGAAGCATCAACAACAAATCTTTTTCAATCTCAACTGACTTAATCTGGGTTGAACTGGCTTAAAGACGAAGAATGACATTAAGTTATTGAACTATTTGTCGCAAAAAAATGTTTCAGTTGGTAATGGTCTTCTACCAGTGATTGCGCGTGGTGGTTTCTTGGGCCAAGTTATGGGAGAGGCCACAGTAAGCTGCCAATCGTCTGAACCAATCGAAAGGGTTTGCTTTACACACTAGAGCAAAGAGGTAGAAGTGAGTGAGCGATTTGCTGATGACTTATGACAGACCCAGCCATTTTCATTTCATGAGGCCTCATTTTCACATCTGTAGTTAAAATGGATGATTATGACTCCCGTCAGTGACATATATTTAAGTTTTCCCTTATGGAATGCACTATCAGTCACAACATATCTGTTTCGCAATAGCACCATGTGGTCAAGTGCCAAAGATACGTTAAACCAGTATTGTATCAGTTTATACTATACAACTGTTGTCTGTCAAACAAAATGTTTGTCATTGTCATATTTTGTAGATTTTTTTTTTTATGTACGGTAACTTGTATTTTGTGACAGTGTAGTTTTAAAATGCAAAATTATGTTTTGGTTATCAAATAAAATTAAATATCTTCGAAAAATGCAGCACCCAAGTCTTGTGCACATTCATGTTAAGGTACAATGAAACATTGGTAAATATGAAAATAACATTAAGATATTTAGCATTCACTGAGACCTTCGTTAGTGAATGGGAAAGTCTATGTTGTCAAATGTTCCTTTGAAATATGTAATGTGAGATCCACAGTGCAATTTTTTGGCAAGATCTGCATAAATCCAGTGAAAGTTATCCAAAGCTGCAAACAGGAAAGTTAAAATATGTGCCAGTTATTTCTCAGCGGAAAAATGCCAAAAATTCGCGAAGAACCGACGTAAAACTATTTATTTTTCAGCATTCTAGTAATAAGAACTCAATATTAAGACAATTCTCCGGTTTTGATCGACTGAAAAGACAAGGAGCTGGTGAGATTGGTGGCTGGATGGCTCCTCTCTTGAATGTTGGGACAAATAACCAGTAGAGGGCATTGTTAGCCCAAATACAAAATAATGCTGTAATATTTGCAGTTCATATCTGGCTAAAAGAGAATCGATCTAATTCAATATTAGCATTGCGTTATCTGTATATAGCAACCAACATAATTCCCTTCCCCATCTACGCTTTGAATAAATATGCCATTCACTTTTGTCAGTGCACTATTCATTTGTTTGTTTGCAGTTTTATTTTTATTTGCAGTCTTGTCTCGAGCACACGTTTTGTGTTGCAGTAGAATAATTTTTAAAAAATGCAAAAATAAATAAATAAATAAAACAGGAATACACTGTAAAGTGCTGTGCCGTGATGTCTGTTATCCGTGCACTAGAAGGTCGACAGTACTATATTTTTATTTCATTTGCCACTAGATGGCGCTGTACCCGTTAAACATCAGTGCAATGCATGAGTGAAGGTAGATGGTGAAGGTGTTGGCATGTCGCTGTTGTAGCTTCGGTTTTTTAGGGGAGAATGTCCCTCCGTCGGTCAAGAGTCCCACTACAAACATCTGTATGTGGATCTATCAGTTACAAATCTACAAAAAAAAAAAAAAAAAAAAAAAGGAACACAGTAAGTGAACAATTTCCTGTGAAAGCCACTTCCCAGTCAGGAAATAGATAAATCATTATTTCTGGGAACTTCAATAGAATATGTGAAGGGAGTGATGGGAATTAATTCCATTGAACAAAGAAAGACTTGGCATTTAACCGCTTAAACTCTTAATTTTCATTTGAATTTCATTTTAAGTAGGTGCAGAGTTTGAAAAAGTTTTTTTTTCTGTATTGTAGGACAATGTCACATACTTATTCTATATCTCCTTGTTACATTGCTTCGCTGAAGCTTCATCACACTTATATTGAGTAAAATTTTCAAACTCAGGACGCCATATTTTCAGAATGTAAATGCATGTTCAATTGGATTTAGATGCAGAATTGGTGATTGTCTCAGCCATAAGCATCAAATTAATAATTTAAAAAATGAAATGCATCACTTTCCAATAAATTATGGCGCTAACTGAATTTAAAATGAATCTAAACATCACATATATAACTTGCAAAGTGAAGTAGGTCAAAAGGCTTCAACCAACAGCACACAATGGAGGAGTAGAAATATGAAAGATTGATCTCCTGTTATTTTAAGTGTTTGGTTGCACTTGAAGCTGTAAAAGGCAGCACAACCAATTATTAAAAGTGCACTATGCAAGTTTGTTGACATCACTTCTGTTGACATTCGAATTCAAACAAAACAGAGGTAGCTCGTCCCTCCCTCCCATAGTTCCCTCCCTCCCTCCCTCCCTCCCATAGTTCCATAACTGTCAACTCTTGTCGGTGATTGGCCGGGACGGTTTGTTATGTTATGGGGCACAGCCTGTGCCCCTTGTGTTTATTTGCAGTTTGTGACGCCTGTGCGGTCTTCAGAGCCCGTTTTTTTTTTTTTTTTTTTACAGTGAATTCAGGGCAGGCAGCTAGCGGATCGTGGGGAGATGTCGGCTTTTAATTGAGACAAAAATATAATCGCGTAGAAAATAAACAAACTTGCATAGTGCACCTTTAAGCTTAGGGGGATAATAACTGTTTTTGTGTTTGACTTAGGTGTTGAATAAACATTTTCCTTTGATAGATAAAACAATCATTTAAAACCAAAATTTGCATTTTTTAATGTTCTCCTTATCTTACATTTCATGTGAAGAGCTGAAACATCTAGTGTGACAAATGCACAAAAATGATGAAAATCAAGGGGGGGGAATATTTGTACACTGTACACGCAAAATTGTCTGCTCAGTAATATTGTTTACTTCCTGAAAAGAAGTAAAGGCTTTCTAGCGAACAGACCAGCTTGTCAAAAACAACACCTGAGGAGTGAATGCAGCTTCTGTGTGCTCCAACCGTCACTGTTTAGCACTGAGAAACAGCAGCTCTTTGTGTTTGGTACACTCACCGAGCCATGCTGAGTGTGTGTTCATGTGTGCGTGTGTGTGTGTGTGCAATGGTATCAAACGATTCCCCAATGCTGTAAATTGTGCATGAATTAGTTCCTTCTTTGTACTGCAGCATGCCTCAACAAGTCAACGCGCCAACGTCTAGTTCACATAGGACGCGGTGTCATGTCATTGCCTTGTATGTCGTCAACTCATGGGACCTCTTCAGTGACTACACACCACTTTGGATTAACTGCAGTAAAAATATTTTCTAAAACATACTATTTGTTTAATTTTGATGTGATAATGTCAAAATAAAAGGGTTACCTTATATGCTTTTGTCACTACACAGCATTTCAGAGTAATTGCCTTCAAACCATTTTTCATACTAGACAATTTGTTTCACTTAGGTAATACAATGCCAAAGGACATTGGCACTGTTATTTTCTGGTCCACGATAGGAAGTTATCAGTGTTCTTGAGTCAATAGGTGATGTTTCCATCGAGTTGCAAATTTAATTGTATGTTTAGATGTTTAAATCTGATTCTTATCCCTGTGTCAATTTGAACCAGAGAGCTTATTTTTCTATATGTACCATTTCAGGATAATTTGAGTTCAACTCAACTCAGGAAATGTATTTAAAATTTAAAACTAATAACTGAATTGACAAAAGGCCATGATTTGCACTCAGGTCCGAAATTAACTGAATTTAGATCCCAGTCTGAAAGGTCCAAACTGAGATGTATAGATTAAAGTTAGCTTTAGGGACATATGACATAAATGAACTTGGTAAAGATCACTCAATGTTTTACACAGATATTTCTTGATTACTGTACATCCTAGTCATTTTTCTGTGAAGTGTAGCTGGGTATTCACCAACTCTTAACCACAAAAATGACTGCTGAGATGGACACCCACCCCCAATCAGTGCAGACATTTTTTGTCTTTATGAGATGCATTTTATCCAACATATCAAGGAGTACAGGTGCAAGAAAGGTATCTAATTAGTCAGAAGACATGGTCAACTTTGTGTTACTCAACAGGTTTCATTAAATACAGAATTTTATAGTGATTTTGAGCTTACCAATGACAGGAATTTCCCATGGCAACAGCACATGAATTAAGTAAATACATTTTCATCCTCAGTGCAGATCAACCTCCTGCTGTACACACACAGGTACGCGCACACACTCATACACACAATCACATGCATTTACTGCTATTCAGAGTTTACACACTATATAAGCGGTCAGGAATTAATGAGTATAAAATTTCAACCGCAATAAAATAAACGCACTGAAAATACAAGAAATGTTAGGTTTCGGCATCTCACAATAATCACAAGATAAAACAATCACAATCTGTGATTAGGGGAAATGTTTGAACAGTGACACATATGTTTATTTGCATATATTTTATCAGGTCCAGATTTCAAATTCTCGAGGGAGAAGGGAATCATCGTGATGAGAAATTGCTCAGAGCTGTGCAGCCAATTATATTCTAGGATCATTCAGTGGCCAGAAATAGCGAGCACATTTCCAATGGAATTTCACAAAGAATCTGCATTAACAGCAATTCAATAAACTAGCATGTGGCCACAGCATGACAGCACATGATGGCACACCATGATGGCGCATCTTTTAAAAAAAAAAAAAAGCTATAAATTTGTGACACACGGTGCCATCATCTTTATGCTGGGCATTGGCGGGTGGCCTGGCTCTGACGGAAGCCGCCCCCTACTGGCGGAAATGCCAACAGCACTTCCACCTGCTGTTTAACTTTTCCATGAGCTTTTCAAGAAGCAGACCCAAGTGATGATGATGATAGTAGTAATAATAATAATAATAATAATAATAATAATAATAATAATCCATTTTATTTATATTGCACCTTTCAAGTATTACAGTCCACAGTGCCTCGCAAACAGACAAGAGGACAAAAAAGAATAAATGTATAAAAACAATGGTAAAAAGTAGAAAAGATTAAGAGAATTTGACATAAAAAATATGAATAATAAGGATGATAATAACAGAGGGACACAAAATTAAACTAAAGAACATTCATTCAAAAACAAAATGCAATATTTGTTCATAAGCAACTCTATAAAAGCAAGTCGTTAAAAGGTATTCATAGACGATAATCACTATATAGCTCTAATATTAAACGGAAGGCCATTCCAAAGTCTGAGAGCCTGAAGTTAAAAAGCAACATCCCCTTTTTTTCCCCAACTCAGACTACAGATCAACCAATAGTGCTCGCATTGAGGACCTCAACAATCAATTAGCTCAAAAAAAGATTAAAAGTTCACCAATATACCCTAGGGCCAGACCGTGAAGTGCCTAACAGCTAATCAATAAAATTTCAAAATCAATTCTGAAATAAATTGGCAGCCGGTGCACAGATGCTAAAATTGGAGTGATATGATGTTCTTCAATTTGTCTTCAGCAGTTTGACCCTACTCACCTTCAGCAATTTGACATGAAAAGAATAAAGGGTGGTATTGAAGCATGTATAAAATAGGTTTGGCGTGTTTCATAAAGAATAATTTATATCGTTGCTGGCAAATCTATACTTGTTTTCTGTAGTGTTCCCCGATTTGATGGGGCACGACTAGATTGGTTGGCAATAGTGGAGTGTTCTTTTGGGCACTGGGGAATGCCCCACACCTGCTGCCATGCTGTTTCTATGCAGAGGCCACCTCCCCCTCTCCATGTATGTGACATCAGCAAGGTAGGACCTTGAAGCAAAAAACTCAATATTGCGATGTTCACTGTTCACAAACAATGACGTCAAAGTTGTACATGCACAGTTTGGCGATTGGCAGAAAGCGTGATCAGGACATAAATAATATGGCAAGAAGCGTCTTAGTTCTTTGCTTGAAATCCTCAAAAACGTGATTCCCGAACCCTTAGCGAACCTGTTGGTGCAACCTATAACACAATAACTGACTAGCATCGCTATTTTAGATGTTTTATTAAATACATATAGAGACGAAGATCTACGAATGTAAGACGAGCCTTTTTGCCAACCACGTATCAAAACATTGATGTCATCGTGAACATCGCTATATGCACACACCACCCATTTAATTAGATACACTTTATTGTCAACAAAAATAGCCTAATCATATCAACATAGAAGCTTATGGCAGCAACTCTATATGAAGATGTTTCAGTTTTTGACAAAAAGAGTATTATGCAAGATCTAAGTAACTTGAACCTTAGGTGACCATTTTGGTGCAAGACGTATTGATTCTGTCATCAAAACTGCTAACCTCCAAGGATTTTCATTCCACGTGTCCATAATTTGATAATTTACAGAGAATAGCATGATGGGGGGAAAAAAAAACTCAGTGAACAGCAGGTCAGGAGCTGAGAGCTCCTTGTTCATGACAGAAGTCAGAGAAGACTGACCACAATTAATCAAGGCAACAGAAAGGCTGCAAATGCTCAATACCTGATAATAACTGGGCAGTGTTGGGGAAATTACTTAAAAAAGTTAAATATTGTATATTTCCTTTCATAAAAAGTAATGCATTACATTACAATATTACTTTCTATTGCAGTGAATCTTTACTTCTGCCTTTCTTTAAGTTCTTTCCAATGAATCACTGATCTGGTCCCTGCATCCGTGCGTATCTGATAGATCGTGGCTTTTATTACCGTAATCTATAATTACACCAGTTTATCTGCCATTTATCTGATTTGATAACTGGAAATGGAACATTCTTTGTAGTTTTACTTTTCTTATTGCCCATTAATTAGATTAATTTGAAAAATAACTAAAAGTTACTGAACGCAGAGTAATATATTCCTGAATGTAGTGACAGGAATATTACCCCAATTTTAATAAAAACTACTTTTATCCCATAAATGATGAAAAATCAGTGTGATACAACCCATGAGATACAGATCACGTGTAATACAGCTTTCTTGGGTTGCGATTGGTCAGATTCCGTTCATTGGAAAGCACGGTAACGTTGCCAATCCTCCTGCTGGTAAGCGTAACCACTTAGTTTGTAGTTTGTGGTTTATTCAAGTCAATACGATGAATAATTCATTAGCTAGCATGTTAGCGCTTTTGCCATTAAAGTAATAAGCTATTTGAGTTACTGTTATCGTAGAAACGTGAATTTTTTTATTTAATGGATAAAATTGTTAGCATGCTAGCTGGCTAATTATTCATCCTATTGACTTGGAATAGACTGCCAGCTAGAACCTAATGCTTCTCTTAATTTTCCAAATAATATGACGCTGACATTTATGGGATAAATAAGTTCTCAAAATTTAGAGCCCAACTCGAGTGGTAATTTTAGTTTATTCCAGGCAAAGGCTCGAAATAAACAAAAATTACAACTCTCATTTCATAAATTTGATATCTCCGGCTCACCCACTGGAGATCCTCGATATATAAGTTATTTGTAAAAGTAAAAATATTACTGTAATGAGTCCCTTAAGCAATATATTTCCCCCAAAACTGCCCATGAGGCACATTAAAGCATATCCAAATAATGCCTAAATCCAAATCAGATCAAAATTTGAAGATGATGGGCCACAGCAGAAGGCCAAACCAGGTTGCATTCTGGCAATAATCATTTTTCAAGATGGGTCAAAAGAGCAGCAGGGGCTTTCCAGTCAAGATATTGACATATCTAGTTCATCCCCTGGGATTATAATAGGTGACACGCTGCACTTTGCAGAATGTGTGCTGCACTGGCCCACATTCAGTCCTTTCACATCAATGAAATGCTATCATTGTGAGAAAAGGTCCCTGGCAATAGGAGCTATTGTGTTTCTCCTCTGTTCATCCCAAGCCATAGAAGGGAAGTTCTCGCAGTACTTTGTGATGGGATATTTTTTTCCCCTCAGGAGAGTGGCAGACAATTGGCCTGCGAAATAAGGCAAAAAAAAAAAAAAAAAATAATAATAATAATAATAAAAAATACCACTGCTCATCCCACTGGAGTAATTCTTATTTGAGCAAGTTTTCAGATGTGTTTTGAAACTGCTATAACAAATTATACGCTGTAAACACTGGAGAAATTATTAGTACACTGCTTTTGCATATTTAGCAATAAATAAAAGCATATGTACCAAACCAAAATCAAATTAACGGACTGAAAAATCAGCCAAATCGAAGTTCAATTTATGGTTCCATTTGGAAAAATGTTTGCAAACGTTTCGTGAATTATTTACCGAGCAATGTCTTTAAGATAACGGTTTAGCTCTAAGCTAATTATAGACGTTGACCCAAACAGTATACTGTCCCCATTGGTACCAGCATGGGCTTTTCCCCTGGTAAGTCAAGGTAAGTCGAGCTAATTTCCATCCAGAAAAAGGACCTGAAGATGGTCTGCCTGAGGGTCTCTGAAAGGAAATCGTACAGGTGTCGACCATTCCATAGAAGCTGAGAATTCTATATGGCTGCTCTTTGTGTCTGCGAAAGGCAGGATTTGCCTAAGATAGCATGAGATTCTCCCATTCAGCCTCTGTGTAGCCTCTCCAAGGCTTTTAAACACAATGAGTAACTCTACACCCCTTTGTGCACTTGAAATATCACATCCTGTTGCATTGAATTTTCTAAAGCTTGTGGGTACACATAATTTGAAGCGCATGTTCTTGCAGATGTGTAAATATGGGAACAAAACTGCGTTTTTATGGTGCATAAGTTTTATATCCGATAGGCTATAGACTATAACTTGTGGCTGGACCTTCCTCGTCAAGTGCAGCTCGTAATATCGGCAGCCGAGGCAGAAACGGTAATTTATATAGCCTACTTTTCAGCCAGCTACAATTTGCGTATGGAATTTGCAGGGCAGGACAAAAGTTCGGGTGTGAAGAACTGCGACCCTCAACCAGAGCATTAAAAACGCCATAAAACAACACAATTTCACAGATGTTAAACCTGTAACAAAGTTGAAGCAAAAAAAATGGAGACAAGTTTTTCAGAACAGTAGCTATCCTTAATCCGTATTGTCGCAGCCTGAACGAAGTTTGGTTGATGGAAAAGCTGACGAGGAGAGGAAGTTAGAGTCACTTCCTCCTCCAAAGCGTATCAGCTGAGATTTCCAGATAGGCCTACCGCAGCATGATCAAACTAGTCACTCCCCCGTATCCGCTCATCCGAATGCACGCCTGTCCATACCAACCTCTCTGTCCGGCAAGTTCGGCGAAAAACCCTTCAGCAAATGCAAACGAGCGATTAATGCAGTAATAATACATTTTAATATTCCGGCTGGGTAACGGGCCCGGCCCAAAAGAAAATAGCAGATGGTATTTTTTTTCAGTTATGCAACGCGTGCAGCCGCGCCTTGCGCCGAAATAAATAGTTTGTAAAAGCTCCATCGGGAAATATGACGTTCTCGCTGAACTCGCTCGGCAGCCAGGACTGGTTTAGTGCGCTATGAAGTTCTCGAACCACCCGGGCGCCTGCGCCTTTAAGAGCCAGCGGAATGCAGTGGGCGCATACCTCTGTCCCCTCGGCCGAGTCCGGGCCCACACCTGCCTCACAGCGTAAAGCAGACAGCGGCATGGGCCTCAACCGGCCACATTCCAGCCCGCTCCTGCCCTCACTGTCTGATTACTGTCAAGCAAAGAGGTACAGGCTTGTTTTGCTATGAAACACTGTTGCCTAGTGGAATTCCTGAATGAGAACTGTGGAACATCCAGATTGTAATGATTATTCCGTAACATTCCGTAAATATAAGGCACCGTTTCATTGCGGGAGTTACATATTGTAATGAAATATTTTAATATGCAGCCTAATTTTGGTAAGATCACGCCAGTATTGTGAGAGGCTTGAGATGACGTTAACTGACAGAGTGAGTCCCACTGAAGATCAAAAACAGTATTATACATTGGAGGGTGTCATTGCAGTTGACCGGACGTTCGAGGACTCCAGGGAAAGTTAATCTACCAGCAGATCACATAGGAGTTTAGGGGATGTTGAACAAATGGCTTTAGCGAGTGCCCTGAGATCATGGGATGGCTGCAAATCTTTCTGCTCCTCACTTTAATCCTTTCTCCTCTCCCGTCAAAAACACAAATAAACTGGCCTATACGCCAGCGCACCTACACAAACACACACATACAAACTTATGAACACACATACACATCCATGCGCACACATGCACACGCACACACTCAAGCACCTTTGCTCACACGGACACATACAGTAGATGCACAGGCACACAGACACCCGCATGGTCTTTTGCTCATGCACACGCAAACACACACGCACACACACATTTGCACACAAGGACACGTATACATTACACGCACTTGCACGGGCAAACATGCGCACACACCCACCTACACATACTCAGGTGCCGCACACACACACACACACACACACACACACACACCAAAACAGTGCTTTATGAGAGAGTCTCTTTCCCAACACTGTGGTTTCCCTGCATTAGCTGTAATCCGTCCAGTCTCTTCAGAATGAAAGCATGGCGAGGCCCATTTCAAGAGGGACCCCACCTGTATTTATTTAACAACCACCTGAAACGCAACGCTGAATAGCCCCGGTGCTCATGCAGACAAATTAGAACAGGAGAATAACAATCATTACCGAAGCACAAACAGTGAGGGCAAACATTCCGCATGAGATAATGTTCCTGTCTTTCATTTTGTTTTTCGGGGTCTTTTGTTGTCCGCTGCCAACTTGAGCCATTTCCCCTCCCCCCACTATTTACTGGACAAATTCTGGCAAGTGTGCAGCGCGCGCATGCAGTGCTCCAATATCACTGTGCAATATCACCCAGAAATCTACAGCTATTACACTCCTGGTACATGTGAGCAATTGAGATTTTCACCTGGGATCTTTGTATTAAGCATCAAGGTAGCATTTATCCCTTTAAGCCGGAAAATAACAAATACGTGATTCGAAAGTTCTTTACTCAACATTGTATCGCTGATGTGCCAATCAGTGAGGGCAGTTGAAAGAGAAGGTGTTCTAGAATTTCATTCACGCAGTTATAACCGTAGAACTATGATTCAGCAGTCCAAAAAAAACTTTTGCTTCAAGAAGAAAGATATTGATACCTACATTTTACTCCAGAAATTTAGACACCTAAAACAGCCAAATTTTGCTTAAACTTTTTTTTGTTTTTTTCCCCCTTTCACCCAGTTGTTTCTAAGTCAAAATTTGGACTAATTGACGTTCTGCATTTTTCAAATAGTCTACACAAAATCATTTTTTTGTTAACGGGCGGGGATTTGCTGAAGACCGAATCATAGTACATCCACTGTATATAAATTATACCATCAAGTATAGCCCATGTTTTAGCATATGCAGGCTTATAAATAATTAAAATAAATTACCTCATTAACATCAGAAGGATGCTGCTCTAAGAGTTACTGCCTCAGCAGTAGCAAAGCATTACCTCATCATTGTCTTGTGACATCACATCTCTGAAACAGTTGAACCACATAACTGAAATAGTTCACATTCTCCATTCTTAAGCTGCTTTCACACCGGACGCAAAACAAATTTTTCGCACAACAGATTACTTTCAAAGTCAATGCAAAAAGCAGCTTTACCCTGTAACAAGAAGTGATGCTGTCAGAGGTAATTCAGGTCAGGTACCTGACTCAAGGATGCAGTACACTGAAAAAAAAAAAAAAAATTACCAATTCTTTATATTATATCTAAAGTGCAGTGAAAAAGTATCTCCCCCTAATTTCCTCCATTTCTGCATATTTGTCAAACAAATTATTTCAGATCTTCTTTCAAAATGAAATATAGGACATGGACAACACGAGAAAATATGAAATACAGTTTATAAATGATCAGGATTTTTATTGTGTTTATTTTTTAAACTGAACTGCTCCGTTAAATACTAGTCACCACATCTCAAGGAGGTTTAAGTCTGGACTTCGACTTGGACACCAGTGTTGTTTCTAGTGAGCCATTTCCAGGTGGACTTGAAGACTTCAGGCGCAAAACCCTATAAACGCCATTTATATGAAAATTGAGTTAAATGCGGTTTTGACAAGCTTTCAGTGTGTGTATGCCAATATTAAAATCAAGTTTTGGTGAAACCCTGTAAATTCCATAGTAAAATCCTTCAGCAACTTCAGCTGACACCTGACACCACATTTAACACCAGGTAAAAATCTTCATTTTGCAACAAAAGAGGTCAGGTGGACTTACTGGGTTTTGCATCTGAACTCTTCACTTGTTCGAGAGCTTTGGACAGTTCACTTGCTGCAAAACCCATTTAGCTCTTGAGCTTCAGATCACGGACTGATAACGAATTGTCCTCATCATTTCCTAGTTGACACTAGAATTTATGGTTCCATCAATAACGGCAAGCCGACCTGCTCTTGAAGCAGTTAAGTATCTCCATGCTATCAGAGTATGGTGTTGAGTATTGGTATGATGTTCTTATCGTGGAATGCTGTGTTAGCTTTATACCAGATGTAACGGGACCCACGTCTTCCAAAAAGGTCAACTTTTCGCTCATCAGTCCATATTTCAGAAAACTTGTTGGTTGTCAAGCAAATGTGAGACAAGCATTAATGTTCCTCTTGATTTGCCTTGGATTTTGTCTGGCGACTCTCCTTTGATTGCTATTTTTGCCTTGTCTTTCTCTAATGGAATATTGAATGGTGGTGTTATCTGAGGCGAGCCAGGCAGACAGTTCGTTAGATGTTTGTCTGGGTTGTTTTGTGACTTCCCAGATGAGTTGTCAGGTTTTCTCAATTTAGGGATAATGGCTCTCTCTGTGATTCAGGTCCTCTTTGTTGAATATAAAATTTTGTTTGAGGACAAATATACAAAAATAGGAGAAATAAAGGAGAGAAATACATTTTCATGGTGCTTGCACCTGAAACCTGATCATTATTCCTCTTCTTTTTTTTTTTTTTTTTTGCTGAGGAAGACAAGAGGTCTTTAGCAATGAGGTGGGACAGCTGGCCCCATTTCAAGACTTGTCAATGGCGTGTTGGAAATTTCACTCGCTGAGCTAACCTGTAAATACAAAGACAGAAAATAAGGCAATATTTTGTACTCGAAAGACGTCACATCACAGATCTGAAACCTGTTATCACAGAAATTTCTGAAGTCAGTTTCCCCTCCTCAGTTCCATGAGCACTACTCTTACCTGCTCACCACTTAGGAGTCCAGCGTTTGCTGCCCTTTCTTTTGGTGGTTTATGAACCACTACCCTCTTGGCTGCCGTCAGCTGTATCTAGAGTGACATCTACCTCCCTGTCTGGACCTTCAGCCTTGTAACTTAAGCAGATTGAGGTATGCTAAATAGGCTGTGTTGGGACTGTCTGGGAGACTAACAACATATTCACTCTCAGTATAGCCTCAGATCCTTCAGCATAACCCCAAAGCTGGGAGTTCTATCCCGGGACTTCTCAAAGTAGTGACTGCGTTTTTTATTATTATTGTTAAAGTTAGTGTTTGTTGGCTTGTCTTTAATTTCCATCCAAATGCCGAGCAAGCTTTTAAATGACGGTTCTTTGCTTTACAAATGACCCCCAGCACCCCGTGCCCTGGCTTTACGGGGGGGGGGTGCAGTAATGAGGCATTCATTCCCCCTTTACAATGGCTTCATTAGGATGACAACAGAATTGTGTAAACAGATTACTCACTGGCACAGTCGACAGTCTGGAATTGAATGGCTCGTAGCTCAAGCGTCTGGAGGCGTTGAAAGGCTGTTTGAGAACTCAGAGGTTTATCACGGTGCCCTGATAGGCTCCGGTTCTGTACAAATGATTCAAATTGTAAATTACATAACTGGATAGGGTACAAAAAGGATTGTTTTTTTGATATTCCAATTATTCCAAGAACATAAATCTAAACATACTGTAAGTCTTACAGCGTGTAATGTAAGTTGTTGGAGAGCGACACCAGTTTTGGTTCTGTGCCACTGAACAATGGATTTGAAAGCAAAAATCAATAGTACAGGCTGTCAGCTTCAATCTGCGAATATTAGAATCCATGTCACATGACTCTCGAAAGAATTGTGACCCTTTTTATACAGCATCATCCAAACACTTGCAGACTCCTGTGCATATCAACTGTGCTATCCTTCATTTTGGATAATCCCCCCACTTTTTGCAGATTACTGGTCTTGTGCTTGCTGACCTTTACCAGCCCTAATTGTGTTTAACTTGACCCTCACGTTTCAGTCCTAACTGTAACTCTTCATCGAGAATTGCCTGTAGTAAAACACCTCTTAGCCATTCATTCTTTGATAATCTGGTGCTGTCTTATCTTCTATCCACCGATATGTTTATCAGCCAAACACCAGAATAATATTTGTACACCATATTAGAGAACAAAAGAGGATATATCAATGATCGTTTGAGGGTTCGTGCTTCCCCACCTCTCCTTCCTCCCCCCACAAGCTCAAACAGGCCGCCATTCCATCCATACATAGCCTAGAAGCCACTTTTTTTCATTGCATTGCTTTCCAGGCTGAGGTCCAAGTCCGCTGGTTCTTGACATGCCCGGAGTCGTCCTACCCTACGGATTCACACGGGAAAATGGCGGGCGTAAGCCTGTTTCCAAAGTGAGATCATCGGGAGTTCTATACTGTCCAGGTTTTACAGTCAAAATCACCCGGGAGTCGCGCATTCCTTGCAGCCAAGTCAGGATGCGCAACCTCACTGTTATTCAAAATGGACAAACAAATGATGTCGTTTTCACACCTGGAGAGGTGCACTGCAGGTGCGTCAGGAAAACAATGAAATGAGTGATGTTTTGCAAGAGGCAGTTGGAAGAGTTGCCTCATTGACTGTGGAGATTAAACGTGCTTTTACTTGAACCGTCCAATCTGATTTCCAGACAACTGAAAGATTTTATCAATTATCCTCTACAATTACAGCACGTCGATAGGCCTACAGTTTTTGGAGTTGCAAAAGTACTTGAGTGTATCCTTTGAAAAATTGGCCGAAAATTTAATATCCCTCTTCAGTTGGATGAGAAAGGTTCTTCTGCGCCACAATCCACATGTACGACACACTTTTAACTAGAAGGTGTCCTGCTTGCTCATTGGTCCCAAAGCTTTTTAAAGCCCTGAATCACTCATAAACGAGACTTGTTTGATACACTTTCAGAAACTGTCAGGCTGAAATTTCAAGTAGACTATCAATCGCTCAAAATCAAGACAGCTTTATTTTTTTGCAAGCAGGCTTAACGTGTGAGTGGTACAAGAAACAGCGCATCATGCAAGGGAAACAATACGCAAGGCGGGTCTTACCTGTTCTTCTGCAGCCTATCACTGACCATAGTTCAGTAAGCTTAGACCAATCAATGATAAGTTCGTCCCTCCTTGAACTCAATCACTCCTAACTGGAAGAATTTTTACGAAGTTTACCTACAGCTATCTGTAAGCTCAGTAAATATAGATCTGGAATGGCATAAAGGTATTAATCCTGACAATTCTCACGCAAGATAAAGACAATTATTTAAAAAACAAAACTTCAATCATATCATTGGGTGCCGAAGTTCCACGCTGTAGCCTACCTGTTAGGTAGCACGGGACTGAGGAAACAGCGGACCGGGGAAAAAGTAGTCTTACCTGTAGCCCGAGTTCTTACATCTCTTATCCCGTTCTCCAGCACCATTACCTGCACCGACTTGAAAGTCCAGTTTCACAAGCAAGAACAAGAGAGGAACCAAACATGTCACAGGATACAGACAAGTAAGTGATCATACTGGTTTTAGATTTGCGTCGATAACCTCAGCGGAAACGGAATTTTTCGGGGATTGTAATCATTCTTGATTAATGTCATTAAATCGATGACAACCGTGCATTTTTTCGAAGTATTTTTTATTGGAAGAAAATCTTCCAATTTTTAATAACAAACTAATTTTACGTTATCGACTGGTGATTTTTTTTAAATTTGAGGATTACATTAGAATAAGTTGTGATGGCGGTGCGAGAACTTGCGGATTGTGAAGTCAACCTAAAGCGCCATTTTCTTAAGAGCGAAGCGTAGTGGTTCGGGACCCCCACTCATTTTTTTTTTTTTTTTTTTTTTTGCGACCAACTTTTTTCCCTTGAAAAGAAAAAAAATATTAAATATTTTATTAAAGCTTGTTGGAATGGGGGCTGCTTTAATGAGTTGATCAGATTTATTATCCTACGCCATAGCTGCTTTAATTTAAAAAAGTATATCGCAAAAGATTAGCATTGTGTATGTGTCGAGGTAAAATTATTAATTTCATGCTTAATTATTTCATTTTAAACGATACGTCCGAAATGTGAATTTTGCGGTTTAATAGCAAAGATCAGCGTGTCAAACAAGTTTAAAGTTTGAATCTGGCCTGTTTGTTTATAAGCGGTATTAAAATTAAAGAGGGTTTTTTTTTTTTTTTTTTTTAAATCCTGAAACCTGAAAATGATGTGACAGGTGACTAGGTTAAGGGGCACTTGAAGATGTTAAAATTCCCCAGCGTTCCTTGACACCGCTGAAAGCAGACGTTTTGCTAATAATAATAATAATAATAATTAATAATAATTATTATTATTATTAGTATATAAGTATTATTATTATTCCTGAACGACAGCAATGGCGTATGTTCCTTATACGTACACGTGACATTATTTGCGTCGTATGCCTCCAAATCCAACTGAAGCTGTGATGAAGGAAATTGGTGGAAACTCAGTACTTGGGGCTTTTGCTTGCTAATTTGTGATCCAAGTACTATTCAACTAATTTGGAACATCTGTTGTAATTCTAAAGTCCAGATCTGATTGCATATTTACAAACCCCTCAAGCATTCGCAAAAACTACTTGTCCTTGTTGACAGTATTTGCTGTCATGTTCATTCAGTCTCTGAATTGTTAATCTTGAGTCTTATTGAACAGTTGTTTCTAAACCTATAAACCTGCGGACACGGGGTCATCTGGAAATGAGAGTACAAGGCCCAAAGTACTACTATTAATTACGTAGCTGTGGGCAGGTTACTTCTGTTCAAATACCATTAGCTTTATTTAGGTTTTAACTTGGGTTATAATTAGTGCAAAGGGACTAACAAAGAGAATGAAAGGTTAATTGTCTATAGAGAACACACCCAGGTTTTTATGGTCCACAATATACCTTAAAGGCTAAAAGATGTGGGATTTTTGTGGACCTCAGCCATGTTTATTTGAGATCTGGGAGGTTGCTGGAATGACAGTTAGGGAACAGAAGTTGTGGGTCCCCAAATTATATCTTTTATTTGCTAATGTGAACTTGTTGCGATGTATTCCTATACTGTTGGATTTGATTGCTGCTTTTTTTTTTCCATTCCCACTGAATGTCAAAGTAAGAGCGTAGTGCAGATGGGAGAGGGATTTGTGGCGTCATAGTGTAAAAAAAAATAATAATAATTTTTTTTTTTCCCCGAATTTCAGGGTCACTGTGTTATTCTGGAAACTTCTAAATTGTCTTAAGTCATTTACTTATTCAATACCTGTCAAAAGTTGGACCTACCCTCAAGAATAAGAAATAAACACGTTAAATTCCAAGAAGATCTTAATCTTCATTTCATTAGTTTATCCAACAATTGATATTGTTATTATTGAGTATACTTCTATACTGTAGAAGTTGTGTGGCTCTGAGTACTGACTCCAGCTCGACTGCAGAAGTTACCTTGGGTGTGCTGCACATGTACATCGCCTTCCTCTGAACACTCTGTCCAGTACCTCCTGAACCAGCTTGATTTTACTGACCTTGTTGGAAAATGGAATTCATTCATATGTTTATGGGTTTTTATGAACGCCAAAATTTTGGAATCTCTCCTAAATTATTGAATTTTTTTATCTTCTGACTGTATACTTCTTACCTTGCACTATTTGAGGTTATGCACGAAAGTTAAGACATTTCATTTTCACGTAAAACAGAAGAAAATAGCAGAAGTAAAGTGTGTCTTACTGGTACTGTATTTCTTTGTTGTCGGTGGCTTTATGTTGCTTGATACGGTGTCAGTGTGATGAGAATGACACTCTTTTTTTAATTTAATGTCGTCGTAACAAATGACAATCCAATTGTAAGTTTTCATGAAGTCAGAAACCAAAAAAACAGCGCCTTTGATTTTTATGTGACAAACTGTGCCATACTTTGTTGCTGTTAGTGATGAAAAAGGCCGCTGTTGGTGATGAGTCATAAATCAGCTTGGCAGTGAGTGTGGCATTGTGGTTTTTGGAGCTAGTCTTCAACCCGGAACGTACACAACAGTTTTGAATCCTGGTATGGATACGGACGATGCAGTTGGGCACGTGGCCTAAAGTGACTGCAGGAAGAATCCTACTGTACGTAGCAATAGATGTTTTGCATTATGTAAATGCCATATATAAGGCTGGACAAATGAAATTTGGAGTACTTGTGCTAACACTATGGAGATATTATGTGCAATAACTGAAAAGAGCCAATGCTAGCACACCTGCTAACCGCTCCAAGCATCACATCAATCAGGCGCTGGAAAATTGTGGATTGTTTTTGATACTCTTTCGAAGATTGAGAGATCTTTCCCGTGTTATTACCCAACACTAATGTATATTTGTTTTCAGTGAAATATAATCAAGTTTAACTCATGTTAATGACCTCAAATGATGCAATGTAAGATGTGTACAGTGAGCAGTCAAAAAGAATCCATAATTTTCCATGATGGTGACATGAATTATGAAGTTCATGAAAATAAAGATAGTTATAACAAAATAAAGAGGTAAATGAAGTGTTTCCATGTTCAAACAAGGGAAGTGAATCAAGTTATGGTCAGGGAAAAAAAAAAAAAAGCCACAAATATAGCGCGTCTGTGGGAACAGAATAGTGACGCGTGGGAACATCTGAAAACTGCATGACTGTCTGAAGACTTACCATGAGTCAGCTCAGCAGCTCTTTTGACAAAGGGCGGCTATATTGACATAAATGGGATTTTTTTTTTTTTTTTTTGTTCTTTGTAAAACAAAAGGTGTTTAAATTTCAATTTTCCTTCTCTGACTTCTTGGAAACTGTAGGTGCACTAATACACCTCTTTCAGGTATTCAGACATGTACATATATTGACTGTAATAATACAGGAAGGGCCTTCCTGTACAAGTTTATCACTGAGGCTCTCCTTGTCACCAGTTCCCATTTTCATGAACAGCCCTCACGCTGTGTTGTTGGAACAATTTGCTTCACCACAGTCAATGCAATAGGCTATCTATGAAATAGAAACGCCAGTGAAATATACTGTTGCAGAGTTACTATGTCTGGGGTTTGTCATTTATCTTCCTCATGGTTTCATAATGAAAACACTGGCAGAATTTTTCCTAGTGATGGATTAAAAATGCTAAAAAAAATTAAAACAATATACAAGGCAGTTGTGTGTCACTCTGCTTGGTTACACGTAGGTGAGAATGATGTTTGTACCTCCTGCAGCATGTGCGGCCTCACTCCTCTAGCCACAAGTTGTGATCTCCAAATAAATTAATAGCAAGAGCACATTTGAGAGATACCTTACAAATAAGTATGCAATAAACTAAAAACTTGACTGAAAGAGAAATAGCATTTACACTGCGTGTACAAGCTCAGGAGACCAACGGTACAACCAAAAGCTTTTGGGAAATCTTCAAAAAGCAGCCGTACAGTGTGACAGAAAGTGATGTCAGTTTCTGTGTTGTGCGTGTTGCAGCAAGCGCCTGGTGGTGGTGGTGCCAAACGAGACGACCTTTCACCCCCGTCGGGCCTACACCAGTGAGGACGAGGCGTGGAAGTCGTACCTGGAGAACCCGCTAACTGCGGCCACCAAGGCCATGATGAGCATCAACGGAGATGAAGACAGTGCTGCAGCACTGGGTCTACTGTACGACTACTATAGGTGTGTGTGTGTGTGTGTGTGTGTGTGTGTGTGTGTGTGTGTGCGTGCGTGCGTGTGTGCGTTATCAGTCTACAAATGGCCAAATACATCTGTTTCCAAACTGTGGGGGAAATATTAAAGCACTTATGAGCTTCTAAACATGTATTGTGCTCCCATGACTTGGCTGTGAAGGTGTAAAATTATGTGTACAATTGAAACAGCATTATGTTTCAGCTAAACACTTGCTTTGTATGCTGCTGCAATGCTAATTTGCCCCTAATCAACTGTATGTAACTGGAATAAACCATCCAGGCCCAGCAACAGAACAGCGCTGATCCTTAAAGTCGATGAAATGAAACAAGTATATTTCCAGTTATTTGATTTAATCCTGCAGGATTTTGCGGGGGTTGCAGTTTGACACATGAAATATGAATGGCGAACACTGTGCTGATAGCACATAATCCTTTTGTCCCCTCGATATGCTATTGAGGAAGTTTTCAATATGTAAAGTATGGTTTGTGGCATGTGTGCGTGTGTTTTACTCAACTGATCTGCATTTTTTCATACTCGGTGACGAAGGTCTGAATTGTTTTTCAGGTTCCAAAAGAAAAGAGACTGTTGCCCATTGCAAAAGTGGTTGAAATTTCAGAGGATCATGAAAAGAGGTCAGTGATGCTTTTTTTCGGCAGGAGACATGTAATATCAGTGGGAAAGGTCAGCAAAACCTTTTTCAACAAAAGTACATGTGTGCATGAAGTTTTGTCACCTAACAATGTCATATAATATGCAATACATGCTGCCCATAATACTCTTCCAGACGCTTTTTTGAAAACTTCAGTTTAACACCTGTAGGCCAGCGTAAAATTATTTTTGTATCAAATGTCACATGCTTGAATTTTGTAATGAAATCCTGGAAAGTTGGTTTTAATTTCTCCGATAGGGAAAAGTTTCAACAAAGTCCGTACTCAGACAAGATTACCGAGTGCAACGCGGTTAGAAACACTAGTTTCACTAAACACTAATCGTCTCCATTTAAGATGGAGAAATAATCTCTCAGTGCTCATACAAATTCTAACCATACCAATACTGAGCTGTATGGGTACTGAAGAGTGTATGAGCAATCAGTACAGCTCAGCAGCTTGCTCTAGGTCTCAGTAAATCAGTTATCCTCCCAATGTTGTAATTCTTGCTAACGGTAACTTGAGATAGACAATTGGTCATTCCAATTCAGATGTAAAAAAGGGAAAATCAATTGTTTAGAAAAGGAAGTTAAAAGGTAGAAGGAAGGCAGATTCGACGTTTATGTAAATGAATAGATGATCTCTGTAACTTACAGGCCTGTGTGTTTGTGTGTGTATGTGTATTTTTGAATGTGTGTGCATGTTTATTTGTGTACGTGTGTCCATATGTATGTTAATGCGTGTAGGCCCGGGCTGGTGATAAACAGCAGTCAGACGGAGACGGTGGAGACGGTGGATAACCACGTTCAGGTGTTGAAGTCGGTCCCGGTGAACCTCTCGCTAAACACAGAGCACCCAGAGGATAAGCGCGAGCCGTATGGGGCGGGGCCAGGGCCGGGGGCGGGGCCAGGGGAGGGTGGGGCTGTCGCCTTGGTGAAGGCTGAGGTCTGCACGCCCGCGTTCATGACCTCCGGGGTGCACTACAGGTCAGAGGCCCCGGAGCAGGCCAGCGTGATCTACGAGCCCAGCCCCTATAGCACCCCCTCCATCCAGCACACGGCCTACCTGAAGAACGACCAGAGCAGCTCACCAGACAGCTCCTACGAGGAGGAGCACGATGTGAGTACCGAGGTCAGAGGACGAGCGTCAAGGGGCACGAAAAACAAAGCAGGGCAGACGCTGGGCAAAGTCATGAGCGCCATGATGTACTGAGAACAGCTACGAGTTTGAAGAAGTTGCTAGAACTCTTGGACAGGACCTGCCCAGTCCTGTTCGTTGAGATCTACCGTCCAATACGCACTGATTTTAACCCTAATTTAGAATATCTTACTCTGCTAATTGACAGCTAAACAATATCCTCATCTGTTGAATGGTGTGTGTATTGCCAGGGTTGCAGTAAAAACATACAGGATAGTAGGACCCAGGAGCAGGATTGGGCAGTCCTGTGTTATGGTCTTTCAAAAGCTTGGTTGACATTTGTTTTACTCTTACTCAGCTTACCCAAAAGTATGTGTGCCCTGCTGATCCAACATCTCACTATAAGATCTTGGGAGTTTATATCAATTTAGTTAACAAAACTGATTTGCTTTCATTCCTGCTGGAAAAGGATTCAGGCAGTGGTGTTTGGAGATCAGGTGTGGCTAGAGGTTGGATCTCTGGTTGATTGCAAAGGTGTATATGACGATGACCGGGCTCTGTGCAGGCCAGTCAAGTTCCTCTCTGCAGATCTCGGCAAATAGTCCATGGCAGTGGTGCCCAATCATGTGCCATGGAGGGCTGGGAGTATGCAGGTTTTCATTCCAGCCAATCACTACATGTGCTGATTTCTCTGATTTTTCCAATCTACATACAGATGTGCCAATCAGTGAATCAGCTGGTGTAGTGATTGGTTCGAATAAAAGCTTGCGCACTGTTGGCCCTTCACGGCACATGATTGGGCAGCACTGGTCTATGGTTCCTGCTCTGAATACGGGGGACTTCCCCCAAACTGTTGGAAGCTGGGAATGATCTAGGATCTTTGTGAGTGAAATAACAGTCAGACTTGCCTTCACTGGAGCTAAGATGGCTAGCCGCGCTTTGAAAATGGCCCCTCCAGACCAAATTAGTACCCTCATAACTTTGCCCATATAGTGTTAAACAAAATATTTCAGTTTTGCCAATACAACTGCCTTACATTCCATTTTTGTTTTTTCCATGAACAGAAATACCATACAACGACATTGGGGGCCAATGTGTTTGTCTACGACCAACAAGGAGTGTAAGCTACCGCCTGTAATTATGCGTGTAACTGCTAATGAATTTGTATTGTGCTGTGTACGCGATTTTGCAAATGCACCGCTCCGACTTAGTTACTTCATTGCAGGTGCTTCATATGTACTAAGTAATGTCACTGTTAACCTGCAGCTATGACGAACTAAACTCTGTCCTTTATCCTCAAACAGGGACACTTTCCAGTATACTCTAGAGGCCACCAAGTCACTGAGGCAGAAGCAGGGTGAGGGGCCTATGACTTACCTGAACAAAGGCCAGTTCTACGCCGTCACGATGAGTGAGACGGGCACCAACAAATGCCTGCGGCATCCCATCAGCAAAGTCAGGGTGAGTCAGCAAACAGTGTTTTTGAGCACTGCATTGTGGGAGTTTTAGTTGCCGGAGAAAGGTAGGTTTGGTCAAGGTAGTGACTGCTTGCGCTAGGTATGCGTATCTATTGATAAACCAGCCTTGTTCCTCGATATTTACCATCTTGTCCATTTTCATTCAAACCTCGATTCTTCTAAATAGGAGATCAATAAGATCACTAGCTGCCGGACCATAGCTAGGATTGTGGGCCCACAGGAACAATATTGGTCTGTGCAACTAATGGGCCTTTTCCAGCAGTAGGCCCCAGCAAGCTATGAACCCTGAGAACTGCCAAGCTTTCACCCCCCTCCACAATGGCTGGGTACAGTTGTTGAACAACGTGTGCTACATTGGGGTTGGAAAGAAAGCATCTTGGAGCAAAGTTGCTTGGAACAGGGTTGGTAACCGCTGTATAAACTGTTGATGGTGATGGACTGGGACATCCTGGTCAATTTATTGTTATGTGTGTAAAGCGAACTACGGATGCGACTAGTAGCCCTCAGTTTGTTGGTTGGTGTGCTGGTCCCTCGCTATATTCATATAAAAATATTGAGTAATCCACAGTAATCTGCCTACAAAGAAGACCTATTTTTTAAATAATTGCAGCTTTATTTATTTTTTTCTGAGTAAAACGGCGATTGCATTTTGAGCCATCTTCTTTTGGAGTTTGACCTTATGGCTGTGGTCAGAGGATCAGTATTGTGGGAGCTGCAGTCCTCACAGCATTAGTCAGTTTATTTTTGACTGGGAGCGAGAGGTGCTGGCTGTCCCTCAGTCATACTCTTGCTGTGTTTTCTCCCCACTAGAGCGTGGTCATGGTGGTCTTCAGCGAGGACAAGAACCGGGACGAGCAGCTGAAGTACTGGAAATACTGGCATTCCCGGCAACACACGGCCAAGCAGAGGGTCCTCGACATCGGTAAGATGGCCGCTTCCTACCCTCTGTGCTGCACACACGCACAGCTCTCCTATCTCCATTCTCCGACTTCCCTTTTCCAGCACCTCTATTGGGTCAAAGCTGCTTAATGCTGGTTAAGATGATAGACTAGTTGGTGGTAGTTGACTGTTGGATGCAGTCTCATCAACCAGTTAAAGGGCATCTAAAGTCGATTCTCAGACGGGACGTTGAACGTCCAATGTTTACAAACAAATCACTTGCTTTTGTGGCCAACTTGCATTGTCACATGACCAATTTCATTCATATAAACCAATGTTTTGTGTACATGCGTAGATAATCCTTCTATTTCGGTTCGTTTGTGCAGATGCGGCTCGCTGATTGGCCGATAAACAAAAACAATGGGAATCGACTTTAGATGCCATTTAAAATGAGAGGTGCCAAAATACAGCGTTTCCCAACTTTTGCAGGGTCTGCATATCTTTAAATGAACGTCCACACGCACTTTGTCAGAAAAATATTCTCTGGCCGGGGTAACTGTGAATTTGCAGCGAAGTGGCTGCACTTCAGGGCTTTTCGAAAGTGAGCTGTTACAGGATAATCACACACTTCTCAATTTAAATGTCAAAGGACTCCTTTTGTTCGGATGAAGGAGCGCGCAGTGATTAGACAGAGCGAGGCGACCGGGGTCTTCGGGAGACGCTTGGGCTGGACGTGCTGGAGCACGCGCGCTACAGAGAGCGGTTGGAGTTTAGCTGGAGATTTGAATGCCAAAAATGCGTGGCTTGTACAGGCATACCGAGGAATGTCCTAGCTCTCGCTTCAGAGTTTTTGTTGCATCTCAGTAGCTTGTGTATCACAGATGTCCCATTGCAATTCAACGGGAAAAGGTTAACCAGGTAGCTAATTTAGCCTTTCTGAAACTCCTCTTTCTTTGAGTATTTACTTGTCTGAGTTACTGAGTATTGCACTGAAATTTACCTCGGCATCATAACTGTTGAACCTGTCCTCATTGACTAACTGGTCATGATAATTGAAAGCAATGGAGTTAGTGAACACTGGATTAAGATTTTGAAAACCTTTCAGCCAGCATTATTTCATCAATTTTTCATTTCTCTTTGTTAAAAATCATGCCAGTTATTAAGACGTAAACCACATTCACTTTTGAAATAACCCTACATTTAAAGATGAATCTTTCTCCAGCTGCTGTTAAGAAACACAGGCTTATCTGACTGTGGTCAGGCTCATAATCTCTCATTCTTAGGCTGAAAAACCAATCCGTACAATCTCCTGTAATTAGAGGGCAGTGAGGGATGTCCAAGTGTTTGGGCTGTGGTCCCTTCTGCCTGTAGCACAAACCCCAGGTCTGACCTGGTCTGGCGTCACGTCTTTATTATGGTCCTGCCTGATATCCTGCTTTATGACTGTAGAACTGTAAAATTGACGCCGGGCGGTTTTCCTTGCTTCTGTTGCCTCAGGCTTGCTCTTTGTGGGTTTGGACGGGGTCATCTGTGAAGCAAGCAGTCAGAGTTCTGTGTTAAATCCACAGTGTTAAAGAATTTCATTTGACTTGAGCGAATGGGAGATTTTGGAATTCATTAATAAATGCTGGTTTAGTGTTTGGTATTGGTTCCTCTGCTCTGCAAGTTCTTCACTTCTTCAGATGTCCATTTAAGCTCTAGTGTGGTGTGACACATGGTGGTTTTAGAGGGATAACTTTAAAGCAGTTGACATTAATGGCTTTGGTGATTTTTACAGTTCAAATGGAAAGATCCGCACGCTAAGCAGCATTATTTTGAGGATTTTTATTAACATTTTGGGCTCAAGGCCCTTCCTCAGAGTTTGGTGATTTGCACCCCTTGGTCCAAAATCTGTCTCTGACCACAACTGATTAACCTGAAGAGTGAAGTGATGTATCCATACCCCGATAGGCTTGAAAGGGCGGGACAGAAATCCGTTAAATCAGTTTAAAAAGTACAAAGCAGTAGCGAGCTGTGCATTGGGAAAGGATGTTTGTGTCTTTTCCTACCTGACAGCTGGTGGTTGTGGGGCTTTCGGGGAGGACCCCAAAAATGAAAGAAAGGAAGGTAACTGTGGCTTTACAGCAAGGCAACCCGGGAACAGCATCTGGCATCCTTGCGCAGTGTTGGCTGACTGCAATTCGATACCCCCACCCTTATTTGAATAGCAGTTGATGCAGGATTCTTCCAGATGCCCCGGGCTATGTCATGGCAAACAGGATTTGAATAGGGCTTCTAATCGTTAAGACAGAGCCCTATAGTTCTTACCGTATTGTAAACCAAAAGACTGCCCCACCCTACCTCCAGTACAGTTTACTACTGGTGTAGACACTCCATTGTGCCCTGTATTTACAAAACACCCCAGCAGCTGGAGCACTGATCTCGAGTCCGTTCCCTTTGCCCACCTCCTCAATACATCCACAATGAGCGCGTCGCGTAATTCTGATCTTAAATCGGCGTTCCTACTCTGAGTGGTTTTCGGAATTGAGCCCTCATGTTTGAGCGGTTGGAGCCATCTCTCTTGGAGCACGTATCGACCAACAAAATCCTAGAGTCATTTCTGGTCCCAAGAATTTTAAGTTGTCTGTAGAGTTGTGCCATCTCATCACTGGTCACATTCAGCAGGTTTGCCTGGTTCATACTACTACAGCTTCGGACTTCAGAGGAAGATCTTTTGCCTTGTTTGCTGGTTTTTGACCTTGGGTTCCTTCCCTGTTCTGTTAAAGGTCACCCTCACTTCCAAAAAACTCAAAATGTATTCATCCAAGGTCACTGGGTCGATGAATATCTGAGCGAGTGAGATAGAAAGAAAAAGAAAGAGAGAGATGGAGGTGGAAAGCACTGGTTACTTGTGTTCTTGAACATGCTCCTGATATGAATGTTTGTGTTCACTGGGTTTGTCTACCATGCCTTGTAGCTCATTGCCTCATTGCAAATAATCAAACTTTATGTTAGGTGCATTTAAATTTGTCTTGGTAATACAGTTTTTACAAGGCAGAGTTCCACTCTCCTTTGGTCACAGTGCATATTTACGCACAACAGAGAACATGGCTCCATGTAGAAAGATCCCTGGGGTTAATGTTTTCACAACAGAAACTCACTGAGCTTCTCAAGTAGCCACTAGTCCACTTCACGGCTAATATTGAACCATTTTTCTGATGCGAACACAGTATTAATTAGAGGCACTCCGAGAGTGCAAATCTCCGCCAAGGCAGCACAGTCAAAATCTTGCAGAGTGAACATGGATCATAAGAAATTTAAGGTATCTGCAACATTGGTGGCCATATTGTTTGACTGATTGCGGTCGAAATCATTAGGGTCTATCCCTGATGTAATAGCAACCCACCCATAAAATATCAGAGATATCTGTTCATTACTTTTTGAGTTATCTTGTACACAAACAAACAGACAGACTGACAAACCAATGCCGGCAAAAACATAAACTCCTTGGTGGAGGTCACTAGAAGGCACTTGGCGAGCGCATTACCTCCGCCGTTTTGAAATTTGTTGGCAGAGGAATTATTGGCAGTGCCATCCTCACATGCATAAAAATTCTTTTGGATCCTGGATCAAGAATATGAGTCGGATTTTTGCCAAATTTGAGTAATTTCTGCCACGCTGAGTATCTATCAACATACAAAATTTAATTGACTCCCATCCATTACTTTTTGAGATAGCCTGTTAACTGACGAGCAAAAAGAAAGAAAGAAACAAAAAACGCCGGTGAAAACATAGCACCTCCTGGCAGAGGTATAAATATCCAATTGGTTTTATAAGTGAAAACTTAATAAACATCAGTGATTACCATCAAAAGAAAATTATGGAATTAGATTCAGTTCACTCGTCAAAGGAATTCTTGCTGTGTAAATGTCAGGATCTGTGCTATTTAAGACAGTTGATTTTAGGGTTTGAGTGTAAACGTATTCACAGTGACTTGGCTTGACCAGCATGTATATTTGGGCATGATGGCAAAGAGTTTACTCAATTTTAGTTTGTGTTTCTTATTGTTGATGCAGGACAGCCTCCCTCATTGTTTTCACTGTTTGATCCTATTCGGAGCAGGTGTCCTTGTTTGCCAGATCAGATTTACTTTATCAAGACATATGCAGTGTTCCACCTAAAGTAGTGAGAGGCGCTATCTTGTTTAATCTTTATTCGATGAGATACCATGACTTCACAATTATTTGTAATGCTTTGTGGAATGTTAAGTTATGATAGCCGCTTATAACAAACATTATACACTACTAGCACCTAAAAACCGAGAAAGTGCACCTTTTGCCGAGAAATTCCTATAAAAACTTAGAATACACCGAGGTTTACTGAAGATTTGAGGTTAACTTTGTTAACCTCGGAAAAATTTTACCGAGGTATCCCGAAGTCTGTCCAGTGTACTTAAGTTTGGACAACACCTCAGTAAACCTCGGTTGAATTTTCCCGAAACACACCGAGGATTGTCTGGCCCACTGAAGCTCAGAGACCACATCGGTATTCCTCGGGAAAATTTCACAGAGGTAGACCGAAGTTTGTCTGCTAGGCCTATGCTCACACCAGAACAAAGGGGAGGTGTGAAGACAGTCAAAACACATGCCTCATTAAAGACCTCCTGCCAGTACTGCAGTCCAAACACCTCTTAATTATGCAAATTACTAGTACTGCTGTTCAACGAGGTGACAGTGTAATTAAGCCAGGCCCTAGATGCAGTCTGGATGAAGTACAGGCTTTACAGGCTTACAGTACTGAATATTGAATATATTCTGAATACTGAACATTTGTTTTTGTTGTTCTTACTATAATGGTGGTGGTTTGCCCTTTGCCAATTCCTGTATGCAGCACAGACAGAGCAGGCTGTACTAAGCCTGTACTTCATCTGGTCTGCATCTAGGGCCTGGCTTAATTACACTGTAACCTCATTGAACAGGCAGTACTGGTAATTTGCATAATTAATTGGTGTCTGGACTGCAGCACTGGTGGGAGGTCTTTCATGAGGCATGTGTTTTGACTGTCTTCACACCTCCCCTTTGTTCTGGTGTGAGCATAGGCCTAGCAGGCAAACTTTGGTCTACCTCTGTGAAATTTTCCAGAGGAATACCGATGTGGTCTCTGAACTTCAGTGGGCCAGACAATCCTCGGCGTGTCTCGGGAAAATTTAACCGAAATTTACTGAGGTGTTGTCCAAACTTACGTAAACAGGGCAGTCTTCGGGATACCTCGGTAAAATTCTACCGAGGTTTACAGAGTTGGCCTCAAATCTTCAGTAAACCTGGTGCATTCTAAGTTTTTATAGGAATTTCTCAGAAAAAGGTGCACTTGCTCGGTTTTTAGGTGCTAGTAGTGATAGCACTGAACATGTGCAAAAAGCAATCTTTTGAATATTGTGTTTTTGCAGGTGCTAGCAAATGTATAAAAACTTTGAC
Organism: Gymnothorax javanicus; assembly: GCA_029692085.1. Taxonomy (NCBI): domain Eukaryota; kingdom Metazoa; phylum Chordata; class Actinopteri; order Anguilliformes; family Muraenidae; genus Gymnothorax; species Gymnothorax javanicus. Next base: position 117,821,556 of record CM056197.1, on the reverse strand, counting down.
CTTGTGGGAAAAAAAAAAAAAAAGCCTCTAGACCTGACATTTCATCAGTTTTTAGACAAATGTCAAAGATGGAACAATTAGCACTAAAGATCAGTTATTCAGGATGGCAATGTCACAGTGAATCTCTTTTTATCCGCAGTCGAGTAATTCTCTTAAGTACAGCTTAAACTAAGCTGGTATTGTGTATTCTTGTGAGGTGCAGTCCTTTGAAGGTGGAACATCAGGATGTTGACTTATGTTGCGTGCACACCTCTTTCACGCATTAGAAAAGCTCAGAAAACCCCAGTATAGATCAAAGAAAGGTTACAGTGACGTCACCAGACTCTCATCTCTGCTCTTCCCCTCTGCAGCGGACTACAAAGAGAGCTTCAACACCATCGGGAACATTGAGGAGATTGCGTACAATGCCATTTCCTTCACCTGGGATGTGAATGAAGAGGCGAAGGTAAACTGAAAGCTTTTACCTGCTGCAGATTTAAAAAAGGGTTTTTAAACACGCATACGTGCACATATGCTTTTATAGCTATACTTGTGAGGAAATTGTACTTACATGCATTGATACCGTACGGCCTTTCCCGAACCATAACTAAAATCAAATTATGCCTAACCTCAACCCTAACCTTAACCTAACCCTAAATGTAGCAATAAACCCAACTTTAACCAATTCGTTGTAATCCTCTGCAATCCTTTGTGAGGACCTCCCAAAACATCCTGGCAAGCCCATATGTCCTCACAACATTTGTGGTTTCTCAAGATATGGTTCTCACAAGAATAGCTATACACCGCCCCCCCCCCCCCCCACACACACACACACACAGTTGCAGCCATGTTACAGCTTCTTGTTTCTCCATTATCTATTCATAGCATATTGGCTTTGATTGAGCGTGTGGGTGGAATCTGGGAACATCCTTGAGTGCCTCTCAGTGCGCAGACTGGCAAGGAGGGATCAGAATGATTGAAGCTGAAATCTGTTGCTTTTGGTCGTCATGTACGGTTTGCAATACCTGAGCACTCGGCCTTTGGTGGACGTACTTGGCATCTCACTGTTCAACAGTCTGACAAGGATAACCTGCAGTGTGAGGAGGGTACAAGTACTGAGTTCATATTCACAAATCTTGACTTGATTTAGAGTCTCAGTGGAGATTGCATGGGCAGGAGTTTTGAAACTTCTTGAAGTTATCATGGTGAGGCTGTTGACTGTTAGAACGGAAAGGATGCATCAAATTCAACCTCAAATTCAAATTTCGTGCTTACCCTCTAACAGTGCCATCAAGGCAGGCAGTAACATCACCTTGGATAACTTTCAGCCTGTTCCAATGTACTTTTCCTGATTTATTATTCTACAATGTGAGATTGATGTCAATAACCTGAATAATTAATTTGGAAAAAAAATTCTTTCTCTGAATCCCTTCTCCCATAGTAGAATTTAGAGGTCATAAAATATTAATTATTTTAAGATGACACAATTTAGTTTTTTGAGTTAAAAAGCATGCATTAACTGTGGAAAAGGTCTTGTTCAGTGTATTGATCCTGCATTAAACACATCATGTTAAAGATTTGCAAACGGCTTTACATTCGGCCTAGCAAACAAATGTAAGCATATTTGTGCTGTTACATGACCAAAAAAATTAGTTCACTGAACAACTATGCAATTTAATCATAAATTAGCCAAAAATTTGACCGATCATTGTCATTTTGGGCAAATTAATTGTTAAATTGTAAATCAAACGAAGTAGACTATGAGGCATTAAAAAAGCAACAACGTAAACTTTTGACTTTTAAATAGTGTAAATGAATTTTTAAAAACGAAATATGTGAGCAACAAATTTTAACAGCTTTATTGACACATTTCTCAGTGTAGAAGTGACAATTTTACAAAATCAGACATCCTCCTGGATCGAGTAGCACTTCTGCGAACCGTCAGGACCATCCCAGCACGCGCTCTAAATGCCTTCGTCCTGGAGCCATCTTTGCTCCGCATGGGAGCTGAAATGGATACAGTGGCTTCCAGGAACTTTGGCAGCGGTCAAAGCTGCTGGTCCAAAGTGGTTCTTAGATGCATCACACGAATGTAATGGTCCTGTGCACGCAGAGTCACACGTGGCTGCCCGGGCTGCGGTTGATCTTGGCTGCTTCCTGTATGCCTATATTACGTCTGCAGACATGAAATAGTTGCACGATGCACTACAAAGTGTGCCGCAACTCGCGCTGCACTCATTTCGGCCGTCAGCATTCCGATCACCTGATCCTCAATTTGTTGTGTCAGTCGTGGCATCGTGACTTCTCGCAAAAGGAAAGTTTTTAAGCCTGGCTTTTAATAGCCAGGGTTAATGGTGAGCAATGCATCCAACAATTTTTTTTTTTTTGCTCACTCCTGTTTGTGGATCAATTGTGGAGTGGATCCTGTGTTGGACTGTTGCTGTCGGGACGTGGCCTGCCAGCTTACCAGTTTGTTAGTAATCACCATTTGTGAGCTAATACTCTACTATAACCCTAGTCCTGCCTGTCGCCAATGTATAGACCCACACTCATTTCCCTGTGTGCTGGTTGTCGATATCGTTCCCCGTTAGCTATTGCCCTGTATGCTAGTCCTTGATAAGCATTTGCCTAGAGGCAGGACTATGGTTCAATATTCTTGTATTGATTTTTTCCTTATTACATTATTTGTACAAATTTTTGTACATTTTTGCGTGCCTCTTAGTACATGCGGGAACAGCTTGAGAGTAATTAAGCGTCAGAAGGTGACAGTTCTCATTACCACGACTTGCGTCTGTGTCTTGACATGCTCTCTTAAAAAATTTACTTGAAACTGACCATTTTCAGGTAACTTTTGGGAACCAGTAATATAACACGTCCTTAAATAGTTCTGATGTTGCAGGACTCTGTAAATAGAATTGCTGTAATTAAAAAGAACCAGTAAATTCTCTCTAATGCTTCAACCACTCTGCTTGCGTAGCAAAAGAAATCTTTTTCTGCTGGCTGTGAATGCAAAGTGTGACCTGGGGGTCTCTTGGTAGACCACTCCTAACCCTCACCCCATCCCTGCCCTGCCCTTCCTCCGGTTATTTTTTGGGTACATTTCCTCCTTACACAAATTTCTCCACTATGGAGGCTGCCAGCAGGCAGGTGAGCAGTTATGAGCTGTGTTGGTCTATCTCCAGACCTTGGGATGTTCATACTGAAAAGCTTTAGCTGGCTACAGAATCTTTGCCCCATAAATGTGAAATGTTTAATCGACTCCACCTGAGTCTATTTGATCCCACTTTGGTGAGAGTGGACTCAAATGGACTTTGTTAGAGTAAATTTAACAATTTAACTCTTTGCTGTGCACTTTTTAAATTTATGCCTGTGAGTGGTCGCTATGTTCACTGACTTGCCCTCATTGAAGGAGGAGAGATTAAGGATGGGGAAACGTAGAGGGAGTTCATAGGTTAAAAGTTGCATCTGGCCCTTTGAATTTGTACTGTGGTCCGGGGCTTAGCACGGCATTGGCAGACTGTCTGTTTGACTCCGGTGTTTAACAAGGGCCATACAGACACACCTCTGAATAGAAATTCAATTCCAGCTCTCTGAATAAATATTTGCTCTCAGGATGGGCTGCCCTCATGGGTCACTGATCCCGAAAGGAGCCAAACCCATTAAGTGCACGTCACATGACTCTCAGACCCCCACTCGTAAGCAGCTACCCATCGAGGTGGCTTGTTTATTTGTTATTTTTTCATTTTTAATTTGATGGCAAAGGGATTTGCATTGTAGTATTACTAATTTTCTGTGAGGAGTCGTGTCCCTTTCTGTGTCATTTTAGCCTGCTATGTTACCCTTTGTTTGCTTGCTGTTGGATAGCGGTGGCTGCTAATGCCGCAAACGCTATTGTTGGCTCAAGAGCCATTGTTCTAATACAAGGATCTCAAACTCAAATCTTGGAGGGCTGCTGGGTCTGCTGGTGTTTGATTGGAGTCATGCATGATTTTTGACTCTAAGAGGCTCACAGCTGTTTGTTTGCGAGCCTTGTGGTCGGGTGTTCAAATCCCAGCCACGAGGGCAAGGCAACAATTAGCCCAGCCTCGCTGGAGATAATGGGGGTTACCCATAGGGGTTACCCGGAAAAAATTAGTTGCTAGTTCCATAGTTCTCTAGCAGCAACTCCAGGTTGGGCAAGCGATTGTGGCTGTACAAGCACATTGTATTCTGATTACGTTACCTGACGGCATAAGCAGTGTGTGATTGGCTGTGCAACTGCATAGTGTAAAGAAGCAAGGGCTAGTCGGCGTTAGAGCCGTTCAGCGGTGCAACTGAATAATGTAAAGTGGCGCAAGAGTTAGTCGTCTTGTGAGTAAGAAGAGCGACGAACAAGGCATCTTCCACTTGAGTTGATGGGGGCAAGTTGCCGCGCTTGGCCTAACAGTTCAACTATGTTTGGGGGGACCTTATAAAAAGAAAAAAAAAAAAAAAAAAAACTAAGCGTATGATTTGAGTAATTAATATATGGACATTGAGTTCAGGAACCAGCAGAGACTGTGACTCCTTGCTACTGAAGTTTGAGGTGCTAGTTCTTCCAAAAAAAAAAAAAAAAGTGCCATATTCTGTTTGTTCATGACATTACCCACTGAACAGGATTCCTTGGCTAAAAAGTCAAACCTGAAGTACAAGGTATTGTTCTGAAAGAGTACACCTGCTCAGTCAACCTACCTTGTTAAATGAAGAATAAATAAAATCAAAATGAAAATAATTAAACTCAACAGGAAGTACCTTGTTGAAAGGAAATAAAATACCTTGTGGAAAGCGCTGCTCCTTACTTTCATAAGCTGATGAGGAAACTCGGTTTTTTTTAGAAATCAATAAATGTCTGAACTTAAAATTAAATGTATGAACAACTGACTACTAAGAGGTCTTTTAAATCGCTTCGCTAGCAACCAACAGAGATCGCTTGACAACCACGCATAAATGACGCTATCGTATGCATCAAGGGAATGTAACCGGAACTATCGTAAACGTGACCCCGGAAGGGAAGAAATTTGTAGGGGGGAATAAATTTGTTTTGACAAGGCCTCCACTCATAGTGATGCAAACATCAACTTGTTTGATTTTGGATCACCCTATTGACCTTATGCAGCCCTGCCTTCTTTACCTACACTACAGGCCAAAAGTTTGGAGCCACCCTCAGATTTTTAATGGTGCATCAAGTGCAATGTGACCCCTTGGTTTTGGGGAAGGCACTTATACAGCATGCCTTATTGTTACATAAAATTGCTTACATCCTAGTGACATAAAATCATGTAACACAAAGGCATTGGAACTCAATTATAAAACATTGTGGTCAGTGATCAATCGGTCAAGATGGCTTTAAAATGTGGTCTGAGGTCTGGAATTCACCCAATACCTATTGGCTTCTTATATTTTATGCACTGAAGTCATTTCATGTGCAAAAAATAAGGAAAGAACAGTTTATGTGTGATTTTTTTTTTTTTTTTTTTATCTGAGGGTGGCCCCAAACTTTTGGCCTGTAGTGTACGTCTATAACTTCAATTCCGGTTCGACAAAAATCCGGTTTAACCAAATACAAGGACATCATCGTCATCTGGGGCTTGTTTGCCAAGGAATATTAACGGAAAGCAAAATTATAAGACAGCCTCTCCCACCATATGCAATACTCCTCATACGGTTTTGTTTTTAAGAATCAACTTTAAACCAACCAAGTTTGCAGCGAAAAATGGACAACCCAAACTGTTGTTCTTGACTGCCGCTGGACTGCTCTGAACTGAGTCTCATGCTGTAGCAGATGGTGGACACATTCAGATTTCCATGGTTTCCTAACCTTGTTCTTGGACATCTAGCATCCTGTGGCCAGGGGTCCCCAGTCTTTCCCAGAAAGGGCCGGTGTGGGTGCAGGCTTTAATTGCAACCAAGCAGCTACACACCTGATGCGACTAATCAAGCTTATTAGCAAAGAGTCCAGGGGTTGATTTGTAGTATCAGGTGTGTAATTGCTTGGTTGCAATGAAAGCCTGCACCCACAATGGCTCTTTCTGGTAAAGATTTGGGACCTCAGCTGTAGGCTATCATTTCAGTACTAGTTTGGCACTCCTGATTCAGCTTTATGAATCTGCTCAAAAAGATCTGCTGTTGGATGAGGTGTGCCTTGTTGGACTGGGGTGAAAACCTAAGGGACATCAGATCTCCAGGAAAAGGGTTGGGCAACCCTGCTCTAGAGGTTTTATGTCTTAAGAGCGGTTAATAATATCCCCAAAGTTAATGACCAACCATGAAATTCCAAAGCCTGGCCATTAAGGGCACATTCGTAGAGCATGGACAAATTGGAATGATTACGCGGATCACCAAGTAATTCGGGTTAAAAAAAAAACAATCATGAGAAGGGAAAGTACACTAAAAGAAGATGGTTTTTGAGATGATAAACAAGTACTGGAAACACCTGTTGTTGTTTCAGACTGGCATGTTTTTTTTTTTTTTTTTCTATTTTGCAATGGCCCAAGGTGGCTCTGTTTTAGGCCCATGGCAGTCTTACCCGACCCTGTTCCTGGGGATCTAGCATTTGACCTCACAACCCAAACAAACCACACTATATCATTCAACAGCAAGGTAGCTTGTTGAGGTGTGGAGTCAGGTATTTCGAAGAAGGTTTGATGTGAAAACATACAAGATGGATCCCAAGGAGAGCTGCCGGATAGCTCACTCGGTAAAGCTTTGCGTTGCGAAGCAGAAGTGACTATCACGTCGCGGGTTTGATCCCCGCCTTGTACCGGCCGGCAGTGGTCGGCTTTTTTTTTCAGAGTAGCGCACAATTGGCTATTTGCGCTACAGGGTTGCAAATTGGGAATGGACTGCCAGGAAGGGAAAATAATAGTTGCCTTGTTCGTTGCTCAAGCGCCTCCTGTTGGCCAGATGGGCGCTCGTCAGTAAGATTCTAAGCCTGTTCATGTCCGGGTATCCTCCGCCCTCGTTCTGAACTTGCGAAGATTCAACCAATGGGTGTATAAGAAGCAGCAGGCTGACAGGCGCGTGCTTTGAAGGAGAGCCGTGAACTGTCTTCACTCTCCTGAATTGGCAGCAAGGGGTCGCATACGAGCAAGCTTTGCACTTAGTTCACCAATTGGGCATTCCAGATTCGGGTGGGATTGGAGATGCCAAATTTTTAAAAAAAAAAAAAAAAAAAAGATGGATCCCAAGGGACAGGGAAGATTACCAGTGGCATATTAGATCACAAGAGAAGTCGGTTATGTTTGCTCAGTAGGTGTTCAATATTGCTTGTGCAACGTGGTGTGTTTATTTACATTGCCCCACTGTTCAGGGTCTTAGTTTGGTGTAACACTCTTACCCGAATGACACAAAGCACTTTTTACTACATTGTTGCCATTTAATGGCAATGTTGTAACATTCTGAAAACATTTTGGCAAAATCGTCAGAATATTTTTTCATTGCTGGATATTTTAGCACCTCAGTCAAAGTGCATTAGTTCTAAGATGCACATACTGCATTGTTCCACCTGGGCTTTGAACTTAAGACCTTAAAGGGGACCTATGATGCTACCAAGATATAATATTCTTGGATGTCCAAAAGGGAAGTTTAAAAACATTTAAAAAAAAAAAAAAAAAAATTCCATGATTTCAAGATGATTTAATTCCTGTCATTCCTAACCCTTTGAAAAATGGGCTGTTCTGAATGGGCATCCCCTCTGTAGAATGAGCCTTGTTCTACTTGGCCAGCAAACAGAGCCACCCCATCAACAGAGGGCAAGGATGGAAAAATCCCCCAGCTACTGGCAAGTCTTAAAATACTGATGACTGAATTAGTAGCAAGTTTGGTAACCAATAAAACTGCAACAAGTATGGCAAGGTAACATCTGCAGCTGAGCGAGCATGGACGTTACATGCACCGAAATGCTACATCCAGTCACTATAATAGTTTTACTACACTAGTAATTCAGTCTCTAATGTTAAGAATGATCTGTCGCTAGCGTCTGTTTAGTAGCAACCATTAGCTAACATTCTATTTACTGCCCTAGCTACTCCATTAAAAATGGACTGAATTCAATTAAAAACGGTCACCCATTCTATCTGTTCCAAACCACGTGTCTCGTATGCTGCTTCTGGCTGAACGAGCAACACACTCTAAATTTACAGTGAATGGCTAGCTATTAAGCAATTGTATGGTTTATGATTATAGAAAGGTAATTTGCGCATGCTAGCCATGTTAAATAAGTTAGTTTTGATAGTTCGAGTTAGCTAGCTAGATACATCAACTACCAAGCCATATACATTTAACTACGGTTACACTCAAAATTCAGTTTGAATATTAACAGAAAATGGAAACGCTGACCTAGTTAATTAGCAACAGATTCCCCTTAAAATAAATCAAAAACACTGACTTTACATCTTTTGAAAAGCATAATAGGTCCCTTATAATATGAGTTTTGTTGCCAGTCCAGTGTTGTACTGATCCAGGTTAGTAGTATAAAGCAGTTGGACAAAAAGTGGGTAGCACACGTTATCACCAGTTATAGGCTCTTGCTGATTGAAGCTGGGATGCTGCCATAAAAAACAAGCCATGAGTGGAGATATTGAGAGAAGGGGCAGAACGATTCTCACGAACTGGCTTGTGACGTAGGAAGGGGAGCCAAATCTGAGTGCCATGCCAAATGCCATTTTTTTAATGAAAAAGACTGCTTTTTCTTACCTCACAGTTAGTGGGTTGATAAGCACTCCGGATGCGGATACCAAATGTGCCCAAGAGCTGAAAAAATAAATTTTTCGTAATATGTCCCCTTTAATGTTTTTGTGCACAGCTTCAAGCCCTTTTTTGACTCGAAGAATACAAGCATACTCGAAACAGTCACACACTGCATTGGCTAAAGAATGCTACTTGTGCCGTGGGCAATAACATGCTTTAGTTCATGTGGAAACACGCCCGCACTCTGCTGTAAAGTAACATGGAGAGAAATTGTGGTCATATTGATACACCAGTATGGCCCTAATTTGAAATATGAGCATTACCCATTCTCACAAATGAAGCTTTTTGAAATTTAAAAACGATTTTGAGATGATAATCCTTTGAAAATTAACCTTCGGGAAGACGACTTAACTTACCTCTTCAATCATGGGGATAGCCTCCGATAAACAAACTGAAGCCAGGTTTTCTCCGCTGAAAGGAGCCCAGTCCACACACACACACACACACACACACACACACACAAGGGAGACAGGTAGGATGTGTTGTATCTGACATGTTGGAGCAGGCCATTGTGTTATTGTCTTGACCTGTGGGGGCCTAGAAAAACACACAGAGGGAGCCACACCTCACCCCAGCTCTACTGTCTGACACAAGGGCTGTAATCTCTGTTGAGCAATTGCTGCGCTTACATTATTCGCCTGAATCATTTCCACCACATTTTGAGGAAAAAAAAAAAAAAACGAGCAACGTAGTGTGCAGTTTCTTTCTCCCTGGCTTTCAAGTTCTAATGAGGAGTTTGTTGTACTGTGTGAAGCAGTGAAGGCGTATAATTACTGGAATTTCTGAGACAAAGTGGTTGTAGGATAAGATTATCACACAGAAGCTAAATTGTTGGCATATTTTTTATTTTGTGCCGTTAAGTGTTTAGTCACGGTTGGCGGGGCTGCGAAGGGGCAAAGCCTGCAGTTTTGGCATTCTCCAAGTCCCTATCTGTTATGCCTGGGGCTATTGGTCTGCTGTGCTGCTGGTCAAGGATTGGGTGTCTGCTTACCTGTACCTCCCTTGTAACATGACCCCGCAGGTGTATGACCCCTGACCCCTGAACTCCCTGTGTCAGACGGAGAGTAGCCAGGTCAGCAGGTGGACAGCCTCCTCATGGCTGCAGGTCATCACTACCTGTCCTGTGGAGACAATGGTCCAGTCTTTTGACGTGTCTTTGTGTTTGCATGGCTGCATTCATGTTAAAGACTCTGAGGAGGCAGCCGGAGCAGAAACTTTCGTGAAATAAAGTGGATTTACTCAGTGTTTTGCTGGAATGTCTGAAGGGAGGGGAGTCTGTTGGACTGACGTCACATGCAGACGCTTATTCTGAACGACCATACAGTTGAAATTGTGCGAAAGGAAGTGTAGTAGAGGAGGACAGATGATCGGTAGACATATGTAATCAACGCCACTGGTTCTCGATTGTGTTGCATTAGAAGTAAAATAGTTTTCCAGGAAGTGGAGCAGAAAGGTGGAAGGAATCGTACACCATTGTGAAAGTTTTAAATTTTATTATTCTCAGGGGTATAATTATGTTTTAAGACATTTTCCTATGGTTCCTCAAATAGGAAAAAAATGTCCTTTGATGTCAGTGCATCTTCAGTATGATCAGTATCTGGGAAAACTTTATCCCTTCAGTGACTCTCAAACCTGGTGTTTAGTAGTTACATAGCCCACTAGCTTTTTTTTCTCCACCTTATAAATTGATAACTGATTCAGATCCAAGAAATGGGATGATTGGTTGCTGTATTGTGGTGGTCACCAACAGACACTGGTGCTCTCCATCCATGACGCTCTAGGGACATGTTGAAGGCATTGGCTCAGAGAATAGCCTCCCTTGTGTTGACACAACAGTTAAAACCGAGAGATTTGTACTGTCGGCAGGAAAAGAAGGGCCCGAATATTTGTACGGAAAACCTTTTGAAGTGAATGGCAGTGTTCTGATAAATCTGTGCTTTGATGTCCTAATAAGCCACACAATACATAACCTTAGGTGCTGTTCCCTTGTAATTTTATGTACATAATATCAGTAGGTCCTTAGTTCCTCTGTAATCAAGGCAGATTTTTAGGACACAAGCTCTACACCAAGGTCTGGAGAGCAGGATGAGTGATATTTGGGGAATGCCAGCCAAGGCCGACGTTGTGTCTCTGTTTTTTGGAGTAAAGCTGTTTCACCATCACAGTATGGATGTGAGGAACTTGAAGAGGCCCTATGCGAAGCTACATCTCCGGTCTAAGCCAATAACCTTTTCCTCTTGCTGCAAACCTCTTGTCTATGGTCGAAAGAATCCTCACAGATATTTTTGCAGAATCTAAGAACAAGTTGAACAAGGCAGTATGCCGTAGGATAATGGTGTCTATCTCTGAATCTTTTATGAAATTATGCAAAACCAAATGCTTTGGTCTTTAAAGTAGTGTGGTCAATGGTCTTCTCCATCATGGAGTCCCTTATGCTGGTCATACACAGGAGCTGCAAGGAACACACAGATGCTGCCTCCATGGACCCTGAACGGTCTGGTTGGCCAATAGCCCTACTCTGAAAGCCATTGTTAAAGGACTGCATAGATGATCTGTGTTCATCTTGGACCCTTATAACAGTCATGACACATCCAACCATCCATCAATGATCTGACCTGCATACTCCTACTGGATGGGTTGGGGGGGGTGTAGAGTCGATCCTAGCAGGAAGACAATGTGGACACACCCTGGTCATCAGTGAATCACGGAGCACACACTTCATTGACTCTCACACTCCCATTCTTAGTCAATTGTCGTACATCAAGCAAGAATGGGAAAGAATTCCACCTCCAAAGCTTCTACAGTTAGTGTCCTCAGTTCCCAAACGCTTATTGAATGTTGTTAAACGGAAAGGTGGTGTAACACAGTGGTAAACATGCACCTGTCCCAGCCTTTTTGAACGTGTTGCGGGCATCAAATTCAAAATGAGTGAATATTTCCAAAAAAACAATAAAGTTTATCGGTTTGAACATTAGATATCTTGTCTTTGTAGTGTACTCAATTGAATGTAGGTTGAAAAGGATTTGCAAATCACTGTATTCTGTTTTTATTCACATTTTACACAATGTCCCAACTTCATTGGAATTGGGGTTTGTACATCTGAAGTTGAATCTTGCTGGGGTATTTCACAATCGGATTCTGAATGGTGCATTGCCCCCCATTTCCTCCGGTCTCTGATTGGCTTATTGCCTCACTTGATTTGCTCCGATTGGTCATCTCCTGTCCTCTCGGATTAGCAGACCCCTGTTGTGGGTTTCCCCTGATAGGTAAATCTGCAGTACCTGCTGATGGGCAGACCGCCTTACTTGGTTTTTCTCCGATTAGTGGATCTGGTGTTTTTGCTTTAGTGGCAGACCTCTTCACTGTGTTTTTTTCTGATTGGTAGATCTGCCATCTCTAATACTGGTGGGCCCCATCTCTCGGCTTGCTGTTATTGGTTGATCTGCCCCGCCCCCCGCCCCACTTGGTTGGGTCTAATCTGTTCATAGGCTGTCTCTACTCTCTGATTGGCAGACTCCCCTGACTTTGTTGGCTCTAATTGGTTGATCTGCCATCTCTGCTCTCTGATTGGCAGATCTTCATCACGGTGAATTGCCTGAGCACAGACTTCTCCTCTCAGAAGGGGGTGAAAGGCCTGCCCTTGATGATCCAGATCGACACCTACAGCTACAACAACCGCAGCAACAAGCCCCTCCACCGGGCCTACTGCCAAATCAAGGTCTTCTGTGACAAGGTAATCCCTGAGCACTGACTGCACCATTATATGACCCCTTCTCCCCCTCCCACAGGCTGACTCCTGGGCGATCCCTAAGCCTTCTCAAACAGGGGTGGGGTGCAGGTGGGACTGTGGTCTTTATAATGCCCTGGAATGAGTTGAACTGTTTGTACATGACTTCCTCTATCCACAAAAAAAAAAGAAAAAAAAAAAGCTAGTGGCCTCACATCAGTTTGTGTGAGTTCTCTGGCCATCTAGTGGTTCATTTGCTAATGTTCAGTTTTCAGAAATTCAGTGCTACAAACCAGATGACTCACCTTGTTTGCGTTGGAATGAATGAAAATAAGTTACTCAAAATGTGTTCATACTTTATATACTGCAAACATACTGTATTTGTACAGTATTGCTAGATAGATTTCTATTGCTCTTTAAAGAATTTATAAAATTTGTTCCCAGTTTAAATAACAGCAGCAGTCCCCTTTTATTTGAAAGCATTTGTGTGAAAAGCAGTGTCATACTGAGGATTTATATATACTTGGCGTCATTAAAAAAGGCCGGGTAACAAATAGATTTTTTGTAGGGGACGCATGCATGCATGTGTTGCTCACTTAGAAGGTGTCGAACGGTACTTGCGCTCACCCTCAGGCATCTCAAACCCCTCGTCTCTTGACCAGTTTGGGTTGCTGTACAGAATCTGTCACGTACAGGCTGTAACCATATGTGGTGCTATTGAGCTCCGGTAGTCACTTGTGGTTGCCCTAAGCGGGGTCGGCCAGTGACGGTGCCTGTGTTCCATTCTCGAACAGACAGGCCAGTGACGGTGATTGTTGACCAGTGACAGTGCAGATGACACGCTTCCTCTCCGCAGCTGAGACCTGCCTATAGCATGCCAATGGCTCTTTTTCTCTCTCCTGTGTTGGAAGCCATTTCATTTTCTTGATGACAAAGGATTTTTCATTTTTTAGCTCGCCGGGACGAATGTCCTCAGAGAGCTATTGCTATACCCTCTGCGTCGGCGTCCACGGACAGCAAGGTTACAGTTTTCCGGCGAGCGGTGTTGTCTTCTGACAACTCTTGTTTTTGGTTAGCTTCATGCAGGCTATTGATCACACCCAAAAGAACAAGTCAAGCATCACTGTACAAGTCAATGTTTGTTATTACTGAAGTGCTCGGCGCGTCCATGTAGCCTGTGTTGAGATTACAATATCACATGCTTTACTTTATTTCCACTCGTCTCTCACTGGAAACGCAATAAAAATGATTGATTCTTCAATTTGAAACAAATACAGTACAGTGGGGTGCAAAAATTTGGGCACCCCTGGTTTAAATGTCTATTACAATCTCCAAGTGATTGAAATCAAACCTGAACACTAAATTCTACAAAGTTAAACATGACACCTTTCTGCAAATTTAAAAGCAAGTTTTCTTTTTATTTGAATTTTTTGAGGTTTTAAATGGTAAGAAAGGAAAAAGGACCTGTGCAAAAGTGTGGGAACCCTTTTGGATTATTCTTTGTTACCTTTTAAGAAGATGATTACTAAGGCCCAGACCCAGGTGATTTACTCATTAGGGCTTCAATGAGTCAGGTGAATATAATTCCAGGGTTGAACTATATATTCTGAAGTAACTCCATCCCTTCTAAAGTATCCTACTGTGGTGGCTGTTGTGTCTGGTGTTAAAAACCATGTGTTCCTCTAAACAGTTGTCCAGGGATGTCAACATCAAGATAATTCACTTCCACCAACATGGAGAGGGCTGCAAAAACTCTCGCAACGTTTCAAACTACCCATTTCTACTGTCAGAAACATTGTAAGAAAATGGAAAATAAATGGAACAATTGAAGTCAAGGCAAGATCTGGAAGACCAAGAAAAATTTCAGATAGAATGGCCCGAGATCTGGTGAGAATTGCTCAGAAGAATCCACACATCATTGCAAAAGAGCTGCAAAAAACAGTAGCAGACACAGGTCTAGTTGTTTGCAGGACAACAATACAGCATACCTTAAACAACAAAGACCTACATGGCAGAGTTGCAAGAAAGAAGCCTTTCCTAGGACCTCAACACAATATTAAGCGTCTGAAGTATGCAAAAGAGGACCTTGAGAAACCTCAAGCCTATTGGAACAATGCGCTTTGGACTGAGGACACCAAAATTGAACTTTTTGGTCACAACCAAAGAAGGTTTGCTTGGAGAAAAAAGCGTGAAGCATTTGTAGAGAAGAACAGGTTGCCAACAGTTAAGCATGGAGGTGGATCCATTATGCTTTGGGGTTGTGTAACAGCTGGGGGCACAGGCAGTATTGTGCAGGTAGAAGGAAGAATGGATTCCACCAAATATCAAGACATTCTAGAGGCTAATGTTCAAAACTCAGTCCAGAAATTGAAGTTGAAGAGACGTTGGGGATTCCAGCAAGACAATGACCAGAAGCATACCTCAAAATCCACCATGAAGTACCACCAGGAAAGACAGATGAAGGTTTTGGAATGGCCATCACAGTCCCCAGACTTGAATATTATTGAAAATCTGTGGAGAGACCTCAAACATGCCGTGCATGCAAGAGGGCCGAAGAATATTTCTGAGCTCGAGGTGTTCTGTCAGGAAGAATGGGGAAAAATTCCAAAGACAAGAATTGAAAGACTCTGCTGCCTGAGGAGGAGTTACAAAGGACTAGCTGACAGGGGTCCCAAACTTTTGCACAAGGCCTTTTCCTTGCTTTATTATTTTGAAACTGTTAAAAGTTAAAAATAAAAATTATTCTTGCTTTAAAATGTGATGAAATGTGTCACGTTTAACTTAGTAGCATTCAGTGTTCAGGTTTGCTTTCAATTACTTGGAGATTAATTGTAACAGACATTTAAACCAGAGGTGCCCAAATTTTGCACTCCACTGTATATACTTCATCCGTGCAATTTTAATGGCACTAAATATTATTATTTGGGGGGTGGGTAGCGTAACACTGAAAAGCTGGAGCGCAGAGCAGCTGGTAATCTTGAGATGACCGCTGACCGCCTGTCCGTCTGTTTATGTGTACCAGGGAGCCGAGAGAAAGATCAGGGATGAGGAGAGGAAGCAGCTCCGCAAGAAGGTGAAAGGCCAGACCAGCGCCTCGCAGTTTACAAACGGTGAGGCCAGGTTGCTAACTCCTGCACAACACTGCTGTTCCCCACTTAGACTGCAGGAATATTTATGATCCGGTCATAACAGAACCCATTTAGTTTAATACCAGAGTGAAACAAAACTCAGAACCAACCGAGAAAGTAAGTAAGTGTGTGTGTGTGTGTGTGTGTGTGTGTGTGTGTGAGAGAGAGAGTGGGCACGTATGCGCATATTAAAGCATCTGTGTGTGAAAGCGATATTCCTGCGGACAGATCTGCCTACACGTTATCATTGTCAGATTTACATGAACCGGGGATTGATTGCCATAATGCTACCAGCATAATGGTGTGCGTGCAAACTGAGATCTGCTGGAAACTAACTCCACCTGAGGACATCCTTGCATAGCAGATTTATGGATTCATTGGGGTAGCCATTTTAAGTGACCTATTGTTTCTCCTCCTGATGGTGCAGGGAAAGATGGGGCCCCGGGGGTGGTGCCGCTGCTCAAGAAGTGTGACATCACCTACTTCAAAACTATGACGGATCTGGACGCTCAGCCAGTCCTCTTCATCCCAGACGTCCACTTCGGAAACCTGCAGAGGGCGGGGCAGGTGAGGTCACGCCTGGGCACTGCTTTCAGAAAAATGTCCACCTACCATCGACTGTACTTCTAGTAAATTTATGCTGTTTTAATTGGCGTATGTCAACTCCAATGATGCAAGTTTGGACGTAAATTGTAGGAGGTTAAACAAGGGGTATTTTACTCGGTTGTCGTGTAAATTTTGGAGTTAATTAATAAGGGAAGTGAAAACAAGGTAATTTGGGTGGGGAACAGGGCAGAAAAATTGAGAATAAGCAGCCCGTAGCTGCGACCTATCTGTGCGAGCTTCTGCAGTAGTGTTGCGCGTGAACATTCAGAAACTGTCTAGAAAACATACCGTGAATCTTCTTCGCAGTCATCGTGGTAAAACATGGCTGATAGATTAATCCAATATTTACATCTTTAAGTTTTCAAGAAAAGATGTTTATATTGTTTTTTTCCATCTTTAACAGCTTGAAAACTTTGGGTGTGCAAAAACATACCTTCCATAGTGTGCTTGTTGGAATAACCTTCATGTAAACCCACACACATACGCACTCGTGCGCATACACACACACACACACACACACACACACACACACACACACAAACACGCTGAACTGGATGTATCATGTCGACACTGTTCTGTGTTTTCAGGTGTTTGCCTTTAACACTGAGGAGCTGGAGAGAGAGGGGTGAGTATATTTATTGGTTCACACTGGAAAGAAAATGTCTGCTTGTTCCTGTATTGTGTTCTGACAAATGGTAGTGATACACAATAGCAACATTACGTTTTTAGATTTCAGGTTTGTTTTTTGTGTGGTAAAAATCTGCTTGCCCACTTGCCCAATTTTGATGGCACATGTAATTTTGGAGTAGCTGTATCTGATTGGCAGATGCTGTGTCATTTAAGATGGATTGGTCTCACTTGATTGGTTGACAGTGTAAAATGAATGTGGCCGTATGTTCTGATTGGGAATCTGACTGGGTTATTGTTGCAGGAGCATGGTAGTGAAGAGGATGTTTAGACCGGCAGAGGAAGAGTACTGCCCCCCACCAAAGCAGTGCAAAGGGGACATTCATAAGAGAGGTGAAAACTTCTATTGAATAGGCATGGGCAATACAAATGAATAAAATGACAACATTTCTTGAGTTGCTGAGAACAAAGTTTTTATTATTTTCCAATGATTTTTTGCAGGTAAGTACAGAAGACACAGACGAAGAGTTTGCCACAAGTCCAACGCCTTTACAGGAAAGGGTCTCAGAGCCACAGGGTCCCAAAAATGGCTGATTTCGGCATTTTTCAACAAAACCCATTGTGAAAAATGGGGGGTGAAGCCTGAGGGCATTTTCGAAAATGCAGTCTATTCAGAAATAAACTAGGCCAAATTATCCATTAGGGTACCCTAACAGAAATAATTGATGCTAAAGTCATCTACCCCTTTTCTGAAGAACAGCAGCGCCCGCTAGACCCTTTTTAATGGAAAATGCATTGAATTTCACCCAATTATGTTCAACAAACATTAGGTTTTGCATTGATATTAAAAAATGGTATGAATGGGTTGCCTGTGAAGTTTTTTTGGATCAATGGCCTGCAAAAATGTCAAAATTATCAGTGGGAGGGCAAACAGTAACGCTACTCGCCCATTACTATATAAAATTCAGTGAAGTCGCTGATGCCGGCAGTTGTTTGCCCTCCCACTGCTACGAAATGAATCAAACATTCCCCCTTCAATAACCCGTGGTGATTTAAAAAAAAAACTTTGCACTATTTTTTACTACGTCCATATACCCTTCTCCCATGATAGTTTCAATGAGCTACTGTGAATAATTCATAGTAAAACACAGTGACGTGCAGTCGGAGGTTAGTTTGGTGAGGCAGAAACCTCCCCTTTGCTTGATTAGCAATCAGACGATTAACTAGTTTAGTAAGACTATTCGGCAGAATGACGGGCCAGTTTAAGTTTCTGCGGCGTTATTACTCAGAAGGCTACATTGAACTGGAAATGCTCACGAAACTGCAGATTTGCGAGTACTTTCTTACAGGAAGCCAGAGACGTGCAGTGAGGTAAGGCAGTCACCCTAACTTTTATCACAGGATTTTGTGAACCTGTTCCCTCATACTATTCCTGATTGACAATCAAAACATTAAGACCAAGCCTATAGGAAGCCCGTATACTGATAGAGGAGATAATGACAAAAAGATTCATTCACATATACCCTTTAATTTGAGACTGCAAGGATGGAAATCTGAATAATCAATTAGGAAAAATTCTCGGTTCTCGGTAATTCTGTATATCGTTTAAACATTTTGTTAATCGTATTATGAAAGAAGACTGAAAATAAGCGTCCGCTTTTTGTTTGGGTGTAAAAGCGCGTATTTAAAGGAGAATACATTGTATATTGATTAAGCATTGAACTCTGCGTAAGTCGAACTGTTTTAATATTTGTTGATGACATTGCTTTGGCTTCCTGGAAGCAAGTACGCGCAAATCTGCTGTCTAGTGAGCATTTCAGGTTCGATGTACTGAGTAATAACGCCGCGGAAACTTAAACTGGCCCGTCACTCTGCCGAATAGTCTTACTAAACTAGTTAATCGTCTGATTGCTCATCAGGCAATAGGGAAGGATTCTGCCTCACCAAACTAACCTCCGACCGCACGTCACTGGTAAAACAATTCATTTCACACACTGACAAAATCTGGTTGAGCATCACAGCGCTGGCGTCCAACCAGTTGAAGTGGAGATAGCACTAATTGTGACCGCTGAGCTTCAAAGGCCTGGCGCCGGTTTATTCCTTGGTATATTTTACTGAAACTTCACAAATAGGGTCACAGGATATCCTGTCAACAAACTATGTAGGGTAGAGTAAAAATACGCTCACCTTTCTTGCTATTGTTGAGGAGAAATCATGGCGAACTCGCAACGAACTTCACCAACTTCTGTCGAACTTATTTCACATCCCCTGGAGGTCTAGCCTGGACGAACAGACTCGTAAATTCTCAAATTAGATAGCTGTAAGCCAATCAGGGCCGTAGCTGGGATATCACGTCGGCGCGGGCTATTTGAAATCTACCTCCTAAATGGATATTTTTGCCACGCCGTGCACTTGAAAATTTGTAAACACGGCGCAAATTGAGGTCACGCATTCATCCAACGGGCGAACAATAGCTCTGTTCAAATCGCGTTTTAGGCCGTAATACGCGGAGTTCATGTATGAAATGCGGGTATCCTATTGAAAAGGTTACTTTTAATCAAACCGTGGTGTTCTTTTTGTATGAAAATGGTATTTACATCATTTTTTATAAGTTTTCTGTGGCTTGTTTACCACCCCAGTTCAGCTGTTACGCATTGCATTAGAGTTTATGCAGAGCGTTGCCCATGCCTATATTGAATATTCTCTATTTATGTCACATCATATTCAGCAATGCAAGACTGCTATTGAAATAGATTTGTGACTAAGTGTAAACAGAGCATGGGTGCGTCTATATTCAAACATGCATCCTCCTTCCCTCCACTTGAACAAGAGAAGGAGATGGGTAGAGAAAAGGAGGCATTTTTTTTAAATACTGGGAGGCACCCACTGCGTCGTCATCTCTCCAGGAAGTGACTTGAAAATCATTCCAGGAGGTGATGTCACAGTTCCCGAGCTGGGTTGTGCAGTGTTCAAGCTGCGTGAACATCATCTCTTCTGAGGAGCGTACACAGTGTGGCTTTTGTACTTCAGGAGGAAGGACGGCGCGTTGCTCACACAAATGTTTCCCATTCGCAGTGCTTCTGTATGTGAGGAGGGAGTCGGACGAGGTGTTTGACGCGTTGATGCTGAAATCCCCGACCTTAAAGGGACTCATGGATGCGGTGAGCGTTGTTCCTGTGAGGATGGACTGAAAATTCCTTAGATGTGCTGGATGTGTTTGATAGATTGCCAAGTATGATATTGTCATGGATGTTGGACTGCGAGCTAAATCTGTATGCCTTCACAGATATCAGAAAAATATGCAGTGCCTGTAGAGAGGATGGCTAAAATCTACAAGAAAAGCAGAAAAGGGTAAGTAGGGAAAGAAAAAATGGGTGTGTGAAGAATTACAGTGGGTCTTTGACAGTGTTGAATGTGTGTTGAGTGTATTTTGGTAATTATATCCCCGAAATACGAGTTTCGGAGATATCATGGTTTCGCCCCACCCGCCGCCTCCACCGCGTCCACAGATTTTAGCCATTAGCGCGATAACTCACAAAATACTTTACATTGGCTTCTCATTTTTAGCGTATGGGTAGATATGGTAGAGAGGATGAACTGATTAGATTTTGGGCAAGTATGCGCTCCTAAGTTTGCCACCAGGTGGCGCTATATATTGAAAAAATCTGTTTTTTGACCATATCTCTGGAACAATTACTTACACAGACCTCAAATTTGCCTCATATTGTAGGTCTAGTAAAGGGGAATCTAATTAAGGGGGCTTCGAGGATTGGGGAATTTCGGGGATATACCCCTTGCTGTCGGCCGCCGACAGCGTAGGCCTAGTTTTACTATGAGGATCATTGTCTGTGTGTGTGTGTGTGTGTGTGTGTGTACTATGTACAACCCTGGAAGAAGTTTAGAGACTCCCCTCCTCCAAAATTTTAAGAATCCAGGTATTGCCACTATATGTGATTTATTGAACCAATTCAGTGCACAAACATGACTATTTATTCAAAGTTATAACAACACTGTGTGCATTTAGTATTTTGAGCAGTTGAAGTTCACACCTATGGCTAAAATTAAAATTGTTCATGAAAGAATATTTTTGAAATATTAAGTTGGATTTTACGCAGACTGATGGCGAACAATAAACTGATTTGGTCTTTTACGTCATGTGTGGCTGTGTGTGTCCGTAAAACATGTCCGAACACCCTTGTTTTCCAGGATCTTGGTCAATATGGACGATAACATCATAGAGCACTATTCCAATGAGGACACCTTCATCCTCAGCATTGACAGCTTCGCGGATGCCTACAAAATCACGCTAGCTGAAATCTGACAAACTCGACAGCGGAGGACTGGAGGACGCAGCACTCTTCCAGCTCTGTCCTCAAACAGGGACTCTGAGCCTGGAAACTGTGGATTGGTTACTGCGAGAGGAATTCTTCTCTCACAGCCCAGCAGACATCCTCAGGAGGAAAGGGACCTAATTTCTCGACTCAGTCCTGTCCAGCAACTTCCTTAAATCTCCCTGTGAATACAGTCATGTCCTGTGCACTCCATCAGTGAGGAAATGGACTGATTCTGTTTTTGCAATCCTCCTGGCCAGTATACTATGCTACTAGTGAAATGTACTTAATCTGTAAATACAGTACTGTCCAATAGACTATAGTACTAGAGCAGAGCTATTCAACCTTTTCCAGAACAGGCCGGTGTGGGTGCAGACTTTCATTCCGACCAAGCACTTACACACCTGAAAGCACTAATCCACCCTAAGAGTCTTTGCTAAAGAGCTTGATTAGTAGTATCAGGTGTGTAAGTGCTTGGTTGGAATGAAAGCCTGTGCCCACACCTGCCCTTGCAGGATAATGTTGAATAGCCCTGTACTTGAGGAATGGACATACCCTGTAAATACATATAGATGTGTAATACATATACAGTTCTCTGCTGGAGAACTAAAAGAAACAATAATTTATGGCATCACTCTGTTTTGGATCCAGGAAGGCGGCTATTATATTTCACAGAAAATGTCATTGCCCTACCCAGGGCTGCCGTTGCAGTTTTTAACCTGGAAAATAATGCAGAACAACAGACCCTACAGTTGTGATCCAACATCGCCCTCTAGGGGTAAGAAGCAGAACTTCTGCAATGGATATATCGAGCAATGATTTTAGGTCGACACACCGGACTTGGAAGGATGGGTGTGGTACGAGTTGATATGACAGCAGCATCTGAATGAGATCACAGACCCTGCCTTTGCAGCTGTAGTCCTGAGATTTTGGACTAAAATGTATTCCATTTTGGTATCACTTAAAAGGTCCATTTCCTTGCAAAACAGCTTTTCCATTAATGTGTTTTCCTCTGCCAAGTATGGCTTTCATACTAAATTAATTCTGTTGTAAAAAAAATACATTCTTAGGTGATGTACAGTTTGTTTTATAATTTTTTAATGCTCATACTGTAAAGTGTGTGTCAGTGGTGTGCTGTAAAAATGCATAATGAAATTGTGTTCCACTGTGGGTGTTTACTTTGTGTGTGTGTGTGTGTGTGTGTGTGTGAATGAGTGTGTGCATAGTATGTGCACTGTATGAGTTGAACAGTGAAAAACCCCATCATCATGCAGCCTACACCTTAAATGGTATATTCAAAAGGTGACAAGGTTAGTGATTATGCAGCTGCAAGGTTATTTCCTTGTACAAACTAGCATGTCGGGCATGTAATATGACCATATTTATTTAAAAAATAGCAGTCGATCCTGGGGCCCATGTTACACATAGCCCTTTCATCATTTCCCACATGAGGCTGTAGTCATTAGTGAGGCCTGGTTCCTCATATGGACTTCCTTTTTTTTTTTTTTGGAGATTTCTGCTCAGGTGATTGGCTCAGGTCAGCGCTACTCTGCTGCTAGCTTTTACACTGTGAAGAGGAGCCTGAATTGGGTCCTGTCACTGGCAGTAAAATGACCCAGTTCTACCACCATCTTCCCTACTGCTGATATTCTCCCTGCTGACATCCTACAGGAAGCCATCAAAGATTGATTTACTCGCACGCGGTTGACCCAAATCATGAAGCAGCGCACTCGGCGACGATCGCGTGCTGCTAAGTCGGCTGCCACGGCTGGGCGTTTAACCCTTCAGGGCGCGAGATCATAAACGAAATGCGAATAGGCTGTTCTTCACTGAACATTTTCATCATGCTGATGTGACGATAACAACTGGTAAATGAAAGCAGTGGACTTCCAGAATGCTGGCATTCCAAAAAAAAAGAAAAGAAAACAAACCGTGTTTGATTGGGTCAAACCAGGGAAAGAGAAGGTCCAAGTTAGGAAGAGCTTCCAGAAGAGGAAGTGATTCCAGTCACATCAGTGCGGCGCAGAGGTGCAGTGGGTAGCGCTGCCGCCTCACAGCAAGAAAAAGTCATGGGTTCGAATATGGCCTGGGGCCTTTCTGTGCGGAGTTTGCAAGTTCCTCGTGTTGGCGTTGGTTTCCTCCTACAGTGTGAGAGAATGATGTGTGATCCCTGTGATGGATTGGCGGACTTGTTCAGGGTGCACTCCAGCCTCAAGCCAGTCGGTGATCCCTATTGGTCTGTGGCACTTAAAAAGACAAAGTAGTACTCCTCGTATTTACAAGAAATATCAGTTTCTGGTATACCAGAAGGTGCCAAAAAAAACATTTCTCATTTGTCTCCTAGAATTGTGTAGTTCTGGTATTCAAGGACTGACAATACACTGAAGAATTAACAGTCATTTTTTTCCCCAACAGCTGTTGAAGTCTTGGGATAGATTTAACTGTTCCTTTTGTTCTTTCTATTCAAAGTTGCCATTGCAGTGGGACTCATCCTTTGCACAATTTTATAATAATAATATGAAATGACAAACAATAAGCAGATTAAAGCGGGAATTTCTTGCATGCTAGAATTGTTCCTACAAAACATTTCTCGTAAATGAGCTGCCCCAGAGCCCATGCATATTGTACACCTTTTTTTTTCAAGCTTATAAAGACACAACAAGCCTCTTCAGTTTATAGCTGCTTGAAAAGACAAGTTTGAAAAAATCATGTGCAAGTCACTTTATCAGTGTCTCAAATATACACTGATCAGCCACAACAATAAATCCACCTGCCTAATATTATGTAGGTCCCCCTCGTTGCATCAAAACCACTCCATGAATCTGATGTCCACTTGCATTCCTGGACCCAGAGTTTTCAAGCAGAACATTTCCCAGTGTAGCACACTCCCATCACCTGTCTTCCTCTCGCAGTGCATCCTGGTCCATCTCTTCCCCAGGTAAATTATGCACACGTACCTCTCTGATGCACATGTTGCAAAATAAAACGGGACTTGCTGCACTAGGCGACCTTCTTCGGTTGCTTCAAGGTCGAGAGGTCTGACGCTCATGTGCCCATTGTAAGTACTTTCAGAGTTGGAACAGGGTTAGAAAGGTCAGACCAGTCTGGCACTACAAAGCGCTGATGAAGAAAGGTGATGGTGGATTGTGTGTTGTGATACATTTCTAATATAAATATCATTAAAATTATCTGCGTCCTGTGCAACAGGAGCCCTTCTGTTGGTTCAGACCAGGCAGGACGGCATCAGTCGCCCTTATGTATTGAGTAGGGTGCAACACCCCATCACGGGTTA
The DNA here is from genome assembly GCA_029692085.1 of Gymnothorax javanicus. NCBI lineage: Eukaryota > Metazoa > Chordata > Actinopteri > Anguilliformes > Muraenidae > Gymnothorax > Gymnothorax javanicus. Next base: position 117,797,100 of record CM056197.1, on the reverse strand, counting down.
TAGTTCGTCCTTCCTTGGACCACTATTGATGGGCAGTTGCCTCAGCTGTCTGGGAAAACTGCAGAAGCCTAGTCACTTAAGAGGTGCTCTGACGCTCCTATACAGCTATTACAATTTGTCAAAGCCTTGTCAAAGTCGCACAGGTCCTGTTCTTCCCACATCCAACACGTTGACGATGAAAACAGACTATTCGCTTGCCATCTAAGGTCTGTCTGCCAACCATGATTTGCACCCTTGTGACGAGATAATCAATGTTGTTTGCTTCATCTGTAAGTGGTTTTAATGTTTTGGCTAATTGATGTCTGATGCCTCATTCTCATTTCTCAGCGGCTCTATACTTGATTCCCAGACGGAAGGTGGGCGGGGATGGAGAGGGAAGGCGCGAGGGTGGTGGAGTGGGAGAGTTGGTAGGCTCCCTCAGGGGTCTAGGTGGTGTCTAGTGAATCAGGGATAACGCACTCCGTTGAACCACCCCCCATCCCCCGGGCGAACTGAGGCGGCGACACGCCCCAGTTACCGCGGGAAAAATTCTCGGCATCCGCTACAAAGGCTGCGGCAGTGCGGCTGAATTGGGCTGTAGCACGAAAGGTGTGTGCGGCTGCGGACGAACTGGGCTGTCGCACAGAAGGTGTGTGAGGCTAAACTGGGCTGTGGCTCGGAGGAAGTCTGCGGCTGAGCTGGGCTGTGGCACGGAAATTGTGTGAGGCTTAACTGGGCTGTGGCTCAGCGGGTGTGTGCGGCTGCGGCTGAACTGGGCTGTGGCACGGAAGGTGTGTGCAGACGCAAACCGCGTGAGCGATTCGCCATCGCAGTCGGTCGCTTGCTTCCCGACACCTCAGCTTTCACATCAGGAAACGGAGAAGATTCTCTGTTATAACGGTGTTCACGCCACTGGATGAAACATTGTGCAGGCTAATCTCTAAAACTGATACGTTAGTATTGCTCACCACTGAAAGGTTTACGTTACTCCATTTTTCATTTTAAGGGTAAAAGAATTATAACCTCGAATCTCCATTTCAGCGATGATATCGATTCGCTAATAAAACTTAATATTTGCGTCCATAGCACTGAATCAAATGTTGATATCTCTCAAATTGATCATTTTGTTTATCATTTGTTCGAGGAAAAAAAAAACACGTCGATTTTACATAGTTTAGCATGCCCATAAGCTTCTCTCCTTGCGCATAACACAGATCTTATCACTTGGGCTACTTAAATGTCGATCTCGGTTCTATTACTGTTGAAACACGGAAAAGGGTGGGCTACGCCAGCCTTGATGGAAGAGCAGGACATTCTGTACCTCAGCGAAATCTGTATCTGTATCTCAGCGAGAAAACCCCTTTTATTTTTGTGATTGGTGATAAAAGAGCACGTATCCCTGGAATTGAAGCAGAATAATTGGGTTACATGATGTGCAAGATTGCAAGTCTCTTGAGTGCGGCATAGGCTTACCCTAAAGACCGGAACTCGTCTCGTATTTGAGGACAAATGAAATGAATTATTCCCGCGAATCCTATCTGCGGTCAGAGGCCCAGAATACATATCGTTTCTTTGATGGTGAAAACATTGAGGTGACCATGCTTGGCGATTTCAGTTCCTCTTCACCGGGTTTCCTACTTGAAAAACCAAAAATCTGAAGGAAAATATTCCGGTGTTTCAAATGTTAAAACGTTTGGTAACAAGGACTTATTTACATGCAAACATAAAAAATTAAAAAATAAATAAAAACCCGAGTTCAATAAATGCTTATAACTGTTATCGCCAGTACAGCTTGCAACAAAAGAGAATTAGTTTGTAATTAGTTCTATGACATTGTACTTATTCCTAAGTTATAAATTAAATGTTTTTCATGATAAAGTTGAAGCTTGTGAGAAAATGGTCTTCTTTTTGATGTTTCAGAGCAAGGAGGCTCAACGAAGCCTCCTTGATGCTTCCTTGAAAGCCAAAAAAAAAAAAAAAAAAAAAAAATCAGCATTACTACTTATCTTGATACGGGACAGGGAGGTTAATTGGAACAGATTTCACAAAAATGCTTATTTTCTCAAAATATTGTTATATTGAAAATTCTACTGCATGTTATTTTTATACATATCTATGTGTACAACAATCTCACCAATAATGTTCAGCACTGTTCAAAGAGGTTCATAAAAAAATAAGTCTTTATGATATGAGTCAACAGTGGGGTGAGTTGGAGTGAAGGGAAAATCATGAATTTTCTTGACATATGGGGCTCTAATTTCTTGGCGCAGCGCAGGGTGGCGCAGCGTGGCGTAGCGTGGCGCAGCCCACGCAGTGGTAATTTCGTCCGGTGCAGCCCGCGCAGTGGTAATTAAATGTCTTGATTGCAACACCCTGCGCAACCACTTTGGCAATTTGGTAGAAGGACGTGCGCCGAGATGGGTGTGGCGGCGTAGCAGGGGGAGGGGTCACATATTCATCAAGACGCAGTGACAATTTCGTAGGAAAAGTCTCCGCTGAAGTTGCGCAGAAAACTCGCCAGCTCCAACCTGGGGCCTCATTTATCATTGTGGATACACCTTTTTTTTACACCCTTTCCCCCCCGTTTTGTGCGTATGCACTTTCTTTTTTTTCTCCCAAATTTGGGATCTATCAAACCCAAACCTGACGGGAAAAAGTGCGGACATTTACATCCATTTTGACCATGGCGTACCGTGATTTACACCCTTTTTGAAGAACAGGAGGAATTGGCGACGCAGCTGCGAGGGAGAGAGGAGCGCGGATTATAGCCTATTTAAAACAACAATCAAAGCCGCAGCAATGTCCGGTTTTCTTAATGTAATTGGAGCCATTGACTGCACTCACATCATGATTTGGGCACCATCGGTGAATGAATTCGTATATGTGAATCGCAAAAATGTGCATACGATCAATACCCAAATCATATGTGACGCCGACATGCACATAACGAATGTAGTGGCTCGGTGGCCTGGCTCTACACGATTCATTCATCCTGACGCACTGCAATGTGGGGGGCTAGACTGGGGGCAGGCGCTGCGCGTGACGGCTGGCCTCTTGGTGAGTGCATGTAGGCTACACAGTATACTCATTCATTGAAAGCTGCTGCTTATAATCATCAATTCAAGGCTGATACTCACCAGTGGCGTTGCACAATATTTTGGGGCCCCCCTGCAGGTTAGAGTCTGGGGCCCCTCCCTCAGCCCTATCTAAAACAATAATAGAGTGACATGGAATAGACATTGTGGCCACTTAATGCTTTAAAAAATATTTGTTTTTCAGGCATCACAAATTTTAACAAGTGGCTTTTCTTTGTAACATTAATGAATTGTAGAATATTCGTATCATTTAAGTTCACACAACGGAACGATTTAAACAACATTCTGTACAAAAGAAAAGTGGCCAAAAAAAAGAAAAAAAAAAGAAGGACCAAGGGTCCTGCAGCTTACCAGCAAGCAATCTTATAGTAATGATACAACTCATGAAATTTTCATGTGATATTTGACCTTCAAATCATTGTCAATGTCACTAAATGAAGGTTCACACACATTTATAAGACTTCATATGTCTGTAATACAATCCTAAGAAAATCTAAACCTCTGAAGCGGTTTTGGTAATACAGTTGTACAAGTAATTGAAATTTTAACGTCAATTGTGAACTTTAAAGGTCACAGAAGGTCAAGTTGAGGTCACCAAATAGATTTCTTATAAAACTTTATGTCTATCATACAAACCTTGGCTCTGTGACCATTTTGGTGATACAAGTCATTGTACCCAGACAGCCAGCGACTTTGGCCCAGAGTCGCGCCAGCACCACTTTGCTGTCTGGGTAATTTCACTATGTCAAGTGTGACCTTTGAATGTCACTGAATGAAAGTTCATATGTGACTTCGTAGATGTCAGTAACACAAACCTAGGCCCTAGGTAAGTAGGTTTGAATAGCTTTTACCCCTTCATAAATGAAATCATCATTTAAAAACTGCATTTTGTATTTACTCGGGTTGTCTTTGTCTTATATTAAAATTAGTTTGATGATCTGAAACATTCAAGTGTGACAAATATGCAAAAAAAAAAAAAATCAGGAAGGGGGCAAACACTTTTTCACTGCACTATATATATTTACTAATTTTTGTAACCAGTCATGATTAATTTTGCTTGCTAACTGACCAGTGACAGCATCAGGTGGCGATTTCGCTGGTGCCGCTGCTGTTGCCTCACTTGCAGGCGGCTGGTTAGCTGGCAATGTTCCCGCCAAAGTTGCCGATTGCGGCTCATTAGCAGCCCCCGGATTTTCGGTCGCTACTGCTGATGGGTTTTCAGTCTCGTCGTCCCTGCTTGAAGCTTTAAAATATCCCGTCAGTCTAGGGATTTTTTTTCAAAAGCTGTGACTCCCGTTGCAGCTTCTCCCGTTGATTTTTCCGTTTCTGCGCTCCGCTGTCGCATCTTTTACCGGACTTTTTTTTTTTTTTTTTTTTGCTACTTTATTCTTCGTTTCAGATTTTAAACTCTGGCTATGTGAATATTTCAAGTGCAACAACTCATTCATTTTATTGGACAATAAAGCCAAGCACGCGCATCATCTATTAACCAATCACAATGGCTTTTATTTTTTAAAGATATTTTAATATCCCCGCCCAGCTTAAGATCCTTTATACACAAATATACAAAGCAATCCGAGCGCTTTTCAAACATTACTAGTGTTTCTCCCGATGGATTGTATGATCCCGAGCTTTGTCAGCTTGCTACGGAGGTAGTTACATGAAAACCATAGTTATCCTTGAACTGTCAGCTTGTTTTTCACGTAGGTCTGTGTGGCTAGCTTGCTTCTAAAGTCTATCAGATAGCTTGCTAGCAAAACTAGCTAGCGAGTTCATAAAATTATTCGCGATCCAGTCGAAACTCGATTAAACCAATACAGTAATGCAAACGATGTTTGCTTTGTGTTTCTTGCTCCGATGAAGGATGCTGCACTAACGTTACTAGTCAGCTAGCTAGCTTCCTACAGAGCTGCATGGATACAGCATCGTTTACTGTGGGTACACAAAGAGCTGCCGATTCTATTCATTTTCAATGGACACCGGACGCTTTGCAGCATAAGCAGCGCTAAACGCCGGTGTCCATTGAAAATGAATAGAATCGGCAGCATTTGCAGCTCTTGGTGTGTACCCACAGTTTGTAGCTGTTTCTCATAGCTTTATTTCATCAGTGCTTATGCTTGCAAAGTTTGTTCTGTATTTTTGGCTTAGAAGGGTACTGCACTAACGTTACTCACCAGCCAACTGACATAATTTTTTTGGACAAAATGCGTCGTTAATTATGGTAAAAATTAAAACGTGCAACTATTCCACCTGTCTCGAAGCATGAGGCAAAGCTACTCGGCTCGACTGTAACGGGGCTGGGCTGTTTGTCCGCTGTCTGCCTGGACTCATAGCTGAGCGGCGGGTTGTAAACGTTGGCCGGGTCTGGTGGTGAGCCAGCTGGCTCGGCTGTAAAGGGATTGGGGGCCTGACTGCGCTGTCTGCTTGGACTCGGAGCTAACCCAGGGGTTAGCGGTGGCCGGCCAGGGTGAAGAGCTTACTGCCGATGCATCTGCAGCGGCGTTAGATTCTACCTTTGCTACCTGCTGGTACAGTGATGTTATTATTGGTAGCTTGGCCCTCTCCTGTTCGGCTTTCGCTATCATTTTGTTTAATTTTAATAGCACTTGGGTATTTGCGCTTCATGTTACTTCCTGCTTTGTTTTGGGTGCTGCCCGACCAGCCAATGAGCATTGGCAAAGATGATGAACAGCCGGCAAGCCCTATCGCAGATGAGCAAAAAAATATTGGAACGATAAACAAGGCGAATTCATGAACATGGACTGTATATAAAAATTATATATTAATTATATATTATCTTTTATATACAGTCTATGGGGCAGCAATAACAACATCGAGCGGACGGGGCCCGCCCTCTGCGCCCTGCTCCCATTGGCGGAAACCCAAGTAGATAGAAAATGTAAAGGGAAAAAAAAAAAAAATCAAGTAGGAAAATCAAGTAGGGCCCCCTGAACTGCGGGGACCCCCCGCACCGCGGGGGCGGCCGCTACGCCTGTGATTCTCACCCCATCGTTGTGACTTACAAGTGATAGTGGCTACTTCCTGAGGGAGTAGCTGCTAATTACCATCCCGGATTCATAGAGTGGCCAGGAAACCCAGTATAATAATGTTCCTGCCCGTGCGCGCTGCGTCGTGGAGCGCGCCATCGGGCTCCTGAAAGGCCGTTGGCGCTGCCTGGATGCGTAGGGTGGTAGGCTCCACTACCACCCGAAAAAGGTCTGCAGAATCATCTGGACCTGTGCCATCCTGCGCAATGTGGCAGTGAGGCGTGGGGTTGCGTTGCCGCCAGGCCTCCCTCCTCCCTAGCATGTGGACCCGGACCCACAGTCCCCTCCCCGTCATGAGGGTTTTCAACGGGGACTAAGGACACGAGCTGCGGTGATGCAGCGGTTGTGAAGCCGCCCCCCCCTCTTGTTGAGCTAAAATGTGTGTATAGCCTACGAGTTTCTCAGTGTCAGGCTTGCAAGGTTGTGTTTAGTTTTCAGTATTGCAAGAACCTCATATTTCATTCCTTGTACATTTGATGTCCACAGGTTGAGACAGAAATAAATTCATGTATATCAAACACGACATTGTAATTTTTGTCCCTCTATGCAACTGAAACAAAACACACACCCACTGCATTTGACAAAAGATTCGACTCGAAGGTTCTTTTTTTTAATTGCCTCTGTAAGACTTGTGACCGCAGCACAAGGTTTTACGCTTGTTGGTGTGGCCGGGGCTGTGGCTGATTAGATGAGATTGTTTTAATTTCCGGAGGAGAAATTGTCTGCTCCAACATTATGAGTTCATTTCTGTTGTGATTCTCTACGTGTTCTTAGTTATATGTTCTTGTTCCTAAATAAACCACAAGACGAAGTGATCATACAGAATTAGTGCAAATACCTGCCGAAGAGGACTTTTTTCCTCACCTGCACCTCACTAACAAGCACGTGCATCTCACTCTCTGAGAAGTTTCGCTTCTTTCCGCGTTTCCCATCCATGCTTCACCGTCTTCTTCTGACGTCACTCCACAAATCCCCAGAGCGCACATGGCTACTTTACATGCAAGTGCTTATTTGCATTGATCATATATGGTTGTGTCTGGGCGTGTAGAGGGCGGGATATGAGGCGTGTTCACGTCCGCACTTTTCTTGGGTCCGGTGAGATTTATCAATGGAAATTGCGGAGAGTTGTGCGTACGCACAGTTTGATAGATCTGAAAAGGGTGTATATATTTTGGGTGTACGCTATTTTTGGCTTTTCGCCGTACGTTAAAATTTAGTAGCACTTTTACACCCTTTTTGATAAATGAGGCCCCTGGTTTACTTTCTGTGCAGTGGTAATTTGGCTGACCGGCGCACAGTGCGCACACGTCACCGAAACCTCACAGGCAGGTTTCCAGAATGTCAGGCTCATTTCAATGCAATAAATAATTACAGCAACCACTATTTAATGTAACTATCTGAATCAGGACATAAATTATAGTATCTATATCGATTGTCCTGATGTCAGATTAAAGGCGGTTGGCACGCGTAATGGAAACTCGACCTGGCTTAATCAACGCAGCTGAATCTGTGATGCAAACTAACGACTTCACATCTTTCTCAACCAACCACAAACTGCCTGCGTTCTATGCTCAGTCAAGCCGCTTGCACAGTGGATGCGAAATGAATTTTTCGCACGACTGATTACAGTCAAAGTCAATGCAAAGACATGAATACATGCGTGTATTCGCGACTTTGCATTGACTTTGGATGTACGCAGTGTCTACGTGTCAGAAAGTCGGACAGGGTTTTAATATATCTCAGTGTCCGACAGTCGATTATTGTTTTTAATTTCTTCAAATCTACTGAATATTTTAGATATTAAACGTGAATGTTTTGATAAGAGGGCTCAGTTCTTCAAGATGAGAACCGAGAATTTCAATCAATGTTTCTTTTTATTCGTCTGTTTTCTTCCGTTGAAGATAGACAACAGTCTTTATTCGGTCTCTCTTTTGAAAATTAGTCAGATGGATCGAACAGATTCACGTTCTATTTCCACACCAGAGATAAAATAGTGCTTGTAGTCAATGAGCAAATCAATTCCATGACCATTGACATTGTGAATTAAATATCGCATGCACGATGAAGACTGTCCGACGCGAAATGAAAAATACTCCATGTCCGGCAGCCAGTAAAAAGTAAAAGTAGGGGAGCGCCGGTGCGAAAGTAACTCTGGACGAAAGTAACACGGCGATTTACTCACAGCCATCCGCACTCCGATGTGTCATACTAGGTCAGCATGTGCAGCTCGCGCCCCTCTCCAGAACCGCGAACATTCTTGAGGGGTCCAGTCTTCCTCGCGGCACAAGACCGAGAAGACTGTTTTCCACAGCGGTGAGTAATTTCAGACAAATGCTAAACTTTTTCGATTTAAAGATTGTCTTTATCGCTCCATGTGTCATATTTATGATGAAATGATCGGTGATTTAGTTCCGCAACATATGGTGCAGTTTGAAATGTCAGAATTTTTCCACTTTGGAAGTAATCCTCGTTCAAATGTCAGGAGTCACCGTCGGGACTGAAGTAGCAACAGTCACGTTCGTCCCTCTCTGCTAATGCGGCCGCATTTTGTGTTTTAAAGCTCCATAAAAATGTATGTTATGTTTCACAGAAAATGCCCAGAGTTAGGGTCAGAACTACCCAGAGAGGAACGGTTGATCCGGAGGTTTACGCAAGGGCCTTTTTTGATGTCCGAAGAGGCGATAGTATAAGGAGGGTAGCAGCGGTGCATGGCGTTTGTCATGTCACCCTGTTCAGGTACTGCAAGAGGAGGGCAGAGGCAAGAGGGCAGCAGACCAGGGCCCCGGGGTACAGGGCTCACAACAAAGTCTTCACAGAAGAACAGGAGAAGAGACTGCAGGCATATATAAAGAGAGCAGCCAATATATATTTTGGCCTGAGTCCTAAAGAGGTGCGAGTAACACCGCAGACAGAGCTACACCACTACCGCCATATAGCAAGCACCTCCGCTCCGGATCTGCCACAGCTTTGAGCCGGATCAGCTGGAGCCGGGGCAGATCCGGGGCAGATCCGGAGCGGAGGTGCTTGCTATCTGGGAATTAACCTCTTTTTTATGCTTTTTTAGGTGCGAAAGTTTGCAAATGAGCTGGCCGAAAATATTAGCCTCAAAACTCCATGTTCATGGAAGAAAAACCAGATGGCAGGGAAGGATTGGCTCACCTCCTTCCTCGAGCGCAACAGAACCCTGTCCATCTGTCAACCTCAAGCCACCAGCATGTCCCGTTCCACCAGCTTCAACAAGACCAACGTGACCGCGTTTTTTAACAACCTAAAGACTGTCCTCACCCGCTATAATTTTGAGGCAAATGATATCTGGAACATGGATGAAACAGGTAAAAATTTATACTTGGATGATAATTTTAAAAGCACCAGTGATTTGCACCAGCAATAATTCATTTCACTGATTATTTCAGGTACCACAACGGTTCAAGTGCCAGACAAAGTCATTGCCACCAAGGGCCAGCGCCAGGTCGGTGCTGTGACCTCCGGGGAAAGAGGGACATTGGTGACCGTTGCCTTTGCTGCCAACTCACAAGGCAACTTTGTTCCCCCTTACTTTATCTTCCCAAGGAAGAAGTTCCATGACCACTTCATCCAGGATGGTCCCCCTGGCTCCACTGGTTCTGCCAATGGATTGGGGTGGATGGAAGAGACAGATTTTTTGGCCTTTTTACAGCATTTTGCAAGACACACCCGCGTGACCCCGGAGTCCAAGTTGCTGCTACTCTTAGACAATCATGCATCACACCTCTCCGTGGTAGCTATTGACTTTTGCAAGTCACAGGGCATTGTACTCCTGTCATTTCCACCCCACTGCTCCCACCGTCTTCAGCCGCTAGACCGAAGCATTTTTGGCCCTCTGAAGCACTACATTAACAGTGCAGCAGACAATTGGATCTTGGATGAACCCTGGAAGAACTTCGACCATCTACAACATCCGAGTCTTGTGGCTAAAGCTCTGCCTCAAGCTGCGACATCAAGCAGCATTTCGTCTGGGTTCGAGTGTACGGTATCTGGTCCTTGAATCCAGACATTTTCAGTGAGGAAGACTTTGCTCCAGCTTATGTGACCGACCGTCCTGCACCAGCACCAGCTCCATCCCCAGTGCCAGGGCCAGGTCCATCACCAGCGACCCCTTCATCACCAGCGCCAGCTCCATCGCCAAGCGCATACCATCTATCCAGGTATGCTAGTGGTTCCAGGAACATCTAGTGGCACGCCAGTACAGAGGTTCAGCCCAGAAAAGCTTTGCCCATATCCAAAGGCTGGCTCGAGGAAAGAAAAATAAAAGGAGAGGCGAAAGAGGTGAGCATAGTGTCATTTTTTAACTCGTCTTGGTTCTCTTGCTTGAATAAAAACAAGCTGATTCTGACTATTATCTCATTGAATGTTGCAGGTCAACAGCAATACTGACCGACACCCGGTGAAAGCTGCTTTGGAGGAGGAGAGTCGGCAGAGGGGCCAGAGAAAACAGTCCTCTTCAAAACTCCCAAAAAAAACGAGGCTTAGTGGACACACTGCAACCACAGTTTCTCGGGGCAAGGATGAGGAATGTCTTGTTTGTGGGGAGACATTTGCCTCATCTTTGCCTGGAGAAGTGTGGGTGCGGTGCATCTTTTGTCTGCTGTGGTCGCATGAGGCATGCACTGAGGGTGCCACTCATTATATCTGTCACAACTGTGGTGAGTAATTTCATCCCAGATAGCAAGCTCCTCCGCTCCGGATCTGCCCTGGCTCTGAGCCGGATCAGCTGGAGTCGGCACAGAGCCGGAGCAGATCCGGAGCGGAGGTGCTTGCTCTCTGGGATAATTTTTATAAATAGATCTTGCACATTAAACATGTTCACGGTAACTTTTGGAACATTTGAAGCCAATTAAAATGTTTAAAACAAATGCCTGGCTGTTTTTGCTTCTGTTTTAACGAGAAATTTAAAAAAGATTCCAGTAAATTTGATCACGTTACTTTTGCTCTGCCCGTGCATTACTTTCATCCCGGCTGGATGGGTCGAAAGAAGCAATTCGCAACTTCCGTTCGACGTCAAACTATGCCAAAGTCAATATATATGGTGATGATTTAGCACCTGATATTGACAGAGCACACACGAAAGTAGTTATTCGCTCCGAAATTTTGTTTCGGTCTGTAACGTTATCTTTTAAAATGACGTCCATGTGAAAAATGTAACTTTCGTACCAGCTCTCCCCTATTGATATGAGAAGAGATTTATAACGAAATAAAGAATAAAAATATATCACCAACAAACGGAACATCCAAAAAAGATGGCCCGCAAATAAATAAATCGCAGTGTTCATTGGATGTTCTGTTTGTTGTTAAAATGTTTCTTTTTATTCTTTATTTCGTTATCGCTCTGTTCTAATCGTTTTTTTTTTTTTTTTTTTTTTTTTGCTGTCAGACACGGAGTATTTTGCAGTTCATGTTCGACAGGCATTGTCCCGCGCCAATGTCGACTCACTTTATTGAGCAGAGCTTAAACAGAAACATTGATTGAAATTCTCGGTTCTCATCTTGAAGAACTGAGCCCTCTTATCAATACATTCACGTTTAATATCTTAACGATTCAGTAGATTTGAAGAAATTAAAAACAATAATCGACTGTCGGACACGGAGTTATATTGAAACCATCCGACTTTCGGACACAGAGATAGGGTGAAGTAAGGTAATTTGGGACACTTTTTGGTAAATCACAAAAAAAAAAAAAAAAAACCTAAAATTCTAAAGAGTCAGAAGTGATGATTGTATATCTTCATATGGATCTTTGCTACATTCCTGTGCATAACATATGTATACAAGTATTATATTTTACAAGCTTTTACCCTCCAAAGACCATAAGACACCATACCAAGGTCTGAGAAAATGTTCAGGTAAAATGGGACAGTCAGTGGTGGTTAAGCAGCAGGGCCATGCAGAGACCTTTTCAAGGGCAGGGGCTCAAATTTAAAAGGGGGCACATGGAACACAAAGTTTTTAACAATATATGGTCTTGTGAGTGTTAGAATGAGGAAGATGCATGCTAATGGCTACATGCTCATGACTAATGTAATTGCTACATGCTACTGAATACAGCATATTCACAGCTTCCTTTTCAATATTTTTACTAAAAACAAATTACTAAAAATATCTGCAATATGAATGAATACTTTATTACATACTCATAGTTCCATATAAAAGACATAAAAAGACTACACATACAAAATATGACTGTATGACAAAAAGAAAGCAAATTCACATGATTTCATGAATCCCGGTGGCTTAGAAACTTATCCATTTTATATCAGAAAAGTGTCCCATTTTAGCTGATTTTTTGTCCCAATTTACCTGATGCATACCATAGTCACTTAAATTACTTTTATTTGAAAAATAAAAGTGTACAGTCAAAATATTTTGATATTACGTTAAACCACACATAAAATAAATCATTATCCAACCATAATTTGTGTTATATTTTCATAGATTTGGCTGCAGTATTCATATTACCATGGAGACAAAATCAACATGTCAGGGGGCTCACCTTGCAAATTCTGCGTCTGGTGTGATTTTGAATCTTTGCTCCTCCCACTTATGTTATCTCAGACCAATCAAAATGACTGTTTCTTGTAAAGGACATTTGCACTAACCATATAATAACATGATTTGTGATTGGCTGCTGATAATTAAAGAGATTAAGATGTAAACCCACACTTGTCCCATTTTACCTGATGTCCCAATTTACCTGATGTCACCCTATATTAAAACCCTGTCCGACTTTCGAACACGTAGACACTGCGTTCAACGCAGTCTGTCGTGCGAAAAATTTGTTTCGCGTCCAGTGTGCAAGCGGCTTAATACTACTATAATTGTCGCTTAGGCCTAGGTTTTCTCGTTTTTAGTGGGGGAAAGGAATACAGCCTGATTGCTATGATCTCGTACTGAGTTATGATCACATATTGAAAATAAATGTGTAACATATCTTGCATTGTTGTCCATGCATGTTAATCCCAAAATTTTAAGCAGCAACAGGGTGTAATAATAGGAACACGCTATCCATCGTTTCTCTTCCTAATGATGCAGGCAGAAGAAATAAATGAGCAACAGTCGTATTTCATTCCAACTTCATAAGTTTGAATGATCTGACGTAGTTTTGTTTTGAAATTCCATTCAAGTTTGCTAATGGTAATAATTCGAGAATGCCCTAGCTAGCCAGCTAACTCATATTCGTAATGCTTAATATAGACGTAAGTGGTGCAGAAAACATGCCTGAAGCAGCAAAGTAAAATGCAACATTAACGCATCATGCAGATATAGGACAGAGGCTTCTTTATTTCAACACTTTAAAGGTGAGGAAAGGAGCTCATTTTATTGTTGAAGATTTGACTCGGCTGTGTTAAACCCAATTACGCCTTCTCTCCTCCCTCTTTGCCACTTGCGCCGGCAGGAGGGACAGAGGCGGGACAGAGGAGTACTTGCGCCAGGCTACCCCGGGCACGAAATTGCAACATACGCCTGGACACACCCCGTTGGCGCGGCGCTCCCCCCATTCGCCGCGCCTGCGCCTGGTCTACGAATTTAGAGCCCATAGTCTAATTTTGACACTTTTTACTCCCTGGGAGTGGTCCTGATGAAAATATATGTGTTGAGGAATAGGCTAATCAAGGACCTGAAACTACCAAAATTTGGATGTGCCTCACCCACATAATTCTTGAGTGACTCTACATGCCTTAGGCAAGTCTTGATCTGCAGTTGGACTCTAAATAATCATTAGACCTCAGCAGTTTAGTTATCTATTTGATGAAACATACTGACTACATAAAATATATGAACTTATTTTTGCCTAAATTCATTCTAAAAATATAGAACTTCATCAAAATTGAAGACAATTTTGCTAAGAAATAAAGAAGAAATCAAGGTTTTTTTTTTTTTTAGTAGCTGTGCTTTTTGATCAGGCCTATTTAAGAACAGAGAGCTATTTAATGTGATCAGTTTTGAGCATAAGTGCAGTAACATGTACCAGTCTACTTGTGATGAACAGCAGGGTTTGTTGGAACATGTTCCAACTAGCCCCCCACATCATGTTCCAACTAGCCCCATGCTATAATCACCACAACACATGCAGTGTACACAATACACATTAGCACAGGCAAATTATTTGTTGCCCCATTTTGTATACATTCCTCCAAAAAAATCAACACACAATAGGGTTCATTCATGGGTATCATGTGTACTGAACAAAGTGGATATTTCCGAAAGGTAAAAATTTTACTCTAAGATGCAAAAAACATACAAACCTCTCTTAACATATGTGAACTTCAAGCATGGTCTAGATACCAATATGGCTGAAAGGTAGTGTGATAGGCTTCCACAAGATTGCAGCAAAGTCTTAAAAAATTCTTTGCATCTTCAGGGAAGTGGTATGTTTCAACATACCCCGCATTCCAACTAACCCCCCTCTCCCCTACCTTAATTGACTATCATGGCTGTTATTATGTTTTTGTATTAATTGACCAGGTGCACCATCACAGCTCTTATTAAAAATATTCCTGCTTGAAAATAAGACCACATTAATCCACAGAGACTGTGGGAAAGGGTCTAATTACTCTAATTAGTCAGTCAGTGATATCTAGGGGTGTGATATACGACTAGTCAAGCTTTGCAAAGTGTTTTGATGGACACTTCAAGTGTACAGAAATGCCTGAATGGGGCTAGCTGTTCTATGAAGGAAAATAACAGTTGTGTGGGGATGAACAATAGAAAGCTGAAATCAAAATCAAACGTGTCAAAATACACTGCATGGCTAAAAGATTATGAAGACTCCTTGGTTGTGGGGCTGTCAGGCAAGGTTTCTAAGTTTCACTGAAGAAAACATTAGCGGACATCCCAGATTATCATGTGCTTTCGACTGTTTTCGGAAGGCCCTTTCCTGTACCATCTTGAGCGCAGAGCCCTCGCGCAACCTGGTTAAACACTGCTGGCATCGACTGGAAAGCTGACTTTGAAAGCAGACTAATCATAACAAATCACGACCAGGCCTTTTTAATACTTCTCTGACAGGAGTGAAAGCAAACTTTTGCGGCAATATTCTAACATCTTGCAGAAAGCCTGCCCAGAAGACAGGAGGCTGTTGCACAGAAAACCAAATCCACATAAGGCCAAAGATTTTAAAGAGCAAACAATAGTAGTTGCTTACGTGCTTTTAGCCATTCAGTGTATTTACCAATATATTTACTTTAATCGAGGTATGGGCGCCATCAGGAAAATTCACGCTTGAAGGGAGGACAGTTGTGAAATAAGCAATGTCAGTCTCCAAATTCCTAATGTTAGAATTCCCAATACATTCAATTCAGAATTGCAGTCACTGCAATAAAATGATACAAGCTGGCAGAGAAACTCAACTTGAACATACTGAGAGACTTTGCATTTTTCCAAACGATTGGGTGGCTCGGCATTCTAGCATGTCCAACCTGCTTTCATGGTTTACATACTCATTTTCATAAGACTTACTTTCTTTTTGTAGTGTCTCATTTGTAACTGGGGGGGTAAAAAGAGCAAATTAAGGTCCCTTCTTTCTTCAATTTTTTTTTCTCCCCCGCGGTGCGTTAATTTCCACTGAGGTCTATGCATTCCAGGTCCATGGTCACTCACTCACTCACTTATAAACATTTGGTCTACAACTCCATTTCCAAAAAAGTTGAGATGCTGTGTAAAATGTAAATAAAAACAGAATGCAAATATTTGGAAATCACTTTAACCCTAAATTTATTCAAAATACAGTTGTGCAAAAAAGTATGCATACCGCAGCTGAATCTGTGAAATGTTGCCATTTCTTTTGAAAATATGACTCATCGTGCAAAAAATTTGTCTTTTATTCAAGGATAGTGATCATGTGAAGTCATTTATCATCACATAGGTGTTTGGCTCCTTTTTAAATCACAATGATAACTGAAATCACCCAAATGGCCCTGATCATAAGTTTACATACCCATTAATGTTTGACCTTCTTACAAAGACACAAGGTGACACACTCAGGTTTAAATGGCTATTAAGGGTTAATTTTCCCCACCTGTGGCTTTTTGGGCCAGGCCCCTATAAACGCAAATGTCGCTGAGTATCTGAGTGACTGACTGACTGACTGACTGCCTGAGTGATCAAGTTCAATGATTGGCTGGCAGGCGGGGAAGAAGTACAGCGATTAATTGGCCGGCGGGGAAGAACTTCAACGATTGGTTGCCCGACGACTGACTTCAGCGATTGGTTGGCCGGCGGGCAAGAACTTCAACGATTGGTTGGCCAACGATTAGCTGGCTGGCTGGCTGGGTGTTTGTCACTCGTATCTCCAGGGGGGTATACTACGAAGCAAGTTCAACATAGACAGGCTATATTTGAGTGAGCCGGCTCAACAAACCCTGAACTCACAATCAGAGATAATTGGTACCACAACGGTGGTTGTAATCTTTCTTAATCTCGTTTTCATGCTTTCAACACTGTACGCGCTCTCAACAAAAAAGCGTTTCAGGCGGCAATTGACACTACATCCGTTCACAAAATGACTGATCACGTTCTGTATGTTTCTCCGAGGAAGCTATCCCTGATCAAGGATCAGTAACACTGCGGGTTATCTCCCCCCGCACCACCAGGGGGCGCCGCCAGCGGCTTAATGGGAGATCCATATTAAGTTTTAAACTCTTTGGTTGGACACTTGAAAGACTGCATGATTATGCATGCGCATACTCAGGTGGACACTTGGGAAATTATAATTGAGATTTATGTTAGTGCATTCATGTTGGTTAATGCATACACTTGTTCGTTGGATGTAATGTAAGTGGTTGCTGGGTAATTAATAAAATCTTTAAAAAATAATACAGAAAATCTCCTAGGAGGAGTGGGTTGTGATTATGGACAGTTATGAAGAATGCAAATATATAAAAAACAGCAAAAAGCAACACTGTTGCTGCTAATAAGGCCAGAGAGGAATTCTGGCGGAAAATTGCTGACCATAAGTCCTCTGATGAAGGACTAGTGGAAATCACATCAGTTTCTCAGCCAAAACAAAGAAAATTAAATTAAATTACAGAATGAACTTTCTTATTTCTCGGCCAATTCTCATGATCTTGCTGTTAACTACAAGGCCTTTTCGAGAGCTCATAAATTCATTAAAATTAATTGCATTTCAATTTTTTTGTCACATAGTAAACCATATTCATTCATCACCAATATCAAATAACGCTTTATGTAAACACATGGCAGCTCCTTCACTCGAACATGTTTATTAAGCAGTTTTACTCGAAACTATGGATTCTTTGTGCATAACATGCCCAAAGACAAAACATGGGGAAAAAAAGGAATCTTTGAAGTTCGTTCTTACACCCTCATTATATAGGAACTGCCATGTGTTCACAAAAGTGACGTCACGTTCCCAGTTAGCACAACTGTAACAATAACTTTATTGTTTCATTACGATTCAGGAACATACATGCATACTTTATCTGCTATCTACATCTGTTGCTGCTGTCTCTCTCAAATTCACATTCACAAAATCAATAACTGCTACCCTTACTCTAGCTCTTTGTCTATTCAAATGTATAACTTGCTTTTGATATGTTTTCCTTACTCAAGACCCCCCCCACCTTCCACTCCCACTACCTCACACACTCTCACTCACATCCACTACCTCCACACACACTCACTCACACTCTCATTCTTTCTCACTCTCACTCTCACACTCTCTCCACCCACTTTGTAAATAATTTTTCAGCTCCAGCTCATTACTAAACTTGCACTTCATATAATTGCATGAGCTTTGCCCCATTTAGCTCCCTTTTCTTGCGCCCACATTCTCATACAGCACTTGGTGGCCCAGCCATATACTAGGTTGCACCTAGTCTTGTTTAATTATAACTAGTATCTGTGTAGTTTCTTAGCTCCCGAGTGGATGCACTGATCTGGCTAGACACTGAGCCATGGGGAGTGGAAAAGAACTGTCTAAGGACCTTCGTAACAAGGTAGTTCAACTTGTTCCAGATGGGAAAGGATACAAAAAGATATCCAAAGACTTGAAAATACCAGTCAGTACTGTTCAGCCTGTGATTAAGAGGTGGAAAATTAGAGGATATGTTGGTACCAAGCTAAGGTCAGGTAGGCCAAGAAAGATTTCAGCCCAAACTGCCAGGAGAATTGTTTGGGACACAAAGATAAATCCACAAGCTACCTCAAGAGAAATACAGGATCCTCGGGAAAAAGATGGTGTGGTCATTTCAAGGAGCACAATAAGGGGGTACTTAAGCAAAAATGAGCTGCATGGTCGAGTTGATAAAAGAAAGCCATTATTGCACCAATAGCACAAAAAAGCCCGCCTAAAATATGCCGGAGAACACCTTGTTACACCTCACAACTTCTGGAATACTGTCATTTGGAATGATGAGAGCAAAACAGAACTTTATGGTCACAACCATAAGTGCTATGTTTGGAGAGGCCCATGATGAAAGATATACCATTCCCACTGTGAAGCATGATGGTGGCTCTCTAATGTTTTTTGGGGTGTATGAGCTCTAATGGCACAGGGAATCTCATGAAAATTGATGGCAAGGTGAATGCAGCATGCTATCAGAAAATACTGGCAGACAATTTGCATTCTTCAGCACGAAATCTGCGCATGGAACGCACTAGGACTTTCTAGCATAATAATGATCAAGGCCAAGATCAAGTTGACCCTCCAGTGGTTACAGAAGAGAAAGGTGAAGGTCCTGGAGTGGCCAACACAGTCTCCTGACCTCAATATCATCAAGCCGCTTTGAGGAGATCTCAAACGTGCAGCTCATGCAAGATGACCAAAGAATTTGTAAGAGCTCGAGGCATTTTGCTAGGAAGAATGGGCAGCAATACCAACTGAGAGAATTAGGGGCCTCATTGACAACTATCACAAAAGACTGCACACTGTTATTGATGCTTAAGGGGGCAATACACAGTATTAAGAACTAAGGGTATGCACACTTTTGAACAGGGTTCATTTCATTTTTTTCCCCTTATTGCCATATTTTATTTAATGATTATGCCAAACTACATGACCTACAGTTGTATCTAATAACAGATAAAAGAAATGAGTTTTACCTGGCCATTCATGTTACATATTTTACAAATTCAGCCAGGGTATGCAAACTTTTGAGCACAACTGTAGAACAAAGACAACAAATCAAATGTAAAAACTGAGAATTTCTTTTGAAAAATATCTGCTCATTTTGAATTTCTTTTTTTGCCTGCAACACATAAAAAAAAAAAAAATGGGATGGGGCAACATAAGACTGGAAAAGTTTTATGATGCTAAAAAAAATTACACCTAGAGGAACATCTCACAGCTGATCAGGTTAAGTGGCAACAGGTCTGTAGCATGGTTGAGTATGAAAAGTCTTCTGGAAGTAAAGATAGCGAGGGCTTCACCACTGTGTGAAAGACAGCATGGAGAAATAATCCAACAATTTAAAAATAACATTTCTTAAGGTAGAATTGCAAAGCTTTTGGAGATTTCATCCTCTGTTGCACAAAATATCATTAAAAGATTCAGAGAATCCAGAGAAATCTCTGTTTGCAAGGGACAAGGCCAAAGACCAATATTGATTGTCCATAATCTTCAGGCCCTCAGGTGGTACTGCATTCAGAACAGATTGAATTCTGTTGTGGAAATCACTGGATGGGCTCAGGAACACTTAAGTAAACCATTGTCAGTGAAGACAGTTTGTTGCTGCATCCATAAATGCAAGTTAAATTATACATAAACTAGTTCTTGAAATGTTGCTGCCTTCTCTGGGCCTGAGCTCATTTAAAACGGACTGAGGCGAAGTGGAGAACTGTCCTGTAGCCTGACCAATCAAAATGTTAAATTCTTTTTAGAAATCATGGAGAAGGACCATTTAGCTTGTTTTAAGTGAACAGTTCAAAAGCCAGCATCCATGATAGTATGGAGGTGCATTAGAGCACATGTCATGTGTAACTTACATGTCTGTAAAGACACCATTAATTCTGAATGATATACTGGATGCAAGTTTTGCAGCAACAAATGGTGCCATCTAGACATCTTTTTCCGGAAAGGCCTTGCTTATTTCAGCAAGATTATGCCAAACACCACACTTTGCACAAAATACAACAGCAAGCCTCTGTAGTAAAAGAGTTTGGGTGCCAAACTCACCTGCCTGCAGTCCAGACCTGTCAACCCCTAAAAATATTTAGCACATTATGAAATGAAAATTATGACAAAGGGGGCCATGAAGGGTTGAGCAGCTGAAATCCTTCATCAAGCAAGAATGTGAAAACAAATTGCTTTCTCGGTTACAGCAGTTGGTCTCCTCAGTTCCCAAATGCTTACAGAGTGTTGTTCATAAAAGAGGTGAAACAACACAATGGTAAACATGCCTCTGTTCCAACTTTTTTTAACACAAGTTGCGAGCATCCAATTCAGCATGGGCATATATTTTTCAAAAAATCTTTCACAGTTTCAGCATCTAATTTGTTGTCTTTGCACTATTTTCAATTTGATAAAAAGTTAAGATGATGTGCAAATCATTGCATTCAGTATTTATTTACCTTTTACGCAGTGCCCCAACTTTTTTGGAAATGAGGTTGTCTAAGATGCTTATCAGGGATGTTTAGTGGGATGTATGCGCACTGCGCTCTGCAGGTCTGCACGGTTTTGTGCTTGTTTTATTGTATGTTTCATGCATTTATGAATTCTTCCCTTCTTACAGACCCTGTCTACAGCATTGCGCAGATCACTGATTGGTTACACAAGGGCCTCATTCCAGGCAAATTTGTATTAATTTCGCCTTATCTCACTTCACCAGTTTTATCTTCTGCAGGAGTTAGTTAGCCTGTCAAGCCTGTATCGTCTAATGATATAGAAACCCTAGGTGCCAGAGCACTGATCCCTATCTGTCCCTGTTTGCTTTTCCAATGGGGCAGGATAGAGCAGACTGCTACCGCTCACCTGGACACGCCCACAGGCGATCTCAGGTGGACAGACCGGTCAGGTGAGAGGGATTACAAAGCACATTAAACAGGATCTAAATTTTATCTGGTGAGTAAATTGTTACTTGGCCAGAAGTCTCACCTGATGGAGCCATTCTGTCACAGGTAGAGCAGTATGATGTGGAATCCAACAGATTTATGGTTGGTTTAGATTTCTGTTTTTATTTCAAAATTGATTGTACTCAGGAAGACTGTCAGGAATATGTTTGCTCCTGTTTGGAATTCACACGAAACCTCATGTGTCCCAAGTAGATCTAACACCAGTAATCTAAGGAATGCGATATTTTAAGTATAAGGTCTAACAAAGCACATGCCCATTTTAGTATCAGATTGATGACATTCAGAGAAGTTATACACAGTATAAGCTATAATGAGCTACATCTGAGTGGGCCTACTATAAATCAACCTGTTTTGAATGGCTAGACAAATCTTTCTTTCCCACCTCAGCTATTGTGTGGGGAAAGTTCTGAGGCAAAATGGCATCCAGGTGGGTGCTACACATTGGTGGTAAATGAGCAAAGTTTCTAGCTCATTACTTTAAAGCACTTTGAGTGTGAGAAAAGTGATAAATAAACACAAACCATTATTATTATTATTATTATTATTATTATTATTATTATCAGTCATTATATGATGTTCTAAGATGGATTTCATTGTTTTTTGAAGATGTACAGTGTGATGACTGTAGCAGAGTCCAAAAAAGTTGGCACTATCAACAGTTTACCACTTTGTCACATCAACATGTCATTTAACCACATGCATTAAGGGTTTGGCCACTGATGACACCAATTGGTCCAGTCTAGTGCGTACATTTTTCTCCCGTTCTTCCATCATGCAAGTTTTCAGCTGCACTTTTATACGTCACCATATATTTTGGTCCATGATACGTCATATTTTCTCAGTCAGAGATAGACCCAGCCTGCTTGCAGAGCAATCTAGCACCCACGCTCTGTGCTTATGCAAGAATCCAGAATTTGGTTTGGCATTGTCTTGCTGGAAAATTCAGAGTCCCTGGAGCACATTATTTCTGGATGGCAGCATATGTTGCTCTAGAATCCATGCATATATTTGTGCATTAATGAAGCACTCACAAATGTGCAATTGCCCTGGGCAAATGCACCACACACCAGCACACCATGACAGACCTGACACTGATAACAACTTGGGTTGTCTTTGGTAGCTTTGGTGTGGAGAACACGGCAGCTGTTTTTTTTTTTCTCCAAAAACCTGATGAAATGTTGACACTTCATTTGACAAAAAACATGCTTCTTTTGTGCTACTTTCCATTTGAGATGAAATCGAGCCCAGAGAAGTTGGCAGCCTTTGCCAGGGTCTGAAATCCTGTGTTCACTATTTTCATGTATTTAGTTCGATATTCTTTGTTTTTATTTTTTCTTGTTGATTATATATTTATTCTGTTTCCTGAGTTATTTATCACATTGATTCTCTTTGCTTTCTCACTCCCGTTCTTTGCCACACACTTTTGTTGTTCCCCACATTCACTCACCCGTCCACCCATTCTGTTTAGTAATTATCGGGACCTCATTCCCTTGTTTATAGACACACATCCTGCCACACTTTTTTTCTGCAGTCTCACCTGTAACCATTTCCCATTAGCTCTCTGTGCCCTTCATAAACCCAAGTATTTCCTCTGCATCATTGCTAGTTTGTTGCCAATTATTCTGTCTTCTTAAAAGCATTCTGTTCTATGAGATTCTTTGACACAGTTTTGTTTTGGTCTACGGTTTTCAATTTTGCCCGTTAGCTTGTGTCTGTTTAATTCTCTGGTCATGATTCCTTGCTGGCTTTCTGGATTACGATTTTGGATTATCCATGCTCTTGGCGTACCTCTTGTCTGGCTACCAACCTGGGGACTGTATCTCGTTTATGATTTGAATTTCTCATTCTGTGCTGCATTCTGCCTAATTGGTCTTGACCTGGATTGTATTACAAGGAGCCGTACCTTAACCAGTGAACTGAGGTATCGTCTGCGCTTGAGTACTGAGTCTGCTTTTTTTTAGGCTTTTGGACAGTGTTGATGTATTTCATTATTTATCATTAGAATCCACAAATTTTCTGGTCTAAGGGATGTGAAAAAGGGAGAGCATTGGCTCAGATTTTCTGCTGTACATCTCTGGCCTCGGGTCCATTTTATTCATTAATGTTAACCAAAACATAAAAAACTCAGGTTGTTACAGAAAGAGGAAGCATTTCCTTTCCAGAAATACCCTGTTCTGTTGCTCAGAGAAAGACAATCCTCTGGCTTATGAATCTTATGTGATTTATTGGTGCATCAATCCAATAAACAATACATTGGTTTTACACTGTTCTGTGGTTATCACTAGGTCAGTCTGTAAATAGGTTATGGTTTTATAATTGTAGTCTGAAGGTGAAATGAGTGGATATGTAAAATTGATTCCCTTTTCCCAGGAGTGTTGGACAGAAAATGGACGGAAACTGTCTGACAAGCACCTCGCTTTCAGCACTCTAGATATATTTCAGGACTCAAATCAGCTCAAAATGCCATTCATTCTTCCATGGCTTGTATACACTCAGTTTATACACCATTTATTGTGCCTTTTTGTGGCGCAAAACAAAACCATAATGACGTCAAACTGAAAATAATTATGGGATTTGTAATGTGTAGCCTTAAGATTTGTGACTGCAATTCAGTTTCAACATCAGAAAAAGTACTGCAACAAAAATGCCTCTGTTCTGATTTTTATTTTTTTTTTACTTTAGTAAATAAAAATTTTGCCAACTTGTAGAGTTTACCATTGAAGGCCAAATTCAGTGAAGTAAATGTGCCTCATCTAACCTTGGGAACAAAACCCAATTAAGAAACGCAAAGGTAATTGGGGCGGCACAGCATTTAGCACTGTTGCCTCACAAGACAGTTTCATGTTTGAGTCCCGGCCAGCCGGGACCCCTCTGCATGTTCCTCCCATGTATGCGTGGGTTTTTCTCCATGTACTCTGGTTTCTCTCGTCATGAAAAACATGCTCTGTTGGACCACTCCTATCAGTGCCCCTGACCAAGGCACTGGTTTTAGTACTGGAGTTGGTCCCCAGGTACTGCACTGTGGCTGTCCACTGCTGCTAAGTAACTAGGATGGGTCAAATGCAGAAGATGACATACCCCATGGGGTTCATTGAAGTATATCTTATCTTAATTTGAGGACTAGAAGGGAGATGGAGGAAGAGAATGAGGCGGCACTGCACATAAAAACAAGTGTTGAGCTGCTTCCTCCCGCTCCAGGACCACAGGTGCTGATTCACAACTGTCGAGCTGTTTTTCTTCTCACAACAATTCATATCCTTCCTTCCTGCAGCACGTGGTTTCCGACCCCGACTCACTGTAGAACTGAGCATTGATGAAATAACACACACACACGCGCAGTCTGGAATACAAACTGCGACATTCCGACATCACTTCGGCACTGAGTAGCTCGAATCCAGCTGTTCCCATCCGACGCCCTGCAGCGCATCAGAGTTCGATCATTGACTGCATATTCTCAACAAATACAGCTTTCTCTGTCAAGGGTTACCCATGTGGTAAAACTGCATAATACACCAGGCTCATATTAAGAATCAGCACAGAAACACAAAAACGATGGGGAATGTTGTTGAAACACAGGGTTTAAAAAAATCCATCCACTGTCTGTCACTGAAGCACAAACAAAATGATGGGGAATGCCTTTTTTCATGTTGAACAGCTATAAGACACTGATTTTAATGTCCAATATAATCCATCTCTTCACAAACCTGTTTATTCTTGGGATAATTTCTATTCCAGCATACAATGGGCAAGAGGTATGAATACGCCCTGGGCAGTTTGCCAATCTATCGCAGGGGATCACAATCCATTCACACACACATGCGCGCCCGCACGCACATGCACACACACACACACACACACACACACACACATACAAGTCATCGCCACTATCCTTGTTAGGACATTGCATTGACTTCTATTCATTATGGACAGCCTAACCCTAACCCTACCCCTAATCTTAACCAAATCATACCTGACCTTAACCTTAACAAAACCTCAATTCACACCTGACCCCTAACCTCAACCATGACCTCAGAAATTGAGTTTTGCCATATTAGGACCAGGCTTTGGTCCCCATTAGGACTACTGGTCTCGACAAGGTCAGTGTTTCTACTGGAAAAGGTCCCCAATAGGTAACAAAAACGTGAACACACACACACACACACACACACACACATATACATACCTATGGGCAATTTACTGTCTCCAATTTAGACTGTTGTAGGTAACCTGAGTACCCAGACAAATCCAGGAGAACAGAAAGGTCCCAGCCCTAATTCAAACTCAGACTTTTTTTTTTTTTTTTTTTTCTGTGAGGCAACAGTACTACCCCCTGCACTATCATGGCATGCTAGGGACTTGATCAACCATAATAACCCCAGTGCAGTTTGGCGTGAGATTCAACTTTAGCTTTCAGTAAAGAATGGGATTTAGAACGATTGCATCTATTTCTTCGGGAAAACTTCATAATTTCACGGAGAAAGCTGCAAAGATGAACAATGATGGAGTCGTCAATCCAAAACCAAAGCCTATCCCATTGGTGCGTATTTCAAGGCTATCCACGCAAATGCATGGGACGACCTTGCATTCCCCTTCAAAAATGGATTGTAAAGAGAATAAATTCGTTTAGATTTGCAAGATTACTACATAGAAGAACAAGAAAGTGTGCACGCCGAGGGAGGGGTAGAGAAAAGAAAACCAACCCTCGCCTCAGGTCGTTCTTAGAGCGGAACTGTAGTGGTAGTCAATCAACGGTTGCCGTGGCAGCCTTTGACGTCAGGCCTCCCCGCCGTGTCCCTGCTCGTAGGGCTGGTGATGGGAGGGAAACCCCGTTGATGGGAGAGACAGACTGAATGAGAATCAGCTGTGTCGTTGGAGGAAGAACGCTATTATTTCGCATATTACGGTAAGTGACAGCTTCGAATAATGCAAATTGTTAATGTGTAATATAATACATTTATGGTAAGATTAAGTGATTTTGTGTCACAAACAAATCATAAAAAGCAATTTATAGTCGCCATTTTCTATGAAGTTGGGACATAAGCTGTAAGTGCCGTTTCGTAGCTGCTTCCGAGCTTTGTGTTTTCGGGTTTGTCAGGGTTGAATCCCCTGATGGCTAGTTCATGAAAGAAACGAGAATCGTTTTCTTCGTAATTTGTGAACACGTATTTTGCTCTGTGCGTCGATTCCTTTCTTGCGGTGGACCAATGATTGGCACTGTATCGATCCATCTTTCAAATGGATGGGAATGTAACTTAACAGTGGTAGCTACGCTTAACTTACTTGCCAGCTATAAAATGAGGTCTTGTCTGGGACAAGGAAATGGGTAACGTTGTAGACTGAGTAATGTTCGTTCACTCAATTCATCGTTGAAGAGCTGCGAGTATGACGGTGGGAAGAGATTATGGAGGATGTCGGAGGTGAGCGCAAGCGTCGGGGTAGCCTAACCTGATGTGAACGTTACAGAACCATCTTGATTGCCATTGATGTAAAACTTGGTTAGCGGCGCATTTTAGCCAGCAAGTATTTGTTTCCTTGGCAACCAAGATTACGATTTGCGGTAACGTTTCCTAGAATAGCTAACTAGTTAACGATAGCTAGCCATGTCGCGAATGGTGTCGAACGTACGAGACTAGCTGGGTAGTTAACTCATTCTGCTGACTGAATCGCTATGATAATCTAACGTTACTGAAGGTGCAGATATGATAGGTGGAAAACGAGCTAACTTAGCTGGCGTTTGCAAGCTAATGTTTGCTTGCTAGGATTTTTACAGATGGTTAATTTTCGCGAAATAGCTTAACGTTAATAAAGGGTTATCTAATGCTTGCTGCCTGTTGCTAGCTAGCTAGCCAGTTAAGGGCATGCTTACATCAACTTGGATGAGCTCATCGACTAGCTAGCTACCTAACGTTAACGTTAGATCATTAAACCTTAGTGAGTTCGGTTCACTAGCGGCGGGACCACATTTTGACTGAATAAGTGCACGGCTATTATGCCTCGCATACTGTTTGAACAATAATTTCAAACAATGGTATTTGTTCATTTGAATCTAAGCTGACATGCTAGCAGATTTGCTGTGCCGGATATGTGTCGACCCTTCATTGGGCTTTATAGTGGCTTGTGAACGATAAGCAGGTCACTGGGATGTGGGCAGAGTGCACGATGGGTTAACGTTACCTCCTGCCGGAACTGGCCAGCTACTTCGCTTAATGTTTAATAGGCAGAAAAGTCACATTTACTGCTATTGTCAATATAGTTTACTAGCTAGCTAACTAGTGCTTTTTTCTAGCTTTATTCAGGTTTACTGATGTGGGTAGCTCCTCGACAATTGTGGTCGCCATTTCAGAGGACGCTGAATGGTTAAGTGCTGGCTAGGCCGCTAGTATTCCGGTGGAAGTCGCTGGGTAGTGAAGATGCACTGCGTGCGGGATGTCATGAGCGTCATCCTGGCTGGCCGACATTAGATAGGTTAGCGCAAAACTTGGAACTTAAGCTTGCTTTCCATTTACCTCGAATAATCAAGCTATTGTGAGGTTTTGTGCCAGACTGCCGCAGTTAGGTAGCTAGATAACGCTGTTGGTGGCTATCGAAAGAACAAATGGGTGTGGTGGACAAGGAGATTACCTAAATCTCACTCGTTGTGACATCCAGCTTGCAAACTAGGGAACGTTAATTTGGCAAGCTATAACTAGGAACCGTTTCTACGTCTGCGATTTGTTGTTGGCTGTAACCATAGATATATACATTTGTTATATATGGCTGTAACTAGCCTATTGGCCTACATTAATATCTGCACGGTTTAATTTCTCGGCCTATGAATGATTTATCAACGAATTCTCGCAATCTTTTATTATGTCTAGCGTTCGCTGGCTTAGTTTAAAATGGGAGGTGTGGCAGCTGTTTGGCGCTCTTGCCCCTCCACACTCTCACCACTGAGCACAAACCATCACATGAACTCGGGTGCCTGGATCTTGTGCCAGTTTGGTGTTCTCTATTACGGCCAGCGTACGTCAGTCCAAGTCTCGTTATTGACTGCTCCCCATTGTTTGATGCTGGGAATAGAAAAGTCGCTGGTTGCCTCAGAATTTGTTGAAGTGGGCCTGTACGTTGCGTGACGTTAGAAAGGAAGATTTGATTCAGCAGTGCAGAAGGTTTTCGTGACGATATTGCAACTGCTGTAGCTACCTTAGCTGTATTGGTGTCTATCGTGTGTAAAGCGTCCAAGTTGGTAAATTTTTTTGCATGAAGAATTCGTCGGTTATGTCAAATCATTTTAACCATAGCTTTGATAACCACGTTTAATGCTTAAATATTACATCATCCCTTCAGCATAGATGAACAAATGTTACTGTTTATAGTTAAATTTTGGTGCTCGTGCGGGAGAGAATGCCAATGAGTGACGTTGCATTCCATTGTACTTGCACAGCACTGACTGAGATTGGGAAAGGGAGTTTCCGCCGTCACCATATTCATATGAACGTCCAAGTGCGCATTCGCTGAATATGATCTATTCGGTTTATACATTGATTTCCGCACATAGTTTGGCGTTTATTAGCTTTGGCCCCATACCAACAGATGATTTTGTATGAGGCTAAAGAGCGAATCATTAGAAATTTGTTCACACATCGCCGCACGCTGAACTGAATGTTGTCCCGTAGGTATTTTGGAAAAGTACTCCAGTTCAGGAGATTTTGCTTCTGTTCGTTTTTCCGCTTTCTGTTGGTGTCGGATTTCCCGCATGTTGAAAATGTAGTCAGACTTGCGATGCTGCTGCTCTTTCAAACCAGGGTTGTGGATGTCATTTGTTAATTTACCTGGTTTGTGAACTTTTTTGCATATGGAAAACTTCAACTCTGGCTACCTTGGAAGAAATTTCTCACGATTGCTTTTGTGTCTGTGAAAGGTGGTTGAAATGGAATGTACGGTTTTGTGATATGTTGTTAATTTTATATAGAGTAAACTTGTGGCAATTTTCACTTTTACTTTTCAAACATAAAGGGTGTATTCCACGAAGCCTGTCTATGAAGCTATTGTTTACAAAGAGGGTGTTGTAATATTTGCGGTTGCAGAAATCATTATAGAGCCGCTTATAAGCCATTTGCGTTTTAGAATCCCCACTAAATCGACGTGAGCTGCATTTTCCACAGCACGGAAGTCAGATTAGAGTATTTGGGCGTGCCTCTCGCACCGTCCTGACGAATGCCACTGCCTGCTTATGACTTGGGTTGCTACACAGAGTTTTACCTCTCGAAGAAATCTGCCTTGTGCATTAGAATTACTCGTGATTGGCTGCAGAACACTGCGTGATAATTGCATTAATTGCATTGGACTGGTTTTCGTCATGAACCGAATGAAGACACGCATTGACGGCGATGTTGCGTAATTTAAATTTAAGTGAGTTATCGGCGTGAGGTGTCAACTTCTGCGCTAGGAGCTTCTCTCCTCCCCTTCGGTTAATACCAATACTTGAAGCGGCACACTTGCGCTCGTATGTAGGCCAGTACTAATTGCGCTGCCGTTCAGAGTTGACGCAGGTCAGGGTGTGATTGGGGGGGCTAAAGTGATGGCGTGCCGGCTCAGAGTGCGAAGAGCAGAAATTGCTCCCTGTTAACTGCGAAAAGGTTGAACTGGGTATATTTTTATTTATTTCATCATTTAGAAATGATGTGTTGCAAGAATAACCCATTTCTGATGTACGATGAAAGGATGTATTGGATGAAAATTGTACCCAATGGCATGCTGCTTGAGCTATTTCTGTAAAATGATTTGGGTGTTTTACTGATCTTTTCACAGCGAGAAGGTCAAGGAATCTTTATTAACTGCCAAGGGGGGGCAATTTATTATACAGCTAACAGAAAAACAAACTCAATCAATCATCAGCACAGACAAAGATGAAGTATAATGTGGACAGTGACTAAAACATGAAATAAAATAGATAAATAAATAAAAATAATAATAAAAATAGATAAACTTAAATAAGTAAAATACTCAGTTGTGGGCGTTTAGGAAGCCAACAGCAGGTACAAATGAGTTCTTGTATCTTGTAGTTCTGCGCTTCCTTGAACAAATCTACGTCCGGACTGGAGCAACTCTATGAACAGGGCGTGGCAAGGGTCGGCCAGAATGGACTGGGCTTTCTTGAGGGACCTATTCTTGTACAAGACAGTGAGGCAGTTTAAGGGTGTACCTGCTATTTTCCTACACACATCAGTGACATGCCGTAGGCGGGACCTGGCCTTCTGAGTCAACAACCCATACCAACAAATAAAAGAGAGGGTAAGAACAGATTATATAAAAAAAAAACAATAAATAAAACAATAAGGTGCTTTGGTACTTATGGGGCTGCCGTCTGTTTGGCTGTTTGACAGTGTAAAGGTGCATTAGATCGCAGGTTTTGTCATCATATGCTGCAAGTGCTATTTCCTGTTTCAGAGGAAAGGTGCATTTGATTGGAGTTTCAGAAATGGTGTGCCTCAGTAGCTGCTTTCCGTTTCACAATGAGATTTTGGATGGGAGGTTTAATTGAGGTGTTCTGAATGAACTGTGTTTTGCAGCAATGAGGTGCATCTGATGGTTATTATGCAACTTGTACGCTGCATGAGCGACTTCCTGTTTCACAGTAAAAATGTATGATTTGTAGTCATTAAACCTAGAAGCAATTTGGGATTGGAGGTCTTGAGATCCCTACTGGATTTCCAATGCGTTTTTACACTGTGTTCTTGTTTTTCTGCTGAACATAAGGTCCGTGGCAGTGGAGTTTTTATGCTGCAGATGAAATTGCGTTAGGAATAGTAAAGCAACTCTAAAAATTGAGAATGACTACAAAACATTTGAGTGGGAGCAAAATGTATAGGCCTCTGTAGTACTTGCAGATCAGGTTAGTGTACTTTTTGGCACCCCTGTTTTTTCCATCAGACAAGATTTAATGGATACAAAAACAGTAATATTGAACTTGATCGCAACAGACATAATTTTTCATGATTCTGTGGTGCTCGATACATACCTTGAGAGCCCATGATATTGTAATTAGAGGTGAATTACTGATTTTGGCTTACCATCGCTTTTACATTTCAACCATGAATTTTAATGCACTTGCATGCTTTTAGAAAGTGATTCACTTTTGCAAAATTTCTTTTTGTTTTTCTGCAATATTGTTTTCGAGCTGGACGGTAATATCACAAACATGGCGGCTAGTATGAACCTTGAGTGGAATGTGGCAGTGTGCCCATAATCATTAATACCATTTTTCAGTTGGTATTCAAATGTTTGTATTTTTTAAATGCACTTCTCTGCTTCAAAATTCAGCCTATAGATAAACAAATGAAATTTAATTTGAAATCGGAATGCTTGCATTTATTCCAGACTACTTAGCAGGAAAAAAAACCAGGATCCTTATGCACAAAACATATGGAGGTCTTGCAAGGGAACCCTTAGTTGATGAAACAGCCTGGTTTATTTTCAAGAAGACATATTTGCTGGGCTTCAGATAGGCATTTAACTCGGGGCAGAGTTTTTCCCAGGGGTGAAGACCTTCAAAGCCCTATTTTATGAAGGGTGAAGAAGGTGGCGAGTGAAGGATCTGGCAAGGCTTGACATAAGCTTCATAAAGGGCACAGCAAAAATGCCATTGGCTGGTTCTAGTAGTGAGGGGCATCTTGGCAAATAGGAAGGGCATGACTGCAAAAATGAAAATTGGGGAAAGGCACGACAGCATTTTGAATTTTCAAAGTAATAAAACTATTCCGGACTAGAGGAAGTGTCTACTAAGATTCATTTAATTATGGAAACCGTAAAAAGACAACGAACAAGAAGTCTGATGCAGTGTTTCAGCCCTGCGCTCCCCCCTCCCCATGTAATATCCCTCCATTGGCATAATTTGATATACAACACCAATATCCCTAATGTACTCTGTTCATCACATTCATGTTTACTGTTAAAATCATCATCCTCGGTGTGTACGTGTCCCATGTGGATAATAGTGGATTGATACTAGGATAGCTATGCATTGCAGTACAGAGAATGCCTACCTGTCATTGATATTCGCATGATCCAAAGTTCGCAGAATCGCCTGCCCGACATCCCGGGGCAACAAGAAATTTTGGTTGGGAAACTGAAATTTCTTTCTTACGTCCCGGCGGGCAACCACGTTCTATTGCTGATCAGGAAGGCCCGGGGTGACGATAATGGGGGATCCAGGCTGGGTCTATATCATTGAATGTATATGGGAAACGCCACACTGGCTGTCGGAGCGAGAATAAAATTAGAACTCTATGTGGGGCTTTTTTTAGTCATCGTTAGCCAATGATTGACCCATTGGTAGGTCAATATATGCCTTACATCTGACTCTGAACGGTCGAACGCATAGTAATGGTGAAGAGCCTAAAAAGGAATATGTTCGTAAAGCAGTTTGATCTCCCATAGTTTCTATACTTCTCTTGTCAGAGCAAGCTGAAGGGGTAACTGACGGAGAAATCCCTGGTATGATGTTTCAGCCACCTGGAATGAGGATCATAACACGAACGCATTTGCTAGGTCATTTAATCTAGCTAATGTGTAGCTAAGTATGTAGAACCTACAGTCTGTGGTTCGAACTATGCAGGTAAGTTGCTGACATGGTTCGTGACTCAGCTTTTGGGAAATGCACTAAAGGCTAGCTAGCAAGCATGTTAATTTGCATGCGCTCATGTCTGAGAAATGACTAATTGTCGAATGAAGAACCGGCACTGCGAAGGACGATTCAAACAATAAATTTGGGATTACTTTGGTGTAACTTGGCCTAAGACAGTACATGAAGTGTGCAGTACTGCTTGGAGTGGCACCGATCTCAAAACGAAAGGGGTACAACGGAAACTTTTGCCGTTCCAGGGGACTATTTCTTTTGGGGGCGCCACGGGAAACATTAAGGACACAACGGCTTCTTGGTGTCGGTGCCTTCGGTTATGTCAAGCCCTGATCTGGACATTGCCACTAGTGGTGCAACGGATCATCGTTGATCCGTAATTCGTACGGATCCCTCTTCACGGTTCGGTACGCACATGATCCGCGGATTGGTTGATTGGGGTTGTGCTATGGGTGTGACGTTATCGAATCGCGGTGATCGTAAAGCGAAATGAGACAACTTGCCGCTAATGGGTGTGTGTCAGTTGTGTCCTATTTCCTCTTGAAACATACAAGCGGTCGGTTATAAACGACAATCATCTGAAGTGCTTCCGGGAAGATAATTCAGAAAAGAACTCCTCTAATTGTCGGCGAGGTTGGGCAGCTTCCATCACCTTTTAAAGCTCAACTGGCCAACCCTAAATCTGCTCCCGTACAATATGCTCCAAATGAAAATCAATCAATTTAGCCTGTTGCCAGTAATGATTTTTAAGTGATAGAGAAGAGCTGACAGACGTAACTGCGCTACAATGTTAAATTGAAAGAATGCTAATAATCTAAAGAATTACAAAAAACTTTGTTCAAACACTCTCTCTCATCGTAGCGTTTTAGCTGATATTTAAACTCTTGCACTCTGAACTTGCCATCGGAGGATTACCAAGCCCTGCTTTCACCATACCTTCTACAAACCTGTTCCCATTTACGTTTCCCAATTAGCAACTTGGTGTTAATTCGTTTAGATGCGAGAATCAGTCGGTAGAATTACTGTCCCGCTCCCCTCATCTTGCATTGTTCATTGCAATTATCAAGCATTTCGCCATCTACGTTAATTGTGTGGCAACGTCTTTAGTAGCTTCTGAATTCATGTAGCTCACAAAATGGCATGCATATTTTTTTTGTCTGTGTCCTGCTTGATACGCCTAAGAAAAATTCCTATTTAATGCGTTTTTTGCCGACTGACGTCCGAGTGTTAAGTTTGCTTTCGTAAAAATAAAACTGTCTACAGCCAGTGACATGACCATAATCCAGGTTAACCCTCAACCTGTTTCTATTTTAGAATGGGACAGTTAGCTGAATTAAATAACTGAGCACGTAGGCTACTGATAAGATACTTTACCAATTACCATTGATGATTAAGGCATAAAGCTTTGCGTCAGTGGAGGGCTACAATGAGATCGCATAAACAGCAATTAACAGAATTTTCTTGAAATTCTACATTCTAGTAGAATATTAAAGGGAAAGTTCACCCAAAAAAAGAAAATTCACTCATC
Organism: Gymnothorax javanicus; assembly: GCA_029692085.1. Lineage (NCBI taxonomy): Eukaryota > Metazoa > Chordata > Actinopteri > Anguilliformes > Muraenidae > Gymnothorax > Gymnothorax javanicus. The sequence goes on along the minus strand of CM056197.1, from coordinate 117,762,771 downwards.
GTATACTCACCCCAAGGCTAATTGATGGGTCAGTTAATTTCTTTTGTCCTCAAAATAGTTTTGGAGTTTTAAGGAAGAACGGCATTGAAGAGAAATCCAAATAAATGGAATCCTATGGTGGCCACTTTTTCAAGCTTAAAAAAGCAACGTTAAAAATCATAAAATGCCTCCATACTGCTCGTGCGACATTTTCAAAGTGTCTACAAGCCCCAACAATATGATTAGACTCGAAAAGACGTCATTTTCACTATGTTTTTCGCCTAAATGTCCAATGTAGCCACTTAGCCAGGAGCCATGTTTTTTTTTCCTTGGGAAGAGTGAAGTTCTGTTACTTGGAGGACTCAAAATACTAAGAAGAATATTTCGGCTTAAGACATTTAGCTACACCTGAGAGGGCAGAGTTACAGTGTCTTTTACCAGGGAAATTGACTGATAACAGATCAAGACTATTAAGCAGTTTGAAGACATGTTTATCGCCCTCCTTGTTCTCTGTCCACCGCCTGTAAAAATATAGGCTACGTGAAGTGGAGAACATTTGTTGAAGCCTAATTGAGGGAATCAACTGTTTGATTGCAAATTGAGCTAAGTAATTGGGAAGGGGGTGACTGCAATTGTCGGGTAGACAGGGTTCCTACGCAAGTATGGAAAGTGTGGAAAAGCATGGAAATTGATGAATTTCCAGGTATTAAAAAGTATGGAAAATGAAAAATAAAGTATGGAAAAATATTTATGTTTCCAGAATATTACGACTGTTCTAAAATACTGTTTTCTAAATTAGAAAATTAGGTATTTCCAAAAATTTAATCAATCCGGATCGTGTTTTATGCCGGGCCGCGAATTCATTTTTTACAGATCGGTTGATACCATTACGTACATCAGCCAATCACAGCTCGGGTGTGATACCATTCTACTTGCCATAAGCCAAACACAGCTCGGCTGCAGCTACTCATGCATCGATGAGAATGGCAAAGCATCCGACCGAGTCACTGTCAGCTGAGTTGTGCACGCGGCAAATTTGTAAATGCTCGTCTGACAATAACGATGTAAGTGCTCCACAATACGCGAAATTACAAATACACTAGCTGGTCTACTGCAGAAGTCCAATAGTCTATTTAATAGGCCTTGGCTTCGGTGACTAATTCTGCAGATCGGAGAGCAAATTTCATGATATCAGACAGTGTTTTCATTACCGGTTTTTTATTTTGCGCATTTCTAAGGGTAATGGAAATGCACCTAGAGAGTGAGGACGATGTCCGACGTTATTAGCCCCAATAATCAGTCTGCTTCGTGACCATAGACTGTTCCTGACACAGACTCCTATTTTGAGTCTTGTTGATACCAGCCATGGATGCATGCGTCCAGTGGCAAATGGTTTTATTTAGCATTTCAGCATCAATCGCTAACCTTCTATCCTGATGGATTAGATTGGATGCGCTCTTCCACTATGATCTGAAGTTCCGCTTGTACATGATTATTCACGCAATATGTATGAAATCGGTGACTGATTGGCCCGAGTGCAACCTTATTTATTTTCATTGGAGTACGATAAAGATGGGAAAAGCTGCGGTTCTGATAGATTTATAGTCCGGTTGTGTTTTACTTGGGGTTCCGATAATTGGCCAGCAGTCAGTAGAATGATATTTTGTCGATTACAGCAAATGGTCAAAACTGATTCAAAAACGAACTGGTAACGCCTCCCCAATGTACTCCTGCGACCAGAAGGCTTATCAGCGCAATGCCTGAAATCTGAGTCTGTGTCACGAACAGTCTTCGGTCACGAAGCAGACTGTGATTCTTGGGGCTAATAACGTCGGATATCGTCCTCACTCTCTGTGTGCGTTTCCATTACCCTTAGAAACGCGCAAAATCTCAATAGCGAAATTAAAAAAAAAAAAAAAAAAACAAGAACTGGTCAATAATAATAACTGGTAAATGAAAAAACGGCTAGTCTGATATCACGAAATTTGCACTCCGATTTTCAGTATTAGTCACCGAAGCCAAGGCCTATTAAATAGACTATTAGACTTCTACAGCAAACCAGCAAGTGTACTTGTACTTTTCGCACATTGTGGGGCATTTCCAAATTTGCGGTGTGCACAACTCAGCTGACAGTGACAAGGTCATGATTGATATTTATGGTACAACTTTAAGTGGAACAACCAGAATTGCCTGCATGTAACCTAGGTATAGGTTACATTTTTTTTTTTTTTTTTTTTACAATTAATTGCACATAATTCAGTGTGTGTGGTTGTGTGTGTGGTTAGTTACAGTTTTATGTTCAGACACTTGAGGGACACAAAAAAATGGTAAGCATTGAACTGTTAAAATGTGTTAAAATAAAGATATTAATAATTAAATTAAAGTAGATGTTTTATTCATGATACACTGATATATTTACTCAGATGTAGCATATTTGTCTGAAAAAAAAAAAAACGCTGAGAAGTCTGGAAATCAGGGTATGGAAAAGTATGGAATTTTGAAATTCCAAATGTGTAGGAACCCTGGGTAGAGGATGATGACTTTGCAGACCTTAACTTTGTGTTGTTCAGCACGTAATTTTCCTGAATGTGCTTGCCAAGTTTTCGCTGAATCTATCTATTGCGTGCAATGCAACAATCATTTCTCTCACTTCCCGTTTGATGTGCTTCACAAAATGTTTTCCACTTTGCGTATGTTTTGAAATGCTTAAAAACCAGGACCATCTTAAAATGATTTTATTTTTAGAAATATTTTTAATGATATGTAAAAATTATACGTGAGGTGGAATTCAGAGGTCTGCTTGTTAATTCAGATTATTAACATTCTTCCAATCTAACACGGTAGCCTGGTTAGGTCTGTCTGCGTCTCATTATCTCTTCTTAATCATTATTGGCCACATTTTGGTTTTGATTGGTCAGTTGGCTGAATAAATTGCTTGATTGCAGGTTAGGCAAAGTACATGGGAATTGATTTAAGGTAAGCTAATTATGCCAAAGCGATGGAGGCTGTCCAACCTCGCTGGTAATTAGCGGACTTCAAATCACAGTTTTCTTCCCGGAAGCATTTCAAATGACCGCATTAGGTATGTGTCATAGAAAAGGCAATAAGCAAGCTCGTCTGCCTGCCTCATAGTGGCAGTTACTTTTATTGAGCTTAAAATAATCGCGATTCGATTAATTGTGCAGCCCTACGGCCTGACACCCACTAGGGTGCACCACTACCCTGCTGCATGGTCCCAACCGGCAGGGGAGCAAGTTAAAAGGTCATTTGGGTTTACCATGGTTACTGGGAAATTCGACAGGAGAGCCAGCATTACTTTCCAGGTGGCTGAACCATTGGACAACCAGCAGGCCCTATTAGTGCTCTGCCATCAAGAAAGTTATGGTGGGTCCTGGAATGTGGAGACAGGGCTGAGACAGACTGGTGGAGACCAGTTGTTCCTTTTAAAATTCTGTCTAATAAAGACATTTTTAACAATAAACAATTTGTGTTTTCAAATTATTGTAGCAGCCAGCAGCAGTACCAGATTGTCAAAGACTAGTTTCATTCTGACAGCGGCAGTACCATTGTACCACAGTTAACAGATTGGCAAGACTAGTTTCATTCTGACACAATGGGAAGTTGGTGACTAGTGGCATTTATGAAACTTATTTAAATATTCCATCTGACAACTGACATCATTTGGTTTTTCTGTAAAATGATTTACCAACAGCATTAGACAGACATACCAGTCCAGTTTCACAATTTAATCTTGAAAGAAGGATCATTATAAAATCTTCAGAGAGAGCACATGGTATTCTGTTTATAAATGGCGTCACATGATTCCCACGTCACGCAGACACACCCACCTCACTGACAACAAATTACGTTGTTGTGGCCCTACAGACTACATTTGACCACTTAATGGTAATTTTCTTCTTGGCTAGCAGTAACATTTGACAGGATGCAGTATTTAAATTCTAGGTCTCGTATAATCAGCTGCAACTCCGAACAATTCGACTGGATTTATATGCATGACCCCGGATGAGCTGTTGATAAAATTAGCATTACAATGATAATGTATGCAGACGTGCCGGTGTTCTGACAATTTGTGCTGCCTTGTCAAAAAATGCTACCCTAATGGAAAGCGATCGTAAAGTCTTTGTTTTCGCCTTGATATTGCAATATGAATCTGTCCACAGTAGTACCTTTGTTATTTGTTAGCTAATAACATAAGCAGATTTTGTAACGAGTTGGATAAGTTTGTTTGAAGATAGTATGCCCATAGACACCATTATCATCTAATTTCTGCATTTTCAGGAAAACGCAGTGTTTACATGCAAATATATGTACACTTACAGGTCGAAAGGCGCACTGAAAATAAATCTATTTTTATGATTTTTGAAGATACTTAAGATATGAGCGAAGAAACAGCCTGAGATTTTAGGTTTGCGCAAGCGCAGAACCGCGAGGTCGCATATTTTGTTAGGTAACAAAATTTGACAGAACACCGGCGAAATGTCAGAAAATGTCATTGTACTTATGTCCTTTTGCTGAAAAAAAACCTAAAGACAACCTTTTATTGTGGCTTTTAACAGTTTTTTGTGGTCTTCCACGGTGTCCCGGCATGATTAAAGCGCCATTTGCATTCAGGAAATTCTAGAAGCATCCTCGGTCGGCGTGAGAATCGAAATACATAGGAGCAGTACACGCGAGTACATCTAAACCAGCGGGTGACAAGGTTGGGAGAATACTGTAGTCTTGCGCGAGCCACGGAAACTACCCGAGAGAAATATCGGATTTCTCTCGGGTTTGTAGATGGTATTTCTGGCTGAATAGTTTGTGTAATATGGGATTAGTGACATGCTTCATTTTTTTTTTTTTTTTTTTTTTTTTTTGTGACCATTATTGAATTTGGGCGCATTTCCCATAATTTGGGCGTGTTTTTTGCCAATTCTTATTTTGGGCGCTGGCCAAATTCACTATGACGTCTACGTCGTAGCAGCGATGCATTTGAGAGCCCTGGTAACTATGGTATTCCCTTGATAACCGCTTCAAATTTCATGGAATAGTCTCAAATACTAAGAATTCTATGTACTCAAATGTACGCATACTCGAGATCCATTTCGTGAAGTTGTGGATACTACAGCATTAGGAGTAATGATATAAATGCCTTGGGAAAAAAATAAGTTTTATTCAATAAAACATGATAAATAAATACCTTTTATCATAAAATAAAAAATGTAATTTTTTTTCATACATTAGTGATTTATACCTAAAATATTGCTTATTATAACCACTGCTCAGTACAACATCAACAGCTGAAATTCTCACCTTAGAATGTACTAGCACATCAAGTGAATTAGTGGAGGTTTTATTACATCATAAATACATAATTACAGGCACACTCCAAATTAATCTTCTTTATGTCAATTTTTTTTGCATAAATCACAGTAGAACCTTTCTCGCTCCACAAATATTTTAGTGCACTGTTACTTTTAATATATATAGTTATATATACTATATAACTCCCTGTATATCTTCAGAGGGTGTGGATTGATTCTGTCATTACATAATTACTCTAGCTTTAACTCTTAATAAGCATATTATACGAATATATTCATTTGAAGAGTGGTTGATGCAGTATTAGAGGATGTGGGGGAAAACGTTGTGGACACTGCACCCCGTTGCAGACACCACAAACAATATTTTAATTCATTTTTGCACCACAAAAGGACCTATAAATTGAATTGATTTTACTGATTATAAAACATATCTTAGGAGCATTATTCACCTTAAGTGGGATAATCGCACTTGGCTGAGTCTTTGCAGAAATAAGCATATTAATAAGCATATTATACGAATATATTCATTTGAAGAGTGGTTGATGCAGTATTAGAGGATGTGGGGGAAAACGTTGTGGACACTACACCCCCTGGCAGACACCACAAACAATATTTTAATTCATTTTTGCACCACAAAAGGACCTATAAATTGAATTGATTTTACTGAATATAAAACATATCTTAGGAGCATTATTCACCTTAAGTGGGATAATCGTGCTTGGCTGAGTCTTTGCAGAAATATCAGTGATCAGATTAAGGAAAAAAAAAATTGATTAGCATTTTTTGCTAATCATATCAATTGATTAGCATTTGTTTTGCACATTTGAATAATGATTAGCAAAAAAAAAACAAAACAGTAAATCAGATTTTAAATGATGAAAGGGCTTTTTTATTCTTTCCCAATGACGGATTACAAAGAGAAATACAACTCCTCTCTGAAAGCAAAACAAATTATTTCTAAAAGACATCAGTTTTACCCTGAACTACCCTATCTTTATTTAATGCAGCACACTTCCGTTTCCCTGTGAAATTTCTGAAAACTACTTGTAACCTGCAGTACAGCTGTCTTATCTATACCTTACTGTAGCATATGATGTTTAGCACCAAATCAGATGTGAAATGATTCATACCCATTAAAATCGAGTCATACAAGGCACTCTCCAACTCAGTCACGTTTTGACATCACAGCATCATGTATTTGAATGATTAGAGATCATAGTTAATTAACGTTAGTTAGCTCACTAGCGAACGAGGTGGCTATATCCAAAGAGCAACAGAATTTATCGGTGATCACATTGCAGGAAAAAAAATTATGAATAGCATTTAAGCGCATTTGCTAATATGCAAATAAACATCATTTTGCCAAGCAAAGTCGCGAAAACTTCTCCTGTTGCTATGTTCGGGGAATTTGAATAGGCCAGTGAGTCGGGATCAATGAAATATCATTAGGATCAGCATTTTTTGAATGGCATTTTTTGCGATGATTGTCACAATGATCAGCATTTTGTCAAAACTGCTGAAATTTGATTCGCATTTTGCGATGCGAATCCGCCTAATCTGATCACTGAATATATGCTTGACAGTATACCATTGCCGGCACTACATATTTTTGGCGACACCATTCGATACCAAAATCAAGGCAATATACCTGACAGGGAAATGTTCCCTTATCAGAAGTGTTATCATCTCTTGGTAAGAATTGTCACAAGGTACTAACTTTAAGATGTTTTAAAGTGATTATAAACCCATCAAGCAAGTAAATATTCAAAAACTAAGGTAAAAAATGAAAAAACAATAACAACGGACATCAGAGATTCTAATTGTGATAATTATGGCATCCCTGCTGGGATCTCCACAAAATAACTGGCAAATAAACTAGAAAAAAAAAATACAGAATTAGGCTAATATATGCATAAAACCCTAGTCACACTAGAGGCGGAATGAGCCGGAATGCCGTCGGAATGAAAATTCTTTGTATATTCCTGGATATATGAAGTGCGTTTTAAAAATTCTGACTGCATTCTGAGTGCATTCCAAATATTCGGGCCCATTCTTGTGGCCGGCCCGAATGTTTTGCTCACGCTCAAAACTTTCCAGGTGCATTCAAAGAGGAGAAATATTGTACGGCAGTCAAAGTGTATTCTTACTGCGCTCTGACTGCATTATAAATATTCTTACGGCATTCCAACAGCATTCAAAACATTCTGATTGCATTCGAGGGGGAATCGAAACGGCAAGCCACGTCAAATCCTGCCAGAATGTCCTGAATGCGCCTCGAATGAGCCAGAATGCACCTCGAATGCATCTCGATTGCTACAGGAATCTATTTCGATATTAAAACAATTCAGCTGGAATCAGTGGCGGGTCTAGAAATGGGAATTGGGGTGGCACAGACACGTCCCTTTTAGTCCTGGCAAGTTCTCAATCATTTTCCTTTATTGACGCGTTTTCCAATTATCGTAATTGGCAACTGAAGACACGGTTTCTCTCCATATGTGATCTAACAGCGATGAAATCATGGGCTAAATTCAGTACAGAAAAATAATTTCCTTATTAAAAGGCCAATGCTTCACGTAGATTGAACTGTTCTGCGTTCCAATGAAATATTGCCTTTCACTCTCGGTATTGCGTGGGTTGATTTAAAAAAAAAAAAAAAAAAAAAAAAAAAAAAAGTGGCACTCGGCAGTTAAATAGGCTATAAAAAGCCTGCGGCTTAAGCTATTTGCTTGAGAGTCGACAGGTATGCAATTTTGAACAGCGTTGATTTAAATACAGCAAATACGCGTCCAGATGAATGATTGTCGCCTTCCCTAATTGGGGAGAACAAGCAGCAACTGTTAAGTATGGAGTGCTCTCGGAGTGAACCTTTTGTTAATTATGAAAATGACTGAGAACAGGTCAGGACTAATAATTTTTTTAAACGGGTGTTTTGTCCACCCCAATTCTCAGTTCTGGCTTCGCCACTGTAGCCTACTGAATTTACCCCATGATTTCATCGCTGTTAAATCGCACATGGAGAGAAACCGTGTCTGCAGTTGCCAATTACGATAATTGGAAAACGCGTCAATAAAGGAAAATGATTGAGAACTTGCCAGGACTAAAAGGGACGTGTCTGTGCCACCCCAGTTCCCAGCTCTAGACACGCCACTGGCTGGAATGCACTTCGAGTGCCATTGGAATCTTTCGATTGCCGCTGGAATCAGTGGCGGCTGTTGAACTGGGGATAGGGGAGGCTGAAACCCATCCCTTAAAAATAATGATTGGTCACGACCTGTTTTCAATCATTCATTTAAATTACCATTACATAAACTCCGAAAGCTCAACATTATCAGGTGTGACCAGTTTTCATTAACGCATACCTGTTACCTCTCACACATTCGGCGTCAGCTTTTGTGGCATATTTACATTCCCCTGCTGTAGTCAACAATTACTCAATCAACGCATATGGGACACTCGTGTTACATTCTAAGTACATTCTGAATATTCGAGCGGCATTCTGTTTGAATTCTTGGACGTTTCAACCGTATTCGGCGGCCATTCCGGGAGTGTTCTGTCTGCATTCGAGGTGAAATCGTACAGCATTCGAGGCACCTTCCAACCAGACTTCGGATGGTGTTCAGGCAGCAATTGAACCGCACTCGTACGGCATTCAAAGTGTATTCTAAATATTCTGCCTGCATTCTAACAGCATTCTAAATATTCCCACTGTGTTCCAACTACATTCAAGCTGCATTCGAGAGCTAATATACCCAGAATGTGCAAGAATCATTTGAGGCGGGTTCGAAGCGCATTCTAATTATTCGAACGGCATTCTTTCAAAGCTGTAAGAATTTTGGTCAATTTGATATTCCCGCCCGAATATTGGGCAAATTCTTCATTCCGGCTGGTTCTGCTTGATTCCTGCTGATTTTGAATAAGTGTGACGGGGGCATAATATTAGTCAACTTTTTTTTTTTTTTTCTTTCTTTTTTTGCTTCATTTAGAAAATCACAATTCAAAATGAGTTAATGTTAAAATGCCCCTCCATAACAATGTGAAATGGTACAAACTGGCTTTCTTGTAGGGCAATTCCATGGTAACGGAATTACGATCAAGAGTAATTTTCATGTCATTTTTACCTGCTATCTATAAAACTAATGCAGTAGCTACTTGCCTGTGCTTTTATCAGTTCCACTGGCATGCCTACTGAGCTGTATAACACAAAGTCTGGGGTAATATATTTTGTAGAAGGCTATACGAAGGCGAAAGTGTCGGTAACTGAATTACGGCAGAAAAAATGCCATTATTTTTGCCTTAACTTTGACAGCCATTTCTCTGATATCTGGCCATGATGGGCAGTAGGTTTAAGCTTAAGTTGGTGGCCTAGGATGTTGACCAGGCCATGGTAAGTTTACATTGACTGGTATATTCACAGATATTTTGTCTGATGCCATTTATGAGAAAGAGACACTGGTAATGGAATTACAAAATGGTAACGGAATTACATTTTCTGAGAATCTACTAAATTTATTACACTCAAAACAACAAAGCAATTGAAAATTGGTATCATAAATGATGTTTGTGTTGCTGACCTCCTGTTGAACCAAAATTTTGATCAACAAGTCTGGGCAAAGGAAAGCAATACATGATATTGATGAGAATAACTAATTTTTCTACAAGAACAGTGTGTGTGTGTGTGTATATATATATATATATATGTATATATATGTATATATATATATATATATATATATGTATATATAATGTTTCTTAAATGGCATAAAATGCAGTATGGGATACCGCTCAATGCGCTTTACATAAATTGACAGCTGACGCAACCTAGAAAGCCTGCCAGATTAGGTGAGTCTTATGTAACAGGTGAGATTAATGCATATCAACCATCTTGAAGGCTTTTTAATTTGCTAAACTAATATCAAAACTTAAAATATCAGTTTCATTCAGAAATGAAAAAGCAAGAAACTTACCTGCTAGTTGGAGGATTGCTGGCTATCGATATTGAGCATGAACGAATGTCAGACATGGGATGTGTTGTAAAGGTTTGGTCCTTACAGCCCCTCCCCTTTCTAATTCTTTCACCTCCACCTTAATGGGCCACAGGTGGAACCCATTAGGATGGAGCTGTTAGCAGAGTATATAGGGCTGGCAGGTGCCAGTCCTGTTGCTGCTACATTTTTTATTTCTTTTCTCCTAGTTTGTTTGCTGCCCCCTGTTATTTTTAAACCTGCTGTTTTTTGATTTTGTTTTAATTAAATTCAGTTTCTTTACTCCGGTCTTGGCATTTGAGTTTCTGCTTTTTTTCTTGGCCCATGGTCTAAGTGCCTGCTGGATTGCTTTTGGCATCCGGCGGAAATAATACCATGACGTGTATTCTGAGCAAAGACTATCAACATTTTATCACTCCTAGACTCAAAAAGCTTCACTAACTGACCGCAATGGCCCAAAGCCATGCTTTCCCAATCTGAAACCCCTTATAACATTCACACATTATACATGTTGTACAAGGAGATGCTGTCTTAGTAAAGCACAGTTCCAGCAGGAACAGGATGCTGGTAAAAGTGATGGTGAAGAAGACCCCGTACTACAGAACAAACATTCATTCATACCCTTCCCCAGCAGGTGCTACTCCTTAACCAAACTATACTATGAATTCCTGCTAATCCTTGAATGAATAATTATGGAAACCTAACTCACAGGAAGAAACACTCAAGTATAGATGTCCAAAACAATGAACCATTATCCTCCATAAAGTCCTCATGCCACCTTATGTCATCTTCTGTTTTTCACTGGCTTTCAAAATAATTCTGTAATTCCGTTGCTGGTGTAATTTCGTTGCCATGTAATTCCGTTACCACAAATTTTCCAGGATTACAGCTAAGCATTGGAGAGGTTAATGTCTGAAATTCAGTGTAGACATAAGAAGGAAGAGAATTCTTAATAACAATAAAATAGATGCAGAAATAAGATGATGAAGAGAACTATACTGCAATTTTGGTAACGGAATTACATTGAAAAATGACAAATTTCACTATGAGCCACTGGAATTGTGTGTTTCAATTTCCTGCAATGACTTAACAGTCTCAAATACTTTGGCTACCAATGTATGGAAATACTGTAAAAACCAGGAAATGGCTCAATATCTTTTAGGAGTTGTCAGCTTTGGAAAAATAACCTTTGATCCTTTTTCCTGGAGCTAAGAAAAATGACAAAATTCAAATCTAAATTTTGAGAAGACCGTCAAAGATATTTTAAAACGGTTTTCAGTGTCAGATTTGGTAATGAGTCATCTACATGAAAACCTATATATTTCTAATATAAAACACTTTTTAAAAATCGCTGTTTAAGCAAGTCTCATGTGGAATTGCCCTGTATTCCCTGCCTCGGCATCTAAACAGCTGGAAAATTCATCAGTTCCAGTGCAACTGATTATTGTATGCGTATGTTACTAAAAAGTATAATATTAAACAGTGTTGTTATTATTTAATAGAGCATACTATAACATAGACCAGGGGATATTTACCACCTGATCTCAATTCACATCCTTCAGATGACACACCCCACATAAAGACAGAGATCTGCTTCATGCGAGCTAAAATGGATGACTACCACTTTGGAATGTTCAGCTCCCACTAGTGTGTCTGGAGAGAATAGCAGGAGAGAACTACTTGGAACACACTCCTTCAGTGGGTTGCCATTATCAAGGAGTATATTGCTTAATTATTATGCCTCTGCCAGGAGGTGATATTCTCCGGCATTTGTTGGGTTGTTTGTTCGTCAGTCAGCAGAATATATCAAAATGTTGTGGATGGATGTGTGTGATATTTTGCGTCTTGATAAATACTGTTTTAAGGAGAAAGTGAATACATTTTGGAGATAATCTGACTCATAATTATTGATCCAGGATCCAAAAGAATTTCTGTCACTTTTTACGTACGTTCAATGAAAATATGACTCTGGAGGCAATGCCCAAATGCCTTTTTGTTATTAATAAAGCATATCCTGTCAGGACATTTTCAAGGAAGGGTTAGCCAAGACTTACTCCACAGTTTCTTGCATTCATGAGGACATCTCCATAGCTTAGAAGGCTTTGTGCCGGGAAAACCACGAGGGAAATATTTTGATGCCCTCTAGAGGTGTGCAACAACTGAGCTGAATGAAAACATTTGGTTTTGATTGGCGAAATGAAGGATCATAAATTAGTTCTTGGTACAATCTTTAGTCAGTGTTGGTGATTTGCGTCCAGTGGTTATTTGCCAGGCGTAGTTGGAATGGTTCTGTGCATGCTGATTTTTCGGTCCAAGAATTCACATGCCAGAGCTACCGTTAACCTGGTAGCTTGGGTAAAATACGCTCAAAAGTTTTACCAGCGGTTACTTTATGCATGCAGATTCTTAGAAAAATGGTGTCTCAGACAGGAGTTTTAGTAATTTTGTGCTGTGACATTTCCTGTTTCAATGTGGAAAGGTGTACCAAATGGGAGTTTTAGTAGTTTCGTGCTGTGTGTAGTATTTCCTGTTTAATAGTGGAATTGTGTTTTAGGTGAGAGTTCTCATAATTTTTTGCTGTATGTGGCATTTCCTGTTTCATGGTGGAAAGTTGTATCAGATGAGAGTTGTAGTAATTTTTTGCTGCGTGTTGTATTTCTTATTTCATGTCGGAAAGATTTATTGGATGAGTTTTAGTAATTTTTTGCTGCATGTGGCATTTCCTGTTTCATGGTGGAAACATCATGGGAGTTTTGGTCGTTTTTTTGCTGCGTGAGGCATTTCCTGTCTTATGATAGAAAAGTGTCTTCCGTGGCATTTCCTGTTTTGTGATGGAGAGGTACATTCAATGGGAGCTCTAGTAATTATGTGTGTCCCCGGCGTTAGCGTGCGCGTCAACGTTCCGCCGTTTCGGGCGTAACTCCAAAACCGTTTGCATGATCTTAACTGTACTTTGCAGACTTACTACTCTGGTCCCAAACTGATGCCTTTTGGTATGTGCCTGTCCGTCCGTCCGTCCTGATGTCATCCATTTTTGTCTGGAGCATAACTCCACAACCTTTTGCATGATCTTAACAAAACTCTGCGTACTTGCTACTCAGGTCCTGCAGTGCTGCCTTTTGGTATGTGCCTGTCCGTCTGTCCGTCCGTCTGGTGGTTTAGGCAGGGAAGGGCGGCCAGGAGGGAGACGTACATTTTTATGAGTAAAAACGCATTCTAGTTGCGTGTGATATTTCCTGTTTGAATTCGGAAATGTGTTTCAGATGGGAGTTTTGGTGATGTTCCCCATTTGCCTCATCTACAAACCCCAATTCCAATGAAGTTTGGGCGTTGTATAAAACTTGAACAGGGTTCGACCTTTACTTTTTCAGCCCCAAAATCTGTCAGCCCGGCTGAGTTTTTTGTTCTGTCAGCCCTGATTTTTTTCCAATGCGAAACCCAAAAACAAGAAACCTTCTTATGAACAAAATATTTATTTTTCAGACTATAGCAACAATGAGGTCTTGCATATCATATACATAAGACAGGATTTTTAAAAGTCAAGTGCTGAGGCAGCTGGCAGGCTGTCTTCTGAACAGACAACAAGACAACCAGATTGCAAACCCTCGCCTCTTTGACATTTGTTTGTGACTTTGATTTTTGACCTAGCAGGCTGACGTTAGGGGAGGGTCGAGCCACGGGTAGGACCTTTCTGCTGTGAAAGTTTCATGTAAATTGTATCAATAGTTTTTAAGATATCGAGGGTCAGGAGCACAATGCTTATATATCCAAAATTTGTGGTTTTGAGATTTTTACCCCCTGTCACAGCTTTCTATCAGCTAATCCTTGGAGCACAATAACTATATGCCATCTGCATTCATTTTTATCCCACCGGTATGAATACCGTGGGATATAGTCATCACCTGGTCCGTCTGTCCGTCCGTCCGTCCGTCCGTAATCATTTTCGTTTCCGGAGCAGAACTCAAAAACTATACCACTTACAAACTTCATATTTGGTATGCAACTTCCCCTTAGGGTGCCATTGTGCCTTTTGCGGGTTTAAATTCCATTGGCCCCAAAATTTTGGAAATTTTCACCACAAACGGCCCAAATTTCCAACTTTGTTTCGTTTCCGGAGCAGAACTCAAAAACTATACCACTTACAAACTTCATATTTGGTATGCAATTTCCCTTAGGGTGCCATTGTGCCTTTTTTTGGGTTTAAATTCCATTGGCCCCAAAATTTTGGAAATTTTCACCACAAACGCCCAAATTTCCAACTTTGTTTAGTTTCCGGAGCAGAACTCAAAAACTATACCACTTACAAACTTCATATTTGGTATGCAATTTCCCCTTAGGGTGCCATTGTGCCTTTTGCGGGTTTCAATTCCATTGGGCCCAAAATTTTGGAAATTTTCACCACAAACGGCCCAAATTTCCAACTTTGTTTAGTTTCGAGCAGAACTCAAAAACTATACCACTTACAAACTTCATATTTGGTATGCAATTTCCCCTTAGGGTGCCATTGTGCCTTTTGCGGGTTTAAATTCCATTGGGCCCAAAATTTTGGAAATTTTCACCAAAAAACGGCCCAAATTTCCAACTTTGTTTCGTTTCCGGAGCAGAACTCAAAAAGTATACCACTTACAAACTTCATATGTGGTATGCAATTTCCCCTTAGGGTGCCATTGTGCCTTTTGCGGGTTTAAATTCCATTGGGCCCAAAATTTTGGAAATTTTCACCAAAAACGGCCCAAATTTCCTTTTTTGTTTTGTTTCCGGAGCAGAACTTACATACCACACCACTTACAAACTTCAAATTTGGTAAGTATGTTACCATTGCAGGGTTGCATTGTTCATTCTCTGAGACTATAAATTCCATAATTTGCATTTTTCTTTCAAATGTTTTAACAACAATACAACAGCAGCACTCCAGGTAGTCTACTTCCTCACAGTGAGTGCTGGTAACATGAACAGCAAGATGCTAAAGGTGATTATGCTTCTGATTGATGTTGTCATCTTCCCTGCACTTGGTGTTCGGTGTCCTTTCATCAAATATCATCATTGCTCAAATCCCCTTTCCTTTGCCTATTCAACTATATATAAATATTAAATTACTAAAGGGATGAGAAAGTATACAACTCTCCTGCAATCAGTAACTCATGAATTATGTGGGGACCGGTGGGATATGTCATCTTCTGATGACTCTTGTTAATCAGAATTCACATTTTCATTTTGTGATATGTCCAACAAAATCTGCTTAAATGAATAAAACATTGACATTTTGATGAATAAACATTAATTTTATTACAGAATAGTCTGTCTTCCATTGCAAACAAACTTACCTTCAACCAATCACCATTGTGTTATGTCACATCATTTGCTAGAATTGTTGGAGCACTGAGGTGACATGTCCATTTTTGGCAATTTTGACCATGATGATGCGGTTGCACTCCTATGAAAACTTAGGCGTTCAATGTACTTCTGAACCATGCAGCAAAAGAATGACTGGTTAAAAAATATGATATAAAATACCTGATTTAATAGAACACTAAAAAATCAATTTTTCTCAAAACCTCGAAAATGGACATATAACCATTGTGCTCCAAACCCTCGATATGTGTCCGGACAGACAGACAGATGGACCTGATTACAATACCCTCGCTGCCTCTTTGGGGAAGCCTTTTTCTCTTCTACTTTTCATAAATCTGAGATCCTTCACCATCTTTCTTTTTTGCTGGTTCTTCTTTTCCCAGCCACGATATTATCCCTCCCGCTCGCTTCGCCATGCTAAACTCAACTGTACACAATTATAGAATGTTGTTGGTTAAGACTAAGACGGAGCTAGGTAACATTGCAAAAATATCTCCGTATTAACTTTCATACACGAAAAGACGAACTCGAACCTTCGGTCAACAAAGTAAAGTGTATTTTCTCTGGCCAATATTTAGCAAATGTATTGAATCCCATTTAGTCGCATAAATTGATGCGAAGTTCGAATACTCGCTAAACCGTGTGAATAGATGGCTCGCAGCATATTTTGTATTTACAGCACAGCGACGGGTTCACACAGAATTGCAACCTTGTGAACCTCCGCAAAGGTTTCTCTCGCAATTATGGCCGTATATGTGGTGCAAAGGAATCAATGGATAATGGTGAATAATTACTTCGCCATTTAGTTCGCTACCCAGCATTTACATGCACCGAAGCAAAGTCGGCAAAAAGCTTTCTAGCTTTCCAACGTTTACTATATAAACCAACAAACTTGCTTGCAAGGCTAGCAAGCTAGTTCGCCTACTCAGCTAGCTATTTGCGGTGCATATAAAGAAGTAAAAACAGTGAATTGCAATTATTCCGCTACTTAATTAGCCTGATTGACGAGAATTGCGAATCAGGAGCCAAGTTCAGCCTCGAGTCAGATTAGTAAGGAGTCATGAATTAGCTGTGTTGCTAGCTCTGTTACACATTGAGGAGACTGATCAGCTCGTTCGCTGGCTGCAGAGTTTTTACACGAACTAATGTTTGCCAAAGATACTTGGCTATTCATGTAAATTGGTACTTGTCGCAAAACTTGATATCTAGCAAGGTAAGCCGGACTAAGTACGTTAGACCTTGCAGTAGATAACAAATTAGCATACTCTCACCTGGCTAAACTATCAAGTTAGTTACAGTAAGGCATAATTTCTAACCTTTAATTTAGGTTTCTTTAGTCAGTGTCCATTGGCAATTTTTTTTCTTTGATGCATTTTAATGGCAGCTATTAAGCTAAATGCTTGCGATTCAACTCTAGCTAAGTTAGTTCGCAAAATAATGGTTATTCACTTTTTTCCTATTGACTTTCATTCGTCAAATAGAACTGTTGGCTAGCTAAGCTAGCGGACTTTCTAGCTGAGCAAGCGAACTAACGTTAGCTAGAACTATTCTTGGTGTGCAACCACATGATTAAATGGCACGCGCCGCCATGTTGGATGATATACAAATCAAAAATGGCATCTCGTGCGAACAATAACAGTGATACATCTCCAAATTTTTTGAAATATTGTAACTCTCTGGAGTCCTCTGCCAAGTCAAGATACAGAGAAAAGGTTGAAATTTGTGATTTTGACCCATATTATGTTAAAGCCATCTTATTATATGGAGGATTTGGCAACATTACCAGTGATTGAACACCCCGATATCGTAAACTATCTCGTTATTCAAACCTTGTGGGCAACCTATGCACAAATGAAGGCTTATAAGAGTCTAGATGCGTATAACTTTTTTGTGTCTGGCTGGTTTGGTATTCTTCTCACTAATAAGAAGTGAAAGAGAACAGGGTGCTGGTTCATGCTAGGGTAAACCATTCTCAAAGAACTCGAGAAACGCCGCTCAAGCCGTGGTTTGTGAGCGATAAGAATGGCGATGTGATCCTCGCACATTGTGATTGCATGGCTGGATTAAGCGAGGCTTGTTCCCACATTGGAGTTTTGCTCTTTGCGACTGAAGCTGGATATAGAATCGGGAACTCGAGAACATGCACTGAAGTAAAAAGCAAGTGGCTGCCAGCGCATGTAAACAAAGTGCCGTATTTGCCAATAAGCGACATTGATTTCAGTGAGATGGGATTCTGAAGAAACTCGTCTTTATCACGAGTAGCATGATTGCCGCAATTAAAAACTGCACGCAAAGTAGGCATTGTTTTCTTTTAAAAGGAAGCGCAAATCGGAAGAAAATCATGAAGTGTCGCAGGAGCTCAATGGTGAAGCGCAGCTATCTTGGTTGTTGTTATCATCCATCATGGCGGACTTCTTGTTTGGAAATTATGCGCGACGTTACGTGCACACCAAGAATTGACCGCTATCCATTGCTTCCTATGCCTGCCATGTTAAAGCCTTAATCGCATGCGAACCCTTTGCGCATGCTCATTAGGTTACAGTCCTGAGCGAACCCTTCGCTGTGGTTTAAATACAAAATACGCTGCCTGGCTTTACTCGAGGTGGTGTCATTAGCCATAATGACGGACAGACAGAGTGAGCTGGACACATAGATTGTTGTTCCAGTTCAGTGGAGCCGATTTCGTGGCTAGAAAATGCTGTCGGCCCACCGGACCAACTCACCCAGAAAATTGTCTGCCTAAAATGAAAATCCTCGGCCAATGCAGGCCTTTTTATGAAAGGCGCGCAATTGCGCGTACGCGCCTTTTGCGCGCCTAAAATTGCATTTTAGGTGCGCAAATAAATGCGCGCCTATCCATCAAAAAACGTTCAATTTCTGCGCGCCTAGCTATCCGAACTGCAGCGCCATCTAGACAGCATTTCCAAACTCTTTCGCATAACGCTTGAAGGCCCATGAGAAACAGTGTGTGGACACGCTTCAACCAATGGAACTGCGCGTTGCACCAACCACTTAAGATAAAAAAAAAAAAAACCCACCAAAGATGGCGAAGCGGGTTGGACATTTCACCCAGCTTTCCACTCGTAGAACGTGGGATGTCGAAACCAAGGGCGTAAAACCCGTTAAAACTGTCAGAAAGGACGGGAAGGAGTGGGTAATGGAAGTAAGCTTCCTCTTATCTATAGTACGAAAGTTTTCATTGCCGAATTTTGGTTGTTTTGACGGTGAAACTTGATGTGATCAATCGGTCATTCCTGCTAATAAATGGAGCCCTGGTTCGTTTCCCAGAAGCATAGTTGCTAACATTGGCATTCAAAGTCAATGGTTCCGACAATGGAAGTTGGCATCAGTGGTGTCTCGCAAATGGACACAAAATGGAAATGACATTAAATCACTAATTGGGCTGAATAAGAGTTATTTTGTTTTCATTTCTGCTATTAATTGTTTACGAGTTAATTTTTTGGGTTTTTAATTCGAGCTTGCGGAGAACAGCTACGTTACAGACCATACCAGCAGACTACCGCAAGGGATACCTTGTTTTTCTTCATTCATTGAAACCGCAATAGTAAATAAACCAGTAGAACTTCACTTTGAGTCGAACAGTCGTTAAGTATGTATTATTAATGACTAAATAATAAACGACTAATCTAAGAAATTACTGAAGAATTAAATTGGATAAAGCAAATTCACATAATGGCTCAAATCGCAACTTGCAAAATGTAATGCTGAGTGAACGGAAACGGCGTTCACTAAAAACCGTGTTTTTTTTTTACTGTCATTCATGGGTGGTCAATGATCCACGACATGAAGTTTGTTATGGTGTAATACATTCCGCTAAGTAACGAAATAAGCTAAAAAAGAAGTTTTATTGGGTTCGTTTTCATACAGTTTAGGCTTGTCAAACTGGCTTCGGAGACATCAGTTATCACGCTCTCTTTCGGAGATATTAGCAGGCTGTGCTTGCCTTAAACCTGCAAGTTGCAATATTACTGCTCGCAGTACAGTGGAGATGCACCTCTTCATTCAGTTTCAATTTAAGTAGCCTGACTAACTAGCGGTTCAAATTACCATATAACAACTTAATATTAATGTTCACCTATAAAGCACATTTAACAGGTTTATCTGCGGAGAGCTAAGTAAGCTGATTTACCGTTCTCAAGTGGTAGACCCGTTCGTAATTGAGCTGGGTAAGTTTAAATGTTGCTAGCAAATTCATTCCATTTTTTTTCAATAATGGCGATTTACAGGAAATTCTGCCAAACTCCTGGTTTTTTTTCTTTAACATTATGTTCCAAGACTATATCGAAGTGAGCAACTAATGCCTATATCACTTACCTTAACTGTAGTTAGGGCGGATCTTAGGACACAATTGAAACGCACACTTGCGTGCCTATGTAAGAAGGATATAATGTAGGAAAAGAAAGGTGGTGTTGCACATGGTAGATTTACATATTTTAAAGATCGCCATAATATATTGCTTTTATTAGTTTATATTAATTATGTACAACATTAATATCACCTTAACTTTTCATGTAGGGCGCGGTTTGCGCGCCTAAAATAGCATTTGAGCTGCATAAAAAATGCGCACCTAAGGCTGAAAAATTAAGTTTACGCGCGCAAATGTTTGCGCACCTAAAGATTTTTCAAGAAAAGGCCTGCCAATGGCCGACGGACCGGCGTTAAGGTCGAACACTGAAAGCCTACTGCGTGGCCCATCTCGAAAAATGATAAAATAAAACTTTACTTTTTCCAAACAAGGTAATTGAGCAAAATAACACATTTATATTTTTTTACACACGCGTGTAACCAATTTGGTCAAGTGTCAGGAATTGGTCATCTGAAAAAAGTGGGGTTGTTGCGAGCACATTTTTTTTTCTCCCAGGTTTTTATGAGTATCCAAACAATTT
The DNA here is from genome assembly GCA_029692085.1 of Gymnothorax javanicus. Classification (NCBI taxonomy): domain Eukaryota; kingdom Metazoa; phylum Chordata; class Actinopteri; order Anguilliformes; family Muraenidae; genus Gymnothorax; species Gymnothorax javanicus. Next base: position 117,742,227 of record CM056197.1, on the reverse strand, counting down.
GAATTGCTAAGATGGAAAGTTGGATGTGATTTTGTTCATTAGAATGTTCACTTTCTAATGATGCCAATTTTATCTAGCTGCAGGCAACATCCAGTGAGCAAGGGGAAAGAAACCAGAGCTAGTTAGAGGCGGAGCCGGAGGCGGAGGTGGTGGTTCCGTTGATGGAAATCTATGACATCCATTCTAAAACAATGAAGCCATGCTTTCTCCTTCAGTTTAGTTCCTTAATTAGTTGACAGGTGTCACTCTACGTAGTTTTAAAACTAAAGGAAGCCATTTTCAGCCTTGGTCAAAGGGTCAGGTCAGAAAACTTATGTCGCGAAAGTCATTTTTCGTCCATTGCAACACTTGATTCAGGTAAATAAACATGTTGAGTGCAAGGATGATATTCAAAAGAGGCCATTTGTGGTAATTTAGTCATTGTCTAAATATGACTTAGTACAGAAGAAGCCATGAAGGGCTGGTAAAATGCATAGGCCAATGTACATATATTGCACGTACATGTACACTACTGTGAAATACAGGGATGTGATTTTTTTCGCTAATTCGCGGAATTCCGCTTTTTTATCTCCAAAAATAAAAAAAAATTAAAACCTATTTTTCAGTCATGAAAATCCAATTTTGTGTCTACAGCATTCCGACTTTTAGTATTCCCATAACTGAATTAACCTTATGCACGATGGTTCCACAGAACTTTGGTTTTCAAATCAGCCAGCTAAGGCACTTACGGTCAAATGTCATGCTGTGTGGGCGGTGCCGTGGCGGCAACTTTCAACACTGCGGAAAACAAACGACTGAGATACTGCGGATATTTGAGACGACAGATAGCTTTTAGTATAGTATAGTAATGGCTAGTGGAGCGAGGATGAAGCAGTCTTGTAGCCTAAGTTTCAGCGGCATGAGTGGTCGACGGCTGAACACTGCTGCGTCCCTTTATGTACCTCGTTGAGAAATGCTGTACACCGCAGGGAAGTTGGGCGGTTTGCTCAGTGTGTGTCCGTATCCCCCCAGGAGTGCGAGCGGGTGTTCGCTTAGCTCTTTGACGCACCTTCGCCAGCTCCAATTAACGGTAGTATGGCCAGTCAAACCATAACATTGCATTACGTAAGCTCACGAGCAAACCTTATGGAGCTTTATTTTCCTACCTCACTCTCGCACATTTTGATATGAAGCATTATCGCCCTACATTTTGACTTTGGTGAATGCTGAATTAATTGGTTACTGCGGCCAGCATACGCACGGGTTATCAGTGCAGCTGGGCGTCTAACTCCAAAGCTAAATCATAGTTATTTCATCAGCTGCCCAGCTAATCCATGACCTTTAGCAATATTAGCGAACAATACCACTACGACGTGCAACTTTTCTATCGCGTCGTATAATTAAAGGTGCTTCAGGACCTCGATGAGGAGCCCTTCCTCTTAGTTTCACTTTTGTTTTTTCCTGTAAATGGAGCGTCACTGGACACCGAATATAGCCGAACGTGGCTAGTTAGTGACACTGTTTTCCGTTGCTGTTTGGCTTATTAATTAGGTTAGTATGTAATGCATATTTCCAGGAGTTTCATCAGGATTGTGTTTTTAGTCAGTAATTGGAAGCTGAAAATACTCACAGAACTCATGGGTGGTTTCTACAGATGATTGGAAAAGAAAAAAGATTTATTGGTGGTGTGTATCTACAGTGATTATGTTCTAATTTGTTCATTTTTGCTATTACACAGTACATTTGGGGAAGTCTAAATTCATAAAATCCCATGAGCATGTGACTTTGTGATATGATTTTGGAGTTGACTAAGAAGTCAATGATTTTATTGATATATTGGCTATATTCAATGAATGTTATTTTACTTTTATCTGAGTGCAATAGTGGCAGATTAAATTCTTTAAAAGCTTGGAGCTTGTGACTGATTTTGACTTGACCTAGAAATCAAAGATTGCATGTGTTCGTTGGCTTGAATATACATTGGATAATAATTCTGTCTATTATTTTATTGAATTCTTAGTACACTATTGGCAGTAAAAATCACTAAAACCCAGGAGCTTCGGGGGGCTTCGTCCCCTTTGTCCCCCCACCAGGGCGCTGCCCTGGACTCAGATGGGGGCCAGCAGCCCCCAGACCCCCGGCTAAATTTTCAGATTATTTCACTTCACCCAAATCACATCCCTGGATATAGGCTTGTGTATTGCCCTTTCACAAATCGACTTTTTGTGTTCCTCATCGAATTGATCTGGATCCGGAGGGGGATGCATCCCTCCTGCAAAAGCACAACTATGAAGACATTGTGTGTGCCATCTGATTCATTATGTGCAGTCTAACGCAGCATTAATGACTTTCTGAATTTCTCTGATCATTTCTGGGAATGTAAGAACAGTATGTGAATGGAATATAATTTGTGTACCCTGAATCTGAAGGGGCGGAGGATGGACTTGGCCTAAATTTAAGGGAAAGTGTGTGAAGGGGGGGTATCACACATTACATGTTCTTTATATTATATTCATTTGAAAGAACTTTCTTTTCTGAACATTTTGAGCAAATTTTCATTGAATTTGGTTGAAAGATAAAAGATCTATGGCAATTTCTCTTCAAAAGGTGGAAATTGAGAAAACTAGAAAAAGACGTGACGGACTCTTAATGCATCTTATTGTGAATTAGCGAACTTAAATGGCTAATATTGCAATAAAGCAATGCAACTAGGTTATTTCTGTCACTTTTTCTGTAAGTGTATCATGAAAGCTTTCTTTGGAAGAATTATGTAAAAAAGAAATTGTAAATTTTGCCATGCAACACTTTTTCTGACAGTTCTTGACATGCAACCATTTAGAAGCTGACGATCATGTCTGATGTCATAAACTTCAGCGACTCTTTCAGACTCCGGTGTCCGGTGTTAATCTTATGATGAGCATCAATGGAAAAGCTGAAATTGAGATAACGACTGTTGGCCTGTTCCTGTAGGACTTTGGTTTAGATTTTTATTTATTTATTTTTTTTCTAATTGGTAGACGCGTTTCTGCCTGAAGTTTTCTAAGCGAATTTTTGTCATCGTTGATTGTAGTTTTGGAACATTTAGCCACATTAAGTGCTTTTTTTATTTTTTTTTTAAAGTAATTTAGAATGTCCCTCCTCTCTTCTGCACAGTCTACTGTGCTGTTACCTTCTATTTAGACCTCTATGGTTCAAACTGTAATGCCATAAAGGCCTTATTAAACAAATTATATTTCATATATTCATAACATCTTGTTCACCATAGTTGTTCCGAGTACATGGCCTACCACAGCATCTGTCAATCGCCCTTTTCTTTGAGCTAAACAACTGCAGTCACATTGGACAATTTACAATGATTTTTTTTAAACTGATAATGATTTTGATAATCTGATTTTTTTTTTTTTTTTTTTTTTTTCCCTTCTTGGACCACAGAGCAGCAAACTGATTTCATCAAGACTTCATTATTGGGTTATACAAAATATTTGTTGGCTTAGCTGTAATATGTTGGCTTGTCATGCTTTGTCAGTGGTTGTCGGTACTCTATTAAAAACGCCTCCAAATTTGCCCGTCCAGACTGCAGTGTGACCCAGGTGTTTTCTGACTAATATGGGGTCAATTACTTTATTACAAGCTAAAGTAAGTTATGTGGTGCATGTAATAAAGCGCAAAATATTATCAAAATGAATAAATAACAAATGTAAGATCAAACTAAAATGAAGATGACTAAATGGGTCATGAAATATATGCCAAAATGACAACCTGACATCGGGACTATTTGGTTTTTAAATGATAAACCCACTATTTTAAAGAGCAGCTGAACGAACAGTTTATGAGCCTATTCAATTTGTGCATGTATATATAGCGCAAGTTATTATAAAACAAATTATAAATTTGAAGGGAAATGAAGGGAAATTAGAATGCACTCATTTATCATGAAAAAAATCATTCTCTCAGAGCCCAACCTACATATTAATTACATGATTGCTTCCAAGAAAAGTCTTCTCTTGTGAGATTTATGGCCAAGACTATACTCAGAAATTTGGCCAATTGCAAAGGAAATGATGTAATTCATATTTGAATACAGCCCAGCCTTATTGAATTTTGACAGTTTTGAAATATCCATTTGCTCATTTGCACCCCGATTTGAAATCGCCAATGGCTTGGGGGCTTGATGGATGCAGCTTTGCAAACGACACAAGCCCGAGAGAGTAGATCCCTCCGTATCAGTCAGTTTTTACAGTGCATGCCTTGCTGTGTAAGAGGTGGACTGGGTGGGATTGTCTGTGTGTTTTTGTGCATCTGCCTCTGCTTATGTGTTTACTTCTTTATTCATCCTGAAGGAGCAGCCATGAGTCAATGCAAAGATGAGCACACGGAGAGGGCCGAGAAAGTGGACATGGCCAAGCTCTGCGAGCAGACGGAGCGCTATGATGACATGGCCGAGTGCATGAAGAAGGTGGCGGAGCAGGACCAGGAGCTGTCCAATGAGGAGCGCAACCTACTCTCGGTGGCCTACAAGAACGTGGTGGGGGCGCGGCGCTCCGCCTGGAGGGTGGTGTCCTGCATCGAGCAGAAGACCGAGGACTGCGACGAGAAGAAGAAGCACATTTCGGAGTACCGCTTGAAGATCGAGAACGAGCTCAAGAGCATCTGCAACGAAGTGCTGGTGAGTGCAGGTCTCTGGTGCCATCATGTTTGGATGGGTTTTTGCCAGTTACACTTTTTTTTTTTTTTGGCGGTTTTCTTTTCAGTGATGATGTACTTTGATGAAAAACTATTACTTCCCTCTTAATAGGAATTCGTACTTCTGGTTTGATCTATGGCTCCTGCCGCTGACCGTTCACCCTTTACCTTTTGAGGGGTGGGTGAGCTACACCCTGGATTTATCGGCAGTCCACTCCTGGCCAAGCACCATACGCTCGCCCCTCATTCCTAGGGGCAGTTTAGTCTTTAATTAATGGATTCTGCATGTGCTAACTTCATACAGAAGAGTTCAAACCCAGACTTCAACTCTAGAACTCGAAACTGGTTTCTACAGTCATTAGACTTGTTTTTTCGCCTGTTGTAGGTGCACTGTGGTGGTAAGATTAGTGAGCAGAACTCGCCATAGCGGCACCGTTCTCAATGCGTGATTGGATGTTGCAAATGTTGCACGCCCCACTTGCTTTCCCATGCTGCGATTGTGAGCCTCTGAATTTGGGAGGCGGTCTTGTGGGTTTGGTAATGTGGAAAGGGCTTTAAAAAACCATGTTCTGCAGAGAGAGTCTCCTGTTGGCCTGTCCAGTCGGAAATGGTGGTCAGCTCTGTAGCCTGGCCTAATACATGTTGCTGGCAGACCTCTCCCCTTATGATGGCTGGGAATTTCCTTAATTTCTGGGGCCGGTAGCAATGATGGTTCTGGGGTTTTCCAAAAGCGTAGTTGCTAACTAAGTTAGCAACTTATAGTTCGTCCATTCACGGTCAATGGACCCAACTGTGTAAGTTGGCATCTGTGATTTCGGAAAACGCACCCCTGCCCGGTCCAACAATAAGGGTTGCCTGATGGTCTGAGGCTTGTAATATGAAACACTGGGCCAGTTAACACAATTTGCTGGTTGCCTGATCGGGCAAGTGCTCGAGAACGTGAAAAAAAATTTCATTCAAATTATTTTTTCAGATGTCATGCTGCGAGCGACATTGCTATGTCCAGTGCATGCCACGAGACGGGCCCGATTGCACCCTTAAACGCCCGTCAAGTCCTCCTCATGGCTGCAATTTAACACGCCCATCAGCCACCTCAGGGCGCGCCATGATTCAATTCAAGGGTTATCCCATTTTACCTACCCCGGTAACTACCATTACAATGACGACATTTCCATAATCAGTGTTCTGCTCAGGATGCTAGGAGTGCTGGTCGGCAAATTTCTGCCATGACGGTTCCATTTTGTTGAGCGGGGGGGGGTTCTTTTGTTCAGCAGGGGGCATGGCAGTAATATTGCGCACTCAGTCACGCTTCTTCCAGTGCTGCTGAATTTATCAGGTTTTTTTTTTTTTTTTTTTTTTTGACTGGCTGGCACAGCCTTCTGAAGTTAAATGAGAGAAGCCACAAATTATTTCACGGCATTGTTACGAAAAAAATAATTAAAAAAAATTGACGCACTAGTCAAACCTATGGCTGGAGAGCACGGTGGTTTAATTATCTCGGGTTTACAGTATGATATACTTACTATACATCTCGGGTACAAAATAATCATGCAAAGACTTCGATCATGATCATTAGGCGAGCTACTGTGACTTGCTTTAACGTAAATTGAAATAATGGTGTTCAAAAGCCATGAGGAAAATAATTTCTTCATTGACGTTACGCAGAGGAAAATGGTTTGTATTTTTATAAATCGCATTGAATACACATCTATTATCTAAGTCAAAATATGCTTTGGTTATTATGACATAGCCAAGTGTACTCTTTCTTTGGTTAGGAAGAACGCTGCCGTTATTAAGGTCAGACTGGATAACATGAAACTTGATCATTTTGTTCATGCTAATTCATGAAACATTGCGCTGAAAGAATACCGTTCATGTACCGAAGTGCAGGATATATAGCCAACACTGATACGATATCATATAACATATCTGCGCACGTAGGAAGCTTACTTTTTCAGTTGAGCTGTTTATTATGCATAATTTCACAGAACAGGTGGCCTATTCAATTCATAAAGTTAAAGACATTCATTCATCTCGAACAAATATAAACAGTTACGTTGGCAATTTACCTTTTTCAAGTCAAGGAGCTTCAAAACAGGCTATTTAAATTTAAAATGGGCATTTAATTTAATTTTTACGATTAAATGCGTTCGCGAATGGGCGGTAGGACATGTCTTGCAATATGCCCCAGGGGAGTGAACACTATTGGTGCCTCCTTTTGAAATCGTTCTGGGAAATAAAAAGCAGATAAAGAGGTTGGCCACGGAATTCTTTCCATGTTAACAATATTTTATTAGACATTCGGACTAGTTTGAAGACAAGTTTACGAGTCCGCCTTAATTTTTACTTTGGTGTGCACTAGCGGACGACTGCGAATTTCGAACCCTGTTATTATCTTGTAAGTGCAACACTGCAACATCTCACCTTAAAAATCTGTCAATTGAGCCCTGATTCTTCCGTTTGGCCATCTCTCCGCTAGCCCTCTGCACGTCAGCTACACTCGGTTCAAAGCATAATACATGTACAATAGGCAGATTGCTATGACGACCACCGCAGACGATTCCTGCGAATTGGCTGTCAGGGAGCGGGTCGAAAACGAAAGTTCGCTATTCTGACAGTAACATAAGGGGGAGGGGACATATATAGGGTCATTTATGTTTTGTTTCTTGCGGTTTTATTGGACACCGGATGCATTCGTTTTAACTGATCTTTGAAAAAATAGTGCCATGCGGAAAAAGCACTTTCTGGGCTGAGTGGTGGTTGGTGGTTGGTGGATTCCCAGTGCTGGTCGGCGCTGACCAGCATCGGCAGAACCCTGCATAATCAAAACTAGTAATCGCAACATTCTCACAGATCGAGGCAACCTGTGCCCGCTGTAACGAAGCATCTCATATTCAGTTCGGCATATCCGACCCATCATCATGGCCGTAACTAGCTATGGAGGTCACCAAGGTCTGGGTCTCAGTAAAAATGTTAGAGAAAAAAAATTCTACGTCTTTATCATTCGGGTTTCGTTCTAGGTATCGTAAGTGTAACTCGTGTGTACATGCAATGTTACATTTCACCAAAAATCAATTTCAGTTTGCACATTATTATTCTTTTCCTGTTTTATCTATCTATTTTGGGTGGTTTTCTTTTGTTCATTAGTATTCTTGTATTAATGCTGTTTAACCTTTGACATTTTGGCAACGTAACTTTCTCCAAATTTGCGGTATTCTCCTCTGTATTAAGCTCTGCCGAACAGGTCGAAAGGTAGGGGCCAGACAGAGAGTGATTTCCCCTCATGACCCAATTCCCCATGCTCCTGCTTAAAATCTGGCAGGAAGAAAGAGTGCCCCAAGAGTTCAAGGGTGGCCACATTGTTACTCTGTTCAAGAAAAACTGTCGCTTCACGTGCAGCAACTTTAGAGGGATTACGCTACTCTCCATCTTGGGCAAACTCTATGCCAAGGTAAACCTCAACTGCATTTGGCCTTGTATTGAAAAACACTACCCCGAGGTACGGTGCAGCTTCAGAGGAGGACGTTCCACCAACGATATGATGTTTGCCCTACGCCAACTAATCGAGAAGTGTCGAGAGCAGCACCAACAGCTCCACATCATATTCATAGACCTTGTCGAAGCCTTTGACACGGTAAATAGACCTCTCATGTGGGATTTTCTGCTTAGAATTGGCATACTAGCAAAGATTGTGAACATTGTCAGGAGCTTCCATGAGGGAATGCAAGCCAAAGTATATGAGGGAGGTGAGCTCACCGAGGCCTTTGAAGTGTCTTCCGGTCTCCGTCAAGATTGCGTCATGGCCCCAGCACCCTTCTTTTCCTATGTGCTGAGGAAGGCTCACCAGTCTATGCCTCACTTCGGTGTCAAGATCCGCCATAAGCAAGATGGCAAACTATTTAACCTCCGCCGGCTAAAGTCAAAGTCCGCGACCGCAGCCAATCTGGATGACTTCCTCTACGCCGACGATGCAGGACGAGCAACCAGTACTCGCGACTCGCTACAAAATGGTGCCACAGTTCTTAACGAAACATGCAAGGACTGGGGTCTAACAATCAGCAAGCCCAAGACCGAAGTTATGCACGTCCTGTGTGAGGATCCACCTGACACTGTTATTGACGGCTTCACCCTAAAGAAGGCGCATTAAGTTCACCTACCTTGGTGGTGACCTGACCGAGGGTGGTAACCTCGAGCCTGAAATTAAGAAAAGGATCAGCAGAGCAGCCTTCACCTTCCGCTCTTTGTCAACCAGATGCTTTGACAGGAAAGGTCTGTCAATCAACACGAAAGTGGCAGTCTACAAAGCCATCATACTCCCCACACTCTTGTACGGAAGGGAGGCAACACTGTCACACCATCTGCATATGCTGGAAACCTTCCACCAACGCTCACTTCACCGACTCCTCGAGGTCAAGTGGTGGCAGCACGTCACCAATACAGAAGTGCTGAGAGGATCAAACTGCACCACCATTGAGTCGACCATCAGGACCAACCGCCTGCGGTGGCTAGGACACGTGTGCAGGATGGATGACAACAGGATCCCAATGCAGTTACTTTTCAGTGAACTGGCAGAAGGCTCCAGATCCAGAGGACGGCCAAAGAAAAGGTGGAAGGACTGTGTCCAAGAAGATCTGGAAAGGTGTGGCCTCAGTGAAAACTGGTATGCCGAAACAGCTGATCACGACACCTGATGCTGCAAGCTACGACTTGGCAAGATCATGGTCGAGGCCAAGTTGGCAGAGCGCGCCGAAGCGAGACGCCAAGGTCGACACCACCGACAGGGACACAGGGTCTCCACAGGGACACAGGGACACAGGGTCTCGGTGGAGAGGTAAGATGAAACAAGTGCTTGTTTCATTTCAATGATGTACTAAAACACGGTAAAGCGCTAAATGGAGGCGAAGATACTTCTTTGTAGAGGTCAAAGATATTGTTCATTATTGCGTCAATGGTTACTTTGGTGTTTATACATTTTTATTTATTTATTTTTTTTAATCACGTACAGCACTTTTGTGTTGCATGCTAATTTACCTATTGTAAATTCAGGCTAATGGAGCATTAGGTGGTTTCTCATGCAGTTCGTCCCTTCCATCTCTGTTTTAAAATGTGCATATCGAAACGTGACATGCAAAGTTGCTGTATTGTTATTAATGCGTTGCACGCAGAATAAAAGTCTTTTGGCTGGCAAGCGAGGAGTGGTCTTCGCCTTATTATTCATTACACGCAACACAACGCAGAACTACAACCCCTATTCTGAAATAGTTGGGACGAAGTGTAAACTGTGAATAAAATCAAAATGCAATGACTTTCACATCACATGAGCCAATGTGTTATTTACAATAGAACATAGATAACATTTCAAATGTTGAAACTGAGACTTTTTACATTTTTATCCACAAAATGAGCTTATTTCAAATTTTCTGGCTGCAACAGGTCTCAAAGTTGGGGCACAGGCAAAAAAAGGCTGAAAAATTAATATATAAGAGAACCAGCTGAAAGAACATTTAGCAAGTAATTAAGTTAACTGGCATCAGGTGTGTAACATGATTGGCTATAAAAGGGATGTCTTAGAGAGGCTGAGTCTCAGAAGTAAAGATGGCCAGAGGCTCTCCAACCCGTGAAGGCTTGCGTAAAAAACTTGTGGAATAGTTTAAAAACAATGTTCCTCAACGTCAATTTGCAAAGGCTTTGAAGGTCTCATCATCGACAGTGCATAACATCAAAAGATTGAGAGAAACTGGAAAAATCTCTGTGCGTAAGGGACAAGGCCGAAGACCTTTACTGGATGCCCGTGATCTTCGGGCCCTCAGACGCCACTGCATCACTCACCGGCATGATTCTGTCATTGACATTACTAAATGGGCCCAGGAATACTTCAAGAAACCACTGTCTGTAAACACAGTCTGCCATGCCATCCACAGATGCCACCTAAAACTCTATCATGCAAAAAGGAAGCCATTGTTGAGTATCATCCAGAAGCGCCACCGTGTTCTGTGGGCCAAGGCTCATTTAAAATTGACTGTAGCAAAGTGTCCTGTGGTCAGACGAGTCCAAATTTGACATTCTTGTTGGAAATCATGGGTGTTGTGTCCTCCGGGCTAAAGAGGAGAAAGACCACCCCTCCTGTTACCAGCGTTCAGTTCAAAAGCCAGCATCTCTGATGGTATGGGGGTGCATTAGTGCATATGGTGTGGGACACTTGCTTGTTTTAAAAAGCACCATGAATGATGAAATGTATATAAAGGTTTTATAGCAACATATGCTCCCCTCCAGATGACATCTATTCCAGGGAAGGCCTTGTGTATTTCAGCAGGAAAATGCAAAACCGAATACTGCAGCCATTACAACAGCATGGCTTTGTAGTAGAAGAGTCCGTGTGCTGAACTGGCCTGCCTGCAGTCCTGATCTTTCATTGATTGGGAACATTTGGCGCATAATTAAACGAAAAATCCATCAAAGGAGACCCAAAACTCTCCAGCAGCTGGAAGCCTGTATTAAACAAGAGTGGGATCAAATTCCAATGGCTAAAGTCAAGAAACTTGTCTCCTCAATGCCCAGGCGCTTCCACTCTGTGTTAAAAAGAAGAGGGGATGCTACACCATGGTAAACCAGCCCCTGTCCCAACTTTTTTGAGACCTTTAGCAGCCATCAAATTTGAAATGAGCTCATTTTGTCGATAAAATTGTAAAATTTCTCAGTTTCAACTTTTGTTATGTTATATCTGTTCTATTGTGAATAAAATACTGGCTGGTGTGTTTTGAAAGTCATTGCGTTTTGATTTTATTCAATATTTACACTTGTCCCAACTATTTCGGAATTGGGGTTGTATAAGACCGGCTTCATTAGGATATCAAATCGAGTATCTCTTATAAAGAAAGAGATGCAGTTGGGTTAGCATACAATGCAGGGCTGGCGATAAGCGTTATCGCATCGCAAAATGCTATCAGTTTTTTTTTTTAATGCGTCAATCTGTGACGGGCTTTTAAAATCCCCATCGCATACATTGCGATACAGTCTTCGGATAATGCGAAAAGAAGTTTTAGTCCGGTTTTGAACGAAGACGGGCTCCTACAGTTTATTAATACCGTCCTGATCGGCCTCCACAACCGCACTATGGATAGCTTAACGGCGCGACTCTGAAACCATGGTAGCGAGTGGAATGACCCTATTTTCCCGCCTCCGCGCCAGTCCTGCCCACAGAGCGAAAGAAAACACTAGAGTGGACAACGTCATTGGCTGAACCGACCGCAGAACGTGAGACGCGTCTGCCATCTTGTGTAAGGAATCGGCGGGAGAATTGCGCAATCAAACGCTGTACATGTGTGTATATGACTAGATAAAATAAAATGAAAAACACTGGACTGGTGACACACATCAGCCTACAAGCACGACCATTATTTAATGAAGTATTATTTTGTTTACAGGTATTTGTTGTCACGGAAATTCTGAACAGTTAGTTAAAATTCCAAAACATTACATTTAAATAACTTGTAAATATATGTGACAGTCCACAGGAAAAGGGTGTATAAGGGATATTTTGGTCAAATTGAGTTGAGTGCATCTGACGATCCCTTACCATGTACTAAACATAGAAAAACAGTTTTTCTCTAAAACGTAAAAAATCCTTTATACTCCCTTTTCCTGTGGACTGTCACATATAGACAAAAAAAGTTGTATATTTATGTCTAAGGAATGCTGTTTTCAAATTTTGAACACGTATTTATACCTTGATTTCCTGTAGTGCTCTATATTCTAGAATATGGCAATTTGTATTTTAATATTTAAATGTTCATCTTGGTTCATAATAATTACCATTATTAATTTATTTCACAGTAAAAATATTATGTATGATAAAAATCGGTCCTGAATATTCACTCTTTCACAGACTGAGCCAGGTGAGTGGCTTAGGTAGAACCAACTAAAACAGTCATTCCTATTCAGTTGCCGAGTTACTGTGTGTTAGCTGTAAGTGGGACTGTAAGCTGTAAGCTGTAAGCAGTTTTAACTCTGCAGTACCTTACAAACCACAGCTTTAGTGGTATTAATAAATGGTTTTTTTTTTTTTTTTACTTGAAGCAATTGCTGTCTTTTCTCTTAATTTTCTTCTCAGAGTACGCCAGAATGCTTAATTTATGTGTTAAAATCGCAATTGTTTTTCTGAAGGGGGGGATCCCCAGACACCCCTACAGCGGTTCAGTTTGTCACCTTTTTCATCCGTCTTGAGTTTGCAGTTATGTGAAGTATAATGGGAGCCGGTGGGCGGAAAACATGCCTGCCAAGCATATGGCAGGAGTGAAAGAAAATGGTGCCCACCGGAGAGTTGGCGGGAGTGATATATAATGCCTGTGCAGTTTTCTCCTGGCATGCGCTGTATGCCTCCTCCACTCTGAGGGCGCTTTCATACTAGGAACGATTGCTCCGTATCGTACCACAGTATGATTGTCCCCGCTCCCTTCTCCCCCCGCTGGTCAGCTTTCACACTAGTAATATCGTACCGTACCTGAGTAAACTTGCATATGTCAAAATTCCGATACAAAGCGTTGCAGTATGCACCTAGTTGGTTTTAAATTGGGAAATGTACAGAAAGAAGAAGAGGCAAACTCTTGAGTGGAAAGAATTCCATATCTAACCTCCACTTTTTTTTTTTTTTTTTTTTTTTTTTTTTTTGCCAGTACGATTTTAAAAGGAGACGCCAATATATTTTGGGGGTTTTATTATTGAGAAGGGGGTTTAGAATATTAATATTGAATATTAATACCACAAATGCATATGCTGCATGTGCCCTAGCACCCCGGTGTGTCATTAGTAACATGGATTACCACGTATAGCAACACGAGAAATTAAACTCTTAATTTTCTTGACTGGATGCTTGATGTTTTCTACTCTACCGAATCTTTCTCTGGGTACCCAAATATCAAGGTAAGCCGAAAAAGTACTGGATTTTATTGCATCTCCCTGACGACGATGGTCGGGAGATACTATGATTTAGTTCTGGGGCCGCCCCCGCCACCGCCTCGCCCGCAGAGATTTTCTGTTCTGGGCTCTGGAAGCAACAATTATTACATGAATTTTTTTCTACTTTTGCACAGGCGAAGATATTTATTTGACAATGCTCAAGACCGATTTTCAAGATGTGGCGATGTTGAACGAGGATTTTTTTTAAACTGTGTTGAGACAACTTGCTGTCATGGGGTGTGTAGGCAGTTGCGTGTAATTTCTTGAAACATGCACACCTGAAGCGGCTTAAAACTATTTAAAATGCCGTCGGGAAGAAGCCTGAGTTTAGATTTCGCTAATTGCAGGTGCTCCGCCCTTCCTTAAATCTGCTCCCGTGTACTTGGCCTAAATAACAATCAAGAAATTTAGCCAGTAGCCTATAACGATTAAGATGCGATGGTGAAAAGCAGGCAAACCTCTGGGCTACGGTGTTGGATTGAAAGAATGCCAATTTGAATAATTTGAAAAAATCTTCCTCTGAATTACATCTCTCATTGTAGCATTTTAGGACATTATTCAAGGTTCATTTAAAACAGATTTGTTATAAGATCGACCTGGAGTTTAAGCGTCTAAAAAATACACAAGGTGGAGAACATTCTGAAAAGCGGATGAAACGTGAATGTGAGATATAAATTGTCACAGTCGCACGAAATGGCATGGCAATGGCAATCGTGTTCATGCAAATCTGCGCTATTCTATGGCCATTTAAATTTCAAAATGCAGCAATCAAACATGTTGTCTTAATAAACAGCTCTACTCATTCAACTTAAAGAGAAAACGAATCCACCATTTGATTGCTAATCAAGCAAAGTAAACGGGAACAGGTATACTTTTCTTAATTGGTTAATAGGAGATGATTTTGTTTTCATTTGCTTGGCTCCTCTGAGCACGTAGCCGAAAAATACTGATGTCAGTCAAGTTTTTTCCGGAAGCATTTCTCATGTCCTTTGATGTTAGGCACTTTCGTCCGGGACAGCACGGGGGTTAATAAAGGAAAAGGGAAAGCTCGGATGTTCGCCCCATGGTAACAGGTGGTGTTACTACGCTTTAAAAAAACATCGATTCAGAATCGTTACACCCCTACTCAATACGGAATTCTTTCCCCCTTGCAATTTTGGCCGATTATGCTGTCCACAGCCTCATACCAGGAAAATTTATCTTACTCATTACTTGAGCTTCCAGACTTTCGCACTGCTTCCCGCACTTTGAACAATCGCTGCCGCATTTTCTTTAGATTTTCACGGCACTGTTCTATTCTATGATAACCACGCAAATGTAGCTACACACTAATTATTCCACAAATCTCTGAGTTTTTGTGTGTATTATCCAGTTGTGATTGTATGTTTTTGTGCGCCTAAATTTCGAGCAAGCATTGAATTTCTTCATTTGAATGGAGAGATCCTTGCACTGCTGCGTTTGTTTGAACATGAGTCGTAACACATAAAAGTAATCTTCCGTGCTCAAGTACGGTTGCTTTCACATTTGGTACGAGTATGGATGAAGCATGCCCGAGTACAGATGAACCGTGCCCAAGTCCACCTCTTCCAACTGAACTTCGTCCCTCTGGGATTAAGTTTATTGCTCAAAATGATAATTTTTAGTGACCCTTCCCTCTAAGGGAACAAGGGGGTGCAAACTGTTTGAGGAGAATCCTCTTCGCTACATTTCCCCATTCATTCAGCTTTTTTCTTAGATTTGTCACCGAAGTGTGTGTGTCTGAGTGAGTGAGTGAAATTTTCATCAGGGCCTGTAGAAGTTTTGTTCTGCCCCCTAGATTCTTCACCGGATTGCCCGACAGGGCCAGTGGTGAAAAAATACTATTGTCTCACCCTGCTTAGTCTTTGTATAATGTTTGTTCGGCAGACCTGGGCTGGGAGGCTATTATCCAGCCAGGTGACCAGTGATTTCGGCTGTGTTTACTGTGCTGATGTGGCGCCTTTTTTTC
The DNA here is from genome assembly GCA_029692085.1 of Gymnothorax javanicus. Classification (NCBI taxonomy): domain Eukaryota; kingdom Metazoa; phylum Chordata; class Actinopteri; order Anguilliformes; family Muraenidae; genus Gymnothorax; species Gymnothorax javanicus. Next base: position 117,726,623 of record CM056197.1, on the reverse strand, counting down.
CCCTAGTTCTCTTGGTGTCCAGTGTAGAAGGTCACCTTCCCCGGTTTTTTTTTTTTTTTTTTTTTTTAATTTATTGTTTTTTTTAATAATTTTTTTTTCCTTCTAATTCCCTGGCACCAGCCCTGCTGGGTTGTGACCTGCTGGGTTGAGAGCCAGGTCTTTTCTTGCTTTTGGTTTGATGTCAGTTTCTTTGTGACTGGGCTGAAGGGAGCGCCAGATTATTGTTTAAGATGAACGCTCCGGTCGACCAGCTAACACCGAGGCGCTACAGCCTCTGGAAATATTCCTTTGTGCTTCCTGGATTGAGCAGTGGTGAAGCCCTGGGGGCCGGCCGGACTGTGACGCCATTGGTGGGGTCACGCTCGGCTCAAAGGAATGTCCTGCCCTACGTCTGCAGCACTCCTGCACTAGCTAGTTGAAGTAAAACTGTTCAACTTTGGGTTCAGTGTAACATTAGCGTTCATGCTATGCAAGTCCCTAGCGCGCAACAATTGCAGTGATCGTGCATGGAAGTAAATTCAGTTCTGCAATCTGCCTTATAACTGTGCCTGTCATGTGACTGTAATCATCAGGGTGCGGCTTGCGTGTGCTTCTTGGGGATTATTTTCATCTAGTAATTCTTTAGCTCTCATCTTTTCCCGTGTTAATGTCTTGACCTTTCTGCATTTACATTGTATTATTGTGAATTAATTGCATTGTGATTCCTGTGTATTTCATTGGTGAAAGTACACAGAAATGCATTAAATGCTTACGGCCATCTTGAAAGACAACTGCAGGGACCTCATTTGGAATAAACCTTTCATCAGCATATTTGTATTGACAATTTTGGTTCCATCACATCAAGGGAAAATTGGCTAGCGAGGTCATTTTTTGTAGATGTCTAGTCCCTGCCATGCGGTTACAGTGTAAACTGTGGGAATGATATGACACTTGTTGGGAATCTATTGACCCGTCCGTGAATATTTTATTCAACCAGAGCCTGTGTGAGCTCTCTGATGGAAATGTAATTTTTTTGATTATGGAACAAATGTGCTGCAAACACAAGGAAACTTTATGAAAATGTAATGCTGATGTTGTTTCGTACTGACTTTATTAAAAACAAACAAGAGCTTGGAGGTAAAACACTACATTTCCTGGATTTTAAACTCATTGATCAGAAGTCAGCTAAATCTGACAGTGTTACTCAGAGCAAATAATGATCTGTGAAGCAAAAAACAAGCTGCCTTCTACTTTTCCAAATGGCTAAAAATTGAGAAATTTTTGTGGTGTGAATTATAAATAATGCACTCTCCTACTACCAACCGTCTTCACGCAGGGTACAAACTTTTGCATCAAATGCAAGTAAATATTATTATTTTTAAATGTTTCTGGCAGTCAAAATGAGGGAGCCTCTTATAATTCCTATCCATTCACTCTCCAAACTAAGCAGAAAACAAACTGAAAGTTATACGTCTATGAAAACTTGCTCTCCTATGCTCTTCTCCAGTATGATGTAATCTAGTCCCCAGCATGAAAAATAATGCAAACTTATACTCACAGTCTGTTAGCAATACATACTGACAACTGAATTCTCTGTTGTACATTATGCCATATTCCAAAGTATTTTGTCACAATTCCACTGTGGCATGAAGTTTTGCAAATGTCGCTATTGACAATCGATCCACAGGCAAATAAACGTTGATTTCCAACATAACGTGTGCATGTAGTATTTCTCTAGAAATATCGGCGCATCCAGGTGTTGTGTTATATACCAGGGAAAATGATGATTCAGGCAAAAAACCACAAGTTGGCCTTTACAACTGTAGTTAACCAACAAACATGAAAAGTAATTATATCCCCGAAATACGAGTTTCAGGGATATCATGGTTTCGCCCCACCCGCCGCGTCCGCTGCCGCCGCGTCCGCAGATTTTAGCCGTGAGCGCGATAATGCACAAAATACTTTACATTGGCTTCTCATTTTTAGCATATTGGTAGATATGGTAGAGAGCATGAACTGATTAGATTCTGGGCAAGTATGCACTCCTAGGTTTATCACCAGGTGGCGCTATATATTGAAAAAATCAGTTTTTTAACCATATCTCTGGAACAATTACTTACACAGGCTTCAAATTTGCCTCATATTGTAGGTCTAGTAAAGGGGAATCAAATAAAGGGTGCTTGATTGGGGAATTTCTGGGATATACCCCATGCTGTCGGCTACCAACAGCGTATGCCTAGTTAGATCATGGAAATGATTTAAATGAAGCAAGCAGAAGAACATACTGTTTGCCTCAGTCATACGCATCTTATCCAGGCTTTGATTGCTTGTGATGCAAGTGTTAACGCTCAATGACAGTGGGAAATTTAACTTCCATCTCCTTTGGTAAGTGGGGAATGGACGATGGAATAATGTTATTTAAAACTATTTCCCTGTGCGCATTAATGAGCTGAAATAAAACGCAAAATGTAAGGTCCCTTTACGCGGTAACTTATGTCCTCTGAGGAACGGGGTTATTATTAAAGCAATACTCCTTTTAAAAATGAATGTTGTCCTCTATCAGATTAAACAGAACTTTTTCTCTTCGCAGAGCTGTGATTGAGATTTTACTGGACAAGATATGCGGAGAATGACCATTTTCGGACATGGCCCTTTTTTCTAATTCATGATTTTTTTTCTGCTGGGGATTCATAAATGAGAGAAAAAGATAATGCTGAATTTTTAAGGGGACCTCTTAACGTGCTAGCACCTGTAACATTTTGTTTTTATTCTAATATTAAATGGGAGATCTTGATAATTAACTGACAACTCTGGAATTTGTGCATTTTTTTTAATTCTCTAAGCTGCATTTCACTGCTAGAATTATGTTCATGTGTGTATGTATGGCTTCATGTTGTTGCTTGGAGGTTAGAAAAATTTTTCATAACTGTATATATGAAATCATTCATGTTGCCACATATGCTAGGCTGGTGGCAGATCAGCCTTTATGGGGAGATATAATTAATGCAACATTTATTTGACCATTTTAGACATAAGAACTCCCGTCTTAATAGCAGTTCTAGGGCACCACCTCCTCATGAATAATTTCAATCGACAGTTTCATGCTCCACGTAAGCAGTTGCATGCTTAAAATGGTGTCGGTGTTTAGTCATCTGCATCTACGGTTCTCCGCAAACAAGTTAAGTGGTGAAGCACGACTTCCAGTTTCACTGGGGTATAAATAGGTGTCACCGGCCATATTCTCAGCACATAGTTAACCATATTCAACCATCACCAATATCGAATAACGCTTTATGTAAACACATGGCAACTCCTTCACTGGAACATATTTATTTATTTAGCGGTTTTACTCCAAACTGTGGATTCTTTGTCCATAACATGCCTCAAGACGAAACATGGGGGGGGGGGGTAATTTTGAAGTTCGTTCTTACACCCTCACTATATAAGAACTGCCATGTGTTCACGGAAGAGACGTCACGTCCCCGGTTAGCACAACTGTAAGGATAACTTTATTGTTTCATTACGATTCATGAACATACATACATACTTTAACTGCTGTCTACATCTGCTGCTGCTGTCTCTCAAATTGACATTCACAAAATCAATAACTGCTACCCTTACTCTAGCTTTTTGTCTATTCAAATGTATAACTTGCTTTTGATACGTTTTCCTTCCTCATGACCCCCCCACCTCCCACTCCCACTCGCTCACACACTCTCACTCTCACTCACTCCCAACCCACTTTGTAAATAATTTATCAGCTCCAGCTCATTTCTAAACTTGCACTTGCTTTGCCTCATTTAGCACCCTTTTCTTGGGCCCACATTCTCATACAGCACTTGGCGGCCCAGCCATATACTAGGTTGCACCTACTCATGTTAAACACTCAAAATCAGTGACAGTTTATGCCAAGAAGTGCAGATGGAAGCGAATTAAGGAAGGACTGGCAGAACAAGCATACATAAGAGAAGCCATTTACATGTTCATTATTATTCAATCAACATTGACTTGTCAATCTCCAAGTGTAAATGATTGTCTTACCAAAATTGCAAGTTTCACTGACAATGCATTGTGTAGCATTTTTAACAACTATTTTCATCAGTTTTTACCCCTCGGCCGACTCTAGCCCGGAGGGGTATTGTTTTCACCTGCGTGTCTGTCCGTCGTCCGTCGTCCGTCCATGATTTTGTCCGGGTCAGTACTCGGCAACTAATGATCGCAGCTTCACCAAATTTGGTATGGTAACTCACTTTGACCCATAGATGTGCAACGTCAGGTTTTTTGCTTGATTTGACCTTTGACCTTAGCGCTGTGACCTTGAGCCTGGAAATCTTGTCCGGGTCAGCACTGGGCAACTAATTATCGCAACTTCACCAAATTTGGTATGGTAACTCACTATGACCCATAGATGTGCAACGTTAGGTTTTTTTGCTGGATTTCACCGTTGACCTTAGCGCTGTGACTTGGGATGTAACGGTATGAAAATTTAACCTCACGGTTATTGTGACCAAAATTATCACGGTTTTCGGTATTATCTCGGTATTTTTAAAAATGTGTTCAATATGTTCAGAAAGCACTGATAGGCTTACACAAACTGAAATAGTTTTTAAAAATGGAACGGTGTTTTTTATATTTCAAAAATATAGGCAAAACCTTATCAAAAGTGCAACTCTTAGCATCAAAGGAACAAGGGTTCAGCATGTAAACAGCTTATTTGTCAGGAACATTTCCAGTAGTGCAGGTTTAAATTATACAAATCCAAACATTCAAGCTAAGACATAAAGAACAATACGTAAACAAATCTAATAAACACCACTTACTATATACTTGTCTTCTTCATCATCAAAATGAAAATATAGAACTTTACACATGAGCACTTTAAAGTAAACCTTAAAAGAATAAGACAAAAGTGCATTATGCATTTAAAATAGCCACTATAAACAAATTACAAAAATAACTACTACAATCATATGTAATCAAATCCAAATGTTCAAGTGTTGATGACATTAAAAAAAAAAAAATATGTAAACAAATCAGTGGAACAGAACTGATTGAATACTTATTCTCTCCATCATCAACAAATAAGATGCTGCTGATCTTGCATCATGTATTATTATCATCATTGGGCTACCATTCTATCCCAGCTCTAACACTCTGAATTCAGACAATGCATGCATCACTTTCACAAATATGTTTCAGAGGCTGAATTAATCATTAAGTGCCTTGTGCAATGGTCTTGATGGCAGTAACTGAAGTCAGCTAGCAAGCTTGTTAACGTTAGGGTAACTCGATATCAAACGCAGCTTAGTGTACTATTTACTAGCACAACATCCATCACGCTGTACCATACTTTTTCAATGTTATGCTTCCCCGTTTACTGCTCTCTTTCCCTTGCGTTATGTGCCAGTTTCCTTCTTGGCCAAACTCGAAATGTTGTCGTATTTTACCTCATACTTTTACCAGCCAATCTTTTAAGAGTTACCCAGCTAGCTACCTAGCCAGTTCCACTGGAGTAGATACATCAGTGCCAGCTGTATTTTCGCAGGAAACCTGCCGCATCTATATTGCAATTATTGAGGGACTGAATTTGCTCTCGGTGTGTTTCATTTTTGTCATATCCTCGTCATTCAAATAATCTGTACCTCCTTGCTCCAATTTGTTTTCCCTGCACTCCTAGCAGCTATTCATGGGGTTGAAACATAAGGATAGATTTTCATAGCGTTATCTGCTGAAAAATGAGTCGTTGGCTTTCTAGCTCTAATGGAGTCAGTAGAACCGAGGGGCTCCTCTACTGAACGTTAGACTGCAAGCTACTAAAATCATTTACCATTACCTTGGTTTACAAAAACAAGCCCCAGTGATTTCAATCTGTTACAAGAAACGCTGAAGGCATTGGCTAGCCATGTGTAAGGATCTGATGCTGATTCCCTGGGTAAGCAAAGTTCATGCAATAGTAATCTAGCAAAGTAACTAGTAACTGTGTTCGTCTTAAAACTCGGGTATAATGACCGTGGAATTGGGAAGCTAAACAAGGCTGCGACTACTATACCGCTCGATTTATGTAGCTAGCTGACTTAATCAAGTTCAAATCCAGATGAGGGACATATGACGGAATAGCATTACCTTCATTCAAATGTAGACCTTCATGGATATTCTCTAAATGGAAAAATATATATTTCGGTAGATATGACTGGCTACCTATCACCATTTCCCCCCACAATAAACATCGTTACACTGCCGTCTTAACGTTAGCAAGCTAGCTAGATGATAACTTCACTTGGCTAACCGTTCAACGTTAGCTAACAAAATATAAATTTGACTTACCGAATAATACTGCAAAGATCCTTTAGATCGGTAAGATCGGCTAGTGCAGGTCACTCCAGAACAACTCATTTCGTCGTTTTTTTAAAATTAATCTTAGGGCTAAAATCACAATCGCAGTCAGCCAGCCCTCTGAAAAATTTCAGCGAACGCAAATCTGTCTACGTTTCTACTCCAGTTGCGTAAAGATGATATTCTCGTAAAAACAGTCCGCAGTGGGCAGGAGCCATCATGTCTCAGTCACCGAAGCAGCTGTCAATCACGCCCCTTTTCTATTGTATCAAATAAATAGATAACTGCAAACTTATTAGAAAAATGAACACGTGAACATACATCAGCATGGTATGAACTTCTTAAAAAGGCAGAAACCATTTTCAGAAAAAATTATGTGACATGTACTTGATTTTTTTTTTTTTTTGTGTGTAGCCTGTGACTCATCCATTAAGATGGAGGGGGCGGGCTTATAAATTGTACTGCAGCCAGGCATTGGATGGCGATCGAGACGTTTTGGCTTCACTTTTCAGGAGCTGTTCGGCTGTCCATATTTTTTTACAGTCCATGGTTCCAAGCTTACTGGAGTACTTGCCACAGGTGTTCTGCAGACCAATTGTCTCACTTGCTTCCATCTCTCCAGGAAATTGCAGACAACAGTGATGTTCAGATGAGGCCTCTGTCATCTATATCAGCTGTTAATGAATATTGTCTTTTTAAAAATGGTTAGTTTTAAGATTAGCATTTGCAATTTAAAATATACATTTTATCTTCTTTAACACTAATGGAAAACAAAAAATATAAACATCTAATGCCTGATTGAAATTTTAAAATTCTATGGTGCCTTTTGCGCAGAACTGTATTTATGAGAAATGTAGCTGGTTCATGATACAAATGTAATGTTTCTTTCAATTATGTTACTTCAATTAAAGGTTAGATTTTTGTGGTTATTTTGAACTTCAGATCATGAGGATACACAAACTTTTCTTCACATCCCATTTTGCTCATTTTAGCTAAAAGACGCCGGTAATTACGAAAGGGCGCTGTATATCCTCTAGATTTTTTTTTTTTTTTTTGCTGCTGTTCTACAGAATCTGTTTCTGCCAGAAGTCAGGGAATGATATTTTTATCTTTGTTTATTTCTCTTTATTGAAGTTGAATCTCCTGGTTAATGAATTTACTCTTGAAAAAGCACTTGACATGCAGGACTATGATGTTGCGAGTTACAACTTGGCTTATTGGCCCAGTGACATCGCCCTTCAGGAATTTATTGATTTATACTTCTCGTACCTTCATTCGACCATCTTCGGGAAGCCGGTGTGATTCTCTAGTTTCCCAGGACGTGACATCGCATGGGTGAACGTTTGAATGAGGCTTGAGTGCTCTGAGTTGTTCAGTCAGCTTTTCCCTCTTCGGTCTGAGAGGATTGGCACTGAGTTTTATCACCAACCTTTTTTTTTTTTCATCTTGTGTTGCAGGAACTTCTGGACAAACACCTCATCCCCAAAGGGAATGTTGCAGAGAGCAAGGTGTTCTACTGTAAAATGAAAGGGGACTACTTCCGCTACCTGTCAGAGGTCTCTGATGGTGAAGAGAAGAAAGGTAAGTCCTGAAAGTTGATCTGTGGCCGGCCTGTGATGATGACGAGGTGGGAGGGGACGCCGTTTGCTGTCCGTGCCCTTATTCTTCCCTCTGCAGGCCCTTGTTCTTTCACTCTGTATGCAAGATCATGCAGGAATGTAATGCTCGTTCCGCATTCTTCATCCTCCGTTTTGGACGAAGAAGCGTAATTTGTGCTTACGTCTAAAGTCAGGGCTCAAATGGAGATGAATAACTCCTATCATGTTTCCTTTTTTTTTTTTTTTTTCGTTATTATCCCCTGGCATATAATGCGGGGGGATATTTTCATGGGTGCGGTCATCCGTCCATCCATCTGTGAACATTTTGTTTCCGGAGCATAACTTGAAAATCGTTCAATATTTTTTCACAGAACTTGTTGTGCACATTAATCATGACCTGAAGTGGTGCCTTTTGCTAATCTGAAGTTGATGACGTGGGGCTGGGGGGATATGCCCTCTCCTGATGCCTCTTGTTTACTGGGCCTCCATTTTATGATCCTGCAATGGCCAGTTAGCTGGGAAACTATAAATCCCTGACGCCTCCCAGATCTTTGCAGTGAAAATGGCAGTTCTGAGTTTTGCTGATCTGAGCTTTTGCCTAGACCTGATACCGGTGATATCCCCATGAACAAAGTGGATGTCGTCACCAAGGGACATGGCGAGCGGGTTGGGGGGGCCACTGGGATGTAGTGGTGAGAATGGCAATTTGGGATTTGTAGTCCTGTGACAGTACAGAAGAGAACATTCTGATCAGTGGCGCTTGGTCATGCTGCCTGATAGAGCAGTGAACGGAGTCATGCTCATGGACAACATGGCACTGCACATCGTTTTCTGCGAGATCAAGCGAGCCGCTTGGGTGGGGCTAGTTTTAATTGAGTGCTGTCATTGATGCATTGATGCCCAGCAGTGGCAGACTGAAGCGCGTTGAAAATGGCGTACTAACTGAATTGCACTAGCCTCGACTCCTTGTACCGACTCAGCAGGTTGTCCTTTAATCTAAGGGAATGCAGAAGGGCAAATGTTTGACCCTGAATTGCCTTAAACACTGCCTGGGGCGGTTTTGTCAAAGAGCGCAAATAAGTGCTGGTTTAACTCTTTTCCACCCGAGTGTTCTTGAGAAATGTGATCGCGAATCTCCCTAGTTGCCAAAAAAAAAAAAAAACATAGCAAGCAGAACACTTCTTGGTAAGATCCTGGATTGTTAATTTTTTGAAATATAGGTCACCCTCCCAAGCTCTCTGTAGCCATGGTAACACTGACCTGTCAGTCCAAAGAGACAGTTGTATTTTTTGCACTGAAGTGGATCTCCAGAGGAAAAGCGTTAATCGCTTTCCAGCTCATTAGTGCATAATTTAGTTTCTGCTGGTCCGAGCTCATTACAGCTGACATTTAGAGTATGATTAATGGAATGTGCTCCTGCATAAAAAAAATAACGCCTTCTTGATTGTGCACATCAATAGCCCACACTAGAGGTGCCGAGCCCCTGTCCGGGAGGACCTCAGTTTGTACAGACTTTAGTGCTGCCCTTTAAGTCAGGGGCCAATTAATGCCTTGTGAAAAAGATCAGTGGACACTCTTGCCAATCATTGACTTCAATGAATTGCCTGTGTGGAAACAGGGGAAAAAAAAAAAAAAACGGGCGAACATTGCAGCCCACCAGGACCAGTGTCTGACGCCCTTGGCCTTCGCTTTTGAGGCAGATGCTGCATTTACTGAGCCTCACTGTAACCTGCTAATATCCTTCGACAGCACTCTAGCTCTGTTAGGGTGTGTATGCGGGGGGAAATGCTTCAGAGCTTCTGACGAGTGTGAACTCGTCCTTTGGATTCTGCGGCGTTCGACATATCCTCAGTGGTTCAGGCGGAATGTATTAAATCTCAGCACATTGCCATTAAGAGTAGTGCTTTTTAGTGCTTTCTGTGTCTTTCATTTTGGGCTCGAAATGTCTGTACGATTGAATAAACACCTCCGGTTTCTGGCCTAAGAAAATGAGTAGCCAGTCAGCAACACTGTTCAGTGGTGGGTTGTCTGAAACGACCGATTTGTGGGAATGAATTTTGCCCTCTGAGAACTATGTATTTTTGGGGTTGTTTCATCATTCGGTCACTGTTGTCAGGTAACCCTGGTGAATGTTACATCACCTGGAGGCATATACAGAACCAGTCAAAAGTTTGGACACGCTTTGCTAATGTCACAACACTCTGTTTTTAGAGAAATTTAAACGTCTGAACTTCTCTACATAATCTCAAATGGAATTTTGTAAAGGGTAAACAGTCAGAAGTGAAAAGAGAATAATTTACTTGTTTGAATAGTGTCCAAAATTTTGGAATTCTCAAAGAAGCCATATTTTGCAAAGTAGACAGACAAACTCCTATTTTCCAACAGCCGAATAAAAGTCAAGCGGTTTTGGAACTTATTGGGCGAAAAGGTTGATGAAAAGCACACCTCCAGTGCAGCACATCTTTGGGAAGTTAGACAGCCGTGGAGCTGCAAATTCATTATAGTCATATGACTGCCCTTGTTAAAAAAAAAAAAAAAAAAAAAAAAAAAAAAAGTGAGAATGCTCTGCAAATGTGACAACAAATGGTGATTAGTTTGATGGATTTAAGAATTAGATCTTTTTTTTCTTGCAAAATAAAGGCTGCTTATTTCTTTATTTAAAATGTATAGTAAGAAAAATGTGGGTGTGTCCAAACTTCTGACAGGTACTGTACTAGCACAGTCGGTGTCCAGTGGCAGATCCCGCTGTTTATAAATTGTCCCATTTACATGTAGGCAACTGGAATACATAGGCAAATGTTCCAAAATAGTTTCCTTCTCCCTGAAATTATCATGCCTTCCTCCTCCTTGACCCACCCCAAGATAACCGTGGCAGGACGTTACATCTCTGGCTAAAAGCTACATTGAACATGGTCAGAGGTGGAGATTCCTGGAGCCAGAAAGTAAAACTCCTGCCATGTTTTATTTCCACCCGTGGATTCGGCTGGTGGATTTCATCAGAGCTTTACCTTCTGGCTGTAGGGCTGTCCAAATGGTTGGAACAAAAACACTGAGGAGGAGACAGACTTCCTGAACCCGTATAGTCCACCTCTGTACACGTCCATAGTTTACACAATTGGAAAGGGACACAAAATGTTACAAATAATGGAGTGATTTGTACGTTTACGTGTCTATGCTAGTCCTGCCAACAGGGTGAATAATTCTTTTTCCGCTGGACAAGTGGCTGGTGAATGTTTCAGATTTTACCAGCCATTCAATAGATTACTTTTTTTTTTTGCTGATGAGTGAAGCAAACAGACCCCCTCCTCACTTATTTAAAAGAACTGGACATCGAGTGCGTTTCATGCCCTGAAATGCTGCTGAGACTGGCTTTTGTAGAGCAAGGATGAAGAGAAAATATTGAATATTTCAAAATCGCAGGAAAAAAAAAAAAAAAAAAAAAAAAAGTGAAGTATCACCCAAAGTGATTCTGAAACCTCAGTTTGAATGCTGGGGTTACAGTGTATTGTCCAGGAATGGATTATAAGTCATTTGGGACCAGAAGTGGTTTGACGTGGTTTTAAAAAGGTTGAATGCCCAAAACGAATGGAGAATTTTCCTCCAGGTCCACTGTTGCTTACCTGCTTTCAAGCTTTACATCAGCCTGGACCGCCTGTTTCAGTCCAAGCTTGGAATGACTGACAAAAACCTTGGCAATCTGACCATTCCTATTACGTTGTCATAAACTAATGGTCTTTGACTTATATCCGACCACTGTTGCACATGTAGCCACTGTTCTTGGTAATTGACATAACCAACAATGGCAAGCACCCGTTGTGTGGGCCTGCTTGCTATGAGTTCGCAATTACCAGAAAAGGTAACTTAAATATTGTGAAGAGCTACATTGGGGTGGGAATAGGTCAAGAGTATAACCAAGGTGCGTACAGCCCCAACAGAGGTATAACTGAGTAAAATTGTCTTACTAGCCTGAAAAGCGTTTAAATGTTAGTTTGGTGGCAAAGAAGAACATTGCACCGTGTTCATATGCTGGTGCTGTATACCTGTGAACGCCTTAGAAGTAATTGCATAACCACATGACATGGAATTTTGGTAAAGACTATGTGCTCCACATACCTTGTCTGTTAGGTCGGCTGTCATTTATTTGTTGTACATGCTGTTCACTAATTTTTGAATTTTTTTTTTTTCTTTGTTGATCCTTTAAATTCATCGCTGAGTTCCTACAAATGTCTACATGGAGCCTTTCTTTAAATGTTTTTGGGTCTAGTGCCGGAAAACTGTTGGATTTATTTGTCCAGATAGTTGACTCCAGCCCCCATTCACACATGACCTCTGTGCTGAGAAATTCCAGAACATTTGAGGTTGAGACTGGGCCACACCCTGTGCAGGTAGGGTGGGGCGGAATGAAAACGGGGCGAGCCGTAGCACGTCGATGAGTAAGACGACTTCAGGGCGGCTCACAGGAGTTAGGGGGTGGGGAATAAACGGGACCGGTTCTCTGTGCAGTTCATATGATCGGCTGCAAATTCAACTTTTTTTTTTTTTCCTTATTCCTTTTTTGCTGTTGAAGGAGCAGCGAACGATTAATTTAGTTGGGCGGATACAGGTATACATTTGCCCTCTGGTTTAAGGTGTCAGTTTTTTTTATTCTCAGCCTGGTCTTCATTTTAATCCAAAGTATTCAACACTTACTGGAGTAGTTGTCAGCTTAAAATCCATGACCTCTTTTCGCCTTGGGTGTGAACAGACATCAGCAGCTAGGAGGTTAAACACGTGTTTTAACCTCATTGCGATGACACATACTCTGCAGACGCCCTTTTTCAGGTTAGGAAAGGCTCGTCCATATTTGTCGTTTCATGCAAGGGTGTCAGTAGTTTTATTCCCAGAAAGAGAGTGGAATTTTTCCCGTCAAGCTGGTTTGAGGCGCCATGGAAGAATCCCCGCTCTTGGTTTCTCGCCAGAGCGAGGAGTGGTCAGGAACAGTCTCTGCATTTTAATAGTACCTGTTCAGTCTTACAACAGTGCTTCCACGACCTGTGCGGTACAAATACATTTTTATTCAGTTTTACATTTAAATTGTGTTGAATTTTTTACTAATTAGGGCTGCAACCAACAGTTATTTTCATTATTGATTAATCTACAGACTATTGCATGATTAATCTGTCAATTGTTTAGGCTATAAAATGTTGCATCTTTACGAAAAATGCTTACCATGATTTTCCAAGGCATAAAGTGACATATTCAAAATGCTTTCTATGTCCAATCAACAGTCCAAAGCCCAAAGACTCTTCATTTAGCCTACTGTCATAAATGACAGAAATGCAGTAAATCCTTGCATTACAGAAGCTGGAACCAGAAAATGTTTGACATTTTTGATTGGAAAAATTACTGAAACGATCAAATGATTATCAAAATGGTTGGCAACTCATTTTTGTTCGATCAAGGAATCGTTGCTGCTCTAGTAATTAAAATGAATTTAAATATTGGGATCTTTTCCTCGCCATTTTTAGGAACCATCTCCTCCCCCCAGCTGTAATGTAAGTGTTTTGAGGTTGGAGTAGTTGAATGATGCTGCTGGTTGCTGCTGGACTGGAGCCTGGGAGGCGCAGTAACAAATAACATATATTTTGTGGCCACGGGATATAAATCGTTCCCACAGTTTAGTTAATTCTTGGCCTCGAGATATGATGCCTCCCCTCAATTTAACTCATTCGCATTGTTTAGCGAACTCATGGCTGCGAGAGAATTCATTCTCTCAATGAAGTCGCTTGTATGATGATTTATTTATTTTTTAAATTTTACATCTCGTGGCCACAAGTTAACTCGTTCCCACAATTAACTCAGCTCCATCATGGGAACAACTTGTGTCTTGTGGCTCAAAAATATAATTTTTTTTTTAATGTAATTGTGCTTCCAGGGCTCCATAGCTGGCTGTCTACTGAGCCTCCGATAAAATCCTTGGACTGTTGTTGCACTCAGATGGGCAGCTGGATATTCTGTTGTCTCTGGGCATGTGTGTGTGTGTGTGTGTGTGCGTGTGTGTGCTTGTGCTTGTGCTTGTGCTTGTGCTTGTCCGCCCACTAAGTGGTTACCTGTCTCTGGGGAAGTAGTGTGTAACGTGTCTGGGTTAGCTATTGCATCAGTTCCACTTCTAACATGAGCCTGTTCTCTGTTTGTTCTACTCTGGGATGAGTGCGGCTGATAAGCTTTTACATCGCACCGCAGGGAATGTCGCTCACTGCTGCGACCTCTCATCGCAGGCGTGTGTGCAGCTCCCGCTAATGGGTCATTAGCCAGCACACTCCCCTTTGCAAAAGAACAGGAGGTGCAGTACGTACAACTCAGTCTGAGACATTGACTGAAGGAGACAGACCAGAGATTTGCAAATTGGTTCAGAAAAAAAGGGACACTGTGGGGGGGAAAAAGTGCAGCCGGTTGGTCTGTAAGGTTTTTGTAGTGGAGGTTTGGTGGCTCTGTGGTGGGTGAAACCAACTGAAACACTCCACTGCGTAGTGCACAGCTGATGGAATTGTGCCGCGCTGTGACTGATGTTACAATTGCCAGACAATCTCTAAATCTGTCTCACCGTGTGGAATTTCCTCTGGAATAGATGTTGTAGTGTTGCCCCCTTGAGTTTAAAATGTAAGACCCCTTTTTTAACTTACATGCCTGAAGGCCATATAAGCTATTGTCATGGGTTTGTGTCTGGTGTAGTCTGTCGTCTGTAAACTTTGGTGGTCTTCTCCGAAACTGCTGGATGGATTGTTCTGAAATTTTTTTGTGGATGTTCCATATCAGGATGGGACTAAAGTTGTCCAAGGCTTTTGAAAATTTTTTTAATTGAATTTTTGAGAAATTTTTGCGCCTCACTACTGCAGGCCGGCAGACTTTGCAATAGTACACCCCTGTGCCGAAGTCCCATGCATAACTGCCACACTTGGGGACATGCCACTAACAATATCATGCTGACAAGGCAGGTATTTCTTTGCTTTGAGTTATTGCCTGGTACTAAAGGTTTGAGTAGTGGGAGAGAAGACTTTCAAATAGCCTTTCCCAATAAAGGCATCAGTAATAAATCCCGATCAACTAATGAAACTCAAACTCGAAATCTGAAGTTTTACCCTTCTCACCCCATCATTTCACTCTAAATCCACTGAAACTTTTGTTCTCTATTAGGGCCGTTCAAAATTTGTATGAACAAAATCTGAAAAAAGCAAGAATTGAAATTTCAGTTTACACAACTTAGTTGTATTCAATGAATAGCATCGCTCATCGCCTGAGTCAGACAGAGGCTCATGAAGGGTGTTTGGGAGGCTGCCGTCATGGGGAAGAGAATCATAAAAGGCATGATTTCTTGGGTCACAAAATCTCTTTAGAGCCTGAAGATCTTTAACCTTTGCCTGGGATATTGGTGTGGGATTCCCATACTGCCTTTTCATTTCCGTTGCCATTTGAGCAGCAACTCTTGCAGACAGATTTTTTACTCCAGGCACCAAAGCAGCTGATTCCATTGAACCGTTCCAGTTGTTGCGGAATTACATCAACATCGCTTTCTCCTTCTTGATGACAGCTTCACGAATTGGCTTTGTTGGAACAGGGCATGTTGTCTTGAACAGGGGTTTTAGATATTCAGTGATCTTGTAAAACTGGTCTTGTGTCATTTCTATAACTTTATCTGGAGAGGGTCTTGATCTTGCACATCTAAATTCTTTCATCCACTCCTGGGGAAGTTCTGCCGGCCGGCTTTTATTCACGAGACTGAGGTCACGATCGCACTCCATATAAGAGTGCCCCCGGATAGGAAAACTGATTTTGATTTTTTTCAGACCTGTCCCAGAAATGAACTTGTGCATGAAGATACCGAATGAATGTCCAGTTTTTATTTTGCCCCGCACATCCATCACAGAACAGTTCCAGAGTTTTTACTTCATCAGGAGTGTACTGGGGAAAGAAGTGGTGGAGAATGGAGGCTACATCATCTGACCCACGCTTGGCTACTGCCTCATCATATGTATTAATGTAGACATTGTCTCCTGCCAAATTATGTATCTTAAAAGAGTGAAGGGACAGCTGACGGCGATTAAAATATGTCATTAGTTGACTGGTTGGGGAGCGGCAATTCCTTTTGAAAATGAAAGGCAATTGCTAGAGAATGGATCTCTTTTGGCAGAATACTTGGCAGCCCTCTTTCTCTCGTAGAACGTCTCAGCTTTGCGGAGATGAAGGTCCTTCTCTTCAGTGATTTTTTTTTTTTTTTTTTTTTTTGGTCTCAATCTCAGTACTGGTGCCTGAATTTGCCTTTAACTGTGAATTCACTGAGCCTGAAACTCATCACAAGCTGAATGGGTGTCTGATGACATGACATCAAACCACTGTCAATGGATATGTGCCATTTTTCCCTGCAGTGCTATGGACTTGTGCCTTTCTTCCCCTGTACTGCTTAGCTATCCTTTCTTATAGAGAGTGACTTTTGCCCTTTTTTGGTAACCTTGTCTGTTAACCTTAATATAAGACAAATGCACTATGGGCTAGGGGGCATAAATCAAGAAATTGAATTTTGTGACGTGCCCTTCTTCCCGTGGTCTTCATTTATATTTTTGGCTGGTAAAAAAATCTGATTGGCTGGTTAGTCTCTCTCCCCCCCAATCAGCCACTTGGCTGGTAAGCCAAAAAGTTAATTTTGGACCCTGACACAGTTGCTCTCTGTTGGAAAAGACCTATGGAGCTGAACTTCAAAAATTAATTTCTGTACACTTGATGCTTTTTTCTTTTTCAAAATTCTGATGATTATACTTTTCTGTCAGGAGAATTCTACAAATTCATTGTATTATTATTAAGACAATAATAGTTGCAGCACCTGCATCGTCTATTAGATGTCCATATATTAGATTATGCAGGTGCTGCACTGATAGTGGCCATAAATGTGATACCTTTGGAGATTTAATACTGTAGTGTACACCCCTTGAGTTTATACTTTAGTGTCAGCCACTGGAGTATATTTTGTGGAGTTGGTGCCTTGAGTTTTTTTGCAGCAAAGCACTGTGAAGTTAGCACTGCTGTTCATGTTGTCGTGTAGGTCCCTTGTGTTCATGTTGTGGCGTAGGCCCCTTCATTTTATTTCTGTTTGTTAGCCTCTTGAGTTTGTTGCAGTTAAGAACCTTGGCGTCTCCGTTGTAGGGTAGGCCTTTTGTATTTGTATTGTAGTTTAGACTCCTTGAGTTTCTGGAGTAGGCCCCTTTGAGTTGGTTACCATGAAATCCTTGCATTTATATGGTGATATTGGTCCCTTGTGCTCATACTGTTGTGTTGGCTCCTTGTGTTTTTTTTTCATGTTGTCCCCTTGTTGATTGCCATGTTGTACATTTCAGATTGTTTTATTTGTAGGAAACTTGAGTGCATTGTATTTGTTGGCCTGTCAAATTTTTTGCCCCTGAGTTTATGTTGACTGTGTGTGTTCTGTAGATTTTTATTTTATTGCAGGCCATTTGTGTTCAAATTTGTGGGCCCATATAGTTCATGACACACATGTGGTCCCCTTTAGTTTACTGCAGTTCCAGGCCCAGTGAGGTTATGTAGCAGTTTAGAACCCTGTAGTTGATATTTTATCTCTTCTTAAGAGGCAAAACTGTGCGGACAAGCGTTACAAAACCCGGGTGTCTCCAAAGTCACAAATTTCAAACTTACAGTTAATGTATTGAACTGATATTGCTGTGCAGAAATGGACTGAACTGAAATTGATTGATTCCTGCGCTATTGGGTAGAGCTGTGCTCATTGAGGCCATGCAAAACCCACCCACCTTCTTCACTTGGTCTCTCTGCAGGTAGCAAGGATTCGTCTCAGACAGCCTACTGCGAAGCCTCGGATATTTGCTGCAAGGATATGGCGCCCACCCACCCCATCCGCCTGGGTCTGGCCCTGAACCAGTCAGTCTTCTACTACGAGATCTGCAATGAGCCTGAGAAGGCCTGCGAGCTCGCCAAAAAAGTAAGACCACGGATGCACTCGCTCTGTATGAAAACTGAGGACCAGGTTACTATTATGTCAGCCATCGACCTTCCTCAGGCTTGGAGTGGAAGGCATTTAAGCACACAAGTTCAGGTCATAGGATTTGGGGGTCAGCGTCTGTACAGTGAAGTTGCCGTTTAAGTAGTGCTCCAAGCATGATTAGTGAAGTGGTGTAACCTGCATTGGATTAGTCTGCCAGTCAATTGTCTATTTGCTCAGTAGTACCATAGCTTAACAAGCTAGCTCACAGGGAGACTATTTTACGGAAGGAAAAAAGCATATTGACAGTACGTTTACTGGCTCGCAAAACTATTGACTTGGTGTTCTCATGTTTAAGTTTCCATGGATTTGAATGGAGAACAGAGTATTTTTGACCGATACTGGTGCCAGCCAGGTTGGTGCACTTGAGTTGTCTCTCGAGGAGACTGGGACCTGTGCCCCTCTGAGACTGCTTGGCGCACTCGCACAGTCCCTGAGCTCAGCAGAAAGGAAACATTTGATGAAAGCTGCACCTCTGCTTGCACAGTGTCCCCCTCCCATTTTGCCCATGGCCTTGTTTCCCCAGGCTTTTGACGATGCCATTGCCGAGCTCGACACGCTGAGCGAAGAGTCATACAAAGACAGCACACTGATCATGCAGCTCTTGCGAGACAACCTGACAGTGAGTATTGACGACCATGGCCTTTCGGCTTGCATTGCTGTGGACATGGAGGGAATTACCTTTAGGTATCACCTTAACCATTACACCAAAGCCATAGATGCTTTCAAAGTAGAACTTTTAAGTGGAGTTGGTTCACCTGAATTCTGAACATCTCACATGTCTCCAATGTGCCTGTCTGTGTGACTTCATTTTAGCTGTGGACCTGCGACACCCAGGTAGATGCAGAGCAAACTGAGGATTGTCAAAACAACTGAGCCCCGCCTCCTGGCTACCGGCCAATCACGCGTCGACACTGAAACCGCCTCACCTTCCCGCTGCTTTCTAGGGCTCCCAGCAACCTCTTTCGCTTCTCTTTTGTGTATGTGAGTGTGTGTGGGCGTGTGGTCGTGCGTGTGTGGTTGCCTGTGCGCGGCACAGGGTGGCACAAAAAGGCCAGGGTACGTGGGTTATGCAAATTGTCTCTTTTCTTTGCTATTTTGTAAGAATGTTAAAGGCTTTACAGAAATTGGGGGTCGGGTCCAGCTTAGTGAGTTTATATTTGTAAATCATTTGTGAAACGTTGAAGTGTTTTGACTGTTGTTTTACGCATCTGTGGTTTACATCATGCAGCATACGTAATCTACATGATTCCAGGGGGTGGATTTGATTTGTGGGGAGGGCAGGGTCTGCCATAGGACTAGCAGCACATGGCCCAGAGGGCCATCGAAACAAAATCACGTAACTATTCTCAAGCACTGAAACGTTTACCATGGGCAACATTCTATTTGGTGTCATCTGCTCAGGTTTATTTCTCATCTTGGGTCGCCTGAAAATTGCCGCCCTCCCCACCACTACCACCGCTACCATCCCAGACTGTAACTCTTACAAGGTACTGACAACCTAACCTTTGAACAAAGAAAGCACCCGTTTTTATTTGGGACCTTAGATTTAATAGCATATATTGATTGATTGGAACTTAGATTCCCGTGCTCATCTAGTCACGATTGTTCTGATTATTGTTATAATTATTATGTTTCTTTCCCCCTGCCCCCTTTATTTCTTTTTGATACTTACCTAAATGCATGTGGCTGGGGATACCTATCGGGGAGGGTATGAAGATTGCGGTGATAGGCTAGCTAGTTTTCATGTCTGGAATTTTCATAAACACCCAAACTTAATTATTTGGAGGGGATGATTTAATTTCATGTACATGAATTAAAATAAATACTTCAATATGTGTGATGCTCCTTTTCTTACGGAAGTTTTCATGCAATTTTTTGGTTATTACGAATGCATTCATATGGTTTACCCGCTCCCCCCACCCCACCCCATTTGCCTGCTTTCCTTATTTTTGTGAGCACTTAAAAGAATGATTTAAAGTGACTAAGTACTGGGGGCTCCAGAAGTATTGACAACACTGCCTGGAAATTGCTAACAATACTGCGAAAGAATGAGTAACTTTATAGAGAGAATCAAAATGCCTCGATGCAAAAAGTATTGTACTTATTTAATATTTAAATGAACCAACCAATATCATGCATTTACTTAATAAATGAACAAATTCACCAAAATGGCACCTTTGGTTTTGTACTTGGTGCCACCGCCTCTGGCAAGGTAAAGAGCGTGGAGTCTTTTCCTGCATCGGTTGATGAGGATAAGGAACACGTTTAGAGGGATTGTTACTATTCCTTATATGTGATCCTCTCAAGATCAGCCAGGTTCTTGAATTCATTCTTACCTGCTTCCGTCCTCAGGTCAGTCCTCTGGTTTTTGATTGGATTGAGATCGAGTCACTCAGATGGCTATTGCAAAACATTGATTTTTTTGTCCCAGAACTATTTCTGTGTAGATTTTGAGGGGTGCTTTGGGTTATTGTCCAGCTGGGAGGTCCAACTTGGCCCAGGTTTCAGTCTTCTGGCAGAGGGGTCCTTCCATGTCAAATCATCAGATATTCAAAACATTTGTCACCATGTAGTCATAGATTGCTTCCATATTTTCACATTGGATAAATATGCATTAGTGATGAACAAATTCGAAATTTCAGCTCATTCGGACCAAAAATGAATTTTGGTGAATTATTTTCTAAGGGTACTGTCCATCAGTTTTTTTGTCAATTGACATTTTTCTTGTATTTAACATGGCATAACTTTTTTAATATTACACCTATAGCTTTGGAACCTTGCATCTAAGCTAATTTTACACTGCTCAATCAGAAAATGCAGTCCATTTTACTTTATCTTTCTTGGGGTGGAGCTATGAGGACACCAAAAGTGCCTTTTGTTCAGGCAGTTCCATGTTTAGGTCCCCAAAGCACCCCCAATATAAACCCTAGCATAGGCTCTCTGGCATTTTTTCCATTTATTTGTGTCTGAGTATAAATCAGGCTGAATTCACCATGAATTCATCACCAACTGCAGTCAGTATCTTGCCAAATGTGAAAAAAACGCTAAAATGCCACCTGTTCAAACCCCCGTATCTCCAGGAGCACACCTTGGATTTTCTTTTTCTTCCTTTTTTTTTTTTTTTTTTTTTTACTGATTCCTCTATTATAGTAGAAAGACCACTCCGAAAATTGTTGATGTGTTTTGACCAATATAAATTTTGCAGGTGTCTGAACAGGGGTGGGGTAAACTCGAGAATCGCTTGGCACTTCAAGCTTCTTACACATTTAACTATGCAACATTTCAAGTGTTTTCAATCATTAGGCAATCACATACTAAATTATACTAATTCCTGTATTATAGTAGACTTAACAAAACAAAAATTGTTGATGTGACTTGAACGACATGCATTTCAGAACTGTCTAAATAGGGGTCAGGCATTTTTTGACAATCACACTTCTTTGCATCAATAAAATTTACTGGCGCGAATTCTTGTAAACTGACTGTCACATTAAAACTTTGTATTCCATACTATGTTAATAGTTATTGCTTCCTAAATGCAGCAAAGAGCCCAACAATGTTGTCAGTCCCAGTTTTGTTCAACTTATACTGCCGGGCTGTGTGTCCAGTGACATCCGGAGTTGGAACAGTTCGGAGAGTTATTGAATGGCACCCAGCATTTTTCAGAAGAAGTCCATGTTACTGCTTGCGTCCTCGTTTCGCTTCATGAAAAACAATAGCAATAATTAGAAATTATTGATCAATAACTGGTTCAGATTTCTCCTTGCCAACATGATCTGCCAACCTGCAGATACTGACCTGTCAGTGAATGTGTCATGCATTTATGAATTGAGAACTTAATTATTGTGATTCAATAATCATTAACATTATGTAAGAAGCTGAAAATGCCAAGCGATTCTCGAGATTGCCCCACCCCTGTTCAGACACCTGCAAAATTTACATAGGTCAAAACACATCAACAATTTTTGGAGTGGTCTCTCTGCTATGTTAGAGGAATCAAAAAAAAAAAAAAAAATAGAAGAAAATCCAAGGTGTGCCCCTGGAGATATGGGGGTTTGAACAGGTGGCATTTTAGCATTTTTTCCACATATGGCAAGGTACTGACTGCAGTTGGTGATGAATTCATGGTGAATTCAGCCTGATTTATATGCAGCAGACACAAATGAATGGAAAAAATGCCAGAGAGCCTATGCTAGGGTTTATATTGGGAGTGCTTCGGGGACCTAAACATGGAACTGCCTGAACAAAAGGCTCCACAACCAAGAAAGATAAAGTAAAATGGATTTTCTGATGAAGCCGTATAACATTAACTTAGATGCGAAGTTTCAAAGCTATAGGTGAAATAATGAAAAAGTTATGCCATGTAAAATACAAGAAATATGTCAATTGACAAAAAAACTGATGGACAGTACCCTTACAAAAATGATTCAACAAAAATTCTATTTTTGGTCCGAATGAGCTGAAATTTCAAATTCGATTGTGATATATATTTATACAGCTGCATACAAAAAATTTGCAAAATTGAGAAGGTGGTGGTGAGACCCATTTGATGATCTGACATGGAATGACCCATAGGCGACCAGGGTGTTAGCCATGATTGCCTGACAGTTGGTGATATCCATTAAGCTATTGATTATAATCGGTGCCCCTGGACCTCAGGAATTAAAACAACCTCAAAACATCCCTGATCCACCACCACATTTCACCATGCATATGAGATGCCTCTCTTTCTATGGGCCTCCTTTTCAGCGTTAAATATGCCGATGCTTTATGTGACCAAAATATTATAGTTTATCCTCTCTGACCACCGCTCCTTTGTCTAGACATTATTTAAATAAACTTTTGAAAATTGCCTGTGACTTGGGGGTCAAAAACTGCTGCCTTCTTGCAACCCTTCCAAAGATCCTGTGTTTTTGGAGGTGGCATCGGACAGTACTTTTTGAAACCTGACGATCCCAGGATGCCACCAAAGCCTGCAATTGCTTCAGTGATCAGGGTTTCCGCTACACGTAATTGATCGTGGCGCACCGCCACGGCAAAATAAAAGCCGCCACGCCTATGTAAAATGACTTAACATAAACTCCAAAAATCCTAACGACAATCAGGTGTCGCCAGTTCTCCTTGTTAGGTCAAAATGAGCGCTAATAATTCTTGACCTGTTGTCAATCATTCTGCTTGATGAACACGTTTTCCAATGAATAAAAATTAGCCATCGGCAGTAAAACGTGCTGCTTTCTTAAATGCAATGTGTGCAACGATTAGAGAAAAAGTATTTTGTTCACTTTGCAAAACGATAAACTTCGATGTTAACTTCTGTGTTTGCTGTGAGCACATCCTGCTCTACCTAATTGTATCTTCGTGATTATTTAATTCCAATTCCGGAGACGGAGTCATAATCGGTTTTCATATTATATGTGAAATCCACCGTTAGGCACGTGAAACTGATAAACCTCCGTGCACATAGACTTCAATTATTACATCGCCTACGTGCTGATTAATGAAAACTGGCCACACCTGATAATGCTGAGTTTTGACCCGACGCTGAAGCCCTCCGCCAGTTTCAAATAATCCTGGTGGAAACCCTGGTGATTCTTCAAGATTTTTTGCATCCCTTAGCATCATCCTCCTAATTCAGAGAGGCAAAATGCGTTTGCTTTTATTTCCCGCCTAGTCCAAAAAGGTTCATACTGTCTGTAGTACCGAATTAGAACTTAACGTTCCTATTTAAAGACAGAAAAGGTTTTATCCTACCTTAACATGTTTCAACGGATGTCTTCTTCAGAAGAGTCACTGATGTTGTGAGTGACGTGTCTTATCAGCTGATGTTAACGAGGCGTGGCGCCCTGTCAAATTTGACAGGGCGGCCACGCCTCCTGCTGTCCGGCCGCTCCTCCAAGATGGTACTCCAGGTGTGGGAGAGCATGTATGCCCCCTCGTCCCGGTTCATAGTCCTGTGGGCCCGCTTCCTGATTTCAATTGCCTCCATGATCCAGCGTTCATATTGGTTGTTCTGTGCACGGATGATTTTGGCCTTGTCTCAGTCCATAATATGATTTTCCCTCTTGCAGTGGTCTGTGATTGCTGATTTGAGGTTTTCCTGTTGTGCTTGTTCATTAACTGAGTGTGTCTGTCTTACTGTTGTCTCCTTCTCACATTCTTTTTGGTGTTCTTTTTTACATGTGTGAAAAGGTCTACCTGTTTCCCCAGTGTATGTTTTATGGCATGACCGGCATGGAATTTCATATATGACGTCACATTTGTTACTGTTGTCAATTTGGTCTTTCGGGTGTACCAGTAGTTGTCGTAATTTTATGTATGGTTTTACCGGGGTGTTGATGTACATGTTAAGGTAGGATAAAACCTTTTCCATCTGAAAATAAGAACATTAAATTCTAATGTCCCCTGCCTGTTAGATTTTCAACTGTTCCATTTTTTGAAAATTTTGTACTAATTGCCCTGATGGTGCTCAGTGATATTATATATCCTGTGCATCATCTTGCAGCCTTCAGCAGATTCATGGTCTACGACTCTATCATTTTTGAACTGCTTCTTTTTTCTTCATGGTGCAGGATGACAATAGAATTTTGCATGCGCGTTAATTGTATACCCTACTGAAACAGGAAGTGATGTGAAGTCTATATACAAAACCCAAAACCAGTGAAGTTGGCACGTTATGTAAATCGTAGATAAAAACAGAATACAATGATTTGCAAATCCTTTTAAACTTATATTCAATTGAATACACTGCAAAGACAAGATGTTTAATGTTCAAACTGAGAAACTTTATTTTTTTTTTGCAAATAATCATTAACTTAGAATTTAAAGGCAGCAACACATTGCAAAAAAGTTGGCACAGGGGCCTTTTTACCACTGTGTTACATCACCTTTCCTTTTAACAACACTCAGTAAACGTTTGGGAACTGAGGAGACCAATTTTGAAGCTTTTCAGGTGGAACTCTTTCCCATTCTTGCTTGATGTACAGCTTAAGTTGTTCAACAGTCCGGGGTCTCCGTTGTCGTATTTTACGCTTCATAATCGCCACACATTTTCAATGGGAGACAGGTCTGGACTACAGGCAGGCCAGTCTAGTACCCGCACTCTTTTTACTACGGAGCCATGCTGTTGTAACACGTGCAGAATGTGGCTTGGCATTGTCTTGCTGAAATAAGCAGGGGCGTCCATGAAAAAGAGCGTTGCTTGGATGGCAACATATGTTGCTCCAAAACCTGTATGTACCTTTCAGCATTAATGGTGCCTTCACATATGTGTAAGTTGCCCATGCCTTGGGCACTAATACACCCCATACCATCACAGATGCTGGCTTTTGAACTTTGCGCCTATAACAGTCCGGATGGTTCTTTTCCTCTTTGGTCCGGAGGACGACGGCGTCCACAGTTTCCAAAAACAATTTGAAATGTGGACTCGTCAGAACACTTTTCCACTTTGCATCAGTCCATCTTAGATGAGCTTGGGCCCAGCCGAAGCCGGGCGGCGTTCTGGGTGCTGTTGATAAATGGCTTTAAGCTTTGCATTGTAGCGTTTTAACTTGCACTTGCAGATGTAGCGGCGAACTGTAGTTACTGACAGTGGTTTTCTGAAGTTCTCCTGAGCCCATGTGGTGATGTCCTTTACACACTGATGTCGGTTTTTGATGCAGTACCACCTGAGGGATCGAAGGTCACGGGCATTCAATGTTGGTTTTCGGCCTTGTAAACTACGTGCAGTGATTTCTCCAGATTCTCTGAACCTTTTGACGATATTACGGACCGTAGATGATGAAATCCCTAAATTTCTTGCAATAGCTCGTTGAGGAATGTTGTTTTTAAACTGTTCGACAATCAGCTCACGCATTTGTTCACTAAGTGGTGACCCTCGCCCCATCCTTGTTTGTGAATGACTGAGCATTTCAGGGAAGCTTCTTTTATACCCAATCATGGCACCCACCTGTTCCCAATTAGCCCGTTCACCTGTGGGATGTTCCAAATAAGTGTTTGATGAGCATTCCTCAACTCTCTCAGTCTTTTTTGCCACTTGTGCCAGCTTTTTTGAAACATGTTGCAGGCATCAAATTCCAAATGAGCTAATATTTGCAAAAAATTACAAAGTTTACCTGTTCGAACATTAAGTAACTTGTCTTTGCAGTGTATTCAATTGAATATAGGTTGAAAAGGATTTGCAAATCATTGTATTCTGTTTTTATTTACGATTTACACAACGTGCCAACTTCACTGGTTTTGGGTTTTGTAGTTCCTTAACCTATGTGAACTTCATTTTCACTTTGGTTGATTTTATTTGCTATGACTTTTAGCTTATCATCCCTATGGAGAAGCTATTTGTGGTTTGGCGTTCAAAGTCCGCAACATTTTTTATCCTTTTTTTTTTTTTTTTTTTTTGGCCTGATGAATTTTGCAGTAAATTTGCTATAACATACCACTAGACCATATCTGCAGACTTTTTTTCCCTCGGATTTTTGATTGAATCATTTTTTTCCGTTTTATGGGCCCTTGAAATTTTGGCACCAATGTTGAAGATAGGACTGAGAAATTTTTTGAAATTATTTCTCAAAAACTGGGTGATAAATTTTTTTCTAAATCAGGCAATCAACCTACCTTGGTACCGTCAATGTACAGTGCGAGCGCCATTTTGATTGAATCGACAGAAGTGGGTCGATTAGGGGCGCTGTACTTTATCAATATACAAGATGGCCTGTGGAGGCCAAATGGTTGCAGGTAGAGATTAAGTTTGTATTACTGACATATAGGAAGTAATATATGACCTATATTTTGGCTGTTAAAGTTGACCTCAGATGACCTTGAAAGGTCAAACTTGAGGTCAAGCAAAATGTTACAATTTTTATAGGTTTCTAGGCTTGAAAATATTGAAGATTGGGAACATATGTGCATTGAACATATATAGGAAGTCATGTATGAACTTTCATTTGGTGGCCTTGAACTTGACCTTCAGCGACCGTCGAAGGTCAAACTTCACATAGTGAAATTTCAATGACTTCTATCCCCAAAACTATTACAGATAGAGCTTAGGTTTGTATTGCGGGCATATATGAAGTCATGTATGAAGTTTCATTGGGTGACATTGAACTTGACCTTCAGTGTCCTTGAACGGCCAAACTATACAGTGAAATTTCAATGACTTATATCAGCAAAATCGTTACAGATTGAGTGTAGGTTTGTACTGGAGAAGTATAGGAAGTCATGTATGAACGTTCATTTGATGACCTTCATATTGACCTTCGCAGGTCTAACTTGACCTAGAGAAAATTCAATGACTTCTATCACTGAAAAGGTCACAGATGGAGCCTAGGTTTGTGTTACTGACATAAGAAGTCACATATGAACTTTCATTTGGTGATATTCAGCTTGACTGTTGATGACATTTGAAGGTCAAACTTGACATAATACAATTACAATGACTTGTCTTGCCAAAATGGTCACAGATGGAGTCTAGGTTTGTATTACAGACATATAGGAAGTCATATATGAACTTTCATTTGGTGACCTTCGTATTGACCTTCAAAGGTCAAATGTGACCTAGTGAAAATTCAATGACTTGTATCACTAAAACGGTCACAGATGGAGCCTAAGTTTGTGTTACTGACATCTAGGAAGTCGCATATGAACTTTCATTTGGTGACATTCAACTTGACTGTCAGTGACCTTTGAGGGTCAAACTCCAGTGAAATTACGACTTGTACAACTAAAATGGTCACAGATTTTGCCAAGGTTTGTATAGAGACATTTAGAAAGTCATATATGAAGTCCTTTTGCTGACCACAACTTGACATTCTGTGACCTTTAAAGTCCACAATTGACATATTGAATACATATTGACATATTTTAATGACTTGTATCACCAAAACTGCTTCAGAGCTTAGGATTGTATAACAGAAGGTCTTATAAATCTATGTGAACTTTTATTTTGTGACCTTGACATTGATTTTCATTGATTCAAATGTCAAACTTCACATGAAATTTTCATAACTTGTATCATTGCTGTAAGACTGCTTGCCGGTAAGCTACAGGACCCTTGGTCCTATTTTTTGGGATGCCATTAATTATGAAACATTGATTTGAAAGCTATTGAGTTTTTTTAAATTTGATGAACGACTGGTCCTCAAATCATGGTCCTCGAGGTTCAAGAACTGCTGGTTTTCCACCCTCCATGGAACTACTTTTTGAGGAACTAAAAGATTCCTTCAGCGCATTGTCTGCAGTTCCACATCAGTCTAAAGACAAGCGAGGATTCGGAAAATCAGGCCAGTGACGTATAAAAATGCAAAGGCTGTTTTACATGTCATTTTTTCGTTATCCTCACCACAGAAGCTCAATGAGCCCTGGACTTCATCTGTCTGCCGTATGATTTCTTCAGAAGCTCCATGTTGATGTGCTGAAGCACAATAAACAAAAACAAGCGAGTTTGCGACTGCAAGTTTTTAAAAATGCAAGTTGACCCAAAATGTTGCTAGTACTCAACCAATCAGGAATGTTCAACGCTGTAAGCCCCACCCCAAAGGTTCTTTTGCAAAGTTTTACTCCCCAAGCTGTGAATTTTGGGGGGTTAAAAAATTTGCTTGGAACTTGATTTAATCCACAGTCCCAGTGGTGGAAGCGCGTGGGCGCCCTTCAAAGGTTCCAAGTTCCTGGGGGAAGCTCCTGCAGTCGAAACGCAACCTATGTGAGATTGGTGAATTAGCTGGATACCAGAGCGAAGTAAAACCTAGGGCCGTGATCCATATTTACTCAATGCTCCAATCCAGAAAATATTTTAATCCTGCTTTGTGAAATGACAGTCAAAATGCTCCGGCTGACCAGGCCTCCTTAGTTACTCAATGAAGAGCACTGTGCCCTTGTGACAGTGGCGGTTGCCTTGTGACCACTGTTACCAAAGATCATGGAAAGCATAAGGACAAAGTTACTCTGATGTCACCCATTGACTTTCATTGGTTTGGTGAAAAACGTTTAAAGCCATAGAGGTACAGTGTTTGGGCACATCCTAGTCCAAAGTATCCACGAAGTATGTGAAGTGTCGTGACACAACCTGCTCTTGATTTGTCTGCAGTATACTGCTCTATCGTGAAACACACACTTGCATAACAAATTGACACATTGGAGAATTTGGACTGAGAAAAAAAGTAGTTTATATTTCCCAATCGGGGGGAGAATGTATTTTTACCATTTGAATTGCATTTAAAACAGCCTGAATGAGGGACCAACCATAGTGGCACTGAGAAACGTGTTTAAAAAAGCTCAGGAATAGAGTCCGGTTTTGATGTTTGCGCATGACCGGCAAACCTCCAGGCATCCAAGAGTTTCCAAGGCCGAAAAACCTACTCTTGCTGGCAAAAAGGCATCATATTTACAGTAGTTTATCGGTAGGAGGGTGTCCGGAGAGGCCGCTGAATCCACGCAGAAGAGGCTGAAGTAAAAGAACAGACGCCTTGTTTTTGGTGCGTCCCCCCCCCCACCTTTCTGATTCACTGTCTGCCGGAGCGAGTGACTCACAGAGACGTTTACTAACCTAGACTCGGCACACAAAGCATACGGGTGTCCTCAGCCCTTTCCCTTGATCATTCTGAGCAGAATTATTTACTAAAATAGTTGACTGCTGGAAAGAATGATGCCAGGATGACCCTCAGTTGAACTGGGTGGCCAGAAACTCCCCCATGGTTCTCTGGGAATTCGGGGTTAGTCCGCTGCACAGCTGTCAGCTGGCCCTTTCAAGTTAACGTTTCATGTCTTTTCTCTGCTTTTCTCCAGTTAATCTTCACATACTAAGGAGGGGGAGGGGGTGCAAGAAGTCTAAGTGAGTATAAAGTAAGAAAGGGGAAGGTCCTTTCGCTATGAAACGTCAGTTTTAGGCGATGTCAGTTGCAGCCATGGCACATGGGGAGAGGCAGATCCACAGGTCAATCAGTAATAATACGCCTCACAACTCAGCGCCGCCTTGACTGAGGTATAGGTTCAACCCAGGTATCAGTTAGCAGAACCTGTCGCTCTTGAACACGGCTTTTTTAGCACAGTGTCTCCATGACTCCTGAGATGATCAGGGACATGTTCAAGACCAAAGCCTGCTAGGCCTCACAAGGGAAAGACGCCCAAGTTTTGAATAACTGCAAGTTCTTGTACGTTTACCAACGTGCCTGCCAACAAGGTTTTGCATCAAATTCTATTAATCAAGTTGTGCAAAAGTGTGGATACAAGATGTTTGGAATGCTGGACGCCATCTTGAAAGGCAAGTCAAGACTGCCTGACAGACGATCTTTCTCATCAATGGTTTGACCAACGGGTCATTCCGTGTCAAATCATCAGATATACAAAATATCTGTCACCATGTAGTCATAGATTGCTTCCATATTTTCACATTAGATAAATATGTATTGGTGATGAACAAATCTGAAATTTGATCTCATTCGGACCAAAAATGAATTTTTGGTGAATTATTATACGGGTACTCTCCGTCAGTTTTGAGTCGATTTTTTATTTTTTTTTTAACGAATTCACGTCAATTTACATTTTCCTTGTTTTTAACATGGCATAACTTTTTCATTATTACACCTATAGCTTTGCAACTTTGCATCTTAGCTAATGTTGTACTGCTAATCAGAAAATGCAGTGCATTTTACTTCATCTTTCTTGGTTGTGGAGCTATGAGGACACCAAAAGTGCCTTTTGTTCAGGCAGTTCCATGTTTAGGTCCCCAAAGCACCCCCAGTATAAACCCTAGCGTAGGCTTTCTGGCATTTTTTCCATTCATTTGTGTCTGCTGAATATAAATCAGGCTGAATTCACCATGAATTCATCACCAACTGCAGTCAGTACCAAATGTGAAAAAAGCTAAAATGCTCACGGCATTGCCACCTGTTCAAACCCCTGTATCTCCGGGGGCACACCTTGGATTTTCTTCTATTTTTTTTTTTCTTCTTTTTTTTTTTTTTTACTGATTCCTCTATTATAGTAGAAAGACCACTCCAAAAATTATGATGTGCTTTGACCAATATAAATTTTGCAGGTGTCTGATCAGGGGTTGGGAAATCTCAAGAATCGCTTGGCATTTTCAGCTTCTTACACAATGTTAATGATTATTGAATCACAATAATTGTAAGTTCTCAATTCATCAATGCATGACACATTCACAGAAAGGTCAGTATATGCAGGTTGGGAGATCATGTTGGCAGGGAGAAACCTGAACCAGTTATTGATCAATAATTTCTGATGACATCAGCAAAAACTGACGGACAGTACCCTTAGAAAATAATTCACCAAAAATTCATTTTTGGTCCAAATGAGATGAAATTTTGGATTTGTTAGTGATATATATTTATACAGCTGCACAAATTAGCAAAATTGAGAAGGTGGTGGTGAGACCCAGTTGATGATCTGATATGGAATGACCCCAACCATAGTGTAACTGTGCAAGAGGTGAGCACTCACGGGCTGTCACTAGAACCCGCAATCTTGAATGTGCCCCTGGGGTTTGTAAATGTTGGCAGAATTGCTCACCAATTTTTTATTTATTTTTTTTTTTTCCAACTTTTTTTATTGGATTTTGCAGGATTATACAACATTCGTATCAGGGACAAGTATAACTGTCTTTTATAGTGTTTCATCCGAAAACAACAAAGACTTATTTTTATAAAGTAAACTGCTAAACCCAGAATAGTAAAATACAAACGTACACCTTCATACACATACACCTGACAAGAAACTTGTTAACAAAATTTAAAAAAAAATAAAATAAAAAATAAATAATAATAATAAATAAATAAAATAATAATTAAAAAAAGGCAACATATAAAGGAAAACATACAGTAACCAGTAATGTTGTTTTTCCACTCATAATCACAGAAAACTAAACAAAACTTGTCACCCTTTACCTACAATAGATAATATACTAAGTTGGGATATCTGGAAACTTTGTATCCTTTACATACTTGAAAAAGGGGCCCCAAACCTTGGGAAAAGCATCGGACCTTCCTTGAAGGGACAGTCTTATTTTTTCTAACTTAAGAAAATACAGCACATCCCGGATCCAGTGTGTATGAGACGGAGGAGCAGAAGATTTCCACTTCATCAGGATCAGTCTCCTGGCCAGTAAAGTGGTGAAAGCAATTACATTCTTTTGGGATAAGGAGAGGGAGGGTAAAGAGACTGACACCCTAAAAAGAGCACTGAAAGGGTTAGGGTCAAGTTTCCGACCTAAAATTTCAGACAAGGTATTAAAAATCATTGTCCAAAAGTTAAACAAGGATGGACAGAGCCAGAGCATATGTATAAGAGTGGCAGGGGCTTGATGACATCTGTCACAGATCGGGGAGACATCTTCATAAATCCTAGATAGACGAGCCTTGGTAAGGTAAGTGCGATGCACCACCTTACACTGTATTAAGCCAAGCTTTGCACAAACAGAGGAGCTATGTACTCTACCCAAAATCTCTCCCCAAACCTCACATGATATTTCCTCTCCCAAATCCGCCTCCCACAGTGCCCTAATCAAGTCGAGTGAGTCTGTGTTTAGATTATGAATCTGATTATAAATTCTAGAGATGGCCCCTTTCAAAGTTGGAAATGGCGTCAGAAAATTGTCAAGAGGGGGATCCACTGGAAGATTGGGAAAACCTGGGAAGATATTGCATTACAAAGCTACGGGCTTGCAAGTATCTAAAAAAGTGCTCTTTAGGAAGCAAAAAATTATCTGACAGCTGCTGAAAGGAAGCAAAAACTTTGTTAATATATAAATCTTTGAAGGATTTGATACCTGCATTGAACCATACAACAAATGCGCCATCTATTAAAGAGGGGGAAAATACATGATTAGAAACTAAAGGGGCATTGGAAGAGAACAAATGTAAACCAAAAAAAACGTCTAAACTGGAGCCAAATCTTAAGCGACGACTTCACAATTACATTTTTTGTGTATGGAGATACAGAAGAAGTAATTGGTGCGTAGAAAAGGGCTTTAAGAGATGTTGGGTGGACAGAATTCGCCTCAATGGTTAGCCAAGCGGGTGGAACTTCAAAACCTTCATACTGTACCCAGTAATTCAAGGATCTAATATTAGTGGCCCAATAGTAAAACAGAAAGCTAGGCAGAGACAGTCCCCCCCAAAGACCTAGGTCTCTGCAAGTATTGCTTGCGTAGCCGTGGAGATTTATGATTCCAGACAAAATCTAAAAGTAAACTGTCCAATTTCCGAAAAAAGGCCTGAGAGAGAAAGAGTGGGATACACTGAAAAAGGTAGGCGAAACGGGGAAGAACGTTCATTTTAATAGAGTTAATCCTTGCAGCCACGGACAAATTAAGCAAGGACCAACGAGCAAAATCATTACGAGTTCGTGACAACAGAGGTTTAAAATTCTCTTTATAAAGGTTCTCCATCTTGTGGGGAATTCTAATTCCCAGATACACTAGTACTTGTCTAGCAATTTTAAATGGAAAATCGGATAATGGATAATCTTGGGCTGCCTTATTGATGGCAAATATTTCGCTTTTACTAAGATTTAATCTATAGCCAGATATTTCACCAAAAGTTCTAAGTATTTCCAGAGCCGTGGGGATAGACAAGGGCAGGTTGGAGAGAAATAAAAGTAAATCATCTGCATACAAGGAGGCCTTTATTTCTACCCCATTCCGATGTATGCCAAAGATGTTGGGGTTGTTCCTAAGAGTAACTGAAAGAGGCTCGATGGCAATAGCAAATAATAAAGGACTTGGGGGACAGCCCTGCCGAGTGGATCGATACACCAATTTTTTTTAATTTACCTGCATGCCGCAAGGAAATTCGAAGCATTTTAATCTGAGGCATGTTTTTTTTTTTTTTTTTATGAGCAATTAACTGCATGTCTCATTTATTGTCCACAAATAATTAGTAAAAAAACTCTTTTTATTGAGCCATTTTCAGCTACCATAATGTTGATCCTAACACCCCATCTAGATCTGCATCATTGATACAAAGAGAAATAAAGCCTCTCGATCACTGAGCAGGCCTTGCGTCAACAGTAACAACCTGGGACTTCCTAGAGTCTGTTTGAACAGATCAAACAAGTCAAACTCGTGTGGCACATTAATGCCCTGAGTTTTCCATGAAAAGGGGTATAAGTAATTTCAATATGCAGGGGACAGCCCCATAATGATAGGAATTTGGTGTGAAAGCAACAAATTGGCGTGTTCTTGACACCATTTGATCCAAATACAACCAGTGATGTCCACAGCCTACAGGATTTTAGAATTGGATCAAATGATTCATTCGGTGAGCTTGACACTGCTGAAAGTGTTATGGTGGAAGGGTCAGGTGACCATACACTAATAACCATTCACAGTTTGATAAGGCATTGTGAAAATGTTGTCACCTGACTACATAATCTTTCAGCACATATTTAAGAGCTCTGTGATACTACGCAGCACGAAGGCACTGAATATCAGCGTGGATAGGACAGGAACTCTTAGATCCACGAAGTAGTAGACTCTTCTGTTTGCATTAAACATACATCCTCATTTGATAATTGCAGGCCCTCTGGTGTGCAAATCCATTTTCGCATCAAGCTCTGAGAATAGCCTCCCATAATCCCACAAGGGCACTTTCTGTCCTGTAACAGTAACAGGTCATTCCATATGAACTTGATCTTCCACAGACACGGTTTCAAATTTTTTTGAGGGTACCTCTAAATGCATCATGAAAAAAGGCAAAATTTTAGGCTTCAGCTCCCAAGGGTTTATGAGATATACCCCCCCAAAAGTGGGGGGGCCATGCCAACTTCTTCACAAACGTTAATTTGTAGGGGGGTTTGGAGGCCAATATCTTGGAAATAAATCAGAGCTATGGGCTGAGATGAGAAAACAGGTTGAAATTTTGAACAAATACAGGCAAGATACAAACAATTACGTACAAAAAGTTTCATATCCATGAATAACTGCCCACGTTGCAAACTTTTCAACCAAAACTTGGCGCAAAAAAAAAAAAAACCTCTTTCTCAGCTGGGCCCCTTTTCAGAGGCTCTTAACTCTCATATTGAGCCTAAATATAGTCAGTACTCATACTGCAGACAGACCTGTCCCTAAGTAAAAAGAATCCAGCATCATTAACTGTCTATAAGTGGTCCTAGGCTGAGGAAAAATCCAACACAGGTAAATCAACCTAAGCTGGATTGTTTTACACTGCATAAACAGCTAGCCACTACTTAATCACCACTTTGGCCAGTAACTTAGTCTATCAACTTAACCTGGTTTAAAAAGCCATAGACCTATAATACCCATCTTAAAATGCCAAAAATGCCATATCTAAGCCAGCTTAGAATCCCTGCAGGTCTCCACATAGATAGGTTTTGACTTTCTGAAGATCTGCTATAAGGATCGATAATGAGAAAACGTTCTCTGGCAATGCAGACCTGGCCCCTTCGGTTGATGACAGCCATTCACTCTTCACATCCACAAGCTGCAGTGGCAAAGCAGCCAGCATACATGGAGATCTGAGTGTTGTTAGACCAAGAATAAATACCCTCAGATAGTGAAGCCCTTGTCTGAATTTTTATCGGAAAACAAGTTGTGCGCTGATCTCACAATGATTGTCTGGTACAAATAAAATTCTGCGTGCATTAACAAATTCCATTGCATTATTCAACTGCAGGCTTCCATGGTCTATAAACTGACAGCTCCATCATGCGATGCTACTTTTGTCCGAGGCCAAGTACACTTTAGTTTGTAAATTAATTCATAACCTGAAATAAATAAATACATTAATTTCATTTGTAAATTCATTCAATGCCTGAAAAAAAAAGGATATCGCGAAGACGAGAAAGTAAATTTTGGAGTGTTCATATTTCCACCGTCGTCGACATTTATTCGTCTTTATTTCACTTAACAAATGAATAGTGTGTTACTGCCACCTACTGGGTATCTTGTGTTTGATGCTCCTTCCTTTCTACATAAAAAAAATCCCTTCCCAAAATTTTCCTACTTCCCTAGCATTGGACTCCCTTAAAACCCATATGCCAGTATTCCCTGAATTTCATCACCCATTTCTCCAGAATAACCTAGAACTCCCTTTGCTGCACCCACCACCATTCTAATCCTTTCTGTCTTTGAGTCTATTTTGTTTGCACTAAAGGGAGAACCCAAGTCAAACCTAAAGTAGATTTGCCGGAAAAGAGCACTCTTCGATCTCTCTTTCATTTCTCCTCAAATGCAGATGTCTCGTAGAGGAAATTTGTCTGGCAGATTGAAGCTCAAAGTGTGCTCTATTCAGCAAATCTACTTGATGTTTGACCTAGGTACCCTTTTAAAGCTGCAGTTGGTAGAGAAGAAAGTGGACTTAGCTTGTGAATTTGAAAGAGTACAACCTCCAGGTCCCTCCCCCAAACTTTCTGCTGTGTTTCAAATCAGCCTCCAAAGCCCCCCCGCTGAGGAGGCTGTCATGCATTCTCAGGCTAGTAACTGCAAGGTACGCAACAGGGTGGCTGGACATTACCTTTGTGAAACACCAACATTGTTGTCCAACAACCGCAGCCTTTACATTGAGAGATACACGATCAAGCCAGCAGGAAAAAATAGTTTTGCAATAAAAAGTAATTACAGTAAATTCCATTTAACAAAACGGCTCATTAGGGCTCCCCAAATCATGGTCTTCAAGGGCCGATAACAGCTGTTTTTCCACCTTTCTTTGCCTTGGAGTCAGGTGTGATGACAGTCTGGTCAATCAGTATCAATAACTGTCGACGAAATTGCCTGGAAGGACGGAAAAATCAGGGCTGGAGTTGGATTTGAATGCCAGATTTGGGGAACCATGAGCACACACTTTCAGTGCTTCGGGGTTTTATTAGAGAAATCATTGCAAACAAACATGAAATACTCAGATCCCCCGCCATGGCGTGGCTGATGTCAGGCCTGGAAACAAAATGCAGAGGGGAGACAGACTGACAGGATGACAAACAGTATGAAAACGTACATCTACACAATAAGATGTAATCGTATATGAAATTTCATTCAGAAATATTGAATGGTGTATGGGTTCTGGCCTGAAAAAGAGCAGGTTGGCTGATTTGTGACCTAGGAACAAATAGCAGTGGAGAGA
The DNA here is from genome assembly GCA_029692085.1 of Gymnothorax javanicus. Classification (NCBI taxonomy): domain Eukaryota; kingdom Metazoa; phylum Chordata; class Actinopteri; order Anguilliformes; family Muraenidae; genus Gymnothorax; species Gymnothorax javanicus. Next base: position 117,689,586 of record CM056197.1, on the reverse strand, counting down.
TGGACAGACAGGAGTATGGATAGAAGAATGAAAAGGTACGTTGACACAATAAGATGTATCCATATGTGACCCATGATAGCAAAATGAGTTTTAAGTCCCGCCTATGCATTTCCAGTAAATGGTAACATGAGCCGGAAGGGAATAAATTTTCAAAAATATTTTTGTGCATTTTCAGCCACTTTATAATGTCAGACTTCCGCTTGGTACACTTTCCTGGTGAGGAAACATCGATAAAAGGTAGAAAATTGGATATTTGTAAACAGCAGTTCACTTCATGATGGAAAAACTACCTGAAACAAAGCTGTAAATTAATCACTTTTGTTGATAAATTCGTCCACGTTTTTGCTGGGTAATCCTATCATCTATGTACAAAAATTATGTGCGGAATCCCTGCTCTCCGTGGTACTCATTATAGTATTACACGTTACCAGCAGCCAATAGCAGCCATTAAAAGCTGTAAACAAATTAGTCTTGTTGCCGTGCTATAGGTCATGATCCCCCTATCCTGGCCGGTGATTGGTCCAACTTAGCTGATGACGCAAATCATGTTGTCTATATATGATGGTGTAGAGAACTCAATTTTGAAATTTTGGTCTTTAAGACTCATTTTGTTCTCACTGGTCACGAATGGTTTCAAACAAATCCGCGCTGTCAAATGGTTCGAAAGGTTTCAAGCGGGACAGATAGTAGAAGTGATTACATTAGCAGCCATTTCCGGTAAATATTAACGTATAATGTGTACTGAATCCTATGTTCACTACACTCAAGTTCAATGTATTTATATAATAGCATTAGCATTTCTCTAGGGAGTGGCCTAGCAACAGCATTTATCAGTTTGAGTCCTAAGATTTTGGAGGGAAAGGGGGATTTCTCTAATAACACCGAATACATTTACAGCAGTGACTATATTTGGGTGATTTTTTTAATAGGGGCACAAACAGTGAAAATTCATGCCCGGGCCTGTAAATTTTTAGTAGGTTAGTGCTTGGAAAAAAAATATTTGCCAAGTTATAAAGCAGGTTAAGCCCCAAAAAGCTCCAAAATATTAGATCTGAATTTCATCAATTTTTTTTGTACTGCAGCATTGAACGTCGGTTTTGCTTTGATTCAGCAATGTCCCAAATCAGGGTGGATTCATTGTTGGGCTCATATTTAAGTATATTTCCCTTAACCACAACCTGACGAACAGTTGTCTTAACCAGTTTTGTCAGGTTTATTAATTCCAAAAAACCAAATATCATTATCCTCCCAAGAGTCTGAAAAAATCAATTTTTGTTGGTGTCCTGGAAAATGCACTCCACTCCATTACCACCTAATGTAGTGGCTCCCCCTGGCTGGAGACAGGGAAACCAGCAGATTTGGTCCTTGCTGAGAAACAATTATGTAACCCCCTTTCCTGTGACAGTAAGCACATGGTGAAGTGGCCAGCATTTTCTCTGTATTTTCATTTATAACTGTGAAGTCGGGTAAGTATGCTTTTTCATTTCCACTCGGTTACTTGTAGCCATTTCCATGGAAACCTAGGAGCATCTTTTTTAAGTGACTTTTTAAAGAAGTAAAGGAGGACCTTAGGGACATCAATGGGAATCATCAAGTTCTGCCTCACTTCATGGTGGCTATGATCCATTTACTTGAAAAACACTCCACTCCGTTACCATTTATAGTAAGTATGTAAGTATAGTAAGTATGGAATAGACACACCTGTACTGTGTTTTTTTTAAGCTGACATAGCTGAGGTACACTCAGGAATCACACTTGGAAAAGTTTGGGACATGTAGGGCTTACACTACACTTTGCTGGAATTTCAGTAACACATGTCCTTCCAGTGACGTCATCATTTGTCAGCTGTCTGCTAAGGTGATCACATCGGACAGACTGAATACAATTTCCTAAGATTTGTTCTGTTGATTTTTATTGGTACATTTTCTCAGGTTTATTGCAATTCTAAGGACTAAACTTTCTGTAAAGGTTTGTCATGATCTGCTACTGTTTGTAAAATAAAATACTGTTTACGATTATATTTGGATTTATTACCTTATTACATGTACACTGGGGTACAGTTCAATGACCAGGCAAAGCCAATGTAGTGTTACAAACATTTCAAATGCAACAATTTCCACTCTGTTACCAGCATATTCCACTCCGTTACTAAATTCCTCTTCTCTGTTATGAAGGCCATGCTAGACGTAATTACTGTGTGTCTCCAACATTATGAATGACTAAGTATCTTCAACAGAAGTGACAGAACCATAAAAGATCTGTTTGGATATGGTTACATGTGCATATCATTGTACTTTCAGTTTTGTCTGAAAAAGTAACAGAGTGGAAAGGCCATGTAAATAAAAATTGCCCATCGCGAAAAGAACAGGAGAAATCCAGCTCTGTTGGTATACTGGTTGTACACTACAGGGCCCACCCTGTTTACCAGAGTTTATATAGTTAGATTCTGCAACCTTTTTAATCAGTCATTTGTGATGTCCTAGTTGTGCCCGTATTGAAAAAAATCGCCCATTTACAGAAATTTTTGGTAGGCTATGCATATAAGCATAATATACATTGATCACAATTTTTGCTTCACTTACAGTATTTTTTTTTTTTTTATGGGGAGTTTGCTTTACAATATTGATCACTTTTTCTGTGTTTCATTCTGAGGGGAAAGGGGATTGCTCGTATAACGCAGACCGAGTGGATGAACTAATATTTTTCCTGCCTCTATGGTCATAATTATTCACATCTTAATATTATTTTAAGACATTCATGTAAAAATGTACAGCAAGTGTATATCAATGAATGCAAGCAACTGCTGAAGTTAAGCCAATAAAGGAGCATAGTCAATAGAGCAAAATAAACAAGGCTATCGAGGGAGAGGGAAGGCATATTTTTCCTTTCCAAAGAATTTCATTTGATGTCCTTCAGGCAGAAAAAGATGGCAGAAAGCAGCCCAGGAAAGGCATACTGTCAGGGGTGGTACTAGGGAACAGACCAGTGTTGAACTGACAATCCAAATGAGTTTAATAATAGAATGTAACAACAACAACAACCAAGAAAAGAGAGATGCTAGACTGAGTTAACCAAGGAAAGATATCTAAATACAGAAAAAAAACACAGAAACTCAAGGTCTGCTCAACCACAAAAGCAAACTAAGACACATTGTCAGACAAAGAGTGAGGGGAGACTGGTGAATAGCATAAACGGAGTTAATTGTGATCTGGTGCTGGGGATTAACAATCGAAAAGTGGGAACAAAAATGTTGCATGGAACCCGGAGCCCGGAGGGGAATGTCAACCAGATAACCCAGTTGGGACATGACACATAGTGTTCAGAATAGCCATTTTATTCTATTTTATTTATTTTATTCGTACGGCCATCCGTAACCATAGACTATATAAAAAGATGGACGCAGCACTCGGGTCTGAAAACTGAGGCCGATGCGGAAATCTCCAATATTTGCATTCTATTTAATGGCCAGCAGATGGCGACGTCGGTGGTTGCAGAAAGAAGTTCAATCCTATAGCAGTCTATGAGAAAATGACCCTACTTTATAACCAGATTTATAATTTAAGTAATGATTTTCCATATTACTTTATTGTATCTCCCGCAAGTTTCAAGTCTCCTTCGATATATCATGATGTTCATTTTTGTAAATTATGGTCCCAAATAGACTAGAATAAAGGATAAAGCCATATGCTTTAGGGGCGTGGCTATCCTCTGGTCCTTGTCTGATACAGTAAGGTCCACCCATAGATCCTCCCCTCGCTTCTCCCCGGATATTCAGTTCACGCTCTCGCCCGATAGGAATCACATCCGGTCTCAAAATGACAAAATGGCGCAATTCAAATAGCCAAAATCGAGGCTTCCTAAATGGTATGCTGAAACCAATGGGTGACGTCATGGTTGCTTCGTCCATCTTTTTATACAGTCTTTGTCCGTAACCACACACGCTAAAGCAACTTTCCTCAGCTCCGTGAGACCGGGGCTGCGTCCGAATAAAAATTATGTCCTTTTCATGAATTCCTAACCACTTTTCTTTAACCTTTGAGGAAAATGTCATAAGGTAAAGGAAAGGTGTAAAAAATAATTCCTAACGGCTTAGGAAAACAACTGCACTAAATAGAGAATCCGAATGCACTTACACTAGGCAAAGTGATCTTGAGTCCCCTGCCCATCATATACATTTCTTTATGTGACTGGCCAAATGAATGGTCGCAGGCGCCGCTTTAAATATTGTTGTGGCACAGAATTATGGGATAGCGTTATCTCCCTTCTTTTTGAAAAGGATGGTTTTGTGTAACCTATGCTAAAGGAGGTAAATTAGGAAGCATTGAGACACCTTTCCTTCACATTTAAAGAATTCGAATCCACTTATCATGGCTGCCACGTAATTATTTCCGAATCATTTTCTAGGAGTTAGGAAATATTCTAGGCAAAAAAGACTATTCGGACTCAGCCGAACAGAACTGAAACTGAAATTGAGGGCTGATGATCTTCCAAACATATTTGAGATTCTCCCTGAGCCAAAGAGGAGGAAGGGTCCTGCAGCAAGAAGTACCACTGAACTTCTAGTTCATGTTTTTGAACTGGGCAGTGACCACACGTGATGCCCCAAAATGAAATTTGGTTGGCATAATGTGAAGTTATATATTTATTTTTTGATTTCAATGACTAACCTATATTCCCCCCCCCCGTAATACTAACAATGCCCTGTCCTCATATCAGAAATTGAGGGAGGAAGTGGGCAATGAGAGCAAAGTAAGGAAAGGGAAGTTGCTTGTGTTTTTATGCTGGCGAGATGCACAACAAGAGTGGCAATTGCACTAATGGGGCAAAGTACAAGCCAATTATCCTCGACATTATTAAGAAAGCAGCTTCCATGGGTCTTCATGTTTTAATGTCTCCACTGACATGGGTAGCCCTACTCAGGCCATGTGGAAGGCCTTTGGAGTCAATCACTACAAAAACATCTGTCCCACATCTAGCGAGCCCAGACAGGTGGCTATACTTTAAGCCAGACATCCTACAGTGGGGTGCAAAAATTTGGGCACCCTTGGTTTAAATGTCTTTTACAATTAATCTCCAAGTGATTGAACGCAAACCTGAGCACTACATGCTACAAAGTTAAACATGACATCTTTCTGCAAATTTAAAAGCAAGTTTTCTTTTTATTTTAATTTTTTTTTTCTTTTTTAAGTTTTTAAATGATAAGAAAGGAAAAGGGCCCTGTGCAAAAGTTTGGGAACCCTTTCGGATTATTCTTTGTTACCTTTTAAGATGATTACTAAGGCCCAGACCCAGGTGATTTACTCGTTAGGGCTTCAATGAGTCAGGTGAATATAATTCCAGGGTTGAACTATATATTCTGAAGTAACTCCATGCTTTCTAAAGTATCCGACTGTAGCTGCGTTTCCATGACCACTAGAAACGCGCAAAACCTAAATATCGCAATAAAAAAACTGGTAATGGAAACACCCAATTTTTGAAAACTCTCAAATATCGATAAAAAGTTTTTGGTTCAGTGGTTCTGCTCACACAGAGCCAGTGGCGGGCAGTGGACATAGAACAAGGAGGGCGATAAACATGTCTTTAAACTGCTTATTAGTCTTGATCTGTTTTCAGTCGATTTCCCTGGTAAAAGGAACTCTCCCCTCTCAGGTGTAGCTAATTGTCTTCGTTAAGACGAGAAATCAAACGCACCAATTGAACTCAAAAAAGAGCGCATTTCAATCTTTTTCAATTAAAGGGGACCTATTTTGCTATATTTCCAAGGTTATATTTTGATCTTGGACTCCCCTAGAGTACTCCTGATCGTTCAAAGTTCTAAACAGGGTCCTTATTTAGCTCATACTGCCATCCTCAAAAAACCCCATTTGTAGTCCATTGTAGTCTCTGCCTGAAACGCCTCGTTAGGGTGGCTCTTCCGCTATGGCCCCCACTCCCTGTGTGCCCACTTTCTTCTGACTGGCCAGCTCTGTGGAGGGCAGATCTAGACGGGACGAGGCAGCAGAACGCAGTTTTCCGGGTCCACCTCCTCAGAGTGAACCTGAGACGCGTCTCCTGAAGGAATCGATGGGCATATTCCGCAATCAAATGCAGTACATGTATAGATCTAATGAATTAACTTGTTCTAATAAACGCAATGGCGAAAGCGGAGGACGCAGTGCGAATGTCTGGCAGCTCAAGCTCGAATTTGCTGTCTACCTACGGCTACTATGGTGAGTACACCGGTCTTTCTACTCTATAGCTAGGATAAGGGAAAGCTAGAATCCACCCCAAATAGACACATTTGTAGAACGGGTCGACAAACCCAAGTGTAGACCAGAGACTGTAGAAATCCAGTGGGTCTGAGTTTAGAGGGCAACATGGACAGTGAGGAGCAGCAAAAAGTGGACCAACAACTTATGGACTGCTTCGGTGTGTATTATAAGGACCTGCTGGTTTGTGTGCATAGCTGTAATGTGTCGTTAGCGTGGAGTAACGAACAGCTTCTGCGCTGGTGTATGACGAAGGGGCGAAAGCTTCAGGCTAAACGGCCTTTTCAGAAATTGCCCGTGGTAATGGTTTACTTATTGCGTCGGAATGACCAGCGTTTGCTCGCAGAAAATGGGCGTGATAAGCTGCTTTCACACCGGATGCGAAACAAATTTTTCGCGCGACAGATTACATTCAAAGTCAATGCATTGTCTTTGCATTTACTTTGAATGTAATCTCTCACGCGAAAAATACGTTTCGCGTCCGGTGTGAAAGCTGCTTAACGCGCCCATAACGCGTGTATTCGCGTTTTTGCATGACTTTGAATGTAGCTAATCTGACCCGCGAAAAATTAGTTTCGCGTCCGGTGTGAAAGCTGCTTAACGCGCGCATAATGCGTGTATTCGCGTCTTTGCATTGACTTTGAATGTAGCTAATCTGACGCGAAAAATTTGTTTCAAGGCCCAGTGTGAAAGCTGCTGCGCGCGATAACGCGTGTATTCGCGTCTTTGCATTGACTTTGAATGTAGCTAATCTGACGCGCGAAAAATTTGTTTCGCGTCCAGTGTGAAAGCTGCTTAACGCGCGCATAACGCGTGTATTCGCGTCTTTGCATTGACTGTGAATGTAGCTAATCTGATGCGCGAAAAATTTGTTTCGCGTCCGGTGTGAAAGCTGCTTAACGCACGCATAACGCGTGTATTCGCGTCTTTGCATTGACTTTGAATGTAGCTAATCTGACGCGCGAAAAATTTGTTTCGCGTCCAGTGTGAAAGCTGCTTAACGCGCACATAACGCGTGTATTCGCGTCTTTGCATTGACTTTGAATGTAGCTAATCTGTCGCGCGAAAAATTTGTTTCGCGTCCAGTGTGAAAGCGACTTGACATGCCCATAATGTGTGTATTCGAGTCTTTGCATTGACTTTGAATGTAATCTGTCGCGCGAAAAATTAGTTTCGCGTCCGGTGTAAAAGCTGCTTAACACGCCCATAACGCGCGTCTTTGCATTGACTTTGAATGTAATCTGTCCCGCGAAAAATTCGTTTCGCGTCCGATGTGAAAGCAGCTTTATGGATAGTACGCGACAGCAAGAGAGAGCTCGGTTATGTTATGAACATAATACAGGCTTTGCAGACCGTAAGTTCTGTTAGCGTGGACAAGTTGCTTATGTGGAGCTAGCGAATCGATCACTTCTACAGGAAAGAATTACCTATTTAATCTCCGCCTTTTTCGGCTTTTTATTACCCACAACAATTTCTAAAGGGGGATGAAATTATGTCACGGTAGTGCAGAGAAATCCTTTGTTATACCAGACACATTAGAGCTTCTGCGTTTCACGATTGCTTTCACGGTAGAATCAGAGACCTAGCCCAGATATTTGTGATAGGGATCCGGCTGATCCCGATCATGGATAAGTGAAGCGATCACAAGCAGCCGCTTCAACTGTAGTGGCTACAATCGGGCAACGTTATGATGAAACTACCACATTGATGCTTACCGAAGTAACAAGCATGCCAATCAGAATTACTGCATATAAGTTAACCAGGAGCATTTTTAATTAGCCCGGCGGCACGCAAACTAACATGCAGTAGCTGGTAACCGAGTGGTCATAACCACAGAGACGAACCCTTGCAATACAGGTTTTACAGACAGCAAGTTCCGTTACCGTGGACAGTTGTACCAAGCATCCAAATTACAAACAAGTATAAAAAGTTAGCTTCAAGTGAGGTTTATGTTCACACACCTTCTGTAGAATTTCCCCTGATATTACTCTTGCATATTTAGGACACAAACATTAGCAACAGTAACTTGGCTACGTTAGCCGCTATGCTACAGCCACAATCAACTGGCTATCACGTCAGGTTGGCTTATGCAGTAAAAGCAACTTACAGCTTCTGTGTCTGTGAGTCACGGGCAGTCGCGACCAATACAAGCTTTATCTTCAGATATTATACAAAGCCTGCGTTTGAGGCCAGTTGTTAGTGCTAACTATCGCTAGCGGTCCTGCTACCCACCCGCACGTTAGCTTCACTTACATTATTTGCTGTTATATCGTTACTTACAGCTTGTGGCTCCGAGCGCTTGATCGATGCAACTGCTTCAGGTTTGAGAAGCAGCTGAAACGCTTATCCTATGTCAAATTATCCTTTATTGACAAAGCTGTCTTTGGTGAAATGCTGAGCACAAACAGCTAACGTTCCCTTTGGCCGTGGCTGTTTGCTGCCAGCAAACAAAAAAAGCTACCCACTGATTTCTGGTGGAATCCTCTTTTGGAGGAGAAATAGGTGTTTTTCTTCGCATCAAAAAGTAAACGGACAAGCAGCTTTGGGAGAGATACTGACAAAACTGCACCTCAAATGATCTGCGGTTCTTCTTTTGTATTTCCAAAAGTGTAGACGCTACTAAGGAATAGTATGATCTGCCGTTGTTAGTGCCTGCTAGAATAGTTTCCGGTGTGGGCAGGTCCAGCGCTGTGATTGGCTCTGGCTAGGTCTGTATTAATTGGACGGCACAACCTGACGTCAGGTTTTGCTCAGATCTCGCAAAGATCTCGGGAGGAGCTGTTCAGAGAGGAAATTACGTTCACGAAATCACGTTCTTGGATTACGGCAAAACCTCTGTATCTTATGTTTAGAAACTTTTCAGAGGTTGAGTATGGACAACCAACATTATAACATTACTAATATGTATTAAAAGAAGGATCAGCATAATAGGTCCCCTTTAAACAATCATTACGCACAGGTTTGACGACTTGCTTAGGATGTGACAAAATATAACGCGGAAAATCCACAGTGGTTTTTTCGTGAAGAGTTGCCTATTAAGGCATGTAAATTAAACATTTTATAGAATTTATTGTTCACTCACCTAAACATTTCATTATAAGGGAAACTAACATGTTGACCAAGAACACTGATTGAAATCGTGTCACTAATCTTATCCGTTTCAAGGGATGTTTTCCGCCCCCCCAGTTTTCCGTCCACCACCCGCCACTGCACTGAAGGTTTCGCCTATTACCCTGTATTCTGCGCAGGTTGCGAGTTTGTAAAGGGCAATCGCCACGCGCTTCTGAGTCGGAACAGCCTCCTTGGGACAGGACACGTCTGGTGCCACATCTGGTCCTATAACCTCGCAAAGCTGATGGAACGTTTCGCGGGTCATCCTGAAGTTCTGGATCCAGAGTTCATCTGTGAACTCCTTGGTCACGATCACCTCCCAGAAATCCCTAATTCATGGCCGCTGCCACACATAAGAACTCTGCCGCTGAAAAATGACCCGCTGCCTTCGCCTTCCGTTAAAAATCGCCACGGCAACAGCAGTAGCAGCAACCATTACTGTACCAACGTGCACAATGTTTTGGCCCTCCATACTGTGTACAGTACCGCGGGACACACGACTTTACGAGAATTACGCAAAATACCAATCAATGGAAACAGCAGCAAGTCGCAATTGTACTTTATCGAAACTTGTGAAATATCAATTTTATTTTGCGTGAAACTTTAATGGAAACGCAGCTTGTGGTGGCTGTTTTGTCTGGTGTTAAAAACCATGTGTTCCTCTAAACAGTTGTCCAAGGATGTTAAAATCAAGATAATTCACTTCCACCAACATGGAGAGGGCTACAAAAACTCTCGTAACTCTCGTACTGTCAGAAACATCGTAAGAAAATGGAAAATAAATGGAACAATTGAAGTCAAGGCAAGATCTGGAAGACCAAGAAAAATTTCAGATAGAATGGCCCAAGATCTGGTGAGAAATGCTCAGAAGAACCCTCACATCATTGCAAAAGAGCTGCAAAAAAGAGTAGCAGACACAGGTCTAGTTGTTCACAGGACAACAATACAGCGTACCTTAAACAACAAAGACCTACATGGCAGAGTTGCAAGACAGAAGCCTTTCCTAGGACCTCAACACAATATTAAGCGTCTGAAGTATGCAAAAGAAAACCGTGAGAAACCTCAAGCCTATTGGAACAATGTGCTTTGGGCTGACAAAACCAAAATTGAACTTTTTGGCCACAACTAAAGAAGGTTTGTTTGGAGAAAAAATGGTGAAGCATTTGTAGAGTAGAATATGTTGCCAACTGTAAATCATGGAGGTGGATCCATTATGCTTTGGGGTTGTGTAGCAGCTGGGGGCACAGGCAATATTGTGCGGGTGGAAGGAAGAATGGATTCCACCAAATATCAAGACATTCTAGAGGCTAATGTCCAAAGCTCAGTCCAGAAATTGAAGTTGAAAAGATGTGGGGTCTTCCAGCAAGACAATGACCTGAAGCACACTTCAAAATCCACCCTGAAGTACCATCAGGAAAGACGGATGAAGGTTTTGGAATGGCCATCACAGTTCCCAGACTTGAATATTATTGAAAATCTGTGGAGAGACCTCAAACATGCCGTGCATGCAAGTAGGCCAAAGAATATTTCTGAGCTCGAGGTGTTCTGTCAGGAAGAATGGGGAAAAATTCCAAAGACAAGAATTGAAAGACACTTAGCCGGCTACAGGAGGCATTTGTAAGCTGTTATAGCTGCCCGAGGAGGAGTTACAAAGGACTAGCTTGACAGGGGTCCCAAACTTTTGCACAAGGTCTTTTTCCTTGTTTTATTGTTTTGAAACTGTAAGAAGATAAAAATAAAAATTATTCTTGCTTTAAAACGTGATGAAAAGTGTCATGTTTAACTTTGTAGCATTTAGTGTTCAGGTTTGCTTTCAATCAATTGGAGATTAATTGTAACAGACATTTAAACAAGGGGTGCCCAAGTTTTTGCACCCCACAGTACATCTGATGAAGGACTTGAGGAGAGTCCTGGTTTGTGGACAGACTTAAAATTACACCGGATCTGTTAGAAAAGGAGAACCTCTCATGCAAAGAAGTTTCAATTGGTCCATTGAAAGATTTGGTGGATTTTCAAGAGGGGATGGCATTGAAATTTTCTCCAAATGTATTGCGTAAAACCCTTCAGTCCAGTTATTTCCACAAGATGAAGAAGGGACCAGCGACAAATGTCTTCAGCGAGGCAAAAAATGCAGCTCTACAATAAATGATGGAGCAGGAACCGCCATCCCACCTTACTGGAAAATGGCATGGTTTTTTGGGGCAGGTGGACCATTGGTTTGACACTATATCCTCCATTCACCCAGTAATGGTACTGAGCAGGGACAACATGGAGGCGTACCAAAAGCCCATCAAGTTCGTCCATTACATGATCCTACTGTTCGGCAGGCTGTAGGTTGGACGAACAACATACCTCCCAAGTTTGAAGGACCGAAATGCTGGTCCATAACGACACAGTTTCATTTCATTGAGCATGGGGGAAACAGAGATTCTGTTTCATTTTTTTTTTTTTTTGGGGGGGGGGGGTATAGTAAACGATTGATTTCCTTATCATTTTATTGACCGGGTGGTGGAATTTGCATTTAATTTCGTTGATTCACAACACATTATTACGCGCGGGTGGAGAAATGACGCATACATCCTGCAATGCGCAAATTGCGGGTTTTTTCATTTGCTTGTGGGTCCGCGGGTTTTGCTATTCAAATGCGGGTCACTTGGGAGCTATGGAACAGGTAGTTGAAAACCTATGCAAAGAAGAATTGCCATGGCAACGTGTACAATTCTATCAGTCCAAGAGGACATGCTGGCCCAGGGACACGCTTGTGTTGACCAGCAGGTTTACCCAAGACTGTCTGGAAAACCCAAGGGGGTAGGAATACACCCGGAAGTTGACGCTCAATTGAAAGCTCTTTAAGATAGCAGATGATCACCTAGCGGTAGCTTTTCCATTCACCCCCATTCATTCTGTCTGACTTTTGACATCAAATAACTTTACACTAAAAACATTATGAGCCTTTATGTCAGCGGCAGTATTTTCTACAGAGAAACTACATTTTGTAGCAGACTTCTTTACTTTGTATGTAGTGTTATGGTCTAATAAAGAGCATTTTTAGCCGATGGCACCAGGCTAGGCTAAAAGTGATGTGAAATGCCGGCGACTTTCTGTCGCACAGGAGGTAAAACACGTACTGTTTAGACCAGAAGCCCATAGACGAATCATAGACAGTAGACGATTGAGCCACATGACGTAGTGAAGTACCTATGAAGTAATAATTCGCAAAACATAATAACATCGAACGGAATCAGACTATACTTACAGACGCAATCGCTTGCTCGCTGGGAATTATGTGTAGGGTACATCTACCAGACGAGTTACCGCTTCTCAGAACGTTGGTTTACATCACAAAACGTCAGCGAGCTTACTTTGAGCCTGTGCAGTGTGCGTGGTGCTCAACTGAAAACTCGTTCAATTGAGCTTCATCGCTCTCCCGTTGAGAACAGCGCCATCCCACCGTCCACTTCTTTTACTGTCTATGGGAAAACCTGTTCAGCAGCATAAGACTGAGGAATCCAGTCCCATCTCCATTGGAGTTTCACTAGGCAGTAAAATGAATGTCAGTTGGGCAGCTTCTTGAGACTGAAATCTGGAAGCTACCAGGAGGATGACAACAGCCTCTTGGCAGAATTTCTGGACACAAAGGAGGCATTTCCCAGTCCTGCCTTCAGAGTGCAAGATCTGATGGAGAGCAGACCTGCTCCTGACCTCAAAAAAACCAAGACCTGTGCTCTCTACCATCTTACAGGTTACAATGTGAACAAAGTTATTAGAAATTCAAACATTTGTTATGCATGCCTCAATGCAATTAAGCACAATGATGACAGTACTGAACAACAGCACAGTATGTTACTGAAGCTGGAGGAATTCAAGTTTGCTGTTCATTTTTGTCCATCGCAAGAAGCCTTAAGTAGTCTTCTTCTTCTTCTCTTGGTGTTTAATGTCGGACGGTACCAATATTAAGGTGCATTACTGCCACTCACCATGTTGGAGTGTGGACCAGAGTAACTAACCCTCATTTAAAAAAATAAAAAATAAAAAAAACCTCTGAAACCTAAATTCAGGTAATCAGTCCTGTATCTTTCAAGTAAGAGAAGAGCTTCTTTATACCAATGGAAAATTGCTTCTCCTCTCCTAGTTTCCTAATGTCTCTCTTGAGTGTTTGCTGTGCCAATGTGTATTTCTGGCAATGTAACATTACGTGTTCTACTGACTCTTCTGCTTGACATTGATCACAATGACCTGTTGGGTGTTTGTTTATTAAGTGAAGTGTCTTATTAAGCTTTGTATGTCCCACTCTCAGTCTTGTTAAGATGTTTTCCTCTTTAGTATTTCTTCTAGATATCCTCACCATGCCCACATCCCGCTGTATTGAATAAAGATGTCGTCCTGTGTTTCCTGTATCCCAACAATGCTGCTACTCTTTAATAATGCATCTTTTGATAATTCCTTTCATTTCACTTTTACTAAGAGGAACATCCATGACATCCTAATGTTTAAGAGCTAGTTTTGCTAAATTGTCCACCATTTCATTCTCTTCAATTCCTCTGTGAGCAGGTATCCACAAAAAGGTTACAGTGACATTTGAATTCCTGAGCCTCTATAATTGTGCATAAATTTCATTAAAATATCCTGTCTGCTCTGTGACATAAACAATCGCAATGACACTGAAGAAGAAGACTAATCAGCACAGATAATAACCTTTTTTAATCTGCAATTCCTCTACTCACTGTTAAGCTAATGTTATTGCAATCATCTCAACTGTGAACACAGATAAATGATTTGTTGTCCTTCCATTAACAGATAAGTAAAAGCTGGAATAATAAATGCAAAACCTGTATTTCCTGTATCAGGATCCTTGGACCCATCAGTATATACTGGGACAAATGTTTGATAAACTGTTGTAATCCATCTACAACAAGCATTGCAATATTTGCACAGTTCTCAGTTCCTTTTCCAAAAACCACAGATCAACTGATACTGAGGGAAACAGCCAAGGCGATGTTACAGTTAATGATATAGTTGGGGCAATCCATTTCTGACTTAAACCCATATCTCCAGCCAGGGTCGCAGCTACCCATTTTTGGGGGGTATGCAACGACAGCAACAGTGCCCCCCCAACACCTACACCCAGTGTTCTCCACTTAATTTTTCAGTGGCCAGGCGGTAGGTGGCATTATTTTGCGAGTGGGTGCACGTTCATTTTGTTGGTGGGGGGTGGAGAGACATGGTTTTTTTTGTTGAGCGGGGGCGGGCGGTGGTGTTTAATTTCGTTGACATTGCGCACTTAATCGCGCATCTTCCAGTGCTCTTTAAATTCTATAATCTTGTCAATATCATAATCTTGTATCCTCATCTGCTTGCGGCTAATTGTTTTGGCTCCCCCCTTCGCGTGGCGCCCCTATGCACTGCATACACTGCATACACACTTTTTGCGCCACTGTCTCCAGGCAATTTCCCACTATTCCATGCAAAACAATCAAATTTGGCTCTTTCTGTCCCCCAGCTTGGTAAAAGTACTTTTGTTGTTGGATGTTTTTCTCGGTAATGTCCTTCAAGATTTGCCCAGTAATGCATCATTAACTGTTTCCTTCTGAGATAATGCGGTGTCTCGCCCGCTTCAACTTGGAGAGCAGGTACTGAAGTTATTCTAAGAGCACCACAACACAATTTCAGAGCTTGGGCCTGCACCCATTCAAGTTTCTTTAATGATGTTTTGCTGCTGAACCGTAAGCAAAAGGACCATATTCCAGCACTGACCTGATTAGGGCCACATAGATGTTCCTGACTGCAGATACGTATGTCTGCTCCCCTTTCCAACCCTGTTAAACATCTCATCACATTTAGAATATTTTTACATTTATCTGTTATCCTGTTAATATGTTCATTCCATGTTAGCCTTGAATCAAACCACACACCCAGGAATTTAAAGACATTAACTTGCTCAATTATTTGCCCATACATCATGATCAGTGTATCAACATTTCTTTCCCTTGTAAACATTACTGATTCAGTTTTCTCAACTATAAGCTTAAATCCCCACAAATATGACCATTTGTCCACCATCATAACTGCCTCTTGTATTTTCCACACAATATGATTAGTGTTTCTGCCCTTTTCCACACAGCTCCGTCATCTGCAAACAATGATCGTCCAATATCATCTCGTATTTGAGAAAAGACATCATCAATCATAATAGAGAAGAGTATAGGACTGATCACACTACCCTGAGGTGAACCATTCTCTATCATATACTTCTCTGATAATGCAGTTCCAATTCTCACTTGCATACACCTACCAAACAAAAAATCTTTAATCCAGTTATACATTCTTGCTTTTATTCCTAACTTAGCTAGCTTTATCATTAAACCCTCCTTCCAAACCATATCATAGGCCTTTTCTACATTAAAAAAGACTGCCAGAACAGATTCTGTATTAACTTGCTCTTTCTTAATCTGTTTCCTGTTATGGTTCTGCCTCATGTGTGCTGTTTTGTCATTGTGCTTTTGCTTTTTCTCCCGTGCCTCACTCTCTCGATTTATTTTTCAGCTTTCATTTCGCCGTCTGAGGATTGATTCACTCTTGCCCAAACTCCTGTGATGTCGTTTGACAGCCTTCAGCATGCCTGCGTCTCGTTGTATATTATATCTATGGAAGAAATCCTCAGACGGAACTTTGTCTGCCTCGCGCCACATTGTGAAATCTCAGCTTCTGTGCCTTCCCGAGTATTTCCTTTGTGCGATTCCTGAGCCTTGTGTTTTTGCTGCGCCCACGTCTCGTCTCCCTTTTGTCTAAGTCTCCCAGTGTTTCCGTCAGTCCAGTTAGGTTAAGTTTTTGTTTTCTAGTTTAGCCACTATAGGTCTATAACTCATCGGCTTTGATGGATCTTTCCCTAGCTTTCTGATTGGTATGATCACTGCCTCTTTCCACCTTGCTGGTAACTTTCCTGATTCCTATACATAACAGTTCCAAGAGTGCCCCATCCCCTAATTTCTTTAACATTATATAACATGTATCATCTTTTCCATGAGAGGTTAGGCCTGATTTTAATATTGCCCTCTTCATTTCACTGAAAGTAAATGGAGCATCTGTTGTAGAGTTACAATCTTCTCTTCTATCAAGGATTCCAGGAAAGGCTGCTCTAGTTATTTCTCTCCCTCTTTTACCCTCCTCTAACAAATTATCAGAGCTATGAATTTTAATAAGCGCTTTAGCTATCATTTCTGCCTTCTCTTTGTCCAACACTGCAGTCTCCTCTCCCATCTTCATAACTGGATACTGTCCCTCACTTCTTATCCCTCTCATGCTTTTATCATACCCCAGATGTCTCCTACAGGTGTTGTTCTACCGATTCTACTACAAAAGGTCTGCCAGCTTTGCCTTTTGGTAGTACGAATAGTTCTCCTGACTTTTGCTTGAGTTTGTCTGTATTTAATCAAATTCTGAAAATTATGAATCCGCTTTAATAACCTAAGGGCTTTATTTCTCTCTTTCACTGCTGCATTGCATTCACTGGTCCACCAGGGCACTGCTTCTCTCTTCATTCTTCCTTTGCTTTTGGAAATAGTCTGATTAGCTGCTTCTGATAATGTTGCACCAAACTTTTTAGAACTCTCCTCACTATCTTCATTTAGATCTATTTCTTCAGTCTTACACCACTGAATAGCCATCTCCCCAGTGCTCCCCGATGTTCCCGCCTTCTTTGTAGTGAGACATTACATCACACCGAAAAATGATCGCTTCCTACTCATGATTCCTGTAACATCTCCCACTCACACCTCCCTGTTAACTGTCTCAATACTAAGATTAAGTCTAATGCTGAAGTGCTCCCTGTATGGACATCTATCCTAGTTCCTCTCCCATCATTTAAATACACCATACCTTTCTCTTCTAATATCTCTTCTATTACCTCACCATTACCATCTGTTCTCACTCCACCCCATAAAGTGCTGTGTGCATTTAAGTCCCCACATATCTTCACCCTGTGATCCTCCATCCCCTCCACTTTAGTTAATTAACTCAACTCTAGTTTCCTACAGGGATTATAATAATTTATAATTTTCAGCTCCCCCTCACTTGTCCATACCTTCATAGCAACATATTCCTGTTGTCTGCCTATGCCTAATTCTGTAAATGCAGTACCCTCCTTGATAAAAGTTGCACACCCGCCTTGTACTCCACCGTCCCAATCGCAATGGTGGCAATGTACCCAACCAGTCTAAAATCCAAAGTTTGCTTCAGCCATGCTTCCTGTACACAAATGACACCCGATTTTGAAATTAAATCATCAATATACATTTTAAATTCCTGTCCATTAGCTAATAAACTTCTTGCATTCCACTGCAAAAGGAGAAACGGGGGTGGGGGAGCAACTGCTTTTACAATTTCCTCCATGGTGGCGTTTAATACCCCTGCAATAAATGTGACTAGCCTTTTTAAATTGACCATCACTTTCCCTTCCTGATTCTGAGTGACGTCCTTTATAGGTTGCCTTCCTGGCCAGCTGTTCCCATCACTTCCTCTATTCTGGCCCACCATCCTCACAGCTTCAGCATATGTTACCTTTTTCTGGGATCTCACCTGCTGTATTTCTTCTACTTCCTTTTTCATTACTTCACATCCTCCATAGGCCACACTGTGATCTCCCCCACAGTTGCAACATTTTGGCTGCTTATGATGACACGGATCATACTCATGATCCCCTTCACATCTCGCACACCTCCTTCTGCCTTTACATACATCAGCTGTGTGACCAAATCTCTGACAGTTCTAGCACCTCATTGGTTTTGGCACAAACTCTCTCACACTATAACTCATAAATCCTGGAGTCACTTTTCTAGGTAACAATTCTTCCTCAAATTCAAGCAAAACACTCTCACTATCCTTTCTTACAACTTACCAAATTACTTGCAACCTCCGAGCGCCTTTTAGTTTTTCACCTCTAATATTAGCTCTTAATTCCTCCATTGAAACGCCAACCGGCACTCCCCAAATTACTCCTTTAGCCCACTTGTTGGTGCTCTCAATATAGCTTGTACTCACCACTGTAATTTTTTGTTTTTTTTTTTATCCTACTGGCCTGCTCTCTCTGCTCTTCTTCTTTACAAACAATCAACAGATTACCATCATTAAGGACTTTAGCTAGGGGTACGTCCCCAATTAGATTCTTAAAGACAGTGTTGACTTTCACTGGACTAATTGAAGCAAACCCCCGCTCTTCACCGAATCTAAATATTATCTTAATGTTAGAAAATGACTCCTCTTGACCTCTCACCACCAGTCCTCCCACACAACATACCCCTCCTTAGCCCGGTGCGATCTGTACTTCTGGAGGCAGGAGAGTTCTCTTCCAGTTGTTCGCTTTGCACTCTTCTCTTCCGAGAAGAGCCTCCCTGTCTTCCCGTCATCGAGTAGAAGATCCAAGAAGATTGGCGCTCTCTTTCAAAACAAAATGGCGTCCACAGTGGATTTTTCCGAGCAACATTTGACTTACACTGACTGCAATTCCCGTATGCATCCACTGCAGTTATAATCGATTTGTACTTACTTTGCAAGGCTTGCTAGGGCGAATACTATTGGCAGTTTACTTCTATATGTGTCTCTCTTCTCTAATTCCTCTAATTGCATGGCCATTATAAGCTGTTGCATGTTGTGTGCCGCCATATTGCTTCTTTCTGGCTGTTCGATCTATAATTAGAAGATGTGTCTTCCAGAAGGGTATTCCAGAAGGCAAGGCCGTAGGTTTGTATGTGGAAGGTTGGGACATATCCCTACCAATATTTTGGGAGGCCAGATTGTCCCTACCAATATTTCAGCGAACTCGTTTTTATCATTTTTCCAGACAAGCCATACAAGACCCAATTGTGGAGGCTACGTCTCCAAGACAACCTTCAGGTAAAAATTGACAGGACAGCTATCGTTAATCACAATGAAAATGCTAATTAATCCAAGGAGTGTTTTTGATCTTTAAAAAACCATTGTTAGAGCTACATTAGTTTTGCTTTAAATAGTGGTAATTTTGTCAATTAATTTGCTTATTATTATGATTTTGCTCACATTAGTAATTTATATTTTGGTAATATTCTTTTGTTAGTTATTTGTCTAGTTAATTGCTTTGCTTCATCTGTTTAGTCTTTATTTTGGTTCATATTTTAGTGTGCACAGGAAAGGGTGGATATAGGTAGGAAGTGGTAAGACACCTGTATGCACCTGGGTAGTGGGCACATGGTTTTTTACCAGCGCGAGAGATACATGGATTTGTTTGCTCACCTGGAAAATAACAATAAACCAGCCTCAAAGAGAGAATGTTGCCTGGAAACTACATTTATTCTTGCCTGCGTACATTACCTGCCCAGGGTGCCAGAAGTTGTCCTTTGCTTTGTTTAATTTAAGTTTAATTTAATTTAGCCACTACAACCATAATAGTTAAACAGATATTGGTAGCAGGTTACACTATACAACAATTAAAGCCACGTTTCTTAGTATTTAAAATAAATTGGTGCATTGATATTTCTAATTAAAAAAAATATCAAGACTTCAAGATGAGCAATTTTAAGATGCTTTATTGATGATGCTGGACAATTTGTAATATAGAGAGATCATAAATTTCCCAGTAAAGGAGATAAAACAATTCGGTTTCACTTTGTAAATATGTTTTCCAGGAGTACAACCAGACTGTTTGAAATAAACTTCAGTAGCATTTGATGTTTAATTTACATTTTGGGTTTTTGGTCATGTGGTGTATTTCAGACTTTTGTTTTAGTCAAGCCAAACCGAAGTCAAGGGGCCAAATGCGTTTTGGTACTTACAAAGTCGATATACAATGTATCTGTTAACGATCCGTGATATTTTAAGGCTTTAAGTAGAAAACTATCAAACCCACCCCTTTGGATTAATTAGCATTTTCATTGTGATCAAGGGTAGTTGTCTTAAGAATTTTTTACCTGAAGGTGTTTCAGCTAGTCAATGGAACTTGGTATACATGGACGTAAAGGAGATTACTTGTATGAAACTTTTTCAGCAAATTTTAACTGTCTACGTTACCATTTACCACTTTGAAAAATATGCTAATTTAGCATGTTTGCTGACATGACACATTTCAAACCTTCGATTTTACTAAACCAAATGGACTGGAGGGTCACAACGCATTTTGGTACCTACCACGCCGATATACCGTGTGACTAGATGGACAGGTTTGAGATCGTGAACATGCTGTATAAAAAAATCTGTCTGGATAATCCTTTGGAAAATGTCAGTATGCAAATTTAACTAGCATTTTCCACAATTCTCGTTTTAACATAACACAGCCGACAACATTTCTGATGTCGAATTCCAAAAGCCAACAACGCATTGTCATAGGTAGGAAAAGATTTAGCGAATTGCACTGATGCGCATGGAGATACGGCCCTCTAAACATTGGCCTGGGATCAAGCAAAATGGCACTATGAGCGTAGTCGGTAAATTTCAAAGGCGTGTATCTCAAAAACTATTGCACCATTGGCGCTGAAATTTGGGCAACTCATTATTGGTCCTAAGCGCTATTCTTAAAATAGATTTCATGGAAATTGGAGGGGGTAAGGCCGGGAGCCCTGTTCAGTTTGGCGTGGAATGACCCTTAGGTAAGAGACAATCATTCGTCTGGACGCGTATTTGCTGTATTTAAATCAACGTTATTCAAAATTGCATACCTGTTGACTCTCATGAAAATGGCTTGAGCCGCACGCTTTTTATAGCTTATTAAACTGCCGAGTGCTACTTTTTTTTATCAACCCACGCACTACCGAGAGTGAAAGGCGATATTTCATTGGAACGCGGACCAGTTCAATCAATACGAAGCATTGGCCTATTAATAAGAAATTTTTTTTTCTGTACTGAATTTAGCCCATGATTTCATTGCTGTTAGATCGCATATGGAGAGAAACCGCGTCTTCAGTTGCCAATTACGATAATTGGAAAATGCGTCAATAAAAGAAAATGATTGAGAACTAGCCAGGACTAATTGGTAGTAAAGGGACGTGTCTGTGCCCACCCAAATCCCAGTTCTAGCTCCGCCACTGCTTCAATAGCATTGGACTTCTCTCTGCAACCACCGACGTCGCCATCTACCGGCTGTTAAAAATAGAATGCAAATTTTAGAGATTTCCGCATCGGCCTCACTTTTCAGACCCGGGTGCTGCGTCCATCTTTTTATACAGTCTATGATTTGAACCAGGACCAGTGCCTCATTCACTCGTGGCACTTTTTCAAAGGCTCTGTTCAGACCAAACCGTCGCACTCCCTTGGTTTGACAGGCGGGGCTATGAAAATTTTTTTTTTGAAAATCCTTTTTAATTTAGGTGGTTAAAATTTGCACCCTTTTGGCAGAAAAAAAGAACCGTTTTTATCTAACATGTTGAACAGCTATAGCTATTTTGGACAATGTGGCCTCAGAGGGTAAATAATGAAACATGAAAAAGGACCAAATTAAGAAAGATGAACAGCAGTTTAAAATTGTGCTAAGGAATGCGCAAACCCCAGTATATACAGAGGGTCCGCAGAGCCGACGCTGAGAACCATATCATTTGTAGGTTGTGGAGCTGGCGTTGTTGATTGCGGATATTGTCCAGTGCATAAAGCACACCCATTGCCCCAGTGTAAATAACTCTGCCCTATAATCTTCTGAACTGTCTGTATTCATAACATATTTTATAACATGACGACACTGGAGTCATATTGCTAATCAGCCTCTCCTCTTCACAAAAAAAAAGGAATCATTCATCTCCTCTCTTCCAAACTGGAAGTGGCTATTCGCCCCGCAGCGGCGTGAATTGGGAGAAAGAGATCGGCTATCTGCCCCGCAAAGGGCCGACAATCCCATTTGACTGCACAATTATTTGACTGCAGAAAATCTATTTTATCAGCAGATGACGCCTACGAGCGTTATACATGATGCTTCGGGTGAAACAATTTACAATACAATGATTAAAAAGAGATTCAAAGCTTCGTAAGACCTCGTTTCGCCGTCACTGCCATGCATCCGTGCTCAAATGTGTAATTCAAATATGAAAACAGGACTCGAATTCCACACAATCCGTCAAATTCAAGCTCTGCGTTTCCCGACGTTCTGCCTTGCCTCCTATTGCTCTCTGCTGCGGAAAACATAGGATATAATGACGAGGAAACTCAGAAGGAACAGACCAAAATACTTCCTGGGCGCAAAAAGGAAAATAGTGTCAGCTTTGCAGTAATAACACTCGGTAATCATTGAACGCAACGCAAAAGGCTTCAAATAATTACCCAGCCATCAATTTTGGCTTTAGACTTTGATTTCGAACGTGCGTGCAAATGCGAGAACGCGCTAGTCCCGTAACGTCTGCATTCTAGAAACCATTGAAAAGAGGAATATTGTTCATTTACGAACTATTTTAAAGCTTAATCTGGTTGAGGAACGATCGAAGGATTCAGGTAGAGCTTTCGGTTCATGGCGACATGCACGAGCATAAAATTCAGCAAATGAATTCTGCCGCTTTACCACCTCATACACATACAACCACAGACCTTCTTTAATGCAGTCCAATGCATAATGTACAAAACTTTCCTCCGCAAAAATTATGCCTTTTTCCTTGAGGTATCCTACCAATTCGCCACTCGAACTATTAAAAATATAATCATATAAAAACAGTCACAATTAGCATATAATCACTGCAATAAACCGGATGTTATTCGTGCCTTTTTTGTTTTCTGATAAATGAATAGACACTCAAATACCTTTTTTGGGTTTTGTAATGGACCTTCCTGCCAGCAGGGGTGCTGCTGTCCGGCCATCGCCCAGGGTAGATTTAGATTTTTTTGTTTCGTCAGAATGAATTTCCCAGGACCTATCACCAATATAGCACAAAACAGGTTTGACTCATTATAATTTGCTCTGTCTTTGAATTCTTCATTACCTGATACACTGGTTCTCAACTTGGTCCTGGGGCCCCTCCGTGCATGCTGTTTTTGTTTCTACCACCATTGCAATTGTAGGATTTTAACTATAGCAGTTCATTTGCCTTAATCGGGTGCATTATATGTTATTTACCCTCTTGAGTTACATTTTCCCCTCTTTTTTTTAATCCAGTACATTACAATGTGGATAGGGAATGTTCAATCTACGAGGTATGCATAGTCATTTCTGACATAATGTGGCTTACAAGGTTAAACAATGCCTCGAAACATGCATTAGGAAAAATACATATTAGTGCCACGAGCTCCTGCACAGAGGCACTTGTCTTCAGCTATGCCAAGCACTCTCTCATTTTAATTTTTTACACTTTTGCAACAAAGTGTTCAGAGATGTTATATTTTCCTTGGCCTGCCCCATGGTAGATTCTTCGTGATAGCATGATAACTTCAACAGTTTTTAGGTGAATCGCTCAAAAATTTCTGTGTCCATTCCTGGCTCATAGAGAAAGTATTGTGATCCAGACCAAGTGTGGAGGCAGACTACAATCCAATAGTAAGGTTTATTGATAGTAACACGGTAACAGTGGGACAAAGCCGAGAAGAAGAAGAAGGCACTCTTCAGTTCAGATGTTGTGGGCAAAGCAGGACATTGCCAATCTCTGGCCAGTGGCTTTCTGGGATGACAGACAGGTGGAGTGCACGCTTCGCTAGAGCTGATCTGTCCAAAGGCAGGATGGAGTGACTTGAGAGGAACTTGGTTCCAGTCCTGATGACCATAGAAGGATTAGGAGATTGTTCCTAACAAACTGGACAGAGAAACAGACTTGGACAGGGTTAACAAGAATGCGGTCCCAATCCTAGACCTTGGCTGCGCCCGAATAGTCTTTTTTGCCAAGGAAAGTTCCTAACTCTGAAAGAATGATCCTGAAATAATTACTTGGTAGCCATGATAAGTGGATTTGAATTCTTGAAATGTTAAGGAAAGGTGTCTCAGTGCTTCCTGATTTACCTCCTTTAGCATAGGGTACACAGAACCATCCTTTTCAAAAAGAAAGGAGATAAGTACGTTATTCCGCAATTCCGCGTGGCAGCAATATTTAAAGCGACAACCATTCATCTGGCCAATCACGAAAACAAACGTATAACAAATGTCGGTATATAATGGCGGGGGCCACATGATCACATTGCCTAGAGTAAGTGCATTCAGATTCTCTAATTAGCATGGTTGTCTTTCTAAGCCATTAGGAATTCCCTTTTTTTCACCTTTCCTTATGACATTTTCCACAACGGTGAAAGAAAAGCGGTTAGGAATTAGTGGATAGGATGTAATTTTTTGACTATTCAGATGCAGACCCTGAATTAGGCTTGGGATATTGTTTCAATGAAACTGGACAAAGGAGCTGAAAAAAACTTAAAAAAAAAAAAACAACCTAATAATTTTTAAATATTGCAATAACAAAAACACCTTTAATGGGAATCATGTTAAATCTGCTTTCAACATTTCTGGTGCATAGAGAAAGAAGTTATTCATTGTAGAGGATCCGTAACATTTCCTGTTCTGCCACACCTTTGTCAAATTGAACATTTCTAAATGCTACAACTCAAACGGTTTTGATTGGAATCATATCACATTTTTTGCAATTTTTTTTCTGGTGCACCATATGACCAAAATTTGCTGTGAACGCTCCCAGAGCCGAAAGTAGCTCTGCTGATTTTCTGGACCCTATACCCTTTCCTTTTGCTCATCCCTTTGCCATACTATGAATTTTGCCATTTATAATTTTTATTGATTTTAAAATAGTATGAAACAAACACACAACAATTATACAACACACACACACACACACACACACACAAAACACCCATCTTGACTTAAAAAAAAAAAAAAAAAAGAAAATTACATCCCACATCTTCCACCTTCCAGCTCATTAAAAAAATCCTTTTGACAACAAGTTAACATTTTCTACAGGAAGATAATCGATGAATGGTTTCCATGTGTTTAAAAATGACCGATCATTACCTTTAAGCACAGAGCTGATTTTCTCATGTGGCAGAACATCATAAATTTCTTTGACCGCATAGTAAGTGTAGGTGGGCTTTCTTGAATCCATTTTAACAAAATGCATTTTCTTGCTAAAAGCAGTAATTTATCCAGCTATTTAAACTTAAAAGGTGAAAGTGACAAAGCTATACATGGTAAACCCAACAAAAAAAAAAAAAAAACCCAGGATCTTTTTTAATTTTAGTTTTGAAAATACTACTAAGTTCCATAGCTACACAGGTCCAAAAACAAGATATACATTTACATTGCCAGAAAAGATTAAAGCAATTTCCTATTTCTCTACGAGATTTTAAACAGAGAGGTGATAGTTTACCATCCATTTGGTTTAGGAAAAATGATCTAATATCCAATGTGTGAAGAATTTTATATTCCAGCTTCCTGAATTTTGCCTGTGGGAAAAATGCTGTCATTTCAGCAATTTACCCTGCTGTCATTCAACAACAGCATTTTTCCTTTTAAATAAATTATTGAAAACAAGTCAAGATCAATCATTATTTTTAAGGACTGTTCTGTGCCTCGCCAATTTTCTGTTCACCACCGGCCATTGGAATTTTGACAGTGGCACAATTTTCATCATTTTGGCTATATTAGTAGCTGCAGTGGGTTTGGAATTAAACAGCAAAGATGTGCCCGAAATGTAGACTTTTAGGTTTAATTTCCAGTGGAGAATTCCAGCTAAAACCATCATAAACCACGCTTATTTATGTTTTGGATGTTTAAAACTAGTCAAACAGTTGGTCAGCGTGTATACAAAGCTGATCCACTAGACTGCCACAGCTTACTCTGCCAGCTAAAAAACCTTTAACCAGTTTTGCCTTCCTTTGACCACCAACAACCCAACTATGACCAGTGTTCTACACACAACTTGAACCATTGTAAATCATCCTGAAACCCCAGCTCGTCGAAGCTGAAATCTTTAACAGGGTTATGGGTTTTTTCAAAAGTATTGAATGAACTGTAGAGGAATTACAACCTTTTTTTATACATGGCCTTCAAGTTTTGGGGCACAAAAGTAATTTGACAAACTGCTATAATCATAAATTATATTGTCATTTTTAATACAAATCCAATTCCGAAAAAAGTTGTGACAGTGTGGAAAAAGCACCTGAAAACTGAAAGCTATGGTTTCTAAATTTACCTCAGCTTTTTGTTGCAGACAATATGAGGACCAGATATTTAATCAGCCTCATTTTATTTGTTAATATACATCCATTCATGCATTTGGATGGGGGCAAATTAGGACGAGTGAGGAGGTAAAAATTAAATGATGATGCTGTTTGAAACAGCTGATGTCAGCTGGTGATTGTAATCCCCAGGAAAGGCCTAGTCCTTTGGGAGCAAAGATGAGCCAATAACAACCAATTTTCCCAAAAATGTCTGAGAAAATCATTTAAAGGTTTAAAAACAATATTCCTCAAAGAGGGATAGGAAGCGATTTGGATATTTTACCTTCTAATTGCATATCATAAGAGATTCAAGGAATCTGGAGGAATGTCTGTGTCTAAAGGGCCAGGGTGCAACCTAAGCTGAATGAGCCAAGTTGATGACGGTACTGCATCGAAAGCCATAATTTATCTACAGGTGGTTTGACCACATTGGCACATGATTACTTTGACAAAATTTTGTCTCGGACTACTATACGTAGTAACATCCACAAATGCAAGTAAACTGTATTGTGGTCAGACCAATCAATATTTCATGTCTTTTTTTTTTTTTTTTTTGAAGAGATTGGCACAATGTGCTCAAGATCCAAGAAGAGAATGATCATCCAGAATGTAACCAGCAGCGAGTCCAAAAGCCATACTCCGTTATGGTCTGGGGCTGTATTAGTGCCCTTGGCAATGGTAACTTGTACCTCTGCAAAGGCACCATTAAAGCTGAACAGCACACTGAGTTTAGAGCAACATATGGTGCCTTCAAGAAGACACCTTTTCCAGGGACAATGGTGGATTTACAAAATTTTACATGGGGTGGCAAATGGAGGGCATGGGGTCTTGGTGGGGTAACATGGTGGTACAGTAGAAGTCCCCATGGTAAATGCAATTTTTGCATGCATATGAGCTTGGTTTCAACAAAAGATCTACAAAAATATTTTATAATATTTATTGTTAAATTATGTCTCATATTAAACCACCCTGTATGCTTAATAATGCCCAACAAGAACTACAGACCTGTGTTCAAACAAAAAAAACTGTGAAGGTGTAACTTGCTCAAGTTTTGAGATCCTTTCCGTTAGTTTAAAAATTAATACACACTGTGAAAAAATTTTGTGAGAATTTAAGTGCATACCTTTTCCGTTGAGAGATTATCCTCATGAGCATTTCTTTGATTTTTTTTAAATGTTGCTAAGTGAGGCGCCTCTAATTTTCACTGATAGATGCCATATTCATAAACTTGTTTTTCAATTTTACATCCAATTATTTTTTATTTTATTTTTGAACACAAGTTTACAACTGTTATTTATATTTTGAACATTTATTATGAAGCTTAACTATTGTAAAATTGATAAAACTTTGCACAATTTATAAAAAAAACTTAATTACATGATAATATGTTATATTTTTAGCAAATGTTACAATCATTATACAGTGAACTCATCAGCTAGCTAGATAGCTCTCAAGCTAGCCAAGCCAGCGATCCAGCTATGGTCTGCTGCTAGCCACAAAATTAATGGCTGCACAAATCAGACTTGGAAATGCTTAGCTCAGTTCCTGTGTAATCCAACATCCCACATAGTTCCCACAAAAGTTACATAACAGTTTTAACACAAAGAAGTTTTTGAAGACAAACCAATATTTGGAATTTTCAGACCCCTCCCTAATGTTATGGTAATGCCGTCAGTTTTACCTCAGGAGCTCTACTGCTGCATATCACACATGAAGACGAAAATAGCCATACATACACTTTAGGCAGTTTTACCCTCGGCTCACCTTCCTCTCTACTTTCTTTTTTTCTCTCCCATTTTTGTGTTTTTCTTTGACTGCATTTTCAATGAAGTCGCTGAGAAAGGTTAGCAAGCTAATCAAATTAGTCTACTTGTACATTTGATTGGTCATCATATTTCCCATAAATCTTTATGAAGTGACATTTTCTGTGCACTGGGCAAAGTGCACTGAAAAATGGAAAATGTGTGACTGGATTCAGATGCATAGATGAAACTGGTTTTATTATGCCTTTTCTGTATTATAGAAAAGGCAGAAAAAGACAAATGCAAAACAAACAGGAAATGATGTTCCAAAATTATATCATAAAAAGGCGCTGTAAATGTAGTTCTAGAAATAAGTGAGAAAACGGTGCAATGTCTGTAACAGACTAGAGCATAACAAGAGGCTTACGAGACTGCACTGAAATACGTGAGAAAACGGTGCAATGTCTGTAACAGACTAGAGCATAACAACAGGCTTACGAGACTTTGCACTGACTAAGTGCGAAGCTCTGGCTTATATAGAGGAATCAATGAGACAATGGTAATGTGTAACACATGCGGATGATCAGATGGAATGTGGAATGTGGACTGGGTCTTAATAGACCAGTGATCTGGAACGCTGGGGGCGTGGTGTTACACTTTATACTGTAAAAAGAAAGCATGAGGAAGGCTATTTTACATTAAATAAACAGAAAATAATGCAGCTTTACTGCCATCAAGTTCAATGAAAAAATTCAATCAACTAATGTAGGTCTAACAAAGGCCCCTACATATTTACACGACTATTAAATATTAACAGATTGAAATTTTAAAAATATTCCTTCCCACAATTGAGATTTGTTTGGTTTTGCCGTTGTTCATAATGCTGAAAAACGGCTCAATCAAGGGAATTATGCAGAGCCATCTCCAGCCTTGTACAAACCATGACATGTCTACAGAGGGTCCCATATAATCTTTTTAATTTATTACTGCCACAATTATCATTTCACCACAGCCAGAATAGCCTCTCACAGATCACACGCAGGCCAAGGAGAAACTACTACTTTGCTGTTTCTGCCACTGGTTGTCAACTAATAAAATTTCAGCAATTATTTGAAATTTTTTTACTTTCCACAACCCTCACTGAACATTCCAAATCACCTCTGTGCTCTCCCGAAACCTGCTCGGTTCAATTAGAGTGGAAGTTGAACCCAATTGAGTGGATATATAGCTACGTATGCTAGGTAGCCAATTCGCAATCCTTTCTTTTAAGCATCTTTGTGTGCGGTATTGTTTTTTGAAACAGCATTAGTTAGGTGACTACTGTTGCGGATCATATTTCAGTATTACTCATCACATTCAGCAGCAAATCAATAATCAGAATCAGTAACCATATTATCTAAGCAGCAGTAACAAACATGCATCAGCAGTTGATTTCTGTGGCAGAGGTTCAAAGGATCTAAGTGTTAATATTTGTTCAGTTGATTTAATCAGTATTTGTTCAGTTGATTTTCGCTTAGATTAATATCTGTTCAGTTGCTATAATCAATATCTGTTTCAGTTGATTTCTGTAGCTTTGATTAACATCATTTCAGTTGATTCAGTCAATATCTGTTCAGTCATCAGTATTATTTGGTATTATTCATCAGTAATCATATAGTTATGCGTGCTTGCTTCGTGTCTGTAGTTTAGATTATGGTAGCACCGCCATATGTATTATATGTATTAGAAATATGTATAACCAATAATAGATTTTAGGAGGGGTGTAATCTGTTGGTTGCAGTTTTCAGGGCACATAGGCAGTGTTTTGGTCTGCTCGCCACTGGGACGACCTATGACCCATTTAAAAGTTCTCTTAAACATAGGCCTATTTCACAAGATGGCAATGGCTACCGGAAGGCAGATAAATATACTTTTTTGAGATGTGTTGCTGCCATCAAATTCAAAATGAGCTAATATTTTTTCATGAAATTATAAAATGTCTCACTTTCAACATCTGATATTGTCTCTGTTCTATTGTGAATAAAATGTCAGTTTATGAGATTTGGAAATCATTGCATTCTGTTTTTATTTACATTTTACACAGCATCCCAGCTTTTTTGGAATTGGGGTTGTAAATCAGGAAGGGGGCAAACGCAGCGTTGCAGATCATTAGAGTCCTCTATTATGGAAATGCCACTTATAGCAAAGGAAAGACAGCAAAGGGAGTATATGAATGGATAATACAACCCTTATTCCAAATCCTTTGCACATATTATGTAAAATACAAATAAATTCTAGAAGGAGTGATTTGATTTGAAAAGTCCATTTCCCCTCAACTATATTGAAAACAATAACAAAGCATGATGCTGTAACTTGTGAACTCAATTTAGAATATTTATTATATATTATATATATATTTAACCATGTATCATTGACAATCTCTTCATCCTGCATCCTATGATAGCAATACTAAATAAGCTGTTTCCGATGCAGCCAAGTCGTTAAATAATGGTTGCTTTATGTGAATTTGAGTGAAACCCGACAAGACAGTCAACCTCCAGGAACAGGGTGTTCTCTCGGTGAGAATGACCTCAGGACATGATTATCATTCAAATAAACTTTCACCTCCTCTTCACACCCTCTCCACTGATGGCTC
This sequence comes from Gymnothorax javanicus, assembly GCA_029692085.1. Classification (NCBI taxonomy): domain Eukaryota; kingdom Metazoa; phylum Chordata; class Actinopteri; order Anguilliformes; family Muraenidae; genus Gymnothorax; species Gymnothorax javanicus. Next base: position 117,658,705 of record CM056197.1, on the reverse strand, counting down.
TCTGTACATCAATCAGCCAGGCCCAAGTTAGTTAGAATTGACCGTTCTTACAAACCAATGAAGTACCATTCCATCCAATACAGGGAAAACTAGCTCACACTGGACTAGCGCTGGGTTCAGCACAGGGAGAAAAAAAAAGGCAGGCAGACAAGTAGAGCTTATAGGACTATTGAAAAATTCCACTCACATAAACCAAATCACTGACAAAAGTAGCAGCTACGGCAATAGTAATTCGCTTTCTTTTCTGTAAATCATATGTTTTGTGCATTACATGTGACAATAATCCTGCTTTAATACAACTGAAATATTTGGAAACATGACTTCATTTAACTCTTGTCTCACATTGGTCAACTTTGCGGAAACATGGCAAATCAGAACAGAATGAAGGGCTAATGGATTATTGAGAGGCTTTGGAGGTAATGCAGAAGTTTTTGGGGGTGGGACATTAAGCACTTATGAAAGCCCTGATACTTCAGATATGTCAAATTAACAATCTGAAATCAAATTGCTGTGGCAGAATATTGTGCATGCTCGGACGCACATACACGCACACACAAATGCATGCCTGTGCGTGCTCACACGCTGACACACACACACACGGGTCCATCTTATTGCTACCAACACGTGAATGTCCCTGCTTAATGATGTGTTTTAAAATTTACTCTTAGGGATACAATGAATGCAACTGACAAACTAGATCTGCGCACAATACAGCCAAGACGTTAAATGCTGACCACATATTGTTTTTGCCAATGTTTTCCTTTCTGCACGCAAGAAACCGATCTATTTCTGGGTACCCATTTAAAGGATTTATGTGGAATTATTGTTATATTTTTTTTATTTTGTGTGGATACACCCTGAATTAAAAAACAAGATTTTAAAGAGTTACACTTTGGACTCATTATACGACAGTATTTCAGACACCTTTTAATAAAAAATACTTGGTCTTCATAAAACGTAATTTCATATGAATAATAACTTGGTAATGCTTCAGTTACATTGAAACTCAATTTGTTTATGGAGATATATTTCATGTTTACTCACATTATTGGAAGCAAAACATTGTGGTTTATTGAGATTGACGTTTGCTGGAGTCTGAATGCTATTCAGCGGCACTTCCAACCATTATTCCAGCAGTTCAAACGTCCTCTGCTCCGGGTCAGTTTGCTGAACTGCGTTTCTCTAGTTAGAGCGATATAAAAATTCAACATGTTAGAAAGTAATTGGATCATACATGAATCTTACGTAAACTAACCAATCAAAATGATTATATTGAGTTTTTTTTTAACCACTCCCACAACACCAGAGTGAAGAACAGGAATGGTTGTTTCGCGGTGACGTATACGAGGCTATATATAAACCTACATTTTCCTCCGCACATCCCCTCAACCCCGGCTGCTCGTGCTGCGTGAGTGAGAGTGTGCTCTAGAGCTAGCCTCAGCACACATTATATAAAAATTAAAAAACAAAAAAAAAATTAAAAACTACAAAAACCTAAAAAATCCTTTTTTTGTATAAAAATCGGTGAAGTAGGTGTACCTAGACGAAGACTTGACGGTGAAGCAAAGGGGAACGCATTTTAGTTGGACGTACATCGCTGTCGAGTTTACCGCAGTTGAAGAGGAAAGGCCTGCGTGGATTTGCGGAACAGCGCTTCGACTCCGCTTCAGAACTACTGAACCATCGAAAGCACGTTTTTGGCCAGACAACGTGTGTTAGCCATTTCAGATAGCTGGCTATTCCTTCGTCGGTTTCTGAGAAAAATTGATCGATTGAGTTAGCGTGCTAACCAACCTAAAGGTAACGTTAACCTTCCAAATCACCTGATATTTTATTTTGGTTAATTTGCTCATTTTTGTTGTAATTTTGTCTAGCTAGGTACAAGTGGCTAATTGTGTTAAAACGGATCGTCTTAAAATTGGTCATTTAACAAGCCCGCTAACGTTAGATTGCCACAGATTTTGAATATAAGTAGCTACTTTGGGATTGGTATCTCGTTTATTTAGGATTAAAACGATCAGGTTAACGTCAGATTATCTTTGGGGTTGGCTACGTTACTGACGAGGATAGCTAACCGCACCTTATCGCTGACGCACCTTGGCATTTTTTGAATTCTGCTGGTCAAACTCGCAAACTGTCCAAGATAAAAGTTTCCGTCCCTGTTTTGTGTAACCAATCGCGAACACGAAGATGAACCCCAGCGCTCCCAGCTACCCGATGGCCTCCTTGTATGTCGGCGATCTCCACCAAGACGTGACTGAAGCAATGCTGTACGAGAAGTTCAGTCCCGCCGGGGCCATCCTGTCCATCCGAGTGTGCAGGGACATGATCACTCGCCGTTCACTCGGATATGCCTACGTCAACTTCCAACAGCCTGCTGACGGTGAGTGGCTAAGGTTAAGCCGCTTTCACACTGGACGCGAGACGAATTTTTCGCACGACAGATTACATTCAAAGTAAATGCAAAGACGCTATTACACGTGAAACGCGTGAATTCGCGTCTTTGCATTGACTTTGAATGTAATCTGTAGTGCGAAAAATTCGTTTCGCGTCCGGTGTGAAAGCAGCTTTAATGTCAGCTGTGACTTGCTAACGTTTTTATGTTTGGCGTTTCTAGTGACTCTGCAGTCACTACTAGCGTCAGCTAGTTTTTCAAACGCCCTTGTCATAACGCGTAGCTGTTATTAAATGCTAGCTTGCTACTGACTGAGCTAGCGTGCGTTTATGAGGGTAGGGCTAATCTGCTGAAAACATTCTGCTGAAAAACTACAACCATCTATACTTTCCTTCATAATTTCTTCATTTCTTAATATATTGTGATGAAATTTTTACTAGTTATTCTTGAGATGTATATATATCAATATCTACTTGAGTTAATGGACAAAAAGAAGAATTGGTAAGCGAATTTTCAGCAGAATATTTTCAGATTAGCCCTACTGGCTGGCTGGCTGGCTGGGCTGGCTTGCCCGTGGAGTTTTAACATTAACATTGTGGCTTTTGGTTATCCGGCATCTCTGCCATTCTAACCAGGCCTCTCTGACTTTAACATGGGGCTGGGAAAAGCAATGCAAAGTGGCATCAGCGAACTGGACCACCAGTTCTCCAGTTTACTGGCGAGCTGATTTTTTTTCAGCGGAGACGCGCCATGGTTTGGCAAAAGCGCTAATGCTGGATGCGTCGCAGTCTCTATTTGCTTAGTTGGCTAGCCGTGTTACTTCACATAATTAATTTGTATAGCGTGAACTTGCCCCTGGCCTTGAACGAAATCGTGTGAAGTGAAGCTCACACGCAGACCCGGTGCCGTATTTGATATGCACATTACGTTGCTTCGTTTAGTGATCAAAATGGCAGCATAGATCGCTAGCTCGCTGGCTTGGCAAGTGACGGGTACCTCATGTATTCTAGCCAGCTAGCAGTTAGCTAACTACCGCAAGAAAGTTGCTCAAGTAATGTTAGCAGGAGCAGTTAGCTACTGTTAACGATAGCTAATGAAGTCAAACAACTCGCATACATTTTTTATTACGTTAGCCTGACGTGGTTGATTGGCTAACTTAGAGGTTGCTTGTAAAATGCCCGATAACATTGGCGAGGCTGATTCGCGATAGTATTTAACCTATGAGCGTAAATGACTGCTGTGGCTAGACTTATGTAGCGTTAGCGAAATCCTTTTGCGGCAGCCTTTTAAATGTTATGTTTGCTACCCGTCAAAAATGCAGCGGACCTGACTGTGCCGTCTGGTGCTGAGGGGAGGGGGCACGGCGGCTACACCCTCCGACTCCTAAGTCATCGCACGTTTTCAGAAGGAAACGCCATATTGCGCACACATTAAAATAGCTTAACTTAATACTTACAGGACAATGTATTGTGTCACGTGTTTGAATCATGAAGTAAAGTAATTAATCTCAATGGGTCTGAGGCGCGTACAGTAGAGGCCACGTCTGAAAGGTTGGGGTTTCTAGCGTCTTTGGTCATTTTTATGCCCCCGCCTCGAATGAGCAGGGGGCTTTATGTCAACGCCCCTTCCGTCGGGCGTCCGGCCGTAAACTTCTCGTTTCCACGCAATAACAAAAGAACGCCTTGACCGATCCATCTCATTTCTTGGTAGTGTATGCGGGGTGGGTAGAGGAAGGTTCCTTTCGAAAACCAGCGCCGCGCGATATCCAATGTGGCCGCTACGGCAGCCATCTTGATTTCAGTTTCCACGCATTAACTAAAGAACTCCTCATCTTCATTCAAAAACCAGTTTTCTTTTAACATGTTTAACTTTCAGTATTATTCACTCTGACTATTCACCATGCTAAACTAGCAACCTATTCAATCTTAACCCCAATTAAACATATGGGCGGGGGCATATGCCACGCACCGCGTTGCTCTTGTCATCTGTAATAACATAATATAACGCCAAATTTAAACTTGCGCCCCCCGGCAGGATACTAGTCCGGGTCCCTATGCATAAAACTGCTCGGATTTGGGAATGTTGACCTGGGATCAGTTACCCTGGTCTGTAGCTTAACCTTAAATAGACGCACAGCCTGTCCAAGGTCAGTACTCCCTCTTGAAATTTGGGGTAGTATTCATGAAAGTAGTCTCCCAAGAACAGAGGCTGCCTATATAATTGTGACTTCTTCATGTTTGCCCTGATGGTTTTTCTCCCTTGCATGGAAAGAGCTGTTTTTCCACCTCCTGAAGCTGTAAAATCGAGGGAGTAAACTCATTATTTATGCCAGTTTTCATTAAGTTTTGAAATGTTAGTTGCCCCACTCATATCTTAATTGATCCTTCACGACGTCTTTGTGTGAAACCATTACATTTTCATTCTGTGGGCTCTAAAAAAAACTATATAGGCCTTTCTTACTGCCAGGAGTGTTTTATTTATTTATTTGTGCAGATGCTCCCCTCTGAGTCTTTCAAAATTGGTTATCAGTTTGGCTGATCAAAGAACATATGGCCCAGGATAAATATGCAGCAGGAAGGCAAAAAATGGAGCGAAGCTGTCTTGCACAGCTTTGCATGACCCAAAAATTTGAGACTGTGTTCTCTCGTGCAAATTCACCAAGTGCGTAAAGTTCAAAATCTGTCGGCACGAGATACTGAGAAACAAAACATTATGGCCTTTGATCGCGACAGCCATTTGCAGTGTATTTTCATTTGTCTGGCTATTCTGGTTTGTTCACTTACCCACCATTTCATGTTCTGATGTGCTGACATAGTTTTAGGGTTGTAGATCGTGTGCATAAAATATGATGTAATCTTGACCCGGCTTATGAATTCTAGCACTGTGTTCTTTTCCAAGGGACTGTGTCCATAGTTGTTCCTCTATTATATCTATGAAGTACTGTTCATTGGCTCATTTGTGCAGTGCCTGTAAGGTTGAATGCAACTGACATTGCCTGTGTTGGTGCTAAGCTTGAACTCTTCTCTGCCCCAGCTGAGCGGGCTCTGGACACCATGAATTTTGATGTGATCAAGGGTCGTCCCGTCCGCATCATGTGGTCCCAGCGTGACCCGTCCCTGAGAAAGAGTGGCGTCGGAAACATCTTCATCAAGAACTTGGACAAGTCCATCGACAACAAGGCCCTGTACGACACTTTCTCAGCTTTCGGCAACATCCTGTCTTGCAAGGTAATGGGACGGGACTGTCCTGTGAGTGTACAGCTTTGGGTTGTGTGTTGTGCCTGGTGTGTCCTGCATGATCTAGGGGATTCAGGGGTGTGTCTGTATACGTGGGATCACCAACCCTAGTACTGGAGAGCAGCATGGTCTGCGGGGTGTTAATTAATTCTGATGTTTGCTTGAATTTCCCCTGAAGTCGGGTCCAAGTCACAAAAATAATTTTTTAGTATTGTAGGACAATGTCGCATACAAATACTGTATCTGCTGGTTGCAACGCTTCACTGAACTTTTAGCGCACTTATATTGATTGACATATTCAAGCCCAGGACGCCATGTTTTATGGCATGCAACATATTATCAAACAGAAGATATATTGATCTCGCATCATTACATGCATGTTTCCCTGTTATTCAGTAGGACACATTTGGGGTCAATGGAAACCTTGAGATCTTTGTTAGAATTTAAAATTGGCCTGAAGTTCTTCAGGTTTGAGTAAAGCAGCTGCATTCGAACTTGTATATGGGTCCATAAGGTTTATGGGGTTAAGGCAATAACACAAGGACTGTGTTTGCAGTACTTTAGTTGAGCTGCATGATGTGAAATTGCTTATGCCATGAAATGTCTCCTCTCACTGAAGGTGGTTTGTGATGAGAATGGCTCTAAAGGCTACGGCTTTGTGCACTTTGAGACCCAGGAGGCTGCTGAAAGGGCTATTGAGAAAATGAACGGCATGTTGCTCAATGACCGAAAAGTGTAAGTGTGTTTATATGGAGGCACCCTTCTCACATGCGCATGCTTGAAGTGTGTTAAACCTTTACCTCTACCTCACCTCCACAGGTTTAAACTTTGTTACTAAATCTGCATTGTTTGAAGTGTTGACTAACCATTTTGCACTGTTTGCTTGTTTTTTTAAATTTTGTTGCGGTATACCCTTTACATGACTATATTGGCTTAAATGGCTGTTGGAATGAAGTGAATTATGGAGTTTTATTTAGGAGTATTGGGGCTAATTTTAGGGCAGTTGGTCACCTAACTCTAATTTCGCCCCTTAATTTACTTCTTTTCATTCTAACCCCCCGATCACCATTGAGTCCCTCTGTTCACTGACTGCAAGGTTGCGGCTGGGCTGAGCATCACTATATACGTTTCGCTCCCCTCGTAGGTTTGTAGGACGCTTCAAGTCCCGCAAGGAGCGTGAGGCCGAGCTCGGTGCCAGAGCTAAGGAGTTCACCAACGTGTACATCAAGAACTTTGGGGAGGACATGGACGACGAGAAGCTCAAGGAGGTTTTCAGCAAATATGGTAAATAAAACGCGCTTCTCCCCGCACAGACGCCCATACCAGTCCAGCTGTTCGATCCGTTGACATCGAAGTACTGTCCCTGGTCTTCATCACCCCGGTATTTGCCTCTTTCTCCAGGCACTGCCATGAGCATCCGCGTTATGACCGACGACACCGGCAAGTCCCGCGGCTTCGGCTTTGTGAGCTTCGAGAGGCACGAAGACGCGCAGAAGGTGACCCCAGGAGCGTCCCACCGATCATAGCTCCCCCAGACCGTCCGTTCCTCGCGGAGCCTTTAACGGGGTTTTTCTCGTGGTCGTTTCAGGCGGTGGATGAGATGAACGGGAAGGAGCTCAACGGAAAGATGATCTACGTGGGCCGCGCGCAGAAGAAGGTGGAGCGACAGACGGAGCTGAAGCGCAAGTTTGAGCAGATGAAGCAGGACCGCATGACCCGATACCAGGTAAAGTGCGAAGCTGCTCACTCGCTCTCGCTGCAGCCTCGTCAAATTCAGTAAGTCCTCTACAGTGGATCATACTGGCCAGAATGGCTGCCACAGTGAAACTGTAGTTCATGGGCCCCACATCGCACACTCACTGATGCTGGGGATAATTCTGCGCTACTGACAATATGGTCCGTTCAAGATCATCTGGCAACACTTCTGTGTCTGTAACTGTATTGATGTATGTGTTTGTACTTTTTGAAGTGTTAAGATTCCTTGTACTTTGCAGTGCAGAACGTATCATTTTGACTGTTTGATTCACAGAATTAAAATCAGTAGCGTGAACAATGTCAAAAGTTCATGTGTTCATTTGCTAATAATGGGTGCCATCTTGGGTAAGACTGAATTCCAGTTGGGAGCTGCAGTGACATCAGAAGGATTAGCCCATAGAATTCTACCCTGGTGCTCCAATGGTAGCTGGCAGTAATTGAGATCTTACCCAGTGTTTCCCATACATTGACAAGATTATGGCGGCTCGCCATAATCTAATTTACCTCCGCCATAGTGTAAATATGCGCAATTGCCGCGTGTTGATCATACATGTGCACGTTTGGGGGGGGAGATGCGGAATTTGCGAACCCCGCCCCCCACCTGCTCAACAAAATGAGATGCCACCCCCCCCCACTCAACAACATGAGAATGACCCCCTCCCCCCCGACATTGGTCTGCCACCACACATTGCTTCCTGGTCTGTGGGAAACACTGTGCCCCCATACTCTCCAAAAATTCTGTGGGAAACACTGTCTTACCCAATATGGCTGACAGCTTGACACATTCTCGGGATAGTCTTGTCCATTCAGCTGTTTAAGAATTCCATGGTGCGAGTCCTATCTGTATTTTCTTCATAAATCAGGGTGTCAATCTTTACGTGAAAAACCTTGATGACGGAATCGATGACGAGCGCTTGCGCAAGGAGTTCTCCCCTTTCGGGACCATCACCAGCGCCAAGGTAAGCGATCTTGAACATTGAATTAACATCTGCTGACTTCTATTTATATATGTCGAAATACAACACATTGTACGACGGCAGAGATATTTTGTCAAAGAATTTCACAGCATTGTCATGCTAGCATTGAAGCAGCCCAAAAAAGTTTCCCCCAAAAAATGCTGGAGTTCACAATGACAACTCTGAGCAGATCTTTATGCTTAACCTTGAGTCATGAATCAGGTTTATATCAGTTTGCTAAACTTGTAAGTAAATTTTTGAATTACTGTTTGCGTGGATTGCCCGGTCTTCAATGAGCCGATGTGGTACTGAAGTGAGTGCTAGCTCTGAGCTCTTGGGCTCCCCCTGCAGGTCATGATGGAAGGCGGCCGCAGCAAGGGCTTTGGCTTCGTCTGCTTCTCGTCGCCAGAGGAGGCCACCAAGGCGGTGACGGAGATGAATGGGCGCATCGTGGCCACCAAGCCGCTGTACGTGGCTCTGGCGCAGCGTAAGGAGGAGCGACAGGCCCACCTGACCAACCAGTACATGCAGAGGATGGCCAGTGTGCGTGCCGTGCCCAATACGGTCATCAACCCCTACCAGCCCGCCCCGCCCTCCGGATACTTCATGGCTGCCATTCCACAGGTCTGTGTGCCCACCAGGCTTTTTATTAAACCTTCACATGACATCAGCTGGTCACGAGAGCTGAATAGCTATCCAGGCAATGCTGATTTACAGCAGGATTTAGCTCTGTTTATGCAAAATGGTCTCCCAGTGACGGTGTTGTTGACACAGAATAACATACTGCCGTGCTGGCTTTTGTTTTATGTCTGCTCAGAGAACGCCGGTTCGATTTTATTTTTTCCCCCCTCGGTATGGTAGTTTTTCTGCTGATTTCTGAAGCCCTTCTCCCCTGTCGTTGTTCATCACAGGCCCAGAACAGAGCTGCCTACTACCCCACCAGTCAGCTGGCGCAGCTCCGGCCGAGCCCCCGCTGGGCGACCCAGGGCGTGAGACCCCAGCGTGAGTATCCCTTTCACTCCCAGGCTCTGTGACAGCAGCTCTCCATCCTCACGTTTGACGTGTCGGCATTAGCAAACCATTTGCATTAGCAACTGTTCGCGTAATATAAGTTTGCTGCAGTGACTGCGACTAGTAGATGCTGTTGGCATTAGAGACTGATAGTGATGGCAACAGCGGTTGTTGGTGAACATGAGTGACCGTTGGCATTCGTGACCTCAGCCAATACTGCTCGTATTTGCTAGGAATTGGCAGCCACTGGCATTACTGACCCAATCTCGATCCCCATCTCGCCCCCCCTGCAGATTTCCAGAACATGCCAGGAACCATGCGCCCCTCGGCCCCCAGGCCCCAGACCTTCAGCACCATGCGTCCCACCTCCCAGGTCCCTCGCATGATGCCCACCCAGCGCGTTGGTGAGTCTCTGCCCGTGGCTCGTGCCGCACTGCACCCCTCTGCTCTCGGTGAGGTTTTCCCCCACCTAATGCCCCTCTCTGTGTTTCTGGCCCCTCCCCCACCCCCCTGCTCCCTCCAGCGGCAGCACAGACCCTGGGGCCCCGGCCCTCTGCGGCGGCGGCTGCGGCAGCGGCCCCTGTGCGCGGCGTTCCTCAGTACAAGTACGCCGCAGGCGTGCGCAACACCCAGCAGCACCTGGCCACGCAGCCTCAGGTGGCCATGCAGCAGGTAAGACTGCGACGCAGAGCCTCCCCCCGTCTGAATTTGTGTGGAACCTGGAGTTTTCCTCCCTCTAACGGCCCCGGTGTCTTGTCTCCTGCAGCCTGCTGTGCACGTGCAGGGCCAGGAGCCTCTGACTGCCTCCATGTTGGCTGCTGCTCCTCCGCAGGAGCAGAAACAGATGCTGGGTGAGCCTTTACCTCTTCCGCACGCTGGGTAACCTAACAATTATGGAGGTCTGCCGTCTTACAGGGACTAACCCCAACCATAACATGGCAAGATTTTTCAGCTGCTAGGGATCTGCATTCACTGCTACTCAGTAGTTATGTTTAGCAGATTTACACTAATGTGAAAATTTCTTTTAGCATAGGCTTGAATAGCAAAAAAAGGTAGCCCTTGAGGAACTTGGTGGTCAGCCAGTGAGCAGTGCATATTGCGCCAGTGTGCCGTGCCACGCCCCAGTGAGATGCCGCTGTTTGTCGGTGTTAGCCTACAATGGCCATGGTGGCTTGCTACTTGATGTCAGAATACTGAACAGCTGTCTGTTTTGGCCGGTCCAGTTCGAACAGTTTGGTTTAATATGCAATTGCGCTCCCCTTGTGGACGCGAGCGTAACTGCGAGTGTCTTGTCCCGGCCCAGGCGAGCGGCTCTTCCCGTTGATCCAGAACATGCACCCCAGCCTGGCAGGAAAGATCACGGGAATGCTGCTGGAGATCGACAACTCGGAGCTGCTGCACATGCTGGAGTCTCCCGAGTCGCTGCGCTCCAAGGTCAGCCCCGCCCACTCTGACTCATGGCACTGCGCCCCTGCACTCTTGTGCCATTTAAACCTTTCTCTCTGGAGACCCACTTCACTGGTTACAAAAATACTTTTTTTTTTCTTACTGACTGGACGTTGTTACCATGATTATAGACAGGGCAAGAGAACTATATTTTAAAAGCTTTAACTGTCCAGGATCTCAAATATACTCTTACCACTGCTTGAAATTTAACCCTGAAGTGTTCTGCTGACTCATGTTGTAACTATGAAAATTTGAGATCAAATTTTTCTTGCAAAATGTGGAGGGAAAGGGTTAACTTGTTTTTAAGGTGGAACGAGATGTTTACTTTATGGTAAACGGAACAATGATGCGATTGCTTACACCGTGTCCCAAAAGTTCATGCACCCCAAAGGGCAACATGTCTGTCTCCAAAATGGGTTGCAACTGGTCAGCCAGGTGTTGTGAGGTGGTTTAATTAGTTCATCTGTTTGGGAGAGGCCTATACATTTCTTGGTTGACTAAGGAACCAAGGGAGAACTGTCACTGAGAGAACCTTTTTGGTAGTGCTGCCTGGATGGCCAAACAAAAACCTGGAAAGGCTGCTCTTTCAGAGCCTCAGGTCCATGCTCAAGCCATTGCCTTGTGCAGGGCAGGGAAAACTTGCAGGGAGGTAGCTCAGGACCTTGGCAGAAGCATACGATGGGTGAAGAAGTGGTGGCAGAGACACCAGAGTTGTGACTCCCTTGAAGACGAGCCCCGTGCTGGTCGCCCCTCAGTCCTGAGTTCCAGGGCCAAGGACCTCATCCGAAAGGCCAAGCGAAAGAGACACCAGTCCTGCCGCAGACTCAATCGAAGACTGAAGAATCTTGAGGAACCAGTCTCTTAAGAGTACCATCCATCGCTTTCTGACTGAGAAACTGGGTCTGAGAGCATACAGAAGACAGTGGATTCCTCGCCTTACCAAACTGCAGAAGGAGAAGCGGCTGGCATTTACAAACAAGTATGCCGCCATGACCCCAAGACACTGGGTAAACGGGGTATTCTCTGATGAGTGCCCACTCTGCTTATTTCCAACTCCCAACAGCCAAAACGACCCCATCTACAACGATCGAAAGAAGGTGCCACCTTCTGAACAAGTCAAGTTCAGTGCCCATTGCATGGTCTGGGGGGCGATGTCATCTTCAGGGCTGTTGGAGTTGCATGTTGTACCCCAGGGCACCACCATCAATGCTGAGTATTATCTCAAGAACATTCTCCAGCCAGTGCTACTTCCCATACTCACCAGAAAAAAGAAATCTGGCCCCGTCACTGCCAGGAAGATGTTCAACGGGCGTGCAGAAATGGTCTTTGTGCAAGATGGTGCCCCCGCACATACTGCTCGTTCAACACAGCAGTAGTGTTCTGAGCAGCTTCCTGGCCTTCTGCGCAAAGAGGAATGGCCACCCAACTCCCCGGACCTCAACCCGAGTGAGAACTCCTGGGGTATCCTGAACAGTCAGGTCTTCCACAGCCCACCCCCTACCACCATGAAGCAGCTCAGTGCGAGGGCTGTGCGGGAGCGGGGCAACTTTGAGCCTTTCGTTCTAAACAACTTAGTGCACTCTATGCCCCACAGGCTGAGGGCAGTAATTAAGATGCAGGGGGGATACACTGGCTTTTGAATAAACGCATTCTGTTGAATATTCACAATCTGAGTTGACTTTTTCTGTGGTTCATGAACTTTTGGGACGCGGTGTACAAATAGTCCCTGCTGTGAGTTACTTAGTCTGACCCTAGGGCTTATGAGTTGCAACTCTCAGGGCCTTTGGTACAGAATCGGCCCTTCGAGACGAGTGCATGGTTTAATCAGATTTGGTGTGAGTGTTCTCTGAGGTCATGTGACTGTGATGCGTTTCCAGGTGGATGAGGCCGTCGCCGTGTTACAGGCTCACCAGGCCAAGGAAGCAGCGCAGAAAACTGTCACCAACTCAACTGGAGTGCCAAGTGTCTGAGCCAAGGTAGGCGAGCTCTCGTGTCCCACGATACACTGCAGTTTCAACACTGCGGCACAGGAAATGGGTAGAGATTCGTATCAAATGCTGCAGTTGGAGTAATATGGGTAGAAGGCCCACTTAGTAATTTTGGCTGCTAATAAAATATTTGTGGATTGCTGTAAAGACAGCTGTTCTAATACAAAGTTCCACATACAAAACGCTTTGAAAATGAACACATTTATATGCTCCCGACCAGCACCTTCCTTGTTCCTTCCTCTAGATTCCTGTTTTTTTTTTTTTTTTTTTTTTTTTTTTTGGTGACTGACATTTTGTTGTTCTTGCTTGGCTCATAACCTAGAAAAACATTGTGAAAGTGAAAGTACCATGATCTGTGTTGTTTGGTTCTGCTTAATTCTGTTCGAAAAGGAACTGAAGGTTCAGTCAAAATTAGAGCGTGGAAGAAATAACTTTGGCTGGGCAACAAGAGTCGTGTGTGTGTGCGTGTGTGTGTGCGCGCGTGCAGCTGAGCACCATTTTGTCTGAACTGCAATACTTATTGTTCTTATTGTCTTTTTGTTTTCAGCAGGTGTGGGGAACCTTGAAACGAGCTTCACCGAGGGGGAAAAAATGATTAAACATTGAAAAAAGTGAAAACACTCAAAACATTGCAAAAGAAATAAAACCATATTGAAAAAAAGGAAAGGAAACGTGAATCTGCCAGGTCTAGAATGAAAGCTAGGCCTTGATATAAAAGAAAAAAATTAGCAAAAAAAAGGAAAAATAAAAAAATAAAATCTGGGGTTTGAAAAATTATTCCACTAAATGAGATGAAGCATTCCTTTCTTACTTTTTATTCCTTTTATTGTTGAATGTTGGGAATATCACTCTTATTTGGCCGTGAGAGTAGATAGCTGGACATTGTGAAATGTAATTTGGATTGAAATTTGCTTGCTTTAATAAAAATTTAAACATTGACTCACTTTGTCTTTGTCTCTGTAAGCTCATCGGTCCACGAAACCAGTTGTTTGAGTCATGCTGCCCTTCATTGTTACAGGCCGAATGCATCTCAGCGAGTGTGACCTCTGGCCTTCGTTGCAGACGTGTTATGTGGCTCGCGTCCCTCACACACCAATGTCTGCGCGCACTAGTCGGGTCTTGAGCTCCGCAATGACATTTGAAATAAGCTAATTGGAATGCTTTTTAAATAAAAGTCCTTTTTGGTCTCACTGGTCTAACATTAATGAACAAAAATGGCAGGTACAGAAACTCCAAAAAAAACTTTAATAGTGACATGTCTGTAAAATAAATGTATCTAAGAAAGAGGAAGTGTGCATATATGGAAAAGGCCTACTCGATGTTGCTTCAGTTGTAAGTTGTGTTCTTTCCATAAACACTGCTGTATATTCCTGAAGCAAAACTGTTGGTGTGCCGTACGGGATACCTGTGTTCATTAGAAAAGTTCTCAAAAATAAAAAGCCAACTAGATGAGAACATAAAGGAAATCAAGCAACTTATGCATGATGGCAACCAGCCCCACATCAAATGTCTAATGACTGAAGAGCCAACCGAAGTGCACTGCTCTGTAGCTAAAGAAACATGGAGAAATTTCACCTTTTAAATATTTTCAACATGTTTGTGTTAGTCTTCGTTACAGACGTCTTGGGTGTTTCCTTACCTCCCACTACAGTATAGCTTTGAAATTTCAGCGATCTTGGACTGGTTGAACGCACGACCCGGCTCGAGTGCGCAGATGTTGGTGTGTGACGGAGGCGAGCCACATAAGACGTCTGCAACGGAGGCAAACGCACCTACTGCATACAAATGCTCTCGGCTTAATATCAGTAATGAATTCCTGTGGTGGACAGCAGGCTGCAGTGCTGCAGAGGAGGTTGTAGTCTTCAGCCCATAAGCACAGATTGACACACTTCTCCCCTCCTTGGCTTTCTGATCTCAGCTCCGATGTTGGGATGATCCAAGCTAAATGGATTTCAAACGGCCCATCTTGCTGCTAACCAGTCAGTGATGGGCATTTGTCTAGTCAAATGAAGTTATGCAGCAGAGCGAAAAATTAATTCAGGCTGTTGGTCGGGAGGGGGTTAATCGGGGCAAAATCAGCCAGATGGTCTTTATGTGTGTACCCCGCTTAACGCGCAAAAAATTTCTATCATCTTGATAAACTAAATTCTGAAAAAACTTGTTCCTACTTATCGGGAAGGAAGGGTGGACAGACAAGCTCCATTACAATAACCCCCACTCCTCTTTGTGGTGTGGGATTGAGTAAGGCGTAATATAGTTAGCTAATCACTTTTCCAAAATAAACCCCGACAGGAATGACTCATGACACTGACGCAAAGTGAAGGGGTGTTGAATCACTCTGAAACGGTTTATTTTGCAGTAATGACCAGCTTGTTGTACGTTATCCCTCTTATTACTGAAACAAATTTGACCCAGAATATTGTTTTAAAAATATTATTGATTTAAAATCGATTTTAGTACTTCTGAAAAATCGTCCGTTAGATTTTATGGTTAGTTCTGTCATGCCCATATCAGCAATGTGTTCATAGCCGCAGTCTGCTCTTCAGAGATAACTGTTATGCCGTAATTGACCAATCAAATTTGAGTGCTCAACACTGCCATGTAATAATGTGGAATAACGGCAACGAGGCAAATATGCTTCAGCCAGATTGGTGGAGGCAAAGCTACTGTACTTTGAACAGGCTGTGGTTTATTGCAGTACAAGCCCGACAGTGATCCACTGATTAATGTGTGCACAGTCAAGACCTAGTCATCACCCTGCGAGGTGGCCTCCATTCATCAGTTTCATCATAGTGCGACATTGAATCCGTGCCCTACAGTGATAGCGTGGCTGTAGGCCTTCATGGTATGGTGAATATATCACTGAGCTCAACCCCATTGCTGGGGGGCCCAGTGCAGTTTCAAAATGTTCAGAGGGAAAGAATTGCATATCCAGAAATGGTTATACCCAAGTCTTTTTTTCTGGTTTCTCAGATACAATACATAATTTGAATATGACTGAAAGACCTTTCAGAGGCTCCCTATTTTTAATTAATGATTTAGCCCTCTTGCAAATGGAGTACTCTGGTATGTTTTAAACTTGTACCTCCAAAGAGGATAACGAATGATTATCTGAAGCTGGTCATGCAGTTCCACAAGCAAAGTGGGCCTCTTTGTTTAAAACATTCTGACATTGGGAGCACAAAAGGTTACATCACTGTTCAAATAGGGTTAAGGCCTCAGATAATGTTAATTTTGTTTTCTATTGCTACACATGGCAAATGCTTATAGCTTTGACAAATAATTAACTTAGGCCAACTTGCAGGGTTTTGATTTGATTGCTATCGCTCACACGGCAAACGGCAGATCATTTATTACCCTGAATCGCTGTGGGCCTCAGGCTGTTGTTTACATGTTAAACACAGCTCTCTCTCAACTCTTGATTAATTTGGGACAATTTCTTGTTGTAGATGCCATGCTGACTATTCAGTCAACAATGGAAACCATGATGAGGCCTGTTGTGTTTCCTTGATGGAAATGGCATTTCGAGCCATCCCTACCAACTGAATCTAATCTAGCCTACTATCACGACAACCATTGTTATGAGAAGAGTGGCAGTAAGTCTGTTTGCATTCCTCTGATGAATGCAAGTGCTGTCTTTCACTGTTTGGGATGTTCATTGATCACAAACTTGGCACAGTTATTGCAAGGATCATCCTTGTAGTTAGTTTCAAGTACATTGGAAGGAAGACTGTCAGTTGAATGCCGGGTAGTTTATCAGATGCAACATGCTCTGGAGAAGTGTGAGGTGTGCTGGTCTCTGTTACATCTCTTAAACTCAGCCAGTAATTTATCCCCAAAAAGCAAGGTGAGATGAGTCAACTGCAATGGCCTGTTTTGAGTACTTAGTTTCTGAGTTAAAGAAAAAGACAGCAGCTCATTTAATCCATCTTTCAGATTTGGGATCCAGGTGCAGGGTCTGACGCAGTAATCCTACTCAGGGAAACCGAGAGCTGGAGGGTCGTGAAGCATTGTGGCATCCGAACTGGCTGATTGGAATCAACTGCCAGTGAAGGCAACAGAAAGTCAGGGGAGTAATCGGTGCGATTAATCACTGTAAGTGATAAAGTAAGTTCTGAGGAACACCAAAAGCCAGCAGTCCTCTTAGATTATGACTGGCCATTCCTGTAGCAAATGATGTGGGTGGATGGATTGTGTTGGCATGCAGGTGTTGATTGGGGGGGGTAAGAGTTTCTCTCTGCAGAGAAGTGTGATATCAGGGGACTGCCTCACCACACCCTATCTTAAGGATCTGTTACTCTGGCCCTGGAAAGCAACAGGTTCTGCTTGTTCTCATTCTCGTTCAAGTGCTGCATACTTAACTTACTTTAACTTTGAGTGCTGAGGAAATTAATTTTTCACCACTGTTCTTTAGCAGTAGAACCACAACCCTTTGTGTTTTGACTGAAAATGCTTCCTCAACTGCGGTTGGCCAATCACAACAAAGTATGCTTTAAGGAAGGGGGCCTTACAGGGTCAGGAGCCAAAACAGTCAGTTTGAGACTGAGTGAACTTGCGGTGCTGCATACATAGCCAGTACAGCTATACCTAGCTGCTTTTTGACCATAAAAAATGCTAATGTTTGTAAATTGACTCAGAAATGGGTATAATGTGACCCCTTTAAGTGAAAGCGAAAATAAGATGAGCTTCTGCCTTTCCAGGACCAGGGTGGTATTTCAGTTCCGAGTCCCTCGAACAACCCATGAAAATTTGGTGCATGTAGTGTCAAATTATTTTTGGATTTATTCCAGTTCATTAATGTGAAGTATAATGTCATTCGTGACTCTTGCATTGAAATATCTGCACGCACTTGCTCTGCAGGAAAGGACAGTTGAATCACACACCAACAATAAGATTATTTTCTCTTTATAGACAAAAGGAGGTGGGACTACGCGTTTATGAAAAGAAGGCTACAATATCCCTGAAGTTCTAATATTGTTTCCCTTTCCTACACAAGGGGGAAAAAAAACAATGAAGGAATAGTATTAAGTGGTAGTAATCTGTCCAACCTATAAGTAAAGCCCAGTGCTCTTCATTCCTGGTCCTAGAGAGGCACAGGATCTGCTGATTTTTGTTTCCGCCATTATGTTAACTCAAGTTGGACCCAAAGAACCAGATGAAGTGAGTTGTCAGAATAATTCACTGCTTTAATAAGATCAAATGAGTGCTGTATCACAACAGACACCAGCAGGCACTGCGGCCCTCCTGGACCTGGAACGAAGATCACTGAGGTAACCTATAACATTTCTCTTCTCCTGGCTAATCAAGCGAAGAGGAGCCTGTATCTTGAAGCTGGGTTACTGAGAGCTGGATGACTGCCCCAAATCAAACCTTGCCAAATGTAGAATGGAACATTGGCTGAAGTAATAAAGGGTGTTTTCTGAGTTTTCTGCGGTTGTCCAGCTAAGTCATCAAACCTCCCTCCTGATCCAGGACCAAGCCGATGATTGTCACTTGTGTTTGGGCTTTCATCTGCTTAGGCACATGCACTGCATTAGCAACAGGGACAGGGAATGCCTTTTTTTTAAAAAAAAATACACTACTCACAAAAAGTTAGGGATATTCGGCTTTCGGGTAAAATTTCAGAATGAACCAAAAATGCACAAAACCTTTACAGGTGAACTTATGCTGGACTTACACCAAATGATTTTCACAGTCCCAGACTAAAAACTGACAGTCTTTAGGAGTCTAACTGGAGTCTCGGCGCGGTCTCGTCATCTCGATCGTTAAGTTTAAGGTGGTAATCTGCAGTCTGCGACCGCATCTCATACCAGTCTTTCCCTAGTCTTGGGCTTGCAGATCATATCAAACGTGTTTAATATTATCGCAAGTCGCAGTGACATAACACAATCAACAACCAATAGATGAGCACTGACAAAAGCGGAAACAGGAAACCAGACAGTCAATAACATGCATGATGGGGAAAAAAAGCTAAAAAATCTAGTTGTAGTCTTGTAAATAGTGACCTTACAAGATTCACAGTCTTTGTAAAATCTTTAGTCTGAGACCTGTCTGGGACTAGAAACTCTAAACACTAGTCTTTAGATGTGAGCTGATAGTCTTTTAGAGTCTTTTCTAAGTCTTTTCAATCCTCTGGTGTGTGGGTAGCATTAATGTGACCTTCTCTAAACTTTTGATTGCACATGTCCAACAGTTCAGTGTTTCAGTACTTTCTGCACAACTTGCTGTTCTCTAACAAGGAGCTTAACGGCAAAATTCACAACAGATGTTTGATCCATGAATCGACCAATAAATTTTCTGGTTCAATTAGAATTGGTATTTAACAGTCGTCCTCATCACGCTGTTCACATTTAGACATCATGAGACCAAGACGACACCTAACAATTGATCAACAGTACCTCGCCATTGCGAGGCTTCAAACAGGATGTTCTCAGATGGAAGCGGCCACTGAGCTTAGAGTTTCACAGAGTGTCATCGGCAGGTTGCAACAGAGATACAGAGAGACTGGAAGAGTCACAGAAAGGTATAGAAGTGGACGTCCTTTGGCCACATCCCACACTGATGACCGCTTCATTGTGAACAGTGCCCTGCAGAACCGGATGATGAATGCCACTCAACTCCAGGCACATTTAAGGGAGGTGAGAGGCACCCAAGTGTCACGTCAGACCATTCGAAACCGTTAACATCAGTGTGGTCTGCGTGCTAGACGACCTGCGAGTGTACCTGGCCACACCACCAGGCAAAGGCGTCATCGTCTTGCATGGAGCAGGGAGCATTTATGCTGGACGAGGGACCAGTGGGCCTCAGTGCTGTTCTCTGATGAAAGTCGATTCACGTTGAGCAGAAATGATGGCCGCCAACAATGTTGGAGAGGTCAAGGAGAGCGCTACGCATCAGCCACTGTTGTCACCAGATGAGCCTTTGGTGGTGGTGTTACAGTGTGGGCAAGTGTGTCTAGTCAATACAGAACTGCCCTACACTTTGTGAATGGTACAGAGACAAGCCTGTACTACCTGAATAACATCAGTAATCCAGTCATTGTGCCCCTGCATGAACAACACAGGCCTAATTTCATCTTCATGGACGACAATGCTCCAGCTCATCAAGGTCGCATCATTAGGGAACGGCTGCTGGAGATTGGGGTACCTCAAATGGAGTGGCCTGCACTTTCTCCAGACCTGAATCCCATAGAAAACCTATGGGATCAGCTTAGTCGCCGTGTAGAGGCTCGTAACTCTGTACACCAGAACCTCAGTGAGGGCCGCCCTTCAAGAAGAGTGGGATGCCATGCCTCAGCAGACAATAAGTCAACTTGTGAACAGCATGAGACGTCGTTGTCAAGCTGTTATTGATGCTCAAGGGCACATGACAAGTTATTGAGACATTGACATTTTTTGTTGTGGTATACCCACCACTGTTGTTGGCTTTTGTTTCAATAAATTGTTTGAGAGGAGGAAATCACCATTGCATGCTTCTACTTAGCCCTACTTTCACGATATAATACCACTGTAGCGTGAACTTTTTATATTTTCCATAAATTTCACCCGAAAGCCAAATATCCCTGACTTATTGTGAGTGGTGAATAAGATACTTCTGGGAACCACTAGAGGGAGACATGAGCATCAACAATTCGAATTTAAATGAAAGTATCTTTTACTGAAATTTCCCCATGCTGTTGTATTTCATCGGACCTAGCTGTATGCGCACAATACGCGATTAGCTGTCTCTGGGCAGTTTTATTCCTTTGATAAGTTTCAGTGTCCAGTACCAACACAAACATTTTCACACGTTACACGCCCTTGAATAATGATTAATCAGGACCACTCTCAGTCATTTCATAAATCAAAGTATTTTACACTGCACCTCCCTGGAGATCTACAGCACATGATAGTTCCCTGTTTGGAGTTTTTGCTTGGTGTCCTAACAAAGAATTCTACCTAACAAGCGTTTTAACCCCATAAAACCTGCGTACCCATCGATGGGTCCATCAAATGCAGCTGCTGCGTTCAAACTTGTGAAACTTCTGGCCTATTTTAAATTCTAGTGGAGATCTCAAGATTTCCTATGAATCCTAAATATGTCCTGCTGAATTGTAGGAATATATGTCCAAAATGATGCACAAGATCTAGATATTTTCCATTTGATGGAAATAAAACTATATATAAAACATGGTATTCTGGGTTTGAATATTTCTCTCAATATAAGTGTGTTGTAGCTTCAGTAAAGTGCTGCAACCAGGAGATATAGAGCATGTATATTACAATGTCCTACAATATGAAAAAAGAAGCTTTTTCTGACTTTGAACCCACTTATGGGAAACCTTATGTTAAAGTTGAAGTCTATAGGGTTAAACAAGCCACTGCAGTGCAACTTAATATTTTATGAAATACATGGAGGAGTGGGCTTGCTTTTATTTATAAAGTACTTCTCTGATTAATCTTTTTTATACCACGTCATATCAGTATTTATGTGATGACCCCTCTTGCCAATTCGGGAATTAAACGCAAACGGTTTTATTTACCACAGTTTTATTAAAAACATTTCTCAGCTGAGTTTCTTTTCATAGTTTAAACATTACCTGACTTTTTGGAAATGGCAGACATTTATCTCACCCACAGCAGTTCATTGTTTCCATTTCTCTGTTCTCTCAAAAGGCAGAAAACTGGCCTTTCCCATAATCTTTTAGGGCAGTGCAACTGAGCATAACACGTGCATTTGGTTTTTTTTTTCTGTTCAAGTGTGTCCAAATTTCCCGTACTTCTTACTGATCCAAGGAGTTTCCACAATACAGCTACAAAGTAGAACTCCCTTTGTTAATGAGGTTGTTTACTCATGTTTGTTCCCTTACCCTCCTACATTTCCCATGAGCCCACATACTGGTTAAAAGGCCATTTGTCAATGTCTTTGCACTCCTACATTTCCCTTGTGTTCTCTCACAAAGCAGCAAATTGCACCATCTTTGTGCTCCTACACTTCCCCTTTGCCCACACTCAAGTCAGAAGACCAGGTGTGCATACCCTAATACTCCTAAATTTCACTTTGGAATACAAAATGGTTGCAGTACAGGGCAACTTGTATGACCGTTATATTCCTATACTTCCCATGAGACCACATTCAAGTGAAAGGGCCTGATGTCTTTGCCCTGAATGTATGTCCTATATCCATTTCCATCAAGCAAGCTGAAGGCTCTCAAAGGAGTACCTCCTACTTTGTTAAATGAAACATGGTTTTATTTGTTTTCCTTACCAACACAAGCAGTGTGAGACACCACATTCCTCACCCTAGCTTGAGAAAATTTTGTTGCCACAAAATTAATTGATTTATTTTCTCTGTATTTGAGGAACAAGAAGATATCCCTAATGAGATTTTCATTTTACTCATCAAATTTCAACATATTCTGGTGAATATTGACAAATTTATCAACATTTGAAATTTATTATTTGAGCCCCCTTGACACAAACCCCTGTACTGCTAAGGTGGCGGTAGCCCCGCGACATTGTGTTGCACATCAGAGAAAGTAGAATTTAAAGCCGAATCTTTTAAACTCAATCCAACTATTATACAAAAGGTATGGGGGAAAAAAAAATGAGCTTTGACTGTATCTTCATGGAACTCAGGCTAGCTTTCCCCGAAATGAAATATATTTTGGACCATGGCCAACCTGTGTACCTAGCTTGGAGATGACTGCTGCCATAATGTAGGTGCCAAGTTGCAGACAAACGAACAAACACACAGAACTCAAGACAATACCTAACTCGGATCACCTGGGGCGAAGTAATCACATGAGGTCACCAGCTTTCAGCTCTACAGTGGCAGCTCCTTCAGAGCAGGGCCACATCAGCCCTCTGGAATTTTATAGACATTTGGCAAGTATTTCTGTCCGCCCTTGACATCCCTGTTTGAATTTCTGTCTTGGCAGAGTAGATGCCCGTCAGCACACAGGGCCGGAGAAGTGGCGAAACTGAAGCTCGGGTCGACTCAAATGATATTTCACCTCCCAGGTGAAAGTAGATGTGATCCTTGTTGATCTACAAATGACAGCAATAGGGCTCAACTGAATGATCTAAAAAATAAACTGACACAAGAACATTTCAATTTATTCCTTTTTGATTTTATTTGTGTTTACCATCATGTGCTGAATTTTTCAGAATCTGGGTTGTAATGCGAAGAACGTGACGTTAAGTTGTGAATAGGGCCCTGTTTCACAAGGGAGTATCATTCAGATGGATTATCATTTAGTTGGATAACCGCACTGAGCAAAACTCAGAATCCTCTGTAAAATGGACTTAAATATGAAGAGCAGTTCTGTTGCTCAGTTAACTCTGTAGTAATGTGCTTTGAAATAGTCCCTTTGTACATCATAAAACATGCGTGCAACAGCCGTTGTTCATTACAGCATATTGCAATGCTAACATATTTCACGTGTTATCTTTGTGTTTATAACGACCCGAAATCTTTGAAATACTATCCATTTTTATGACCCAAAATTTAACGATGTGTGAGAAGTTATGATTTCTTCCTGAGAGAGACAAAGTAAATATACATTTATTATTTGAGCTTTCTGGATACAACTTCAGCTACAGAGGACCATTGTTGTCCAGGTTATAACTGTAAGTGAATTGGTTTGCACTGGTCCTGACTCTCATTGGTCCTCGACATAAGGTCAGAGATCATATTAAAGGGGCTGCATCTAGTTTAGCATGGACAATGGCAGTAGAAGAGTACAAGAGCAGTACAAGCTGTAGGCATGGGGATAATGTAAAAAAAAAAAAACCTGGTGTAAAGAGACCCCTTTCCCATCCCTCCCTCTACCAAATAATAGCTTCATCTTCTATCTCTGTTCCATCTTCCTCATAGAAGACGAAAAATAACAGCCTCTGATTGGCCCTACTGCCGGGAGAGAAAATCAGCTGATTGCGTTAGAGCAAACATAACTGCCAGTGCTCCATTTATTTATTAAATAAAATTTAACAGCAGAACTGCTGCAAATTAGCATTGTTGTGACAGATAAGTTTGCAAAACAGTTTGGGCCAGTTTTGCACACTCCAATTCAGGCGAGTACTTGATCAAATTGAATAGTTAATGCAGATTCTCTGTACAAAACTGTCTGCAAAACTTGCCTTACGTAATCATATTAATGATATCCGAGTGGTTTTTCACTGGCGTTGCTGTACGCATTTCATGCCAGCGGGACATTTGCTCGGCGCGGTGTGCTGTATTGCGCTGGAACGCTGAAATGTTTCTCTGAGTGACGGCCTTGGATTTGAGGAGAGACTGCACTGTAGCAAAGTAAGGACACACGTGCAGTTCAAATGGCTCACAAGGCCCAACTCCAGCACAATGGACAACAGTTGGCCTGATTGCATCCATCACAGGGGACTCAAATCTCTGCTTTGCTGACTTTCTTCCTCCCTACATTTTCCTCTTATGTTTCCACAGTTATTATACAGGGGAAGGATTATTAATCCGTATGAATAACAACATGAAAATGCATCGTCTATTGTCAATAAAAAATAATCCTGATGAAGACTCGTTGGAGTCGAAACGCGTAGAGATCCCTGCCAATAAAGGATTTTTAATCCATCAGAGTGCCTCGGATCTTCAGTTTTGACTGCCATTTTACTCAAGGACTTTTATTGACTAAGATTACAGGCAAGTCATTGCTTCCCCTTTCTTTGCAAATTATTTTGTCCATTTTCTGAAGAGCACCTGTTTTTGAGGACACAGTGTTGGATTCTCTGACCCCACGTAGCACTCACCCATCTTCTTTTTTTTAGCCAAAACAATGTCGCCTGAAGTGAAAACCCATTGGATTTTCTTTAGCAATCAATTAATCCTGTAGATCCTGCAAATAACTGTATATCTACCGGGTTGAGGTAAAATCAGGTAAAATCATATGCAGAGGAATTTACGGGGAACACAATGCAATAGGATTGCTTTGCTTGACTGTGAATGCATTCATGTGCACAAGGTGAACTGGCGCGACTGCGACCTTCGTTTGTAGCTCCTGCTGACTTCCAGACACTGGCTGTCTCGCTCTGTGCTGCGTATCTAGAGCTGATATCTGCAGCTTGTGCTACAGCGGTCAGAGAGAGACTCCTGGGACTAAGCAGCTCTCGTTCTTTCGATTCCATTCCCTGTGGTTCATATAGATTAGTTTCTGACATGTTGCCAGTTTAACCTCTACAAGGGCAAGTGTGCACCTTCTCCCGTCTTAAGACCGTCAGTTAGCAGTGGTGGGAGGATGCCTGGGAAAAGAGTCACTTCTGTCAAAATGCTGGCAGGGATTTCTTTAAAGTTACTTTTTGTAACTTTCAGTGCCAGTTTAGGCAGAAAAAGAAGAGAGATCCATCATATCACGCACTTATACCTGGTCCAGAGGGCTGGGGCCTATTCTAGCATACACTGGGAAGTCATATACCCTCGATAGTTTCCCAATCCAACGAATCACAGGGCAGATACAGACACCATGTACCCAAACCAAGGGCCATATCTAAGATTCTAGGCCCCCTGAAAGATTATATTTCAAGACCTCCCCAACCTCTTACATACAAAACACACAAACATACAGGCAAGGCCGTTTTTTTTTTTTTTTTTTTTGATTATTAATACTGAGCTACTCAGAAATAGCTAACAAATACAACTTTATCTCAAATTAAAATTTAAAAATGTATCCTCATTTTGTCTGAACATCAAGAAATTCAATAGTAGACAAATCACAAAAATAAAAAGCTTAGTCAATTAACAATACTATAGCTGTTATTAGCAAGTAAAAAAATTCCATGCTACATATTTACTGTCTCACTGACCTCCAAAATCATCTTTAGACTCTGTGGGGAAGAGGCAGATGAGGTCACACCAGAGCCTCCAGTGTACAAGGCAGCGGTAATTCAATTACATCCTCATTTTGCATGTCAACTAAAAAACCCAAATAATTAATCAACAATTTAATTCATCAGTAACCATGTTGGTGGCAAATTTGACAATTGAGATTAGGTGGTTGAAATATCGCAAAAGCAGTCTCTCTACCATAAACTGCTGGGTGGACACACTTGGATGTCCAAATGTATTACATCCTCGGGTGTAAATGTGACTCAAACTTTGAGATCTCAACAGAAATTTGCCCATTTTTATTTTGTATAGCTTGATGTGAGAGACTGTTGTTCAACAAAAATATTTTTACACAATGGCAACGGTGCATTTCTTCATCACATTTTTCCAAGGTGATAGCACAAGAAAACATTTTATTTAGTTTTGCATTGAAAGACTAGCATGTTTTATTTTACCACCTAAGCACGGTAGCTTGATAAACTCACCATTCACAGCACCAATCATAGCAAAGAATGGTGCTATAGCCTGTGCCACCGCACTGCCCCTAACTGCCCTTTCCATCCTTCATATTGTATTCAGTGACCTGATATGTGCTTCCTCCCAAATGTGTTCGAAAACCAATTTCCTTTTCATTCAATCACCGTCATTGAACGATGCAGTTCTGCGGTTGCAGTATATTGTTCAGGTTAATTAGCTGTTCAGAGAACTTGCAGTCGCGGACCAAACCAGTGTTTTTTGGACAGTGGGTGTATGTAAACTTTATTCATACAGGTGAATCCCATGGAGATAAAGATCTAATTCTCAAGAGAGACCTGATATATATAAAATCAAATGAAATAAAATTAAAATAAAAGCACTCATGAGTAAACAGGAAATTACAGCACAATATAAAACAAATAACAATTAATAAAAACAATATTGTATAGAACAATGTTTGTAATAGTATAAAACGCATAAAAGGAAAAATGCAAAGTTCCAGTCGATCCATCAATTTAAAGATTAGAGTGTTAAAACCTCTTAAGTTAAAACAATTGCATCTTGTCCTGGGAAGGTTTAAAATCTGGCTTATATTTTGAATTGGATGACTGAAACTATTTTTTTTTAAATAAAACACTATTTCTGGGTTTATTATTTTTTGGTCAGTTTTCATTTAATAAGATTTCTCGTATTATGTTCCTTCATTGTCTACATCTTTCTAATGGAATATTTGTGGCCCCCTTACTGAGAGTCCCTAGAATTGTTACAGTTTTTCACTTCATCAGGAACAACCCTGCTCACACCTATGGACAACCGCCAAGTCTCCAATTATCTCATCATTTGGGGGAAACTTGTGTAGCTGGGAGAAACCGAGGAAATGCAACTCCAAACAGGAAGGGACCAAAACACATTCAAACTCCTTGCAGTGATGTAATTGGCTACTCACTCTACTCACTGTGCCACTATAACATCCAAAAGGATAATGTTTTCAGTTAGCCCTTGCAAATAGTACTATCATAATCACAAAATGGCTTTTCTCAAAATGATTCAACTTGTGGTATTACCTTCACAGTGAGGAGTCCTTCAAACTGTCATCAGTGATCAGTTGGGAGTGTAAATGTGGTTATCACTTATATTCAATCATTTGATTAAATGTTTGTATTTTTCCTGACTACATCTGCAACCTCAACGCCAAAAAACTTGGGGCAGTATTAAGAAAATAACAGACAGATACTACATTTTTCAAATCTGCTGTAGTATGAGCTTTTGTTATGCTAGGCTGGCATTGTTGAACACCCACTGAAGAGCATTGTTTTGATGAGGCCATCAATCATTCAATTCGGCCAAAAGTCTATCTATCAGTCAAATTGTTAATCAGTTTTTGTTCCAAAAAAATTTTCCATCATGCAGACATTTAGTACTTTGTATGTTAAAATTATGCATTTGGCGTCATCTACTGTTGATTGAATAGGCTTTGATTCTTTGTGAGTACAATTCGTGAATACAGCAGGAATTTGTATCAAGCCAATTTAAGTACAGATGGCTTGTTCAATGGTCCAGCACAAGCGCTCCACCTGGCTATTTAACATCGAGCCGCAGTACAAACTCAGTTTACTGCAGTCCACAGTATTACCATTGGCTACCTCCAATTTCTGACAGCATTTGGACAAAATAAAAACCGAGGCAAAAGAAGAGATAAATTGAGTGGCCTAATAACAGAAAAATAAAATGAGATATGATAATGAAATATTTTCCATCTGAATCCTCTTGGCCATGACCATGTTGGGAACAAATGCACCTGAAAAATGCCAGCAGGGACTGTGTGGGAAGGGACCCTACAAGGTGGTTCCCTTAAATTTGCTTTTATCATCAACAAAAGATATGTTGATAAGAAGAAAAATAAAATGGAGGATAGCACATGCTAAACATCAGGTGTATGGCCTTATGGTTCTGCAGATATAAAGACCTCGTTTATATTGTTAATTTCAGCAAGTCTCTGAGCGCCCACAAACGCATTAAGCCAAGTGTAAGTATATGCATATTGTCTGTTTTCACCCGCCACATATTTAGCATTTTGTTATCCTCACCTATTACAGGTGTCTAAAGACAAAGAAACACAATGGTCACGTTTTTGTTCTCTGTGGAAACTCAGCCAGAGCAGTATATTGCACCATCGCTGTTCTGATCAGCTCTGTGCCTGTTGCTTAGGAACCATAAAGAGGATAACATACCCCCTGATTGACTGGGGGTTTGGCTCTCCAACAAGTCTGTGCATGCCCATGATATGAGCAGGATGATGAGGGTGGGATTGGGTGATGTGGGGTGGGGAGGGGGAAGATATAGCCCTTACTATTCAGCAGTCACCCTGAAACACCCGCAGCCACTTAGAAGAAAGGTCAATCAAAGCACTTGCGTACTTAATGAGAGCGCTGTGGTGCTGAAGCTTAATCAAGGTTGTGTTTGGTAATTGAATTATGTAAATGAAAGACACTGCTGTGCACTTGTGATAAGTTCTTTTTGATTTCAATGATTTGGTGCTCACAGTTCCGTAGCTTCCATTTGAATGCATACTGTTTGCTTATACTATTGGGTCATTCCAGGTCAATTCACACAGATTCCAGAAACTTCCCCAGTGACATCTCTCAGATTTGACGGGAAAAAATTCTAAAATTAGTTTTTGACCCCAAAATGAAAGAATCCCAAATTTCAGCTTCATTCCTTCAGTCATTTCAACATTATAGCCCAAGGAAATTTGGGTGCCATGTCCACTTTTTTCCTGCACTTAATTTGTAGCCACATTAAGAGACCCGTAACTTCTGTTTCATATGAGCTGCAGGGCTAAAAATGAAAAAAAGCGGTCATTGACTGCCTCCTCTCTTAAAACCAATGCTTATAAACAAGATTCTAATTCCATTGTATACAATATTTACCCTTGAAAACTGGATTTTGTTTCATGCAATAATGATTTTTAAGATATTGGAGGGTCCAGGTAATTGAGATTTGTGTGTTTGAAGGCTTTTTGACCACTTCATCAAATACGATGACATTACTGTTACTCAGATGATTTTCAGAGACACCAGATCACCAGTGGTGTAACCCTCTTCATTCACACTCATCCCTTCGTAATGCATGATGAATGTGGTTTTGCATCGTCTTTGTTGAGATGTGCACTGGGGTCCCCGGAAAAATGTCATCTGACAACATATTTTTCTTCAAAATACTTTTCAGCATTAATGGCACCTTCACAGAAATGTTATTTACCCTTGCTGAAGGCACTGATGCAACATGACACAGCATGGTTCTGGGTTTGTTGCTGGCAACCGTCTGAATATTTTTTTTTTTTTTTTGGTCTGGAGCACGTGGCATCCATCTCTTCAAAAAATGATGTCAAATTTGAATCTGTATGACCTCAATGCACATTTCTACTGCATGATGGTCCATTGCAGATGCCTCCAAACCCAGATAATTTGATGGTGCCACAGGACACTGTTGATATTAGGTTTCCTTTTTGCCCATAAAAGTTTTAGCTGGCATTTATGGATGTAACTATATTTTATAGCACTTACCAAAGGTTTCCCAAAGTAATCCTGACCCCATATAGTTATATCACTTTCAGATAAATGACGGTCCTTGAAGTTACACCGTAGATGTAATGTTCGTATATTAGGGGTATTCAGCTTAAGCTTGTGCCCTTGCCCTAAATTGCTTGAATCTTCTCATTTTTATGCACCATTCAATTTCTGTCTTTTCCCTCTAAATTTCCCCTGTCCCAATTTTTTTTGGAATGCTTGAAGGCCTGAATGGCAGGGATAGATATATATTTACAAATCAAGGTAAATTGAACAGACAAAACATGAAATACTTTGTTTTCACACTGTCTGCAGTGAAATACACTTCAAAGTAAATTTTTAAAGACCACTGCTTTTATGAGCATTCTTCATACCATCTCAACTTTTTTTGAGTCAGGGCTGTTACTAAAAGGAATGAAATTAGGCTGATATCCTCGATATTTGATGGTTGTTTTTATAAACATAGAGCCACTCCAGGGCAATGTCTGTAACTTAAATGACATATTATTTGTCACATAATAGCCCAACAATATATGATGTGACAAAATTCAGGGGTGCAAGGTTGACAGGTGACTCCAGTATTGTCATATGAATTAATTCCTTCAGCTGCTAATTTGCTTTGGAAATGATGTTTAATTAAAACAAAAAAATAGTTGGTCCAGCTGAATGTCACCCTTGAAGTTCAAATGAAACCAGTTATAAACACGATCATTTAACTGTACTGTGTTGTGGACTCCACAAACTCACATTACAGTTTTGTGTCAGTCACGATCAGTGTTGCAGGGAAGCTGCGACAAGTCCCTTGTGCTTCCAGTGCCACCAGAAACAGGAGTTTTATGAGAACACCAGGAATTTACAGCCCTCCCAGGAACATTTGGTCCGCATTTCTCCTCTCACTGGCAAAACATACTCATCATAGTTTGTTCTCCTATTCCAAATTTAGAAATCCTAAGCATCTGCTGCCAACCAAATGAGGGGAAAAGAGGAACTGATCAAAAGATATATGCAGCATGGGGAGAAGAGGACACAAAATATGCACGTGAATTTCTGAAATGGGCTCACACTGCAGATTGCATGACTGAATGTGGTGAAATGTATTGTGTAAGCTTTGGTTTCTGTGCATTGAAAATGAGCAAATTTTGTTGTTTGATCACATCACCTTGCTGCTGAAACATGCACAGTGCAGTATGGATGCATCTGGACTATGATTGTATAAAAGGGCGGAACTTTCTACCTGGATCACACAATATGGAAGGAAGTATGCACAAATCGATGCTGAAATTTTCAGCTTTAGCTTCTAATTGAGGTCCAATGAACTGGAAGGCAATTGTAAGTGGACAACTACTTTGTTGTTTGAATTCCCACCCTCGTTATCATTTTTTATTAAATGGCCCCACGTAAATACAGATAAGTGAAACTAATGGTATTTCTCACATCTTATGCCACACTCAGACAGGAACGATAGATGGCAATTAGAAAATTCATTGTTCCTGCAGAGAAAATGATGGCAAACACTGTGGCGAGAAGACTACGCTGTAGTGAGAAGACTTGTAAGGGCGACAGATGGAGCTTTTCGTCTCCATTTGAAATGTTTCAGCTTCCCCTGTATACTGCTGTGATAATAGACAACATGCAGAGGTTCCTGAACCAAGTGGAAGATGTTTTTATTTCGGTTAAAATGGCAGCAAGTGGGCATCAACTTCCACATTCTTTGGTCTACAAGCATGGTTGACTTCCATCCCTTTCGCAGGTGACAGTCACCTTTCGATACCAACAGGTATGGCTTATTTATGTCAACAGTGGCCAGCCAAAATTACCCAGCAAGCACCGTGAATGAACCAGGATCAGAGCAGGGGAATACCATGCTTATTTAAAGCACCAGATGTCTAACTGGAAGGCTGCGTGTTTAATTTCCAAGGATGTCTATTTTAAGTACTTCTCCGGAAATACTTCAGCAAATGCCCGGCTGCGCCAGCAGATATATCTGCAAGTCATACTTTCTCAGGGTGTGCACAGATCAAAAAGCGATACTGCAGTTTCTCTCATGGTCTGCTTGTGGCATGTGCCCTAAATGAGATGACTCGTCAGTGTGAAATTATAGGAATTAATTTAAAGAATTTATCCATGCGTCTTTAGCACTCAAGAGGGCCGGAATGTGCCCGCATATTTATGGTGTGGTACTGAGATCACATTCGGTTTCAGATGGCAGAGTCACTATGGCCCATCTTCAAAATTTATGTTATGGCTCTGTTGGCCACCAGAATGAAAATTTGAAATTCAACAAATTCAAATGTGCTCGAAGTGTACACTCTCAGCTTATCAGAACTATTTTATGAACCATATAAGAAAGGCAACCATTTTTACACATTGCTCCTACCAATTTATGGGGCCTGAGAGTAATTGGACTAACTAGCGTAAACTTAAATTGTTAAAGTAATAGCAGTTTATTTTAGTAATTATTTGTAAAAGCTGTGCAGTCTATGACTGCCTGAAGTCTGAAGCCTCTACAGAGCTCCAGACACTGGGTCTCAGGGGATGTACATCCATGCCTTCCAAGCCGCTGTCTTCAGTTCCCGCATTTTCTTGGAGTGTTTTGCCTTCCGCCAGTGAAATGTACTCATTTTCATTTAGGTCATGAGACTGACTGGGCCATTCCATTTCTTTGCCCAGCAAGTCTTTAGTTGCAGTGTGCTTTGGGTCATTATCCATATGCACAGTAAAGGGCCATCCAATGAGTTTGGAAGCAATTTTTTGAAGAATAAATAGCCCAATATGATTCAAAAATCAATCCTGCTGTTTTTTTCCCAACAGGCACATCAACTAGAAAGCACTCAGAAAGCGCACACCTCTGCCAGTGCATATGTCTCCAAGAACTGAATAAATACGGCCATGCCGGCCAGATTTGAATTCATATCCATCTCAAAATTTAATCAATTGTTCTTTGGCCTATTGCCCACACTTCCACAAAATATCATTGAAATTGATAGAGAAATTTGCGAGAAACTGTCTGGACAAACAAATAAACAGATAAACAGACACGGGTCACTTCATGACTTCCACCCAACTTTGGAGGCAGAGGTAATAAATACAAAGGAAGCAGCTCCATTGGCTGCTATACATGCCCAAACATGACCACACTTTGCAGATGAGGTGATATAATTTGTATCTTGAGCAGCTCCTTTGATTGTCCATACTTATCTCTTCCCAGCATTCTGGTACGATTTGATCTTTCTCTTATGTGTCCTTGGGTGCGGTTTCAGAACTATACAGGTTTTTGTCACTTTATTTTATTTGTCAACTTCATGTTTTTGAGACTTCACAATGACTTATGTTTTGTGGTAAACCATCTGCATTCACTCCAGTTGAGTCCTTTTTAGACTGTTGATGTTGGCACAAACATGCCTCTTTGCTGGAGAGTGTTCTTAATCTGGCCAACTGTTGTGAAGGGGTTTTTCCACACCAGGGGAAGAATCCTTATATCACCCTCAACAGTTGGTATTGTGGTCTTCCAGGCCTTTTGGTGTTCCTCAGCTCAGTGTGTTACTTCCCTTTAATTTAAACTCCAAAATGCTCTGGTAACCAGCTAAAATAACAATACATTTGTCAAAGTCAAAATATTGATGGTCCCGACGAGAGCAGCGCCTCTCAAACCTCTCCTGGAGGACCACCTGTCCTGCCAGTTTCTGATCTGTCCGTGCTTCAGCACAGGTGATTCAGATGATCAGGACATTATCACTCAGCTATAGGGCATTAATAACCAGCTGATAATTTGAATCACCTGTGCAGATGCGGGGACAGATCTAAAACATGCAGGACAGGTGGTCCTCTAGAAGAGGTTTGATAATGCACATGGATCCTGTCATGCAGTTGGCTTCCAAAGCTGTTGGCTTCTGGATTTATCATTCCCTTGCACCCCAGTAGTCAGGGTCCAGTTCCTGCAGTTGGCACAAATATACATAATTTCAGCAAAGAAAAATTTTGGGTTTATATAGAATAGCAAGCCACTGTGTGGAGTAGCTTGCTGGGTCTTGTAAAAGAGACAGAATCTCTGGCGGTTTTCAAGACCAGGCTTGACTAGGTGCTAGATGGAATCTAATTCTTAAGTATATGGAGGGTTATAGTCAGAACACAATCAAGGAAGGAAATTGACAGGCTTTTTCAGGCTAAATTTTTTGTTTTCGTCACACTGTTACGTTGTGTTGTGTTGTTTTGCGTTATGTTGTGTTGTGTTACCTTATGTTATGCTACAAAATATAAATCATGTAACCTTGCAAAACTAAACTGATTTTGTGTTGATGTATATTGTAAAATTAGTATTCTCCCCAAATTATAAATTTGTTTTGTGTTTATCAAGAACCAGGGGACATGCACATTCTGAATTGTTTATTCATGCATTCCTTCTGGGGTTTGATATTGACCTGACTCAAATGCTTGACTGGTTCAAATTAGGTTGAATCGTGACATGTTGTGTTATCTTGTGTTGTTTTGTGTAAAGTTGTGTTTATTTACTGGCCTTGATTTGAATCTGTATCATGTGGTCGGTTTGTGCGTTTCAACAGTGTGCCACACCAAAACTTGGAATGCGTACATCAATCACTCAACGTCAACTGAGCTTGAGGATGCAATTTACTCTGTCAGTTCCTCTGCCATTGAATCATTATGTCCTCACACATTTTAAAGCTGTGCTACCGCAGAGAGCTCCAAGAGATACTCATTGCTTGCTGCCAGGCAGCTGTACGGGATGCCTTCACCGCAATGAAACTGCCCGGTGGCATTTCAGTCAGTGCTTCCATCGGTCTGTGTCCAGATGACCTCCTGGCCCCTGTGAACCCAGAGTGGCTTGAAGTCCTCCATCATGAACTTAGAGCGACACATTTTCCCACGGGTGTTACCAACAGCTTTTAATTGTACAGTGAATTTTCATTTTCAGCTTACATATAGAATTTAACTTCTCTGAGCTACACTCTGCAGTTGTTCATACAATCTTCTCAATAGAGTTATTGTATGTTGCTTTGGAAGAAATTGTCTTTGGATAAAAGTATCTGCCAAGTATTCTATTTGGCTGAGATAACTATGACCTCACATGAATGTGCAAGACATGCGCAAGCACTTCAGTTAATCAGTGTGAACATTGAAGTCTGTCTCAAAATTGGCCCGTTCCTCTCAAACCTTGAGAAGACGATTTGACTTTTTGGCTCTCGACAGCCAAAGACATTAGATTTATGACACCACAGTAACTCGGCAACAGACTTTTTGGCCCCGGTGTTTCCAAAAGCAGCCCTGACAGCAATGAGAAGCATGTATGCAATGCAAACTCTGGCGTGCGCAGGTACACTGGGAGGAAAGCAGAGTTGCTAGTTTGGTGAGGACCTTCCTGCGGCACTGCCGAGACGTGCAGCATCTGTGTGGGTGGCTTTGTTCTCTGAGTTTGGTTTCCTCTGCAACTGTAAAGCCCTTCACAAAAGATGTAATTTTTCACTCTTATGTTGCCTTGTATAACCCCAGCAGCGTGGATGCGAATAAAAGCAGACCGAAACTTAATTCAGTTTAATACGCAACTAAATTATCATCACGCTCTGGAAATCAGTGAGCTTATAATTCTGCCAAAAACTGATGAACATCATAGTGAATCCAAAGATTGTAAAATTCATTCCAATAAAAGTCAGAACATTTGAGTTTTGCTTTCTTAAATTCATAACTCTGTGTTTCCATACATCCCCAGACGTAACCCAATGCCTCCGCTCGTGCTGATAACAGTGTTCCTTTTGCGTTAATTTAAACAAATTTGAACTTGAATTTATTGCAGATTTCACTTCTTACATAAGAGACACTGTTAGTTCTGGCACAATCTGAGCCATTGTGTAATTATCTGGCCTCAGATGAAAACTTCTTTAGCAAGTACGAGCTCCACAATCGGTAGCAGCATAGCTGTCATGCTCATATGAGCCAGTGAGATTAGAAATCTCACAAACATTTTCAGAACTTTTCCCAAACATTTCCACAACATTAATCAAATTGTTTGGTTAAGAGGGAATAGGAAGACACTAAAATGAAACAAGAACCAAAGAAGGTGAAGGTAAACATCCGATTAGACTCAAGTTCAAAAGGTCAGGTTAAATGAGGACGAGCTTGATTATTCTCTGAGAAAAACAACATGTAGTACAGATTGAAGGATCAGCTTCTCCTCCCTACTTTCAAGCATCAGAAATATGTAATCAGACTCAGGTCCTCTTGATCTTTTTGTGATGGACACAGACAAACAGGAAAGTATAATCCATTAGGCTCATTATTCATTGGTTTCATTTGTATGTTATTGCATTTCCGTATACATTAGCCTTGACTCATATGCATTTGCCTCCCAAAGTTCTATCTTGCGCTCACTTGGTGTAAAATCTTAATTGGGTGAGTTTTAGAGGTATTAAAAGTTACTGAAAATGCTGTTTCAAACCTTCTACTGAGCAAATGGTTGGTTTGGCTCAAAAAGGAGGCCAGCACTTCAAGATGCATAAACATAGCGACGGGTATTTGAAATGTGGATTATATAGAGTGTTAAGAATTGTAGAGGGGGAATTGGATTCCAGCCTGTTCCTGTTATTTCTTGGGCCCTAAAATCATTCGGTACAGAACTCAGTCCTTGTGTCCATTCAGTATTACTCAGATATTTTGGATTTGATTAAATGCTAAACTACAGAGCTGGATAGCTCACCAGGTAAGGCATTGCGAAGCAGAGGTGACTATCACGGCGTGGGTTCGAGCCCGTTCCAATCGGCAGTGGTCGGCAGCTTCCTCAGAAGTAGCGCACAATTGGCCATTGCGCTACAGGGATGCAGATTGGGAAGGGACTGCCGGGAAGGGTAATATGAGTTGCATAATTTGTTGCATAAGGGCCTCCTGTTGGCCAGATGGGCGCTCGTCAGGAAGATTCTAAGCTTGTTCATGTTCGGTAATCCTCCGCCCTCGTTCTAAACTTGCGAGGATTCAACCAATGAGTGTATAAGAAGCAGTAGGCTGACAGGCGCGTGCTTAGGAGGAGAGCCGCGAACTGTCTTCACTCTGCTGAGTTGGCAGCAAGGGGTCGCATACGAGCAAGCCTTGTACATAGTTCCCCAATTGGGCATTCCAGATTCAGGTGGGATTGAAGATGACTAATTTAAAAAAAAAAAAAGCTCAACTCTTTTCTTGTCTTCCAAAAGAATTTAGAGGAATTTATGTCTAGTCCATGTACAAATGTGTCCTTATCTCCCAGGCATATGAACAAGCACGTTAATTATTGCATCATGGCATTGCAAAAAAAAAGAAAAAAAAGATATGATCTTGGAAAAATAAATGATGCAGAATATATATCGGCCAAGTCGCAGAAAGTATTCTTGGAAACGGTGGCCAGATAACTTCCCTAACTTGTCTTCTTCTATAATGAAAATACACTGTTTTCACAAAGTCAATTTAATTTGTTTTTGCTGTGCCAATTGTCCTGGGGTCAACAAAGGTGGTAGCTATTATATTAACCCCAGGATTATATTTAACCAGGGCGATGAAATTTACCAACTAAGCAAAGAAAAACGACAGTTGTGGAAATGTGCTATAATAGGAGAGATGTTGTCTCTGAACTGGAATCATGTTATTCTTCGTTCAAACCATTTTGTTAGTGACTAGATATTTAATTTTTCCAGTTCAAAAATGGAAAATGCCATAGTTACTGAGCCATTTACTTTTTTTATCAGCAGTACAATGTAAGGTGACCAGACTTCCTATTAAAATCAAGACAGTATCAATTTCAAGAGTGATATCCCTTAAGGTTCAAGTATGAATTCTACTATAAATAAATAATTTCAAGTTGCCTAATGACATCATTATTATTCCTCCTTTTCAATCATATAGGCCTGTTTGCTCACAAACAAAGCGTATACCGCCACATAGCCTTTCAGCACAAAACATTCATTGATAGTTTGCAAGAAAAATGTTTATCTGTAACCTGGGACAGCATTGTCTTCCTTCCTCTACCAGGGGACGGGACCCTATTTTTTTTTGAGTGAAATGGAGCAAGAAACGTGTAAGTAAGGGCCAGCTCCATGAGAGAATTACATCTGTTGCATATTGCTGAACCATATTTTTGCATCTTGTTGCAAAGTTTGAAGTAGGCAAGACATATTCAAAACTGCATGGTGCTAAAATGCAGTGAAAAGCTGATGGACGAACAGTAGCAACTAATTTGTTGTGTATATTTGCTGCTGCGGTTGCAGTACATTATTTGGTCCTGCAGCCATATGAGGCATAACGAAGCGAAATGGCCACATGCTGTGCATTGGGGGGAAGTACGTAAGAATCCATGACGTCTGTGAATTCTACTCAATGCCTAATAAGCCTCGCTAAATAATTTACACAAGTCACACAAGGTCACACAAGGTTTATGAGCTGTGAGCTCAGAATATTCGAAAGACATATTGCTTTTTATGTCATCATTTATTTGCAGAAGAAACTGTCTCGTAACATTTTGATGCAATGTACTATAGTCTAATGCTAACAAAAATAAATGTAGTAGTCATTCTATAAATTAGTGATCACAACTGTTGCTAATCAGGCAATATTAACTGCAGCAGGATTAGGAAATTAAGTTTTGACAGGTGAGGTTTCCAAAGGCTTTTGATTTTTTTGATTTTTTGATTCTTGCAACATGTTTCAAAGAAGTTGGGATAGTTAAGTATTTATCACTTTGAAATGTTGACATTTCTTTCACAACACTTCATAAATGTTTAGGGGCTGGAAAGGTCGAGTAATTAAGTGTTTCTGGTGTAATCTTGTCCTGTTCCTCCTGCAAAGAAGTCTAAAGGAGGGCAACTGTGTGAGGTCTTTTTTGTCGCAGTTTGAGTCTCAAAATGCTCCACAAATTTTTATTGGGGACAAGCTGGAACTGCAGGTGGACCAGTCCAGCACTTGCACCCTCCTCTTACGCAATTATGCCTTTGTAATATGCGCAGAATGTCATTTTGCATTGTTTTGCTAAAACATTAGCGAAAATATTGGACATCTTGTCCAGGGCGTCCCTGGACAAGATGTCTTGAAGGTAGTATATGTAGTTCCCAAATCTCAAAGTAATTTTTTGCATTAATAGTGCCCTCACAGAAGAGCAAGTTACCCTTGCCAAGGGCACTGACACAACCCCATACCACAACAGAGCATGGCTTCAACACATTTCTGGTGACAATCTGTATGGCCTCTTTTTTTCTTTGGTCTGGAGCACAATGACATCTGTTTTGTCCAAAAAAAACCTGAAATATTGATTTTTATGACCACAATACATGTTTTCACTGTGTAATGGTCCAATGCAGATGCCTCAGAGCCCAGAGAGGACAATGGTGCTTCAGGACACTTATTATAGGTCTTCTTTTTCGCGTAGAGAAGTTTAAATCCCATTTGTGGATGTAACTACATATTGTAGTACTTGAAAATGGTTTGCAAAAGTTATTCTAAGCCAACGTGGTTGCATCACTCAGATGAATTATGGTGCTTGATAGAGTACTGTCTGAGGACAATACAAGTATTAAGCTTGGGCTTTTGCCCTTGCCTTTTGCACGCAGAAATTGCTTTAGATTCCTTGAATCTTCTCATTATGTTTTGCACTGTTGAGGATGAAATATCTAAATCCTATCTTTCTTTGAAGAACCTTTTGAAAAGCCTTTCAATGATGTTCTCAAGCATTTGAGGACACATTGGCGATCCTCAGCTCATCTCTGCTCCTGAAGGTTTAGGCCTTTTCTGGATGCTGCTTTTGTACCAAATCGTGATTGCAATCGCCAACTGACATCAGCTGTTTCAAATTACATTATATATCACATTTTTACCATATTACTAGTTCTAAATGTCCACTGTCCCAACTTTTTTGGACTGATTTGCTGGCCTGATTGGCAAGACTAGATCGATATTTACAAATAAAATGAAGGTGACCAGACAAATATTTAAATATGTAATTTTCATACAATCTGCAATGAAATGCGAATCAAAGTTCATTTAGAAATCTCAGCTCTTGGTTTTCATGAGCTTTTTCCATACCATCCCAACTTTTCCCTAGTTGGGGTCGTAAATAATGTATATATATTATCATCATTATATACATTAAATTTATATTGAAATACCGACTAATTATATAAATACACTTTGGGAGAAATATGCTGTAAACCTCCTCCGGACACCACAACATCGACTGCCCAGCATTTTGAATGGAAATTGCACGACGCCGTTATTTACATGCACCCAATGAAAATACTGAACTCGAATCGCATTTTCTCGCGAGAATTACACTATTTTCAATCCATTATTTCGAACTGTCTTGTACTGTCGCGAGAATTTTTCAACTGGGTTTGAGTGAGCCGAGATTAGTCTATTATCATAATGCAAGACGGTGCTGAGAGGGGGGACAAGAGCCAGCCCGACACATAAGGAGAGGATCAAGTGACGGGGTGTGGGCTAACCGAAACGGTCTGAGTTGGAACGGAAAAAAGACTGTTCTGTGGGACTGCCTCGTCAAATTCTGAGATTTGCACGACCCCAATTTATTTGGAAAATTGGCCGGGGACAACTGGTTTATCGCGGAGTATCGTCAACGGTTGGTTGGATTATTGGCATTAATATATTTTAAGAGGAGGTTGTTCTTGTTTGTTTAGCAGATGTTAGCTTAGCTCCTTCATCTCAATGTTTACTGTAATGTTAACGTAATCGGCTAGCGAGCAGGCAAACTACTTAGTTGACTGGCATTTTTGTGTCGGGTTGCTTGCTAGCGAACCAGTGCTTGTGTTGGATGCATAACTGAGGTTTTGAAGGCCTTTTATGTGTGAACGCGGCTCGCCGGAAGACCTATCAATGTCAAGCGTTAACGTTATATTTGTGATTGAGAGCCATAGCCAGCTAACATAACGAATCACATGTTCTGCATAATAGGTACTTCAGGCTGGTTTTTTCCAATCATATGAAGTCATCTGTAACTTGGCTAGCTAGTAGGCGAAGGTTGGCTTAGCAGCCAGTCTGACTATCTCACGTTCGAGAGCTCGCTAGCATTTCGCACTCGGGGTAAGTTGCTTAACTGACCGCGCCAAGATTGGTAGCCCGCTAGCTTGATGGGTATGTATCTGAAAATTGGTAATTAGTTTAGCATATGTCCACCTGAGAACATGTAGCTAGCTAGTTAGTTACTTTTTGGTAGCTAACGTTAAATTTAGGCTTTTAGCTGACTTATTAGCAAGTAGTTAATGCTATTAACGGCAAAAAATGGTTAACTAGCTGGCTAGATTACACATTAGGAGTTTGGCTAGGTTGCTGAATGTTTGAGGTAACGTTAACGTTGATTCAGAGTTGGGTCAGTGTTGGTTTTTCAGTAAGTACGATGACTAGATTCCTTAAAATGAACAGGTAGCTAGTTTGCTAATTAGTTAACTTAGATAGGTAAACTTTGCTGGCGAGAATACGGTTTGCTATCCGCGTTGCCCATCAAGCTTTAACGTTACTGGCCAAGCAGCTAAAACTTAATTGGCTAGGTATTCTAACAATAGGCTTGGGTCTTTAACTAGCTAATTAGCGAGCTAGCTATTGTCGCTGTTTCCTAGCGTTGGCTTATAAATGCACATTTATCTGCAGACTAGCTGGATAAATACTTGCCACCCGCGATAAAAATACTGGTTCGACTTGTCTTGGCTAGTTAGCTAGCTACCTTAATTTGGTTTACAATTCACCGCTAATTTCTGATGTAGAACTAACGTTATCTTACTGTTACTCAATGAAAAGATGTTAGCTAGCTGCCGTTAATTAAGTGGTCAGTAGGGAAATGAACCTCTGTGCCATAAGGTTTGCCAAGCGTACTAGTTTAGCTAGTTACTGCTTGCTAGTTATATCTGCAGTTACTGAGTAATTGTCCCTAACTGGAATATGTTGGCGGTAAGCTGTGTCTTCAGAAACTAGATGCCCACTTCACGTTTTTGAAACATTTGCTAAAAGCTTGAAAGCAGTAACGTTATCTTAACAATTGACGTGCTCTTATTTATCCCGTTACTAACCTGGTTAGCTAGTTTGCTCAGTACATGTTTGCCAATTTTTCATCGTTGTGAGGCAAAGGGGGAATTATCGTACAGTTGTTTTCGTAGCTATCAGCTTTGGAGAGAAACTGTAATTTTGCTGCTGAAAATGATTTTGGTTTTTGAAGTTGTCGGGTTATCCTACTTACTAGCGTTGACATCATGCTAGAGGTTTTCGGAAGGGGGGGCGGGGGTCACTTTGTATTATAAATGACCTCCCTATATGTTGTAGCTAATCATGCAACAGTTTTACAAACATTTACTGATCTAATGTAGTGTTCTGTCACACGCTGGTGTCGCCTTGTTTAAACCTCTGGTTTGTTTTGGCTGTAGTCCGCCGCTCTGACTGCCACTGCCGGGTCATGTTGTGTTGACTGCGGAGCGAAGCAGTATCACCGTATTTGCCCTCTTCTGACCTGCACGGTGGGATCTGCTTTTACTCAGTAGCTGGCATCAAGCATGATGGACTATCATGAGGTCTTTTAATATCAGGCATTAGATTCCCTTTATTAATATGATAGGACTGCCGCTCAATCTGTTACCTCAGTAAAAAAAAAAAAAAAGCTCCATGGTGCGTTTATGAGGGGCGTGCCTGTGGGCCTGGTTTTCCGAGTTGACCTTTACCAAACCCTCTCACTGTTTGTTTTTCTTTCGGCCGTGTGAGAACATGGTAGCGGTGATTCCCTCCCCTCCTCAGTTTGCCATTTACAGTATTGGGCCTGGTATGGTAGAAGGGACCTGACAGCAGCTGAGGAGACGCAGGCTCTGTTCTTGGCTTGTTCTGTAGTTAAGAAATGTGGCTCGGCCTATTTACCTTAGCTTTCCGTTTCAAAATCTCCAGCTTGTCTGAAGCTAATGCGAGAAATCAAAGCACTATGCATTTTAGCTACATGTTTTAGTGCCACATTGTTGATCCCTGTTCCTAGTCCTCGGGGAGCTGAGTGCTACTTGTTTCCAAGCCTCTCTAGGCTGTTTGACCAAAGAGCTGCATTAATGACTCTCTTCATTAAGTGGGGCGAAGGAAAGCCCAGTCCAGATTTGGATTTGAGGTCCAGTTTTAGAAGATTCCTTCTGTAGACTCATTTACCCACCATCTCCTCATGGCACATCAGCCATACTCAGGTATTTGTTGTGTTCATGGATGCTAGTAATCAAGACCAACATCAGTGGCAACAGGTTTCCTTCAAGTGGAACACAACATACAAGATCTGGCTGGTGTGCCTGGAGGAGATGGTTTTGAAACACTGCTGTGGACCCTTCACTGCAAATATTGCAGTTTATCTTCATAAATGAGCTTCAGTGGTGATGTACAGCACATTCCTTTTCTGCCTGGAAACATTCTTCAGACTGAACAGACATGCTGTTTCCCAGGCAGTTAATTTATGTAAGAAAATTGTTAGTTTGTCTTCAGCCAAGAGCACTCTGGCGTGTGGCACTGTGCTGGGTATTGGTTATTCATTGGATGCGTATTGGCATTTGTTGGGCACAGATATAGGCGCCAGCGTCCGTAAATTCCGAAGTTTAATTCCTAAATAATTCTGTACTTGAATTTTTAAATGTCTTTCTTCGTTGGAATAATTTTCCAGAGGCTCTGTGACACAAATACTGGGTTATAAAGCCTAATACATGGCAGGAAAAAATTGGAAGTATTTGTATTCTGCACAAAGGGGTTACTTTTGCCCTGTATGTGATTCTCTTTTTGAGTGGCCCAGCCATGTGTCTGAAGGAATGGGGCTCTCTTCAGTTTCCAGTCAGCCCTTTTACACCGTTGACATTAAAAGCTGTGTGCAGTCAGCCATTCTCTGTGTGGGAGCAGTGGCTCCCTCAGCTTTGTGTGTGTGCACCTTGTATTAATGCTGTTTTGGATTCGCTCTGATGCCTCGGCCCTTTACTGAATATGTCGAAGGTGCACATCAGCACTGATCCATACCGTGAGCTCTTATCTAATGACTTGTTATATTTTAACTGGGATCTGCATACCTCTCATATAGGGCTGCTTGCGTTGCTTCTTGCCGTTTCAGACTCTGCATAAGGTTGTAAAGCGTTTGCTTCCTGAATTTTATCTTGCTTACTAAAGAGGGAAATTTTTTTTTTTTTTTTTTTTTTTTTATTATTAGTCTTTAAAGTCTCCCTGCCACCCAACCGATGATCGGGGGACTGTTGATTTAGGCCGTGTTCGTCCGTGCACGCGTCCATCTGGGATCATTTCCGGAGCAGATATCCGACATTGTTGATACTGGGTCATTCCATCCCAAATTAAACAGAGGTCCCCAGGTCACTGTCTCAGAAAAGTCTGAAAAAAAAATTGACAGTTGAAGTA
This sequence comes from Gymnothorax javanicus, assembly GCA_029692085.1. NCBI lineage: Eukaryota > Metazoa > Chordata > Actinopteri > Anguilliformes > Muraenidae > Gymnothorax > Gymnothorax javanicus. The sequence continues at coordinate 117,614,662 of CM056197.1, read as the reverse complement.
CTACCTAAGGAATGAATGTGTGCAAAATTTCAGGTCTGTAATTGCAGTAGTTGCTAAAATATGGTCGTTTATATTTTAAGGCATTTTTTTCAATTTTTGCAAAATGCATTTTTGACCTAATTTGAATGCTTATTTACGGCAAAGTCATGATGCTGCAGCGTTGTAATCTTGCACATAGGGTTAATTTTTCCTGAATTTTTCATTTTTGGCTTTATAAAAGGTGTATCTTCAGTCTCTGATCTAGGCATGGGCAATACAAATGAATAAAATGACAACATTTCTTGAGTTGCTGAGAAAAAAGTTTTTATTATTTTCTAATGATTTTTTTGCAGGTAAGTACAGAAGACACAGACGAAGAGTTTGCCACAAGTCCAACGCCTTTACAGGAAAGGGTCTCAGAGCCACAGGGTCCCAAAAATGGCTGATTTCGGCATTTATCAACAAAACCCATTGTGAAAATTGGGGGGTGAAGCCTGAGGGCATTTTCGAAAATGCAGTCTACTCCGAAATAAACCTGGCCAAATTATCCATTAGGGTACCCTAACAGAAATAATTGATGCTAAAGTCATCAACCCCTTTTCTGAAGTACAGCAGCACCCCCTAGGCCCTTTTTAATGGAAAATACATTGAATTTCACCCAATTATGTTCAACAAACATTGGGTTTTGCATTGATATTAAAAAATGGTATGAATGGGTTGCCTGTGAAGTTTTTTTTTTTTTTTTTTTTTGGATCAATGGCATGCAAAAATATCAATTATCGGTGGGAGGGCAAACATTAGCGCTACTCGCACATTACTATATAAAATGCAGTGAAGTCGCTGATGCCGGCAGTTGTTTGCCCTCCCACTGCTACTAAATGAATCAAACGTTCCCCCTTCAATAACCCGTGGTGATAAAAAAAAAAAAAAAACCCTTTGCACTGTTTTTTACAATGTCCATATACCCTCCTCCCATGATAGTTTCAATGAGCTACTGTGAATAATTCATAGTAAAACACAGTGACGTGCAGTCGGAGGTTAGTTTGGTGAGGCAGAAACCTCCCCTTTGCTTGATTAGCAATCAGGCGATTAACTAGTTTAATAAGACTATTCGCAGAATGACGGGCCAGTTTAAGTTTCATGGCATTATTACTCAGTACATCGAATCTGAAATGCTCACTAGACAGCACATTTGCGCGTACTTGCTTCCAGGAAGCGAAGCAATGTCATCAACAAATATTAAAACAGTTCGACTAATGCAGAGTTCAATGCTTAATCAATATACAATGTATTCTCCTTTAAATACGCTTTTACACCCAAACAAAAAAGCGGCGCTTATTTTCAGTCTTCTTTCATAATCCGATTAACAAAATGTTTAAACGATATACAGAATTACCGAGAGCCGAGAATTTTTCCTAATTGATTATTCAGATTTCCATCCTCGCAGTCTCGAATTGAAGGGTATAAGTGAATGAATCTTGTGACCGGTGTTCGCGAGGTGGCATATTTTGATAGGTAGCAAAATTTGTCAGAACAATGGTAGGTTTTGAACGCCTGGCGCTGGTTTATTCCTTGGTATATTTTACTGAAACTTCACAAATAGGGTCACAGGATATTCTGTCAACTAACTGTGTAGGTTGCAGTAAAAATACACTCACCTTTTTTGCTATTGTTGAGAAGAAGTCACAGCGAACTCGCGACGAACTTCAACAACTTCTGTCGAACTTATTTCACATCCTCTGGAGGTCTACTTTGAACGAATAGACTCGTAATTTCTCAAATTAGATGGCTGTAAGTCAATCAGGGCCGTAGCTGGGATATCACGTCAGCACGGGCTGTTTGAAATCTACCTCCAAAATGGATATTTTTGCCACGCCTTGCACTTGCAAGTTTGTAAACACGGCGCAAATTGAGGTCACGCATTTATCCAACGGGCGAATAATAGCTCTGTTCAAATCGCGTTATTGGCCGTAATAGGCAGAGTTCATGTATGAAATGCGGGTATCCTATTGAAAAGGTTGCTTTTAATCAAACCATGGTGTTCTTTTTGTATGAAAATGGTATTTACATCATTTTTTTAATAAGTTTTCTGAGGCTTGTTTATTGCCCCAGTTCAGCTGTTACACATTCCATTAGAGTTTATGCAGAGCGTTGCCCATGCCTATCTGATCATCTACTGACTACCCAAAATGAAGAGAAAGCCAATTTAACAACATTATGCTGTATCTTTGCAGTACTGCTGAGGGAGAATGGCTCATTTTCTAGATCTAAAATTTTTCATGATGTCTAAACTGATGTTTATGCATGTGTGCAAGCAGTCAGAAGTTTTAAATAACTATTTCTTCCAGCTCCAGTGGCCTATTTATATTAGAACATTTTATGTTTTTCCAAAAACTAGGGGCCTGGGGCACTTCTCACATTCTGGTTGATTTGGGTGGGAATGACCCTACTGGCCTTTTGAAATTATCTGTGTACTTTGGCCCCATCATCTAGTCCTGTCTTTTGAATGTTGTCTGTGCGTCAGTCTGAGCTCCTGCCTGTCCAGTCTCTGGTGGAGGACTTTTGCCGGCTCTGATTGGCTTGTTCTTTTTTCTTGCCCCCTTCCATATTCATACTGCATTGTACTTCAGGTAATCTTTTTCGCAGCTGGAGTCTTGGCTCACTCTCTCTAACTTGTTTACATGGGCTATATTTGTTTTAAACATTGTTGCGCACACACAGCACTTTGTTTTATTATTTCCAAGACACGAAGATAAGAACTTGCGTATGTTCCATTCCCAGGCTGAAAGTTCACATTGAACAAATGAGGAAAGTGCTTGATTCATTTTGCCCTGTGCCTGCTACGCTGACAGGATGCATTAGTGTGTGAAATTTGATTCTGTTTTAAATTTGAATGTCTTGACTTTGAATTGTTCAGATTTGTTCTCGTTGCATAACCCACAGCCTATATTTGCATGTCATTTCTACTTGGAATGTAAACCTCTCAACTATGGCAGGCAGTGTGGCTGTCCTGAATATTGGGACGGCAGTTGGTCATTTCTGTCGGACTGTCGTCATGGCACTGAGGACATATGAACTCTGCAAGACTGCATTTTGCACATCATCTGAGTCTTATACTCCTCTGAGGTGTGAGGTCACAAGGTCCATGTACGAGGCACAGTGATTGGAACACACAGAATGAGTGACCGTTTCTAATCGACTTCAGTTGCGGAAGAATAGCGCGGCCATTCACAACTAGAATGCTGGCTAACGGTTGCTACTATACAAATGCTAACACGGACCGTTCTTCGCATCAGAGGCTGAATTTCTAGTGTTTTAAACTTTAAATGGTGGCTGCATTTTTTGTGAATGTAACTACCGTCCTCATAGCTGCTTAGCCTGCAGGCATTACCTTTCATACCCATTTGCGTAGTTTAATTTCTGGCTGCTAAATCAGTAGCTGGAGGACTTTGACATCGTCACGCTCCATTGACACACTGTGCCGATGGCTCTGTTCATTGGCCAATCACAGCAGAGTTCAGGTCATGAAGGGGACGCCCAATCAGAACAGCCTGTTTTTCAAAGGGTGAGGAATGACTGGAATCAAATGGCCCAGAAATAATGGATCTCTTATTTCTTTAGTTAAAAAGTTTATATACCTCCCTTTTTGACATCCAAGAATAACGTGAAGGGGGTGGGGGAAGGCAAAATGGGTACCCTTACAAGGAACATCAATATTGATGTGACAATCACATCTTTTTTTTTTTTTTTTTTAAACAACCTCTTGTGCATTTAAAGTTTTGATAGAAAAAAAAAACAGAAAAAACATAGTAGAAAATGTAATTGCACATGAACTGAGGAGAATCCTGAGCACTCTTCCTGATTGGGCAGGCTGACAGGGGGGACAGGGGCTGTCTTCACCTGACTCTGTAGTCTATCTGGTGATTAGCTGCTCAGGTTGAAGTGGCTACTTTTTATGGAGCTTACACGGTCACAGGATTATTGTGAGCAAAACCAGTCCAACCATGTGCATTTGGTGACATGTGGATGTACAGATGTGTGGACAGGACACGTGAACGAGCCCTGGGGGAACGGCAGGCCCTGCCCTGTGCTGTGCCCCGCTCTCATCAATCCCTGTGTTTCAGGAGCACCCCTCATTTATTACGTCTGGTTACCCCCCCATAACCAAAAGAAATTTGAAAGTTCAGCTGGCAGGAGAGGTCAAAGTTCAAAGTCTTGTCTCAGGAATGCGTGGCTGATTTGAGTCCGCAAATCCCCATCTACCCCCCCCCTCCCCCGAGCGCCTGGCCATTCCCAGATGGACAATTTACAACTTGAGTGGAAACTGCTGTTTTCAACAGAACTTGACTCTGCATTCATCCAGCCTCATGCTGTTTGACATCGTCTCCATTCATGTCCTGTACATTATATTACAGCAGGTCTAAAACAGTGTGAAGCCTTACTGTTGACTTATCGCTTCCAGTGCACTTTGTTTTCACGTGGTTTGGATTCAGAATACGCACTGTATGTGGTCAGATTTTACTTTTACAAAGCCTGACCCAAATTAGTTCTGTGTGTATGAATCTAGAATCTGCTATGTCCGTATCTGCAAACCTTGCTAGCTACCATACACTTTCAGGTTTGAGCAGTGAGTGTTGCTTCATATGTTGTTTTGTCCTGTGGTATTGCCCCCGGTGGATCTTCGTAAATGGCGTCTTGGGCACATTTCACTCAGCCTCTTGGGACTTCATTAACTGCTTGCATATGCATGCACACAGATAAAGAGGGGGTGGTGTAGGTAGTTTTCGTGATACTTTCATTTCGCCTTTTACGGTGTGTTCAATGCCAGGGAAATTTTAATTGTGGTAAATGCTGTCTTTGATTTAATGCTTTCAGTTTTAAACACCCTGTATGGATTTGCTGAAACCTGTGGTGATGAACATTGTTCTGATGTCAGATAAAACTGCTTGAGCCGAGTATGCGTGACTATAGAACCCATGTGGTGGATCACTTTTCTTTTGGGACAGCTAAGATTGCTGGAACCACAAAGTCTTTGCCATTGGGCTTAGCAGGTCATCAGTCCAACATTTCACGGAGTGGTCCTCAGCATATTTAACCCTTTTTGTGCCACAGAATACCTTCAGCCTTCTCAACATGGGTTCAAGGTTTCGCATGCGTCACTTGGGTGTGAGTGGATGCATACCAGCAGCAATGCTGACCTTTCTTTCAATTTCTTTACTGGAATTGTTCACCACTCTGCCCTAACAGCATTCCTGGTGTGATCTCTGGGTTTGTCATCAATCACTGAGCCTCATTAAGTGGTAACTGACCTTGTTCTTCGTCAGGTACCATCCTTTTTGGTTTATATTCCAATCCCAATTTGGCATCCCTGGCTCAAAGAGGTCAACAAAATCTATACAGTTGCTGAAAGAATTTCTGCTTGGGTAGTGTTGACAAGGCAGGTTGGAGTGGAAACCTACAAGATGATGGATTTTCCGGACCAGGGTTGAATACCAGTGGAGTAACGTTATACAGTCTAGTTCAGGTCACGTGCAGCCTCCTGAGGCTGATTGGTGGGACCTTCAGGTGACCTCAGTTGAGACTCGGGGGGAGAAATGCACATCTGGACTGAGGGTGTTACTCTCCTCTTCTGAAGCCTCCAGCCGCTTCTCTGTGTGACCAATCTGTCCTTCCCTCTCACTTTCGGGCCTGGTCTGGACACGGCTTGTGTGAACTGTGAGTGGTGGTTCTCAAAGTGTCGGGGAAGCCTGAAAGTCCTCATAAATGCTGCCCTTTTCCTCAACAACTTGGCTCGCCATCTGTTTGAAGAAATCCTTGCAAAGCGCAATTTTTGCTGCAAACAGAACCTTTACCTCGTGGGGAGGGGGAACTGAAGTGGAGCAACCTGCCACACAGTGTAGCGCGACGCGTTTAATCGTAGACAGCCCCCAGAAAAGCCACTGAAACTTTGTATTGCATCAAGTTTGGCCTTGACTGCTCAAATGACTGTTCCACCACTCTGAGACCCCGAGTTGACCCAGCTATGTGGATGGACTCCAGACCCGGTGCTGATGTGTTGATTTGTGGGGCAGGGGTGGTGAGTTCTTCTGTCCTCAGACACCCCTCCTCCCGTTGGCCTCACTCCTGTCTGCTTTGAGCACGGAGGGGAACAGTTGTGTATTCTCGCTCTGTGTTTTTCTGGTGAGATGCTCTGTCGCTGAATTGCATGTACATACTGTATGTAGGACTGGTTTCGATGAACTCTTCCTCTCCCTTTTGTGTGACTGTGTGACAGAAAAGCCTAATTTGGAGAGATTCAGTTTAACTGAATATTGCACTCCTGAAACCACACACACACACACACGCACACACACTGCTAAATGTACAAATTTGTTCAAGACCTGGACATTGAGAGGAGATACATCACTGTGCTGATCCTATACATTATTGAGTTGGACAGTTGCATTTCTTCATTTATAGAGCTTGATATCAGGTGTTCGGAGTCATTTTTCATTTTCAGTAGCTTTTATAAACCAAACTATTTTCCCTGAATGGGGAGGAAAAGCTTTGAGAGATTGATTTCTGAAACTGATCTATAAATGGTAGCAATAAAGAGGCGTACAGTGACGTTGCAGAGTTTCTATGGGGATATACAATGGTGCATGAGGCAATTTGGCGTTTAGTATTGTTGGATGCACCATTGTTCAAATTTGAAAGGGTTCCTGATCCATGGAGAGAACCTCTGGGTTTTGGATAATCTCGATGTAAAGCAGCATTTGATTGGTTGAGAGGGCTACAGGCATGAAGAAGTTTGACCAGTATCACATCCAGTGAAATGCGTTAGTTGTAACCTCCTTGATTTTGAAATGCGCTTTGCCACACAGCCTGCTCATTTTACATATGGAGCTAGCATTTGCGCGTCATCTTGCCTTGGGATTTCTCAACGCTAGGCAGTGGGCACTGTCCTCTTCTAAATGTTAAGCTTTGAGCAAGATTACAAAATACTGACAGAGGGTAATTCTGTGTCAGTAAACCCCGGGCCTGACACCCGCCATCTCAGATGTTGGAACTATATTGAATGATGTACACTGAAAGTGGTATTCTTTAAACTTTTTTCGTGAAAATGTTTATTGATTTCATAAATAATAGTTTATGTGGGCCAAGTTGTCTATTTTTACAGCGGACGTGTTTTTTAACAAAATAGTTGAAAAGACATTCCATGTTTTTGTCCACCTGTCAGAATGTTACAAAGCAGTGCCCTCGAAATAACAGCAGTATTGAAATCTGTGATTGCACCGAGATGATATGAAGGGTGCTAAGATATTGTCCTCTGGAATTGTTTAGCCTTCAGTGTGCTCCTTGGTTCTCAGTTTCATGCGAGGAACAGATACGTGCATGTACTTGTGCACACACTGGCTTTAAATAAATGGAGGCAATTATAGCTGGCCAATTTTTAGCACCAGGGATCGGCGAGTAAAAAAAAAAAAAAAATTGATGCCAAGGACGTGAGTTGGCATGGCAAAAATATGTTGGAGCCCTTCCTCACTGCTCTCAAACAGTTCTGTTTGGCCAGCTCAAGGATTTGATGTACAGTGTGAACCACTGGCAAAGTTTTTTGGCTCCTGGAAGTGGATAGGGGACGAGTTCGGGGGGGGGTGGTCAGTTTTCATTCCAAATGCTGGGCGCTCGGTTCTTACGGTAAATTTCCATGTACTGCGCATACGTGCTTTTTGGTAGACGCCAGCATTGACCCATTTTTCGTAACTTTGGAAGATTTGTGGTGCTAAAATTGAAACCATGCGCCGGTGGTTAAAATGAGGTGTGTTTGGTTAAGTTCCAAGATTAAAGCCGGCCATCGCGTCTGGCCAGTCGGGGGTGGGGGGTTTGGTTTGTTCTTTCACGGTGAGGCTGACGGTGGTTAATTTGGGTTTGAATGAGCGGAGGCTTATTTTCGTGCTGCTCTGACAGGAAGCTGGCTTGCAATTGAGGACCCCGGTGCAGTCGAGTCACTAGAGTGACGGTCAGCGGTCTCTCCTCAGCACTTGGCTGGTGAGTTAAGGCAGGAGTCCTGCTGCTCGAGTGACGGTCAGCGGTCTCTCCTCAGCACTTGGCTGGTGAGTTAAGGCAGGAGTCCTGCTGCTCGAGTGACGGTCAGCGGTCTCTCCTCAGCACTTGGCTGGTGAGTTAAGGCAGGAGTCCTGCTGCTCGAGTGACGGTCAGCGGTCTCTCCTCAGCACTTGGCTGGTGAGTTGAAGCAGGAGTCCTGCTGCTTGTTTTCCTGCCCTCTTCACAAACCCTGCCCAAAGTTGGCGATGTCTCGGAACGAGCCTGTGTTTGATTGGGCTGGAGAAATGCTTACAATGTGAGGAATCTCCACACGTATCGCCACACCCACACCTTGATTATTATTATTATTATTTTTTTGATGATGTTTAGTTAGTGACGTAATCTAATTCCATCTACATTGATCGCTGAAAGCGTTTGATCATTTTTGTTCCATCGAACTTAAGTATGTTTAATTGCGGTCAACTACACCAAATATTCGTCGCACCCTCAATAATTATCAGAAGACTCGGCTAGAATGTCATCAAATCTTTGAAAGTTTGTCGGGTTGTATTTGTAATCGTTGACTTTGCATGGCTTTTTTTTTTTTTTTTTTTTTAATTTGTGGGGTCATGTGGTCTGAACACAAATTGCTATTTAAATCGGAATCAATCAGAAATGTGGTGACTGGGGTTCTAAAACCCCAGAAATACTTGAATAAAAGCTCAATGAAACTGCTTTGTTATGAATGTTTTTTTTCTGGACCCGTCTCTTAGTTTTGATTGAGTTTACTGGACATGTGACTTTATAGGTACAGAAATGAGATTTCAACTCAGTTCATCAGTCAGCCCTGAGTGTGGTACCATAAACTGTCATAGCAGTTCTGGCAGTGCCAAAAACTAGTAACATTTACATTTCCTGAATTTTGGCATTGACTTGGTACTGTTGGTTTTTGCATCATTCCTGTTTCCTAACTTTTGTGTAGCGACGCATTGTAGAAGTTGCCTGAAATTTGGTAACTCCTCACTCTGGGCAGCAGCTGCAGGAGCCGAGTTTGTGTGAGCAGTTGTGTGGATTTAAAGAAGACGAGGTTTATTGTTCCTGTGGCCATACAGGATTCCTGGCTCTAAAATCACCCTGCTGTTTGTAGCTGCCTGCTCCTAATTGGGCTGTTGAATTTGAATAAAACGGATATTTTGTTCTGCCTTCTTGATATCCCCCTGACTCCGTCCCGCTGCTTGGGGGGGGTTTCCAGTAATATTCATGTTTTCGCCATCTCCACCCCCCTCTAGATCATTGTGACAGTTGGAGGTTCTGTTCTTCTTTTGGTTTCTGTTCCAGCCTTTGACATCAGGGAAATTTCAGGAATTTCAATCATTTGAAGGAGCTTTGTCTGTCAGTCGTTTCACGTCATCATTTCATGGTCAACAGGCCAGAGTGACTCTGCTTAAAACAAGACCGGTCCCGTCATCCTCCTAATAAAGGACAGGAACCTCCCTTCAAATCCCCTGCGACCTCTCCACTCGTACAGACTGATTTTAAACTCGCTGTCAGACTTGTGGTAACACAGAACACATCAGGCCTGAACAGCCAATGAGAGTAAAACTAAAAATAACTACAAAAATGAAACCGAAATAAAACAAAACGCGTAGAACTAAAAACCTCATCTGTGAGAATTCACTGCCGGACTAGAAGGGCAGTTGGTAGCGTATACCTCCGACTGCACTCTTGCACCCTCTATTTTGACATTCTCTGCGATGCTGACTTTGACCTTTGACCTTGACCCATGAAAATCTAACCACCTCTCTTACGGTTGTCATTTATAACGTTCCCACAAAGTTTCAGCAAAATTGGTCTGGAGACGGGCAGGGAGACACGGGGACTGATGGACTTAATTGGTGGAGGTTCAAAGTGACTTCATAACGAGCCACAACTTAAAAGGTATCAGGTGGGTGATCACAAATGTTATTGAAATGTTCTCAAATGAGCATTCAGATGCTGTTTTTCAAGAACTCTTGTGATAATGGAAATCAATTTCGTGATGCAGTTACTTAGTACGTTTAGAATTTGGAAAAAAAACATAAAAATTTATATGCTTTACTTGAGGTTAAATGCCATACATTGCAAACTAAGTTAAAGAGCGAGTGCTGTAATTGACCAATAGAGCCAGACTGGTTGTAAATGGTTTGTAATTTTCTTAGTTAGTGCTGATCACTTCAGCCGTGTTTTACTGGAGGTAAATTGCCGCAGCTTTCTCAGATTGTTCTACACTTTCTATATTGCCTCTTTCAGGAGGTACTTCACGGTAAATAATCTCGATGGACGGATGCGATCGATCGGGTAAAATCAATACGTGTTGTGTATTCAGCCTTGAACCGAATGCTCTGTGTTCCGCAAACCCTCAAACAGAATGATTGATTTGGTGAAGGAGTTTGATCCAAGCCAAATAAACTGATGGCCGTCTGCTTCCGCGTCTCGTTGAAGTTTAACTCGGGTGACACACACCGTGTCTGTCGGGGAGCAGAGCTGCCCTGTGGCTCCCATCCTCAGTCACAGGGCCTGAGGTTACGACACACACACCTCTGTCTGCAGACCCAGCCTCCCTCATGTAGGCTCCCAGCGTTAGTCACGTAAGGATAAAACATGAATCACTGCATTGCTAATCCAATTATCCTCCACTTCCCTCTCATTTGTTTTCGAATGCGATGGTGCTTGGCGTGTTCCAGCTCGATTGCCCCGATGAAGATTCAGTGACTCGTTTTGAATTTATACAGATGCAGATGCCTTAGAAAATCAATGACTTTGCCTTCACTTTTCGCTTATTCCAGTGGTCGCCAGGGCTACCATCCTGTAGGTTTTTCCGCTCCAATCCTAATAAGGTACACTTAGTTCAAGAGCTAGAGATCCTGTTCAGCATCTTATTAGTAGAGTTGTAAGTTTGCACAGCAACCTTGGTACAAGTTGGTAGATCTCCAAGAGCAGGGTTGGTGACCTCTGCCTTCCTTTGTGATGTCCAGGGGTGGATGTTGATGTCTGTCTGTCTCCCAGGGCAGGGTGGTGGTTAACGTGGTCTTGTCAGGGCACATATTCCATGTTCAGAGCGGTGGATGGGAGGGACGGACCTTTGTGAAGCTCATCGACTGCCCCCGTGCCGATTTATCCATTGAGATTCATCAGAACGAAGACATGGTCTTTCATCAGTGGATGTGCCGTTATCATAGGGATGTTGGGAAAGATTCAGACAGGAACTCAAAGACACTTCCGCTTTCAGCTTCCCCCTTCAAACTCACATTTTGATGAGTCATGGAGTGACGGTCAGGGCTGCTGGTCAAAGGTCCCATAACTGCATAGACTGCATATTTTTCTTTTATTTTAAACAAAGCCTGCCTGTCCTAACCTAAAGTGATCAATTGTTTAAAAAATCGGTGGCAATGGATCTTCAGACTACAATCAGCCCTTTGTGCTTCTCAGTTGTGTTTCATAGACTCGACTTTCTTCTGACTAACTTGGAGCAGGCTGCGTGTCCTCGCCTGAATAGAAATGTGGTCAGCGTATAGTTATGTGCTTGCAGCACAGTTATGTATTAATTTATTGCCCTAGGATTTTTTTTTTTTCTTCATTTTTGAAGGTTTTGTTTCTGTGTCATTGCCGCCGTCGATAATCAGAGCACTTTCAACTACGTCAGTTTGCTCTGAGTTTGTCAGCATTTTCTCGCGTCCTGAAACGACGAGGTCGTGGGCTGCTGACACAATTGACAGCCTGTGCCGCTGTGTGTGACCCTGAGAGACACCGGCGTCTAGAGAGGCTGGTTGAGTTGAGGTCTCCTGGACGCTGAGCGGGTACATCATGCATCACTGACACCAATAATGAACAGAGGGCCTTACAAACCAATGCGAACATCAGTCTGGTGATGTCACATGACACGAGCGATGTCAAACTCTAGTCCTGGAGGGCTACATTTCCTGTAGGCTTTCGTCGTCTCCTTTTGATGGGCTGCCTGTCAGTGCTTTGTGAACCGAGCGTGGGGGACTCCTGAATGACTTCAGTGAATCACTTATCAGGAAGCCAACCAAGAACCAGCAGACACTGTGGCCCTGGAGTTTCATGACCCTACAGTGCGCCATTTGAAATATGTCTGTGCCGTTCGGTGGACCTTGCTGGTTGGGAAGGCTGGGGGTTCATGTCTGAGTTGCCACAGTAATATCTGTAGTCCCTGGGCCCTTGAGCAATACCCTCAACCCCACATTGCTTCAGATGGGATGGGATTGGATAAAGAGGTCTGGTATGTTACCGTAATGCGGTGTTGGATATGGGCTAACGTGGAGGGCTGAAGTGATCCTCGTCCTGCATGCTGCTGGGCCGTGTTCGCAGTATACCTCCTCGTGGTCATTCAGGGTTGAGAGGTCATTTGGAGAACGCTGACTGGGTGTGCAAAAGACTGATTGGCTCGCGGAGAAGACTGCATGTACCGATACTACTTCTTTTGGACTAAGTACGAGTACTCACCTTTGGGTGCTAGCCAATGCTGAGTAATAAAACGAGGGCCTCAATATTTATCGTAACCACAAGGAAATGCTGGTTTTGAAACGCTGTCTTACTTTCATTGGTCGAAATGTGTAGATATTGATTAGGTTGCTAGTGTTGAGCAAACTAGCTTTCGTTCCTCCTCTCTATCTTTGCTGAGCAAATTTACATTTTGCCTCCTATTTATTTCCCTCAACAGTGGATAAAACTTTCACTCTGCCGACATTTTTATCTTTATTTGAAAATTAAGTTTTCCCTCTTGTGTGCGTAACGGTGCAAAAAGCTGTTTGCATTTGTAATCAAGTTTGTCTCATCTAATTTGCTTACTATTGTCAGCATTATCGGAAAACTAATTGCAACACTCAAATTAGCATGAATTGTACTCATTGGTCCACTCACTCAGTGGCATAACTTGGTTACATTAAAAGTTGGTATCGGTTTATGTATTGGAGAATTTTTATGTGTTCGAGTATTGTATATATAATTGCTGTATCAGCGGTCGATACCGATACGGATATCAGTGCATCCCGATAGACTAGCATTAGCGCTAGAGACGTAATCCCCTTACAGACTTATCGGAGCTGTTGATCAGTGCCTTGGATCGCAACTAAGCTTTCGGCAGCTAAATTTTACAGATGTCTCTGGTCAAGATATATCTTGATCTGCATGTATGGAGTTAGCTGTAAGGCCTGAAAGCATTTTGGTTGAATTTGTGGGGGGCTCAAGCTTGTTTGGATGCATTGTTATTATCTCATTTCCATTTATTGGTGATGACCTGGTGTGGCGGCAGTTTGATAAAGAAAATGAGATCAGGAAATCTCCATTTATTTTAAAAGCTTTTATTTTCTCTATACTTTTTGACATGCCTTGATTGAATGTTTGGACTGGATTATTGAATAGTCCAACCAGAGATGATTATTTTTCCCATCAGGATCGAGATAATCTTGCCTGTATATGCAAGCCTCGATATTATGGTTGTATAATTATCTTGATGTTTGTTCATCATCTGATATGTGGTTTGAAAGTCAGAGATTAAATGAGGACAGAATGGTCCAGAACTCTGCGTGAATTCCCGTCGTACCCTTTGGCGAATAGTGCAAGTACTGATCCCTGCCACATGTAATGGGATCCGCACAGCGTCGGAGATCCTTCCGGATGTGTGCGTATTAAAAATCCTGAAGTCCTTTATGCGAGAATTAATTTCCTGACGTCTGTGGCAGCTGCATTGTGCCAGTGAATGTTCCTTTATGGTCCAGTGCAGTTTCGATGCATGAAAACATCGCTGGTTATTATTGGAAAGATGGCTGCTGTCATAATTGCACCCTGTGGGATGATTCATTGGCTTCTTATTTGCCATTTTTTTTCCCAGAACGCAATTACCGACATTATTGAATGTATGCAGCAAAAGAGGTTTTCTTGGCTTGCTCAAAGCGCACACTTGAGCATGCTCATTGGCTGGGGCAGGTGAGCAATATCTGAGCTAAATGCTAGCAATTTTTCATGAGCTCAATTGCGGTTGCACCTCTGAAAATCCTTGACGTGATTTAAAAAAAATCAGGGTGGGAAATGAAGGGAAGAAAAAGGCCCCCCAAGTCTTGAATTCCCTCCGAAATCACAAGGCAGGGGCTCAGAATTGCCCCTGAATTAAAAATACTTTGCCTATTTTTCCAAACTCTCTGTCCCACAAAACACTGCCTCAGTCAGTGATTGGTGGGGCCAAGTTTTTTGTGTGACACTGCCTGCCTCATGGCTCCTATTGGTTCTTTCCTGTTGCTTATTTTTACCCTCTTACTCTCTACAGTGCTGATGGGTTTGACATCGCTTGACCAAAAAAAAAAAAAAAAAAAAAAAAAAAAAAGTGTCCATATGTTGTGCCTGGGTGGTCTGCATTGTTGCGTGGTATTTGTGTCTCTGGTGGGGGGTGTGCCTAAATGAGTGTTTTTCCAGTAGACCTCTCCCCTCGTCTCTCGTGTCAGGCTTTTGTTTTCTTTAATGTTCATCTGTTGGTTTTCTATCCTCCTCCGAAGATTTAGCGGGCTGAGTATTGGGAACAGTCAGACCTTAACAGACCTGGTGGTTTCAGAGAGCTGGTGCTTAAATGCCGTTCCACATTCTGTCCAGGCTCTTATACTGAAGTGGTTGACCAGTCCGTCAGTCTGCAGTCGGCATCGCTGTGAGAGTGTGAAACAGAAAGGCCTCTGCGGCTGGCACTCGGCCAATGGGATTTCACCATGGCGATCACGACGGAGTTCATAGAGAGGCCCTGTTGAGCTGTGTTGTTGGGGACCACAGGTCTATGGCAGAGGGAGGATTGCTTACACACGCTCACGCGCAGCTGAGGCGGTGGAATTCCTGGCCGCTGACATCATTTCCTTCCCTGTGCAGCTGAACGAGGGAGAGGCGGCTGCAGGGGAGGAGGACACTGAGCTGGAGGGCAGGGTCTTGAGCCTGTTTGTTTCCACACTGTACAGATGTGTGGTCTGTGTAGTGTCTGTGTTGCGCGTGTAGGTTTTGTGCGTCTGTGTGCATGTGCTCTATGGAAGGGGTTTCTGCATGGAGCCTGTGAGGCGTGTGACTAGCTGGCTGAAGGAGAGGCCTGCGAATTTGATTATGGCGAGCAGCTGCGAGTCACGTCACCACCTCGTGCCCTGCTCCCTCAGTCACAAGGTGAGCCTGATTGGCTGTGTTCCGAGAGCCTCGCCCCGATTGGCTGCTGCGACAGGAAATGTTGGATTCCATGGATGGGGAATGTGTCCGTACACGCCAAACTGGGGGTGAGGTGGTGTGATCGTGATATGCTTAACTGTGGACTGTAGAGAAACTACAGACCGAGTCCCTGTGATGTCAGGCACTGACTTTCCTTAGGTTTGAGGAAAAGCATTTCAACACTCAAACGTTTACTTCTCTGGTCGTACTGTGCTGTACAATTTGGAGCCAGAGTCCGCACTGCACAGCCGTCGAGTCGGTTGTCGTCTGACGTTGCAAGATGAAATGACATAACCTGTGTCCGATTCGCCCGCAAAACATTTACTGTTGTCCTATTGACACAGCTATTCAATGGCTCGGCACACTGGGAGACTATTAGACGAGGGGAAAACATATTCTTGTGGCAGGGAGAGATTAATTTCTTGTCTTATGTTTGTTATCTTTGAATGGAATAGAGAATGGGGTGTCATTAGCCTATACTGGGGCCTGCTACAGAGGCGGAGAGAGCACTGAGAACAAGTCTCAATATGGCAGATAGTGCTGCATGTATCGCACCATTAAATTTTGCTTCCCGGATACATAACATTGTTCACCTGGGGTCATTTTTACTACTGCCGTCTTTTCTCTAGCTCATGATGTTTCTGGACCACTGTTCTGAGCTCATCGTCATGTTTGAGCTAGGAATGTGTTGGGTCGATGATGTGAGGTAAGGGGTACTTCTGAATCAGGGGTCACGGATCCGCCAAATCATCCAGTAATTCCCTCTCTCCCCCCTTTGGTCTGTCGGGGTTGGTCATTTGCTCCCCTCACCCTTCCACTCTCATATATTGAGGCTAATTGAGTTGACAGTCTTGTATAAAGGCTGCTACTTGGAGTCTTTATTCCGCTGTAAGTGGTACCAAGGCACCAATTAGCCAGCACTGATTTTATTGGCTCGCTGCCTGAGCTGAGTCACCGCCATTGGTCATGTTTTGCTAGCCTGTCTGCACAGAACACTCTCCAAACTCTGCCTCAGTGGAAGTGTGTGGAAACTAAAACCTCTCTGCCTAGGTCTGACTGGTTAAACTGTAACCAGTGGCAAGGTTGCCAGGTCCTCTTCAAGCAGAGTGTTGAATTTAAACCATGGAGCAACCACTTCTGGGCCATCGGTCACTTTTTCTGCTTCGTAACCCGCATTTCACGGGGTTGAATTCTCATATGCCTCGCTTTCCACACTAAAGCTGAAGCCCTTTCACACCTAATTATCACTGATTACGGCATTAATCGCTGACACGATTCTCTCTTTGGCACGGCTGTCCAGCCCTGCTCCTGGAGAGCTGCCATCTGGTTGGTTTTCACTCCCACCCTATGAAAGTGTGTCCTCATTCAACAGCTTCAGATCTCATGAGTTTGGTCAATTGGTATTAAGCAGGAATGCCAAAGTACAGTTGCAGTGCAAAGCTACAAGATGGCTGGTCTTCTGATGGGGGATTTGCTGCCCTGACCTAGCTTAGAGCAGCTGCGTATATTTCTTCTATTCTGCTTTTGACCCTTGGCATTGTTTCGTTACTCTCCTTTGCATTGTCGAAGACCAGTCTTTTTCTCCTTGCCTCAAACTCTGTTTGTTGGAATGATTTTGTATTAATGTGCTTGAAACTATTGTAGTGCTGTTTTCCAGTAGCTGGAGGACCTTGGCATTATTCAAAGCTGTGGCCTGGGAGAGCTCGAGACCCTTTTCTATCTGGCTGGAGATGTGCTTACAGTTAAAATCCAAGGTTGACCTGCTAGGCAAAACAACACTGGAGCACAGCATCCTCGACCCCGCGGGCTTTTGGTTATACACAGATAAGTCCCCAGTTACGCAGAATGTCCCCTGCAACGTCACTGGAATGTTATATAGGTGTTGTAGTGATGTCACTACAATACAGCAACTCTGAGGCCCATGTTGTGTGCACTGGGATCACATTTCCCTTCCCCGCTCTGCGCTGAAGCCTTGCTGTGGCCTGTATTCTCTCCGTAGCTTCATGGACAGTCTGTGAGCTTTGCCAGAGCATTATGAATGGCCTTTTAAAGGGGATTTAGAGCGAGCTGATGTCCAGTGTGTGCTCTCCCCGTCTCTTTTGTTTACGCCAGGGCAGCTCGTCCTTCTTATGCGGTTGTCAAACATTAACATCCGAGCTGTGGGCAGCTGCTTTTGAAATGCGAGCTAACTCTAACCCTCGCAATCCCCTAGCTAAATTCGCTCACTGCGTTCCCGCTCCGCTTGGTAAAGCTACACTGGAGGTTTAGCTCAGGTGTGTGTGTGTGTGTGTGTGTATTTGTTTGTTTGTGTGTACGCGTTTAAGGTTCTAATTAGATGGTTGGAAACTCGGTAGTTTGCTATGAAAATGAGCGTTCTGTGTCACTGGTGACGGGGATTACCGCTTGGTACCTCTGTGTGCCTCCCACACACCTTTGAGAACTGTACTTCCCACCACGGGTTTCATTTCTAATCGCAATTCTTGGTTTCTCTTTTCATTTGAGGGCAGATGAGGTTCATTAACCACTACTGATTCCACTGTAGACTTTTCCTTTGACTCATCAGGCTGTACAGATCTACCATGTCAAAAATGAAAACAAATTCAAATGGAAACAGTCATGTTTGCTAGATCTTATCTTTTTCATCATTTGGAATTGTTTCATTTAACTGCAGATGCAGAGTTGACCTTTGCGTCTTTGAGGTAAATGTGTAACTACATCCCTATTGTGTGTTGGACTATTGATTCCCAGGTAAGACTGGGCTTTCAGCTTCATTCTACTGTGGATACTGCCATTCCCCTCCCTCCTGCTCTCTCCCCTACCCTGTTAGGATTGGCTGCACAGGTCCGCGCAACTCAGAAAATGCGCCGGAGGTGGAATTGGAGGGGAAGGATTTGAGCGGGTGGTATTTTTGTGCACTACTGGTCAGGGGAGGAGCGATGTTGATTAAATTTTTATGTTTCACAGTGTATTTTGAATTTTGAATCATAGCAAAAGCCAGTGTAAACTATGCTATAATTTTTTTGTCAAATTTAGCCGAACATGTTTTTAAATGAAGCATTCCGTTAGAATTGGGGTACTAAATTGATTGAATAAGTGATAAATCGATCAACTGGTCTGAACCAGTGTCACAGTAGCCTCATACCTGTGGGCCCTCCTTAATCTCCAGCTGTGTGTTTTTTTTTTTTTTTTTTTCCTTAGGCAAGATTCTTTGCATTGATGCTCTAATGTAAAGATCTTTCTCTGCTGGCGTGGGCAGTATGGCCAAATTCATATTGTGGTATATAGTACCGATACATCGCCAAGTCTCGCTGTTGGTGGCTCACAGCGTCTCAGTGTTGTTTTACTCATACTTCTGGAAGAGCCTGACTTTTAGTGGCTGTGACAAATGAATGACCTCGAAGGAAAGCTGTCTGTCACCCCTGAAGCCACAGCAGCGAGAGAGAAGTCTCCGGAAGGATGCCGGTCAACTCTGCCACAGCGGCTCCTCTTCAGCATTCTGTCAAAAACTGCAGAAGCTATAGCTTCTGGGATTTCCCAATGGCTATCAGAATCATTTCCTCATTGAAATACGGGGGATTTCTGCAAAGAAACAGCTCAGTTGAAGCAAAAATGTATTTTGTTTTTTGAGTCGCTGTGCTGCCAGTAACTTGAGCTGATTTGCAGCCGGTTTCGTTTGACTGCGTCGGTTCATTTCCTTGTTTGGCCCGATGACTCATTCCGTTTGTGTTGGGTTTAATGAAGAAATGTAGAGCTGCCACAGGCGAACTGTGACGAGCAAAAGCGCGTCTGCGGAGCTGTCTGCAGCTATATCCATCCCTTCTGCGTTGAGCACTTGGGCTCGCCAATTTAGCGGCATGACCGAGCCTGTTTAAGTCAGCATGCCGATGGAGGAAGCTCTGGGTAACACTGTGACGTTATGATTCTACTGGGCCTCAGACTGCTTGTGCGTCACTCGGATTAGTGTCCCAGACCGTGGTCCTGGGTATCTCCTGTACGCCTGGGTTTAATTTAACTGCTTTTGCAATGCCAGCATTAAAACTGGCTTCTAATATTTTTTAATTTTCCACTTTACATGTCGGGAAGGATTAACTATTCATTTAACCTGGATTATATTGGAAATAATTTGGCATTTTCTGTAGAATTAGTGTGGAGCTCATCATGTGTTTAAGTTGTATTTCAAACAGTTATGCAAAGGGGCAAAAAATTTGCAGTGTAGCACACTGAGAACAAAATGATTATTCTTCATGTCGTGGATAACAGTGTCTGAAATGATGTGGCTTGAATGGGTCCATCATTGGTCTAAATATGAAAAGTTCCTGGTGAGAATGAATGGCTTGTTGGAACAAAAACTGATGTCCATGGGGGTGGGTCAAGGCGGCTCATAGGTAAGAGGTCAAGAATCGCCAACCCCTAGGCTGAGGGAAGACTTGTTTAAGAACGAATAAGGCTTGAACAGCTATTAATGCTCACCAGAAGATATGCTTTATGAAGCACCCTTATGCGATTGATGTTGGTGGTGAAGAGTGAACTTTGACCTGGGCTTAAAGCCTATTTTTCAGAACTGGTGACTTGATTGGGCCTTTTGTTCTGTTTTTTCGGAGCCCCCTTTTAAAAGTCCTGTACGTGGACTGGACCCCAGTCTTCCCCCAGCAATGTTGCTTGCCATCTGTACACTCCTTGGGCTTCAGGAAGTATCAGAGATTGGAGTGTATTTCTTTACACTGAGGGCTGTCTATGTGGAACTGCTTAAGAGTACTTAAATCCACAACAACATAAATCCAGTGCACTTTTACTTGATTTGGAAAACAAAAGCTGTTCTGGGCCGTAACTTTCAGGTCTGGAAAAAAATACAGGCAGAGTTCTACAATTAGAAATGGCATATTCTGAGCTTGTGGTGGAGTCTTAATTGAGGTTTTTTAATGTGGGATGGTTCCAGTCTGTGACCCACTTCTTGGTGCCAAACCCAAATTATGGCGTCTCTGCGTAACCAGAGACCGTTAAAGATTCAACAGAACGTCTGTGATGCAGGGATTTGGCTGCAGTTGGCACTGTTGAGTTTGATTCGCTGCCCTGGTTTAGCGCTATTTTATTAATAACCTCAGTCAAGCACAGGGAGAAAAGCTGGGTAGTGCTACAAACCAGACAGGCGGATGCCTTATTTAGAGGTATAATTTCCAACTATATTCGCTGTGGTGTCCCTTTTACGCATTCTTACAATTGTAGGAATGAGAACGCAGATTAAGACTGAATGCGGAGAGTTGCATAAATAAAAGATCTAGCCAATGGTTAGCCTGCTAAACATTAATGTATGAGCTTGATTTGGAGGAGGTTGGGATGGGGACTCAGAAGCATGCGCATCTCAGCTAGTTGCTGGGCGTGGTACGAGTGCATTTAAGTAAAAAGAGTCATTTCATTCAGTCAGTCCAAAAACCTGTAGAAAAGCCTCTCCAACTTCCTTAAGGTCTATGCGATGGGAAAGTAATCACTGCTAGCGGAGTAGGAAGGACGTTTCACATGTTCAGTTATTCCACTCTGTCTAAAGTCAGGAGACTCTCGATTCCATGAGCTCGGGCGGAGTAGATTTGATGTGGGCAAACTTCAGTTAGTTTGGGTCAGCCTCGATCATTTATCAAGCCTCTGAACATTCAAGTGCCCGAATGAAGCGGTCCGCCACTTTCAGTGTCTTCCCTGTGTGCGCCTTCTCTTACTTGCCATCTGCACCCACCATCTTCTTGACTTTCATTTGGCCCAGTTACACCGTAATTGTAAAGAAGATTGCATAAACATATGCGGCCTCGTACTGTGGATGAGTAGATTTTTCCTTCAGAAACACCAGTGAGAGTCTCCTGGCTGGAAGCCATCTTGGCTCTGATGCGTCCCGCCTCCCCCCTCCTTGTTTGGCTCCATGAGAAATCTTTTTCGAGGCAAAGGATGCATATTTTTATTATGGTGAAGAGCAATCTCTAATGCCGATCACGATTGCAGCGTGCACTCGATTACGTTAATCTGGCGTTCTGGCGGCGTTCCGGCAGTGGAATTTTCCTGGGTTGTTGTTGCTACTGATAAGAGTGGCCATTGAAAGACCAAGCGGCCTATCGCCGTCTGCCCGCCCTCTCCACCGCAAATGCTCGTGCTCATTGTGCGCGCTCGGTGGAAAAAGCTGACCAAGGTTGGGGCCATCTTTCCCCCCCTGCAGGGAGTTTGAGGGTGCTCACCAAACCCAGCGAGTCGGTGCGAAAATCACAAGAGGACACGGAAAATGCCGGAGATGCCTGAAATTTGGGCGTGTGGGCGCACGCACTGCTAAGCAGCTGCAGCCTTCGCTCCTGGGCTTCTCTCTGCTGAAGATCATCGTCCCCAAGCTACACCATTCACAGCTGTTCCTTTCATTTCCTGGGCCTGCAGTGGGCTCTATAATGTTTTGGACGTGATTTTTTTTTTTTTTTTTTTTTTCCTCAAATCGGCTGTTCGGTCCACAAATGTACTATCATGATCAAACTGTTAGTATGCAAAGTGTAAATCATGATTCCTTAAATGGGCAGGACTGTTTACAGTGTGCTGTAATTTCTTCAGAGGGTATGCGTGTTGGAACACACAGATTTCAACCTTAATTCTATGAGGGCGTACAATCTGAATGTGTGAATACAAATAACTGAATTTGAGTATCTGTCTTGTGGAGTTCAGTTAAATAAAGCAGGAAAAAAAACTTCTTTAAATAATGGAGCTCATTGTAGATATCATCTAGGTCATATGCAGGGATAATGGTGGAGTCCCATGGGAACGGAGAAAGCAGGCTGTTCAGTCTCGGCCGTGTCCTTCCCAAGTATCAGCGATGCTCAGGCACACATGCTGTTCCACCACGCGCTCTTGAAAAAGAACAGCGGGCGTGGCTTTGTTTATGTTCTAACAGACTGTGACTCCGCCCCCCTGCGCCCTCCCCTCTGGAGCACTCCATTTCCTCATGACCTACGGGTCAGCCGGAGTCCAAAACCAGCTGTTGCCATGGTCACCACTTCCTTTAGAGGTTCTCTAGAAAGGGTGAAACATGACACCGAGATCTGATCTCTTTAGAAGCTCGTCCAGGATACTTTCTGCGCGTACGTGGGTGGGACATCAGGAAAGGAGTACAGTGAACTCCACGATTCTTCGGACACTGACACAATTTGTGTGATTTTGATGCCGTTGGCAGAGTCCATCGCCAAATCGGAGTCCAACTGAAAGTGCAGTTTCGTGCTGAAGAGGAGACAAAAAATGCTGCTGTCTCCTCTACTCGCTGCAGGCATAAAGCACCTGAACAGACTGAAGATGGCTGCAGCTCTGATCTGGCACAGCATCACCAGAGAAGATGCTCAGCATCTGGTGACGTCTATGAGTCACAGACTTCATGCAGGAATTACATACTGAAGGATGAGCAACTAAACATGAAGTGTTTGATAACTTTATTCAGTATCATGTTAAACTGTTCAGGGCCTGGCTAAGCAAGTAACTTGGTGACATTTTACTACTTTCTCTCACATAATTGCCTATAACCTCTGGACTATTAGTCACAAAAATGCTGTCTATATATTTTTGGAAAGCTAATAAACAGGGGAATATGGTCCAAACATTAAATAATAGATTTTAAGTTTTTAATTGGGATTTTAGAGCCCATGAACCCATCAAATTTACGTCAAAAATTTCACATTTTTTTTTCTAAACCCAGGGACCATGTTCCCAAAGCAATTTGAACAAAATTATTTTTGTATCCTGTAGAAAAGGGTTAATTAAAATGTCTGGTCATTAGAATATCAATTTTTTTGTTAAAAAAAAAAAAAAAGTTATGGGGAAAAATGTGAAGCAAGGTCTGGTAACTCGGTAACAATTTGAAGTGGTAACTCAGTGACAACACAAGTTATTCCATTTGTACTTTCTATTTGCAATATTTTGCATGATTCTTAATTATTATGAATACAGGAATATATTACCTTGATAGTAATATAATTATATTCATTTCTGGACATCAATACAGTAATACAATTTAGATACAATTAAATCATGTTCTAATAACTGTAATCTCTAATTTCCCAACATTTAGGACCTATATACAATTACCTAAATCCAACAATAACTGAAAATTAATTAAAAAATAAGGAATTATAGAAGCTATAAAAATGGGGGAAAAAAACTGTTTCATTTTTTGATGCAAAAAAAAAAAAATCATATACCCTCCATGGGGAATTAATCAGAAAAACATTTTTAAATTCTAAAATACGGGTAATCACCTTTCCCAAAATGTATATATCAACATAGTTGAATGAAAAAAATTTTTGAGTGAGATGTCAACATTTGCTTGGCCAGGCCCTTCAGTACTTTTTTGATGTGCCCAAAAGTCAGGAGAGGGTGGGGAGGTGCTCTCGTCATTGAGCGGATCATCCAATGTGACTGAAAATGCCCTCAAATTAAAGCTGACCGTTAGCACTTCAACCTCATCGTCATTATAGCCCAGCCCTTCAAATGCCAGGTGTCACTGTCTGGGAAATTATGGTGCTCACTTTGTGTTTGAAACAATGTGTTCTCATTTGTGATGGAACCAGTTATGGGGAACACTGTTACTGTCATACAAGAGAGGAGAGGCTGGGAGTTGTCGTTCTTAATCAGAATGAGTTGCGAACTGAAAATATTTTTCACACTACAGGTTTTTATACGAAGTGTTTTTTATTGGTGATGATTTCAAGGTTTCCGTTCCACAAGGAGCCTGGAATCGTGGTGTAATCACTGGTGGTTCTGTATTTTGTTGTTCATGCTTTTAAAAATGCTTCTGTACCATTTTCTGTGTGGCTGGGGTCTGCTGTGAAAGGCTGAGAGTTTTACATCCTGCAGTGAAGTCATGACTGAGGCTGCCAGTGATGGAGTTCAGTTATTATTGTCACTAAGCAGCTGTCAGTCTGTGTTTAAAAACAAACTGACCCTTGGTTTGATAAAGGCGCCTCGCCCTGGACTGTGGGTCTGTGCCTGTGTTCATCCACACCATGTACAGCCAACTCAAAGGACATTTTCCTGCTAATGAAATGCCTGGATAAAGTGCTCCGTTTGATTTATACTTGTCAACGGAGCACATTGTTACTCATTTTACGTCAGCAGTGTTTGAATTGCATCATAACGCGGCACACTAAAGCGCTTTTGCATGTCTGTCGGACATTTTTATAGCCGAATCGCTGTGGGCATGTACAAATCCATTCTGAGGTTGTCACGTTACGACGTTGGGGTAGAGCGGAGAGGTGTAGGGTTAAGCTGAATGCTGTATCTGTCACTAACGGGCAGAACTGTACTTCAGAATATCAGTGTGTTAACAGGGAAAATAACTATATGAGCACATCTGCTCATTGGAATTGGTTGGTTTGCTGCTAAATTTCTCAGCTAGGATGGAGCCCAAATGTTTTGGGGGAAAATATTAGCGTAGTGCCCAGAATGTCCATGTATTGAGCCTGGATTATGCGCTTGGTAGACTGTACTCTAGTTTCCTATCCAGTTGGTGAATGAGAGCATCTCAGGTGTTGCGTTTTGCACTCTCTAAGTGTGCTTCTGGCTTCTCCAAGATCGTGGACTGTGAGCCAACCCTGTCCGTGGGAACAGCCGCTCTCTTGGCCAGGGGAGTGCCTTTGTTTCCCCTCTCTACGTGAGGTGTGTGTGTGTGTGTGTGTGTGCGCGCGCGCTGGAGTTCCTGCTTTGGATGTTCCTTGTGTAGAGTAATGTGATCTTTCCTGTTGAGCAGTGATCTCATACAGCTGATTGTCTCTGTCTGTGGGCAGACCAAGGAAAGTATGCACAGTTATTCTGTGGTCTTTGAGTACGCCCTTTAATAACCTCTCTCTCTCTCTCGCTCTTGCTCTCTCGCTCTTTCTGTCTCTGTAGGTCCGTCTGCCCTCATTGCCCGGATTGGGACCTCTCCACTAAGACCCGGCTCGCCCCTCTTGGCCAGTTAGACCTCCGCAGAAGAGCGCCATGTCTTAACCCCAGCTACTGCTGGCGGAAGCCCTGCTCCCCAGCCCCCCCCCCCTCCCCTTCCCCCTCCCACCTCCACACCCCCCTCCTTCCTCCCGCCCTCCTGGCCGATGCGCCTCAGCAGCCAATCGCAGGAGAGATGAGCCTGCAGAAGCAGCAGAGGCAGGGGGCGGGGTCAGAGCGGGACCTGTCGTCGTCAGCCGCCGCCCCGCCCCTCGTCCTGCCCGCCGTGAAGAAGGCGCCCAAAAAGCGCCGGCTGTCCCTGCACTCGCTGTTCCGCCGTCGGGAGCACAAGCGCCGGCCCCGCGAGCCCCCCGCCGGCGTTGACGGCATCGCCTGCATCGAGAGCATCCACTCAGAGATGTGCGGCGAGCGAGCCTCGGGCGCTGGGTCGGGCGCTGCCTCTACCTCGTCAGGCCCCGCCTCCTCGCCCGGTGGGGGCGGGGCTGCCGCGTGCTCCTCCCCCTCGCCCTCAGCGGAGCTGCTGGAGTGCCCACTCTGTCTGCTGAGACACTCGCGTGAGCGCTTCCCCGACATCATGACCTGCCAGCACCGCTCCTGTGCTGACTGCCTGCGGCAGTACCTGCGCATCGAGATCTCCGAGAGCCGCGTCAACATCAGCTGCCCCGAGTGCGCCGAGCGCTTCAATCCCCACGACATCCGCATGATCCTGGCCGACCGCGCCCTCATGGAGAAGTACGAGGAGTTCATGCTCCGCCGCTGGCTGGTGGCCGACCCCGACTGCCGCTGGTGCCCCGCCCCTGACTGTGGGTAAGGCTCTGCCCCCTTTCAGTGTGACCAATTATGAGTCATGTCCCCCATCTGTCTCCTGGTGTGTGATTCTGATTGGCTGGTGCTAAGAAACAGTCTCACCAATTGAGGCATCTGCACCTGGGTGAGTTCTGGTCAAATGGGCTCCACATCAGATTTTTATGAGATTTCACATGGTTTATTTAATCTTATGAGAAGCCGCTGAATTGAAGTTAAACTTGTCTTCCGTCGATCGCCAACTATGACACAATAAAAAAAATTGTGTTTCTAGTGATCTGACCCTAACACGCCACCTTAAAGTTTTTAGGCCACCGTTGAACAGTGGCAGCTGGTGAACTGAAAATTGAGGCAGCACAGAACATTCCTTGAAACTAATGACTGGTCTGCAGTGATCAGGTTAAGGAAAAAAAAATTGATTAGCATTTTTTACTAATCCAATTGATTAGCAATTGTTTAGCACATCTGAAAAATTATCAGCAAAAATTAGAAAACGGTATATCAGATTTTAAATGACAAAAGGGCTTTTTTAAATTCTTTCCTAATGATAAATTACAATGAAAAGAGAAATACAACTCCACTCAGAAACAAAAACAAATTATTTGAACAATCTTGAACAATAATTTAATACAGCACACTTCCGTTTCCCAATGAAATTTCTGTAAACTACTTGTAACCGGCAGTACAGCGGTCTTATCTATACATTATTGTAGCATAATGTTGTTTAACACCTGATCAGAAATGTGAAAGGATCCATTCCCATTAAAATCCAGTCACACAAGGCTCTCTCCAACTCAGTCACTTGTTGACATCACGACATCATGTATTTGAATGATCAGAGATCATTGTGCATGTTTCAGGGGAGGCCGGCAAACTTACACACCTAAACCACATAGCAATTGGGCAAGTTTTGATGACTTTGATCAGCTTACTGTGATGTTTGGGCAGCTGGAGGAACATTCGGGTGTGTAAAAGCGTACGTCCAGTCAAAGCGATTCAGTTAAAGCCGAAAAAAGTGGAGGTCTGATGCGGAGTTCTTTCCATTAGGGCAAAAACCAAATCACATCGCTTTAGTGTAACAATGATTACAAAGATTCCCCTTAACTAGCGTCAGCTAAATAAGAAGATGGCTAGCTTTATAATCTGAAGAGTAACGTAATACGCGATAGCATGCATAACAAGATAATGCAGCTAAAACTAGCTATGAAATAACACGTCTCAGGCCCAAACTGTCTGTTTGCTCCTTAGGTAAAATAAGCTGGTAATCAATGTTGAAAGAGATCGTCTGCGTGCGATGGTGTTGAAAGTGACAAATCAGAGCTTAAAAACCTCTCCAGTAAGCATCATAACTACCGTAGGTTCACTAGCCATCTGTACCAAAGCGATTGCTTTTAAACTAGCAAGCAAACTTGCTAACGTCCAAAAAATGTGGAAGTTCAGTTGGGTCGCACGAAACTGCTGCGAAACAGATAAGTTCATGCCTATGCCAGCTGGCAAAGTTGGTAAAGTTGGGGTAAGAAACGAATCATATCGCCTTGATATGATGATCATTTACGAAGATTTTCCTCAGTTAACGTTAGTTAGCTTACTAGCTTACTTAGGTGGCTATATCCAAAGAGCAACGTAATTTAAAGGGGCAATAAGCGAAAATGCATCATTTCTAAATTGAAGGAATTAAAAATCGCTATGTGAAGAACGAGAGGTGTAATTTCATCTGGAGTATCGCAGGACGTCACACACCCACTCTCTGTGTTGATCTCCAGCCCCTTGTTTACAAGCCTGGTCCGGCTGCGCGTTCACGTACGTTCATGTGAATCGCCGCCGCCTCCTTCCAGAGAATGCATTCATACAGCCAGTGAGCAGAATCGCCTCCTCCTCCTTCCCGAGAATGCATTCAAACAGTCAGTGAGCAGTGGCAGCGCTTATTTTTTAAAAAGCGAAATGGCGGAGAGCGGAACGAAACGTTCACCCGAAGACGAGCTGGCTCCGAAATTACTTCTAAAGAAACAACGGTCGTTGGCGAAGAAGTTGTCTGATAAAGAAAGGGACAGAACCCGGATTAATATTGGCCTTGCATTTCCAAGGTGGAGAGCACTGTGAGAGCTAAAGGGGCTACAGTTTGACTCTGAGCTAGCTCTCCTGGACAGATAAGTAACAACATAAAGTCAAATGTCTGCTTTAATTAGTGTTACAGTTACGTTAGGCACATGTCGCTATGTCGATTCAATTAAATTTAATGTTACAATCGTAGCATGGGTTAATGTCCGGAGCTTGAGTTGTTAGCGGCTCAGTCCCAGCAATGGGCCAGGCGTTACGATTGTGTTAGGTGAGTAGCCCGGCAGCCAGCTAACATTTGCAGTTAGCTCAAATCTGCAGTTTTGTGAGCATTTCAGGTTCGATGTACTGAGTAATAAAGCCGCAGAAACTTAAACTGGCCTGTCATTCTGCCGAATAGCAGAGGTAGAGGGAGGTGTGGCTCATGACACACTTTGTTTTGGTTTACAGGCAGTGCACAACAGCAAACCTAGCGGTGAAACGATTTCGCGTATTGCCCCTTTAATACGCGATGACTCCCATAACGAGTCTAGCCGTCATGACCAAAGATGATAGAGCGTTTGACTGTAGCAGAAAGCCTCCTGAGTCCCAAGTGCATGCATGCGCTCCCCAGAAGCTGATTGGTTGGTATGCAAATGAGAACATCATTTTCCAGCCAATCAAAGTCGTGAAAACTTCTCCTATTGCCTCGGGAATTCGGAAGTTCGCAGGCCAGTGAGTCGGGATCCATGAAATATCAGATTTTTTGAATCGCTTTTTTAGCGAAGGGATTGTTATGATGAATAGCATTTTGTCAAAACTGCTGAAATTTGATTCGCATGTTG
Organism: Gymnothorax javanicus; assembly: GCA_029692085.1. Classification (NCBI taxonomy): domain Eukaryota; kingdom Metazoa; phylum Chordata; class Actinopteri; order Anguilliformes; family Muraenidae; genus Gymnothorax; species Gymnothorax javanicus. The sequence continues at coordinate 117,585,803 of CM056197.1, read as the reverse complement.
CGATGCAGATCCGCCTAATCTGATCACTGCGGTCTTGGCATGTTTTCGATAATTTATTTAAATTATCATCGTGTGAACTCTGAAAACACTCGGTACTAACCGATGTAGCTAGCTCTCCTCGGTAAGGTAAGAACTATGTTTCTCCCAGCCCCCTCCAGCTCGAACCCCTGATGACTAGTCAAGTTACTGTATCATTACTGAACAGACGGTCAGGGCTCCTATGCTTGTGAGAGATATTCCGGCAATCATGTAGAGTTTAATTACTGTAGTCTAATTTGGCTGTTCTCTATATGCGGATGTGTGTTGAACATCTGAAGGCAGCTTGTACAGGATGTTTCAAAAAGATGGACCCAATTTTTCAATGCAGTATATTTCTTTATAGCAACATGGGACAAGTACACAAAAAGTTACAAATGGTTTAGTAGGTTATCAAGTTTTATTAACCGGGTCCATCTTTTTGAAACACCCTGTATATTGGGCTGTGTCTGTGATTACTGGATGGTGAAAATTTCATCATTTATTCACTCATTAGTCCATCATGATCTCTGCTTGTTCCGGGCTGGAGCCTATCTCAGCATGCACTAGGTGTATAAAAGGAATGCTCCCTGCTGGGTTCTCCAGTAAATAGCTAGGGACATACATTCACACGCAAGTACCCTTGGGAAGTGTAGTTTCCATTTTGCCTTTGGGCTGTGAGAGGACTCCAGAGCATCCAGAGAAAACCCAAGTAAACTCTTCACAGAGAAGCCCTCAGGCCAGATTCGAACCCGAGACCTCATAGCTGTGCAGCTACAGTGTGGCCCAGTGTGATTCATTTGAGCGTCTTTAATTTAACATCTGCCTTAGTGAGATTTTAATGAAGCTGGGTTTGAAGCGTAACTAAAAGCAGGCTGCTCTTGTGCACCTTTGAGTGTGTGCAGACGGTTAAAGGCATCTTCTCAAAGCTGCACTCGAGGATGGATTCCTTCTGCGAATTAAGGACGACAAAAGTAAATAAGCCAGGTGTTTGAAGAGTTGCTTTTTACCAGCATACTTTTCCAAAGCACCTGCCAGCTACCCGGGTTCTTCAGAGACTGAGCAGCACATGCTGACCTCATACCTCCCCTCTTAAGCCTGACTAATGAAGGCTGTAATGGACACCAGCTTCTCTCACTGTAGCCCAGGGGCTCTGAACACGTGTATCAGGTTTACTGCCTGAAAACAAAGGAGAGGAGTATTTACAGGCACACAGGTGCGCACTCATACACACGCAGACACGCGCATGTGCGCACACACACACACACTCATCACACGCATACGCATGCACGCGCACACGCACCACACGAATGTGCATGCATGCGCGCGCGCACACACACGTGCGCGCGCGCACACATACACACACACGTGCGCACACAACACATGTATATGCATTGACACGCTCTCACACTCACACACCCCCACAGGCACACTTGCACGCCGTCTCTCTCTGAGATGGGCGGAAAGCAGAGCGAGGCTGTGTTTGGGGGAAGATCTTCAGTGCTACACTGGCACGGTGTTGTCGTGTGCATGAGTGAGAGCAGTAGGAAGCTGTGGTTGGTTCTCAGGGTTGGGCGCGCTGAGCCTGCTGTGCCGTCTGTAGGTTTGTGAGCCGAAGGCGACCGCAGCTTGTTTAACAGCAGCTCAGTTTCCCCTCCTGGAAGGAGGTGTTTGTGGTGCTGGAGTGTCCCAGCGGGGGCCATCTTCTGCTTCACTGAGCTGTGAGAGGCAGTGCAGTGTGAGTCAGACTCGCAGTACTCCCCACACTCCCTCAAGAGTTCGCTTTTGTTTGGACATTCCCTCATCTGTTCTTTTTGTGTATGAGAACAATCTTCTTATTGCAGTTCTGTCTCAGTACACCTCTGCTGATTCAGACTGCAGGCGCAGGAGTCTGTGAGCATCAGGGTTTGCTTGCAGTGAATGTGTAAATCAGAACTGACAACTGGGGAGGCTCAAAACGATCCCTTGAAAATAGTGATTGGTCACGACCTGTTTTCAATCATTCATTTAAATTACCATTACAGAAACTCCGAAAACTCTCAACATTATCAGATGTGGCCAGTTTTCATTAATGATGCATAACGATTACGACTCCGGACTTCTCGCGCTTTTCTTTACTCAGCGGTTGGAAGCAATGCATTTTTCGTGATCGTTTAAATGAAATTGGATCATTTGAAATGTCTTCATGCATAGGGATGGGTATCGTTAAGATTTTAACGATACTACTACTCTTATCGATGCTGCTTATCGATCCGGTACTTTAACGGTTCTCTTATCGATACTTTTTGAGGAAGAAAAAAAACCACAAAGACATTAAGAACATAAATTGCTTTATTATGCAACAAAATTGTTTTTACAAAACATTGTACTTTTTACATTTTTCTAACTTGAAAGGTAAAACACATAAAATAAGCAGTTATTTAAAGAAAGAAACTGCAGTGTTTTTAACAAATCACTATGTCTTGATGATTAAATGTAAAACAAATTAAATAAACAATTCACTCCAAAATAAAACACAGTGGCATAGGGCAACATGGTGGAGTATGCAGGTAGGTTGCAAAAGGCCACCAATTCTTCATTCTTCAGCAGTTCTTCTGGAGGAAGATCAGCATATCAGCCTTCTCTGGCAGCAGTCGGGACCTCTCCTGGCTTATAGTGTTCCCTGCAGTTGAGAACACCCTCTCAGAAGGGGTGGAGGAAGCTTGGGTACAGAGGTAGCCTGTTGCAATGATAAAGGGGAGAGGCAGAGTATCTTTCTTTTCCCACCACCACATTACCGGATCTTCAGCCATAGAGATGGCAGGTAGGCCTTTGTAAAGCTCAACCTCTAGGTCCACACGCTCCGTGAGGGACAAGGTGCTCTGAACTGTCGACCTCAGCTCCCTTTCCTCCTCCGCAAACAGCTCCTCCAAGGCACTTTTTGCTTTGAACACTGATTGAGGTGGGTCTATCTCCAAATCCCCTGCTTCCTCTCCTTCAGACTCCTCTTTATGTTGCTGCTGCTGCGCTTGCCTGCTCCAGCTCCTCTGACACCCCTGGACCTGGTGTTGCTGCTCCTGTTGCATGATCAACAGCTGCCTTCCTCAGTCTGGCCTCCCTTTAAACCTGGGGTCCATCGCTGTGGCCTCATGCAGGAAATCTTGGATGGTGTTGTCCTGGTAGCGCTCACTGAGGTTCTCCCAAACCTTCTCTTTGATGGCTGTCACAAATGATGTATCCTCATGCTTTACAGTGAAGTGCTCCTCCAGTTTTTGGAGGATGGGTATAATCTGTCCACACGTGGAATTCTTTTCCCCTGACACACACAGTGTGGATGTGTACAGGATCTTCATCAGCTGGACAAACTCCTCTGACTTGTGGAAATCGTCATCCCTCAGCCGGTCCAAGTTGTCCTTAGTCATCCCCCTCCGCAGTCGTGGGTCCAAGACTGCTGCCTGTATTGCTGGATATTGCTCCATGAATCTCTCTATCATTAAATAGAGAGAGTTCCATCTCGTCTTGACGTCCAGGATGAGTGAGTGTTGTTTAAGTCCTGAAACAACAAAAACAGCATAAATTAACCACACAATTCAATATTGAATTAAATAGATTGTAAAATTTGGGAATTTCAAAATGACAATTTAATGGTTTAAAATGGCTTCTTACCAAGGAGCTGCTGCTTGTCCTTCAATACTGTGTTGGCCATTGAGGACCTCTTAAACCACACGACCACTGATCGGATTCGGGCAGCCCATTTATCAATGGAAGCGACTGTGTAGATTTTCTGCGCTGCCAGATTCAGCGTGTGTGCGAAGCAACCTATTTTTAGGATGCCAAGCCTCCTGATGGCAACGTCCAGATTGCCAGCGTTGTCAACCGTCACGGCGCAAACCTTGCTCAGCTCTATCTTAAACTCCTCCAGAATGTCAGAGATCTCCTCTGCCACTACTTCACCAGTTTGAGACTGGTAGACTGCCCTGGTGTGGAGGACCTTCTGCTTGAGCTTGCCCTGGCTTGTATAGTGCACCGTCACAGTGATATAGTGGTCCTGGCTGAGGCTGGTCCACCCATCTGATGTTATGGCCAGCTTTGGTACATCCTTGAGCTCAGAGATCAAATTGGCCTTTTCTACACCATACCAGGACGGAATTAGCGTGTCACTTAAGTAACTCCTGGAGGGAGGGTTGTATTTAGGGTTAAGTGCCTTGCACATGTCCCTACAGTCAAAAAACAATAATAAAAAAACATATTGTTGAATTATTATTGAATATTATGTTTGTGGAGTGATGTATCTAACAAGCTTTATGTCATACTATCCTAAAAAATAATACAACTCAATATACTGACTAATATTTTACCTAAAGCCATTCGACTCCACTGTTGCAAAGGGGTGTAGACCTTTCACTATGAACTTGGTCACAGCTTGGTGGCACTCCTTCACCCTCTCCTCGTTCATTCTGCCACTAGCTGCCAGCATGAAGGGGTTTATTTGTGCTTGCTTTGGAGCAGCACCAGTGGCAGTAGAAGTAGATGGAGGACTGGGTTGTATCACTGTACCTTAAATTTAACACAGTAAAAGTTGGGAAACTCTTTAAATGGGTCTTCTTTATAAATTTAATCAAACTGATAGATCTCGCACACTGGAGTGTGGAGTCTGGACAAAGCAACCCAGATTTTACTCACAAAATATAAAGTATGATGCTTTAGTCCATTATTTTTATTCATTTAAGTAACCAGCATTATAGCCTAACAATTGTAAAAGATCCTAGATAACGGGTGAACATATAGAAGTAAAGACGGACTTTGCTGGATTCCCCAAATTGCTCTGAATAATAATAATTAGTGGGCCTGTAGACTACTTTTTGCAGCTGTTAAAGTAAAATTTATATTAAAAAATATTGTTGTTTCCACATCAGACTGCTCATTGCAGCACTTAACTTCGATATATTTTTTAAAAATATTTTTATTCTAGGTATTTTATATGGTGATGTAACATTAATCACTATTAGGGGCAGGGGGGCTACATTTTGTCTCCACAAGGATAAAAATAATTTAGTAGAGGCAAGGATATAGACCAGAGAGGGAAATCCCACACCCAAGCTATAATTATGGTTATATTAGTGTATTGAGAAGATGTATCTGAAAATTAAGCAAATAAAATCCCAAATCTGAAACTTCATTTACAAAACAGTAAACATTAGGGCTGCCCCCAAAATGTTTAGAGCCGGCCCTGGACTCTTCAGCTGACAGCACAGAGACGCTCCGTGGTGCACTGGTATTTAATAACTGAACCATGAGCAGGACGCTGGACACTTTGACTTTCTCTGACTGTATGGAAATTGATGGAGAAAGGCATTAAAACGTGAGCCTGGGGCTGACGGTAAAAACACACTCACGTAGGCTGATTGGAGTAAAGAGTGAAAAAAAAGAATGAATACTTGAATCTTCGTATTGATCAGTGAAATCGAAATGACTGCGTAATGCATCAACCGTCATCAGAGGCGTGAGTGAATACAGATCGATCAGAGTTGATCATTCTTGACAGTGAGTTCCAGTGGCGGGCGGTGGACAGAGAACAAGAAGGGCGATAAACATGTCTTTAAACTGCTTATTAGTCTTGATCTGTTTTCCGTCAATTTCCCTGGTAAAAGACACTTGAACTCTCCCTTTCGGTGTAGCTAATTGTCTTCGTTAAGGAGAAATCAAACGCACCAGCTGAGCACAAAAAAAGAGCGCATTTCAATCTTTTTCAATTAAACAATCATTACGCACAGGTTTGACGACTTGCTTAGGATATGACAAAATTTAACGCGGAAAATCCACTGTGGTTTTATCGAGATGAGTTGCCCATTGAGGCATGTGAATTAAACATTTTATAGAATTTATTATTCACTCGCCTAAACATTTCATTATAAGGGAAACTAACGTGTTGACCAAGAACAATGATTAAAATCGGATCACTAATGTCATCCGTTCGAGGATGTTTTCCGCCCCCGAGTTTTCCGTCCATTGCCACTGGTGAGTTCACTGCGTCGTTTTGGATTTTAATGCTCCAAAGGGCGTGGGGCGAGTACCTATCAATATCACTTAACTAAAAAAAATAGCTAATGGTCATTAACTCCACCTGTTGGCTGCTCGCATAATGTTACATACCTGGAATGGACGTGGATGAACTAGCTGTGCTAGGACAATCAAACACTTTACATCTTTTCCGTCTGAATGTGATGGACTTTAGCAAGGTGTTTTAGCCAAATTACTAGTGTTACCACCCTTTGAGGCAAAAAGAGTTGCCACATTTGTGACAACGGGCTGTGTCTACATCAACTCTTGTAAAGTAGAGCCACACTTTTAGACCGTTTGGCTCTCTCCGCCATCGTTATCGATCTAATGGTGGGCAACGAGCTGGAGTTGGAGTGCGCGCTGCACTGCCCCGCCTCCGTGCCCTCCGCTCACACAAACAGCAGGCAGCCATGTGACCGAGACAGGTCTCTCGTCTTCAGTGAGAAGAATAGCAAAAATTACGATACATTGGCGGATAATTGATGGAGTTGGTGAGATAAATGTGCAAGATAACGTTTATCTTGTGAGAAAAAAAAAAAAAAAAAAAAACGCGACTGCTCCAGTACCGATAGCAGAACCGTTAAGGTCAGAGCTTATCGATACTGCGGTCTTGAAGAATGTAGCCCCGGGGCTCGTTCAATACCGGGGCTCGGTACCCATCCCTATTCATGCAGTTACTTTGCTTCCAACCCCTCCATGCAGAAGGACTTCAAGTCTGCGCGAGAATCTCTTACATAGCCTACTTGTTGATTGAATACTTGCTGACTAAATATGCATCTTAAACTCACACCGAATGCTTGAGAGTTGACAGGTATGCGTTATAAATGAAAACTAATGTTGAGTTTTCGGAGTTTCTGTAATGGTAATTTAAATGAATGATTGAAAACAGGTTGTGACCAATTATTCATTTTCAGGGATTGTTTTGAGCCTCCCCTATTGCCAGTTCCTCAGCCACCATGGGTGTAAATGACACCAGGGTTTTTACAGTACGGTATTACTTTCATTGCAGGGTTTGATTTCGGTGTAGTGTCACCTTTGGGATAAAGAGGGTGGAGATCAGAACCTCTTTAAGCACGCTTCTTATTTTATTTTTATAGCATTTATGCAAAAAAAGAAACTACAAAGGTTTTATGGTAAATTCCCCTCATGTCTGTAGCCAGTTTCTCCGAAGGCCTGTATGGGATTTAAGCCAGTGATCTTTGGCTGTTTTTTCATGCATCTCCATTGGTGTCCAGCTTTTTCTGGCCCAGTGTCTGACTGTGGCACACCTGTGAGAGGAAACTGTTAGTTTTATGAGCCCGAATGGAGCCAGTTCTTCTGCATGTGTGCAGTTAAGTTCCTGTGGACCCTTCAACACAGTAGAACAGTTCGTTGATTTAGTCTGTCTTGCAGTTGTGAAGCATTGATTTCCCATTCCCACAGTGCACTGCTGCAATGCTCAGCCTATTATTGGCAGTGGATGGGGATCCCACAGCTGAAACTTTCACAGTTGTGATTTACGGCAGTTGAGGAGAGAGGGATGCCATTGGGTGAGATGGCCTGTCAATCATTTGTTTTCCAGGTATTCAGCGGAAAATGTCACCGGTTGTGTTTCCACAGCAGTGCAATGAGGAGGAATTGGGTGGGGCGCCCAATCAGGACTGAGAGGAACTCTGCCCTCGGCGGATTATCTGTGGACCTGCTTTGTCTTTGGTTTTTGTTTATTCGAATCATGTGTCATATGGTGTTTTTTATTCAGCCTGCATGTATGAATTTATATTTGCTTTTGTTGGTCAATGTAATCACATTTTAAACATAATGGTATAACCAGTGAAAGCCAATGGTCTTGGTTTGCTTTTCCACTGCCCATATTTGGTCCTTCTCTTGCCAGCAGAACCCACATGATCAGTTTATTCACCGCTGTTGTGCTCCAGCTGCCATTGAAGAGATGCTGAATTATCTTCTACAAAATTCTCCAAATAGCCATTGAAGGAGTTACTGGAATACTCTTAACTGAATGTTCTTGGCTGTTTTTGGAAGACTAGATCAAAACCCAGTATATGACTAAACTTTCTATGGTCTATGTGCGAAATTGTGGGCAATGACCGACAGCCAATGGGGAAGTACACTCGGTTAGCCGACCAATGATGTGACTTATCTATCATTCACTCACTCAGCCACGGACATCTGCAGATGCAAGGCCGTACTGATCCAACCAAAAATCACTCACAGTAATGAAAAGCAGGTGAATTCTGACAGCGCGACTGCTGTGGTTTTTTGGCCATTTATTGACCGTAAACATCACTGATTTCTCGCGGGTGTAAAGGAGTCAATCGCACGAGCCTCATTACCTGCAGAACAGCTGTAGTGTGCAGAGATGATGTGTTCGGATGTGCAGAAGAGCCCAGTCAGGTGTGGTTCTGCTGAAGGTAAAGGTGTGGGCCTGTGTGAGGTGGCTAACGCTCTCGCCCCTGGTGTCCCTGCGCAGGTACGCAGTCATCGCCTTCGGTTGCGCCAGCTGTCCCAAGATCACGTGCGGCAGGGAGGGCTGCGGGACGGAGTTCTGCTACCACTGCAAGCAGCTGTGGCACCCCAACCAGACCTGTGACGCTGCCCGGCAACAGAGGGCACAGAGCCTGAGGCTCCGCACTGTCCGCTCCTCCTCTCTCAGCTTCAGCCAGGAGAGCGGAGCTACAGGTACACACGCGCACACTGTACGCGCACATGCACACACATGTACACACACTCACACACTGACTTTTCACATGCATGCATGGGTACACACAGCCACACCCTCCAGTTACTATGTGTCTCTCCACCCCCCCCCGAAGGCCGAAGGGGACTTATTGTTTTTGTCCGGTTTCCCGTGTGCAAGCATGTCCGCGTCAGCGATCCCACCATTTCCAGACCATAACTCAGAAAACATTTGATATATTTCAGTGAAAATTTATGCAAAAAATTTATGCAGGGGCGGCTGCGTTGGGGGTGGGGGGGATACATCTTTTTTTTTTTTTGCCTTAAACACAATCTCTAGTTATGATTGTTTTGATTTTGAACGCTCCTGACCGATGGAACTCCCTCCGCAGCCGATGACATCAAACCTTGTCCGCGCTGTGCTGCTTACATCATCAAGATGAATGACGGCAGCTGCAATCACATGACCTGCGCGGTGTGCGGCTGCGAGTTCTGCTGGCTGTGCATGAAAGAGATCTCTGACCTGCACTACCTGAGGTGAGTGTGGGATGCAGGGTGTGTGTGTGTGTGTGTGTGTGTGTGTGTGTGTGTGGCGTCTGTGCGTGTTGAGGGTGTGTATATATGGGGTGTACCTGGTGTGACTCTCCCTCGCGGCCCCACAGTCCGTCTGGCTGCACGTTCTGGGGAAAGAAGCCCTGGAGCCGTAAGAAGAAGATCCTGTGGCAGCTGGGCACGCTGGTGGGCGCTCCCGTGGGCATCGCTCTGATCGCTGGAATCGCCATCCCCGCCATGATCATCGGGATCCCCGTGTATGTCGGGAGAAAGGTCAGTCAGTCACTCCGTCTCGAAAGTATCAGGGGCCTGCTGGCAAGATGTAAAAGGGGCAGGGTCATGATACTGAAACTCGAAAAAATTTACCGATACATTCTAGTTCATCGCTAGTGGAAATTTTTTTGTTGATATTGTGGTTTTCCTAGCTATCCTTGCGCTTCTCTTTCAAAAAACAAATTATTATCCCCTGGCATATAATGCAGGGGGATATAGTCATGGGTGTGGTCGTTTGGCCGTCCGTCCATCTGTGAAAATTTAGTTTCCGGAGCATAACTTGAAAACCGTTCAATAATTTTCCACAAAACCTGGTGTGCACATTAATCATGACCTGAAGTGGTGCCTTTTGCTAATCTGAAGTTGGTGACGTGGGGCCGGGGGGATATGCCCTCTCCTGATGCCTCTTGTTTACTTAAGACAGGATACAAAGTATATTTTAAATTGTTTTTTTCAAACATCTGTTTTGCTTGCTCTAACTTTGAGATGTTTGCGCGTGTGCGATGTCTATCCATGGCAGCCATTGATTGTCCTGGAATAGATGTATTGCAAAAGCAATGCACTAGCATTTTGTTATCAGGATGCCAACAAATACCACACAAACACCTTACGTACTCATCCTTAATGAGCTAGCTCAACGTCCACATATCACTGGCACTCCACTGATGGGTAGCTTAAACAGACCCCAATGCTAGGCTGTTTTTTGTCATGGGTGCCATTTTAACCACCAACAAAGCCTGCCTATCATAAAACGCAACATTGTTTTAATAATGGTTTAAATCGTTTGATTTGTATCCGCAGTCCACATAAAAATGGACTGCATTTACACTACACCCCTGGGCACCGACGTCCTGTTTAACTTTCAAGTAGACGTGACCACTTACAAGTTTTATCAATGGGAATATTTCTGACTTGACCATCTTTCCCATTAACTCTATAACCTGGTGCTTATGTCACAGTGCCTACCTTAAACCTAATTTTCAACATTTACAACTTATCTAAAATACTGGCTGTTGTGTACAAAAGGGATGCCTTATCCAGTTCCATGCCGAACTACCATATTGTTGTCATTCAAGCACCAGGCTCCTCTAATTAGCATGTGAATGTGATCTCTCGCTGCTGAACGAGTTGTGATTTGTTAACGTTGGAATGAAAGCCCAGCAGGAAGGTAGATCTTTGGGAACAGCATTTGGCAGCCCTGGTATGCAGCATAAACAGGACTGCTGCCATTGACACGCACAAGGAAATGTAGCGCAAGCATTCACTGCAGTGCGAACGGCGTTGCCAACAACAGCACAAGGAAGTGCCACTTTAGCTTTGACGTAACTCCTCATGAGAGGCGATGAAGGTGGGTGTTAACACAACAAGAGCGAAGATATGGTGCGTTTCTCCCAACTCGCATTAGATGCGGACAAACGGCTGCCCAGTCGTTAAAGTTCCCCCTCACATCTGTTTCTGAAGATAAGTGCTGAGATGATGCAACGGGTGGCCTGGAATCATTTAGCAGCTCATGTACTGCTAAGTTTCAGCACAGATAAAAGAATGGAAATGAAGACATGGCTGCCAGAATAGCCAGGTGCATGTTGTGCTCTGAGTCTTGGCACACGTGTATCTGCCATTTTGTTTAATGTGTGTGAATGTGTTAGGAAAATTCCTGGTCTGCCTGATGGTCCAGCCCAGGGGGGACAAGGAAATTCCTTGTGTTAAGTCATAACAGTGTTATCTGAGGGTACGGGCCCTCGGAAAATTCCAGCCGCAGTCTGATTTCAGGAGGTGTGGTCTGGGAACAAGTAGCGCACATCTGCAACAGGACTTTGTCCCCCCTCTCTCTCACGCAGATTTACAATCGCTATGAAGGAAAGGACATCTCTAAGCACAAGAGGAACCTGGTGATCGCAGGGGGAGTGACTCTGTCAGTGATCGTCTCCCCGGTGGTGGCCGCAGTTACTGTGGGTAAGTGTGGCCTCAGAGCTCAGCTTCGGACTGAGCAGAGTCCTGTGGCACACTTCAAATAGGCCTAGAATTTGGTGGTCCTGCCCTCAGCAGCCACACCTGTGAGGTAATGTGAGTGCTGCCAAGGTCAATGAAAATGCTGTTTGAACGAGCCCAGAGGATAGGTGTTCAGGCCTGTGAAAAGTTCATGCTTGCGTGCATTTGCCCATTTTTTTAACTTTATAAAGTGCTCGGTCTCCTGTGATTGGAGTGGAGTTGGCAGTGGAATGTTGTAGTGCTGATGTGACAATTAGCAATGGTGAACGAAGTAATTCAAAATCACTCAAAGGCTTAAACTCTGACTAGTGGCGATGACCAGTTCATTATGATAAATTTTTACGTCGTATAGTGAATTAAGATCCATTGTCTGAGAAAATAGCACTTTTTGGACACTTTGTGGAAATGACCTCCCTAGATTTGAACAAAACTTTGCGTGTAGGTGCATACACATGTATCACAGAAAATCCCCAGATTTTTTTTGCCATTGGTCGTTTGGTTTGGTTGCAGCACTACCTGGAACCCGAAAAGTCAGGGCCAAAATAGGGAAAGACTGGAAAAAACCAGTCTTAGGAGATGCATTATAATGGGAAATCAGTTCAATCTGCCAAACTATTGCTGATGGATATGTAGACTTAAGTGCTTGAACTTTCCCGTGAATCAGTTGCCACCTAGTGGTCACTTGGAGAATCGTGTGGTAGGGGCTCAAAGTTTGGGGAAAAAAGTAATGAAAATCCACTTTTTAGACTTTATCTTTATTTTACTCCAGCAACATGCCTTGAGAAACTATGCTTTATTGTGAAGGCCTATGAACGTATCATAGCATAATGTGAGAACACCCCGGTATCTTGCTGGAGTTTTGGGATATTTGGCCTTGAAAAGTGAACTTTAGCTATTTTGGCTCTACTTTGAGGTCCGATATCTCAATACTCCAGACAAGAATGGAACTTATGAATAGAATGATTTATACCTTCTTCCATGGTGTATGAAAGGTACCAAAAAGTTCTTTGGCACTCCTAAGCATTTTAGTGCTGTCCCCTGTCAAAGTTGCCAATACGACCTGAAAGTGACCTTCCCGGCTAATTTGGGACCATCATTAGGAGTCCATAAAATTTTACTCCAATTAGACAGATACTTGTAATTTGGAGAATCTTCAGACTCCACCATGTAGATTCAAGAAAAGGTGGAATTATTATGGCACTCTATATGGCAAGTCAGATATTTGAAGTGTAATCTTCGCTAAAACTGCCACTAGATGGCGCTTTTGTCGATGCCTTATTTTACAGCATCTCCATGGATGTGCCACAGTAAAACCCTCGGAAACTTAATATATTAACTGGACTGATGAGAAAAAATAAGAATTTGTCATGGCATTAAGGTGGAGTTCTTTGCTATGCCATCAGGGGGTGCTGTCAGTTATTCAAGCGCGTAGTACTGACTGACTGCTTTGTGCGTGTTTGCGCAGGTATCGGGGTGCCCATCATGCTGGCATACGTGTATGGTGTAGTGCCCATCTCCCTGTGCCGTAGCGGCGGCTGCGGCGTGTCGGCAGGCAATGGCAAAGGGGTGCGCATCGAGTTCGACGACGAGAACGACATGAATGTTGGTGGAGGAGCAGCAGCCACTGGTGAGGAACCCCGAAACGCTATGATGCTCTTGACATGGGGCTGGGGATTTAGGTTTCATTATCCCTAGTGTACAGGACACAACTGTCAAAATGTAAAGGACCAAGAGCGTTGTTGAACACTGTTTAACACAAAAACTGATTGGCCGAAAGTACAGGCACAGTTGTTGATGTTTGACCAGAGTCGCCCTCGGCAGTAGAACTTTCGCGATTTGACCAACCTTCGTTGGCGGTGGCACTGAGTGGATTAATGACTGTTTCTTGTGAAAGATTGATGGCCTTTCCACCTTAGTAATGCTCACACTGCATGTATAGTTACAGGCTTATTATGGGCAGTTTCACATTAATTGTGACATGGATTTTGAAATTAAAATATTTGTTCTGTTGACAGCTATGGTAACATTTTCATTAATACCTTAACCTTCAGAAAATGTAAAAAAAAAAAAAAAAACAATTTTGTCCCTTACACAGTGGATGTATTGCATATAGGACAAAAGTACTTTTTTATGAGACAATCATGAACTAAAACTGAACTGATATCCTCAGATATCTGAATTGATTGTTGTACAAGGGAAATGTAACTGGTACTAGAAGTTTGTTCACTTTGAAAGTTGTAAAGAAACAAAAGATAACAGGCACCCTGATGAACGGACTTGCAGTGGTCAGCAAGTAGCCATGATTAACCTGCCAAGTATCGTTAAAGTTCAAGAACTCAATTGTTTCATTAATTATGCAGTGACTTACTAAAACACATTCAGCCCACCTACAAGTGATCAGCAACCAGCTGTTTGACCATGTCTAGAATCACTCCGTTCAATGACAGATTTTGGCGTTTAGGCGCTTTGTTGACATTAATTTGGTCCGACTGGATTACAAAGATAATTTCATTATCTCCATCTAGTAATCAGTGTTTTCTTATCATTGCGATACATCATTCATATGTTTCTGGTATCATCGTGGGCTACATCATTCTGTAGGTAATGAGGAAGACTGTTCTGTGGGTGCTTTAATTATTATTCACATTAATCAGTAATACTGGGTATCGGTCACTCATTAGAATAAATATGCATGTTTGATGATCACATGACATTTAAGTTACTTCACTTGGATTACCCCAGCAGTTATGCTTTTCCAGCAGCCAGATTGCAGTGCGACAAATCTATCCTGTACGCAACGTTTTTGTATGTCCCATAGACAACACAGTCTTAACGTGCTCACTCTCTAATGAGGGGCCAGATGAAAATTCTGTTCGGTCAAAACGTAGAGCAGCTATTTGGCTAATATCAAAGGGAGAATCAGTGTGATAGCACCTTTTCCTGAACAGGATTCTTCAAATTCCCAGAAATCCATATTGCAGGGCATGTTGTACACAGTGCTAATACTTTTAGATAATTAGCCTAATTGAACGATAAAATTCAAAAATGTTGTTACCTAGTGGATGAAGGTTTAAGAGGCCTGCCCAAGTGACATAAAATGTTTGTTCTCTGATCTGTTGCTTTTTCGCTGCAATATATTTAAAAGTTTGTTATTATTCCGAACACATGAATACCATGAGATGGCCCTTATCCAGCCCTTCAATGGAAATTAAACCAGTTTGCGAGTGACGTGTGAAATTCAGAGTAGCACGAGAATTAATTTGGGGAGCTGTGATTGAGTCTCCGATCGATTCACGTTTGAACAGCTGGCAGGTGTGAAATGGCAATTTTGAGTGAAGACTGTGTTGCGTATGCTAGCCGCATGTTCCCTGGAGTACGTCTGCGAGCTCTGAGCTGGCTGATTTTTATTCACCATCTTGTGCCTCTCAAGCTTTCAAGTGTGCTGGAAATGTTCTGCAGACAGAGTTTCTGTGACTCAGACAGATTCCTAATCCAAGTACATTCCGGCTCTGAATCTAATTTTTTGATGCTGGAATCAGAGTCTAAATAAAAGCCCTGAACTAATGTCTGTTGCTGCTGTCCAAGCTTTAATCTGCTGTGCGTCATACCGTTCGTCTGGCCTGCTAATACAGAAACTCGTCTCACGTTCTTCCTCTTGCTGAGTTGTGTAGCATTTGGCTACATTATATTCGATCATTGTGGTAGCTGAAATGCTAACGCGCTAACTTAAGTGACTGAGGGAGCCGTTGCCCTGACCCTTGCGCTCATGTCTTTTCCCCCTCAGACAGCACATCGGTTGCAGAGACGAGGAACAACCCGAGCATCGGCGAGGGGAGCGTGGGGGGCCTGACGGGCAGCCTGAGCGCCAGCGGCAGCCACATGGAGCGTGTGGGAGCCATGCGGGACAACCTGAGCGAGAACGCCAGCACCATGGCGCTGGCTGGAGCCAGCATCACCGGCAGCCTCTGCGGCAGTGCCACCGTCAGCTGCTACAACAGGTGGGGACGGGATTATGCAGGCAGTTATGCATGCATATACAGGAATATGCAACACACATGCATGTATACACGTATGCACTGCTATTTGTGTGGGTGGTGTGTGATGGAGGTCCCTCTGTGGGTGCTGTATTTTGGTTCATGAGTTGGTTATGTATTTTGGTCCATGAGTAGGTGCTATATTTTGGTTCATGAGTGGGTGCTGTATTCAGGTTACTGAGTTGGTGATGTATTTAGTTTATGAGTAGGTGGTGTATTTTGGTTCATGAGTGGGTACTGTCATGGGTGCAAGACCTCCGTCTACGGACGGATTTCCATCAATAATGAATTCTTGGTTCCGTCAAAGTCCGTTATTCAGCGCTGTGCAGGTGCGCAGTGGTGGTGGAAGAAAAATGAATATATATATATATATATTTTTTTTTTTTCGTGGAAGGAAGAAAAAGAATGACCTCTCGTGCTCACTAAGTAACGTCTCACCATGGAACCTCCCACATTTCCCATTGGAACACCTTAATTTATGTTGCCGCCACTAGGGGCAGTATTTCGAGGCTAGAAGTGGTCCATTGTGGACACTAATGAGGAAGACGAAGACGCATTTAGGTCAGTAAAAAT
The DNA here is from genome assembly GCA_029692085.1 of Gymnothorax javanicus. Classification (NCBI taxonomy): domain Eukaryota; kingdom Metazoa; phylum Chordata; class Actinopteri; order Anguilliformes; family Muraenidae; genus Gymnothorax; species Gymnothorax javanicus. The sequence goes on along the minus strand of CM056197.1, from coordinate 117,569,655 downwards.
GTGCACAAGCGTGGAATATAATCACATATCACCATAACGTTTATATGTACGGGGATTTTTGAGAACGTTGCGAAATTGTTGCTATGCATTGGTGTGTAACAGTAATGTTAACGTCACGCGAAGCGTCCGATATAAAATCTCCCCAACCGTTTATTTGGAGAAAAATCCGCGTTTATGGAAAGTGCTCCTGTACGTGAATATTAGTGTGATGTTTATTTCGGATCGAATTTTGAATGCGGTGGGTTAACATGTTCGAAGATGTTAGTAGTTTTAGTTAGCAGACTGTAGCATAGTTTTAATCTAATAGCTAGAGCTAGCAGTTATGCACCCGCGTTTTTTAGGCAACATGTTTGCGCAAAATAAAAAACGTATAAAAAGTCCCGAATCTTAAAGGGGCAACGCCACTTTTCCATATTGTGATTTTTCCATACTAAACATGACAAGTCTACCAAGACTTTTGGGTAAATGACAGCAAATAATTTACTAGGCTAAATTGAAAATATCAGGGAGATATTAGCCCAATGTTTTATCTATGAGAGCCTTCCATACCAAAGTACATAGAAACTCGCATGAAAACCGCCAACTCAGATCAGTAGATCTCGATGCATAGCCAACTTTAAAAGTAAATCTTGGCTCAAAAAAGGTTGGGCACCATTGCTCTACATCAATGCCAGTACACTGCAATATCAATGAATTTAATGGACTGATACTAAAAATGATACTTCCATCACCATAATCTGATAGCATATTGTTATCATTGTGGAAGATTATTTGTTGCTTGATCTAAACAGAGGGCCATTTACCTAAGAACTTGTCCAGAGCTTTTCTAGAGTGTTGTTTAATCACACTTGCACATATAGTACAGTTTGTTTAATTTTGTACATGAATTAACTCAAGTGACTGGAATATCTTAAATAATATTCTTTCTGATATAATGAAAAAAATCAAAATTAGAGAGCAAAGTGAAGCAAATTTACATATACTGATTGCTTATATTACTTTGTTTACTGTTGTAGCTCTGTATTGTAATATAATGTACATTTCAAAAATTTTATCTTTTTATTCACGTAACCTGATAAGAGTTCATTGCGTCTTCCCACAAGACCCTATTTGCCTCAATACCCTTACATTTTTTTAAAAGGTAAGCATTAAACATTGGCACAATTTAGTGCCTTTTATAATCTCAAATTCTTGGCCAGACTGCCCTGAGAATGCACCAAATTTGATAATTTTTCAAAAATTTTCCGGGGGGGCATGCCCCAGGACGCCCCAAAGGACTTCATGCCTTCGGCGCTTGTCACTTTGCCCATGCCAAAATATGTTCAGTCAAAAAAGATTTTTCCACTTGCATCCATGTACTGTGCTTTGGTTAATGAATTGGTTGTGTATTTTGGTCCATGAGTCGGTGCTGTGTTGTGGTTCATGAGTGGGTGCTGTATTTTGTTTACTGAGTTGGGTGTGCATTTAGTTTATGAGTGGGTACAGTGGTTAATGAGTTGTTTGTGTATTTAGTATGAGTGGGTACTGTGTTTTGGTTCATGAGTGGGTACTGTATTTTGGTCCATGAGTAGGTGCCATATTTAGGTCCATGAGTAGGTGCCGTATTTTGGTCCAAGAGTAGGTGCCGTATTTTGGTTCATGAGTGGATGCTGTATTTTGGTTAATGAGTGGGTGCTGTATTTTGGTTCATGAGTTGGCGGTGTGTTTAGTTCATGAGTGGGTGGTGTGTTTTGGTTTGTGTGTGTTTGGGGCATGGTATGAGCTCATGCCCTGTCCCTGTGCCACAGGCTGGAGGTTCAGGCTGACATTCAGAAGGAGCGCTGCAGCCTGAGCGGGGAGTCGGGCACCGTTAGCCTGGGGACCATCAGTGATAACGCCAGCACCAGAGCCATGGCTGGCTCTATACTCAACTCTTACATGCCCCTGGACAGGTGTGTGTCTGTTGTCTGTTCTGTCTCTGTCTGTCTGTCGAGTGTGTAATAATAACATAACCCCTTTGAGCAGATGTGCCCGACAGCAGACATGGAGCTGCAAATTTATGCACGCAGTAACAATATTCTGTCAGTAGATGGTACACCCGGATTAGTTATTGAATATTCATAAGCAAGCCGCGATCGAACACTGTTTAAAATATGGTCAAGTTCAGTCCCATCCCTGTTTTTCAGGAGTTACATGAATTAAACTCCTCAGCTAAGCCTGATGTGCAAACTGCTCAATATCCTTGCCCATAGTATCTATCCAGCAGTTTAAAAAAATGATCTCTTATGACAGAAAAAATTGTTGCCCTCTGTAGCAACCACTTCAGCTACAGTGAGCCAATGGTATCCCTATTAGTAGTTAAGAAAAATAATTTTCTGAAGCAAAAATTTGACGTTGTATTGATACTATGTCATTCTACAATCATAGTCATCACATATCAAAAACGCATAGTTCCCTACCATGTATTTACATTTAGATTCCTTCATCAACAAATTCAGCACTCCTTTATATCCTCCTAAGTACTCATGTTGATAGCCAATCACTCAATTATTTACTTGGGCTCATCTGTATAACTGTACACTTATAGTTCACGCCCACTTGAAGCTTCCCCAGAAATGATGTCTTGATTGACTTGTTTCTTATCCAATGCCAGAGTGTGTATAATCTTTCCACAGTAACTTAAAGACACTGAGTGGACAATCAGAAGACTATAATAAGCCTTTGTGTAAGAGCAAGGTAGTTTGTATTCTGTTAACATTGGGCACAGCTGCGCAGCTGAAAGTGATGCGATTTAAAGAAAAAAAAGACTTCCAAAACTGTTACATTTACATCTGTTACATTTACGGGATTAAAATGAGGTACGGACATGGTCAGTGGGAATTACTGTGGTTGCATTTTGCTCAATGTGGCTTTTTGTTTAGGAATTTATACCATATTCAACAAAATTGAATGCCGATGTTTTGACTTGTGTATTATGCCAACAGCTCAAAGACTTCGGTAGACCCCCTGGTACGTTCATTGCACCATTCTGTTCAATGTAGGGTAGAATATTGCCTGATTTTTTCCTCATAGTGGAAAGTCTGTTCTGTTATAATAAGGTATATTTCAGATATTACTGAGTAAGTGAGTTATACTTGTTCCTTATAAGGTGTGGAAATTGTTTGTATAAGGTTGCAAGCTCAGAAGTGGGAACTGCTGGCTTTTCATTGCAGGGTGAATGTTCAGACCGTTAAATAAGCAGTTTTTTTAATGACTGTGTGCTGGCTTGTGGGGCTCTGAAGAAAAATGGACAAAATTCTAAACTTCAACATGGAGAAAAGGCATGTTTTGTGTTTGGAGAGGTTACTGGTGACCAATGATGTCCAACTGCACCCATATTGATAAACTCATGCTAAATACAACCTGAAAATCATTCATTCATGTTGAATTTAATGCATCAAAAGTTGATTTGTGTAAAATATATGATTATTTTATGATTTGGTAGTGCACCATTTTGAGGGATCTTGGAGTTCGGAGAGCCACGTGGATAGCGGTCTTATTTGGCTCCTAGAAAGTGGGTAATTTAGAATGTAATGCTCAGATGAATTATACGTGTGGTCAAAGAGTCTATGATCCCAGAAATGTATAGTTTTAACCCCCAGCCATTTTTCAGTTCTCAGTATTTTTATTTATTTATTTTACAACTTCAATGCTGAATTTTCATGAAGATTTTTGTCCCCCGCCGCTGCGGTAGCGAGCGGAGCGGGGAACATGGTATTCCGCTCCGTCCGTCACGTCCCGTTTGTTGTAAGATACGCTCTTTATTGAACCCCATGGGGTAATTTGTCCTCTGCATTTGACCCATCCTATAGTTAGGAGCAGTGGGCAGCCACTGAGCAGCGCCCAGGGACCAACTCCAGTTCTAAAGCCAGTGCCTTGGTCATGGGTACTGGTTGGAGTGTTCCTATGATGCATGTTTTTGTGGGTGGGGGAAACCAGAGTACCCGGAGAAAACCAACGCGAACACGGGGAGAATATGCAAACTCCACACAGGAAGGCCCCAGGCCGGAATTGAACCCACGACCTTCTTGCTGTGAGGCAACAGTGCTAGCCACTATGCCACCGTGCCCCCTAATTGTGAATATTTGTGCGTTCACAAAATATTGTGAACGCAATATCTCAAGAACGGTTTGACCGATTTCATTCATCTTTGGCTTCAATGTGTATTAGTGTGATACACCGTCCCCAGTCGATTGCCATGACCTTGGCATTTTTCTCAAGGTCATTACGACCATTTGACCACTTCTAAATACCTTGTTAACATGATATCTCAAGAACGGTTTCACCGATTCCATTCATCTTTGGTGTCAAGGTGTATTAGGGGGGTGCTCACAGCCCACTTGATTTGTGTGACCTTGGCATTGTTCTCAAGGTCATTTCAACCATTTTACCAATTACAAATACTTTGTCAACATGATATTTCAAAAATGGTTTGATCGAATTAATTCATCTTTGGTATCAAGGTGTTTTAGGGGGTACTCAGACACCAGTGGATTTTTGTCCCCCGCCGCTGCAGTAGTGAGCAGAGCGGGGGACATAGTATTCAGCTCTGTCCGTCGGGTACGTCCCGTTTGTTGTGAACGCGATATCTCAAGAACGGTCGCACCGATTTCATTCATCTTTGGCTTCAACGTGTGTTAGTGTGATACGCCGACCCCAGTTGATTTCCGTGACCCGGCGGGGGACATGGCCACGTTTAGTGGCAACACTTGTTGTTATTTACATTTACAGCCCTTTTTTCTTTATCAAAATCATAAAAATAAACTGAAGTATGATGGAATTCTAAATGCTTCAAGTGTCTTGACTCAGTTGCGCCATTCATTTCCTCTCTGTGAAGCTGTAATCTTGAATTATAAAGCCTTAAATCAGGTAACACATAAAAAGCCAGATTTGGCTTCTGCGCAAAGGGTTGTATAGCACCATTTACGTACAGTTATACAAAGCGCTTCATGATATCAGAAATAAATATCAATACAAACAAAATGTCTAAAATATATAATGGCAAAAAATATGACTAAAATACAATAAAGGATAAAGGTATGTGTTTCACAACAGAGGGTATGTGTTTGACAGAGACAGTGGTGTGTGCGAGGGGGGCCTGTTATCACGTTGAAGAAAGTTGTGCAAGAATCATGTGTTCCCTGGTGCTGTCTGTTACTCTTTCTCAATTGTGTTGCTAGCCAATGATGCAGTGGGTTTTGACAGGAAGTCTGCAAATCAAGTGTGTGCTATTGTGAGACTGGAGCTGGGCTTTTCCTGTTTAATGAATTGTTGTGAAATGCCCTGCACTGCCTGTGGTTCCCTGTGATGGGTCGCTGAATGAATAATGGATGAATGAGTGAAGTTAAGAAGCTGTGTGGAGTTCCTGTTCCTCAGCTGTTTGTGTCCCCGTCAGTAACGTGTCTCCGGTCCTCCTTCGCAGAGACGGGAACAGCATGGAGGTGCAGGTGGACATCGAGTCGAAGCCCGGAAAGCTCCGGCACCACAGCGGCGGGAGCAGTGCAGATGACGGCTGCAGCGGCGGGCGGGGCGGGGGCGGGGCCTGCGCGTCGAGCTGCCCCTTGGAGGGCCGGCGGGGCTCGGCCAAGTGGGCCAAAGAGCCTTCATCATCCTCCTCCTCCTCCTCGGGGAAGAAGAGCAAGGGCAAGCTGCGGAAGCGGGGGGGCGGCGGCCGGATGAGTGAGTGGCGGGAGGACATGGACGCTCAGCTGCTGGAGCAGCGCAGCGCTAACTCCAGCGAGCCGGACTCGCCCTCCCTCAGCGACAGCCTGCCCTCCGTCGCCGAGTCGCACTGCAGCCACCTGTCGGAGCTCAGTGGCTCCGAGCCCGAGAGCGCCAGGCCCTGCTGTGGCCATGACTACGCCCGCTTCACCTCTGCCGCCTCCGTCAGCCCACTGCCCGAGGTGGAGCACGACCGGCTGGAGCACTGCCCTGCCTCCTGCTCCGAGGCCACGCCCCTCCGCCACCTCGCCGAGGAGAGCGTCAGCCTCATCCGCCCCGCCCAGCCTGGGTCCCGCTCGCCCAGCCCCGCGCGGAACGCCAGCGTCCAGACGGAAATCTAGAACCTTCCGTGGGACTTTGCACCCGTTTCGTGCTCCGCCGCTAACCGCCATTAGCGCTCACAGCTGACCGCGCTCTGCTGTGTGAGCAGCACTATCTCCTCATTTAAGAGCAGCTGCTACTGCTGGATTTAATTTCAGATTTATTTTCTGTTTACCCCCTCTGCCCAGGCCAGCCTTCAGAGTCACGTGTTTATTTCTGCTGACTGGAAACAGGGTCGTTGGATGTTATAGTGAAGGGGCAGGTCGAGAGGATTTGTGATCAGTAGGGACTGGTTTAGAGTTGGTATAGAATGGACTGGAATCAGTAGGGAATGGTTCATAATCAGATTGGAATGGATTGGAGTTTGTCAGGAGTGGTTTGGAATAGGAGTACATGATATGGAAAAAAAACATGATGTCGATGAACAAATTGAATAATGTGACTCAAATCCCTAATAATTTTAAGTTTAAAACAGAAAATAAAGGCATATCTTAGTTTTCTGTGGTTCTCGCTCCTGCTGGGTGAAAGCATTGCTACGACTTCTTGGGGTGGAGTGGAAAATTATATACTATACACATGGACAACAAGTGGAGATGTGCTTTACATTGAGGCATGAATTGGCCTTCAGATGTCAGTTATGCACATGAATCTTCAGTGAGGGGGAATATTATGCATACATTTCTGTGCTCTGTCTCTCTGTTCTTTAAACCTGAAATTCAGAAAAACTTTGGGGATGTGTTTATTGCGATATGCTATCATGCAGTATCGTTTAAAATCTGATGTATCGTGCAGCCCGAGTTTGGGATCTCAGCTGTGGTTTGGAATTGTATGGGAATGGATTGAACTCTACATGGAGTGGTCTTGAGTCCATCAGGAACGGACCTGAGTCCTTCAGGAGTAGATTGGAGCCTATCCGGATTGGAATGGATTTGAGTCGGTTGGTTGTGGATAGGAGTTGGTCGGGAGTGGTCTTGAGTCAGTCGGAGTCGGTCGGGAGTGGATTTGAGTTGGTCGGGCATGGATTTGAGACAGACAGGGGTGAGACGGGTTTGGAGTCAGGCAGGCCAGTTGGAAAACGCGAGGGCTCACTCAGAGTCCATTGGTAAGTGGAAAATGAGAACTAACAATCCAGAGACCTCTTCCAGCTGTTAGCTGGTATCTACCATAGATGCTGAGTAGGCTTGATCATCCCTTACAGCTTAAAGCAAAGATCACATGTACACATGATGGACAGCCATATTCGAGCAGAACTGCTCTGCTTCTTACCTACCTGTGGAACGGCTGTGATGTGACTGGGTGTTGAAAATAATGGTTGGCTGTGTCCTGCGCATCGGTCGGTTTGGGAGTTGATTCATATGTGTGCTGAGAGGAGCGATTTGGTGAGTTTGTTACGGTATCGGCGGCAGCCTGCTGTACTGCGGTGTTATGGCACTGGAGTGTCCGTTTGCCACCACTTCCTCCACACAAACGCTTTAGTTACATTGCACCAAGACGCAAGTATTGTGAAACTATCCAAATACTGCTCAGTATAATTAACATTTTATTGGGGACCAGGCAGAGACATTTATTATCTTTTTTTTTTTTTTGCCAATTCTGTGAATGATTAATTTTTTTTTCTTTTTTGTGAAGGATTGGCTCTTGCTTCGCAATGAAACCGATTGATAACGGTAGATACGAAGTCTGTGACTATTAAGGGCGATTGTGTTGGTACTGGGGTACAGTGCTGGTGTTGGATGGAGCAGGGCTCTCTTCAGCTGCTGGTTATTCACAGAAAGCCGCGGCTGGCATTGCTTTAATCTGACCTGTGGGCAGCAGAGATCAGTGGAGCACTGAGGAGGCAGGACTAGAGAAATAAGATGGCCCCTGCTTGAATCAGAGGTCCGGGACAACTTCTGCAGGCGACCGTCAGCATTGCAGCAACGCATTTAGGCTGACGTGTTCACCTTACAGGATAAGATTGACTTTTATATCTCTGACTCGTGGGTGCCTTGGAAAACCTGTTTCTTTTCTTTCTATCTCCATTTTGTGTCTTCAAAAAAAGAAAAAAAAAACCATCTGCTGAGAATGTCCGACAACCGTCAGGAGACGCTTTATGTATTTGCGTACCACGGTCAATGTATCGAATACCTTACTTTATCGCCTACCAAAGACGGCACTCAGGCTCTCGTCCAGTCTTATTCCTGAAGCTCTTAAGGAGCTCTGCCGGACGCTTGCACCTCGATGGGCGGAGCCATGCTGGCCAGGCCGCATCTAGAAAAATCCATAGGTGGTGTGCGGGCGGCCATTTTGAAAATGCCTACAATCACTTGCGCAAGGCCAAAACTGGCCGTGTGAGTCCCAGCTCCTCTGGTGTATGCACGGAGGTGTAGAGTGAGTGTTTGGGTTGCAAATGAAACCGCTGATTGATTATTCCTTTAATGTTACCATTCTGGTGCTGCTCAATGAAAGCTCTGGACTGAAATGCCATAAGCTGCAGTTTTTGTTCTTTTTCACCACGTAATTTCCCCTTTACTATACTTTGGCCACTAGTGCCAGGTATACTTTCTGATTTGTGCATAACAGCTTCCGGTATTTGTATATTTGTTTGCTAATTTTCTTTATAATATGCGTGTTAATGCATATTCAACATTAAAATGATAAAACGAAGCACTGTGTGAAGTCTTTTATTCCCCATCCTTTTAGGTTGGCGTGAATAATGGGAAGTGGGATAGGGGCATGTGATTCATTTTTCGACTGAAACCTCTGAGGACATTGCGATACCAAGGACCAGTTTATTGTAGCCCCTGGACGAAGTATTGTAGCCACCTGTGTGGTCACGGGCAACCAGACTTTCTAGTTTTCATATTATATTCTGGTTTTATATGCCTTAAAGATTCTGGATCCAAGATAAATTATTCATTATCAACCCCTTGAAAAGTTTATATTTTGAAATGTTTTATCTGAACTATTTTATCAAGTATGTGTTCTGCTAAGTGATGGCTTTCAATAACCATTATTGTTGTAGCAACATTAGAATCTTCAGTTAACATTTAAATCTCATTTTTATGATTTCTTACCTTTAATGGGCTGCATTGACTTCTAATATTCTGGAGGTAGTTCTTGCTTTGAAGTTAAAGCCCTTCAGGGAAAGGTCACAGCTGTATCCAGGCTCTGTATTATTACGCTAACCCACTTTCCTAATATGAACCCATCCTTCAGAGAACAGTCGTCTTATTGTCCTTAAAAATGCTTGAAGGCGCTAATGAAATCACATCAAACAGAACTTCTAAAGGCTTCTTTATGACTACTCACTGCAGCGTGTTACGCATGCTGATTTGAACCGAATACACTCTTCTCACCATAGACCCACACAAAGCTAAATTAAGCAACTGTACCTTTTCCGTGTCTGCTGCCTACGTATGATGTATTGACTGGCTAACAGTGACGCGCTTTGAAACAAGACCAATGAGGGACTCTCCCGTTTCTAACCAACTACACGAGGTGGTTTTTATTCACCATGTATTTACGTGTATTACTGGTATTTTAACATGACCGCACATTGTAATTGGGCCTATATTGCTACATACTACTCTCTCACAGAAGTAAGAATTCTCATCAACCTCAGTCCTCAAATTTGTCTGTACTTAAGACACCTCTTATAATTCATACACGCATATAGATTGACTTGTTTTATGACCCTTAGCACATTATTTTACAGCTATATTGTGTCAGCTATCATACTCCTGTAAATGTGTCGGAACAAATCATGTTCTATCCGTTTAGATACTGGAATGGGCTATTTATTCTCCAATCAGCGTAATGTGAAAGGAAGCCTTTGTGGAGCTCTCTGCAAACTTCACACAGAAAGGCCCCAGGCCAGATTGAAACTCCCAAGACCTTCCTGCTGTGTGGTAACAGCCATTAACCACATACTAATGAAAGGCCAAATCAATTATGGCTCTTGTGTGAGACCACTATTGTTGATGGGCACTCCATGCATAATTCTTAACCTTGAATTAGAAACCGTAACTGAGGAGGAGCTTGTATCCTCTGGGAAAGTTCTACCTAATATCTGGCACTCATAACTGGACAAAAGTACACACCTAACTTCAATTGCCGGTTTTTGAAACTGGAAGCTATAAAATGTGACATTTGTTGCTCTTTCTGGCCTAACACTTTAAAATCCAGCAAATTAATGAGTACGGGTTGACTTTTTCTATCCACTGTATCAAATGTTGATTCCTTCGCCAGCACCCTGCTTTCCAACATTTCAGTTTGTTCCCTCTAAGCCTTTGAAATTAGGAATTTGCACATTCTTTCCACTATGTAATTATCCGTGTCTCTTGAGGACAAACCATACTTTCAGTTTTTATGCCTGAGATTTGTGATCCTGCATTTTACTTGCATTTATTTCATTACCTGGGTCCACTCCAATACGATTGCAGTCAGCAATCGGACACTTTTTGCTTCTGCAGGAACTAGGCCTGATTGAGTGGTTCACCTACTGACAAAAAAACTGCGTATGCTGAGGTGCCGCTAGGCCTTTTTTAGAGGGACTTGGGCCTTAGTGGCCACCCCACCCAAAATGGACATTCTAGCTTAAAACATCAGTAACTTGAGTTGAATATGCCAGAATAGACCCACCTCTTAGCAAAGACTTAGCCTCCACAACCATACAGCAGTAATGACCCCCCCTGGATATACAACCCTAATTCCAAAAAAGTTGGGATGCTGTGTAAATTGTCAATAAAAACAGAATGCTATGATTTGCAAATCTCATAAACCCACATTTTATTCAAAATAGAACATTGGGTGCATCTCAAAGCATAGGCTGCAGCCTTCAAAGGTTTAGGGTTAGGTGTCAGAGTTAAGGTTGGGGTTAGGGAAACCAGAGACGATTCGCTTAACCCAAAGCTATTTAACAGAAATTAAATGATGTCATGTCAGTTTGACTGATGGAATTAAGACGACCCCTAAAAATGCAGCCTAAGAAGGATGTAGCCTACGCTTTGAGATGCACCCATAGACAACATATCAGATGTTGAAAGTGAGACATTTTACCATTTCATGAAAAACATTTGCTCATTTTGAATTTGATAGCAGTAACACCTCTCAAATAAGTTGGGAGAGGGGCAACAAAAGGCTGGAAAACTAAGTGCAACTAATAAAAAACAGCTGGAGGAGCATTTTGCGACCAATTAGGCTAATTGGCAACAGGTCAGTACCATGACTAGGTATAAAAAGAGCATTTTAGAGAAGCAGAGTCTCAGAAGTAAAGATGGACAGAGATTCACCAATCTGCAAAAAACTGCATCTAAAAATTGTGGAACAATGTCAGAAAAATGTTCCTCAAAGTAAAATTGTGAAGACTTTGAATCTACAGTACATAATATCAACATTTTCAGAGAATCTGGAGAAATCTCTGTGCAAGGGACAAGTGTGAAGGTCAATATTGGATGCTCATGATCTTCGGGCCCTCAGGCGGCACTACATTAAAAAAGGCATGATTCTGCACTGGAATACACGGCATGGGCTCAGGACCACTTCCAGAAATAATTATCTGAACACAGTTCGCCATGCAATCTACAAATGCAAGTTAAAGCTGTATCATGCAAAGAAAAAGCCATATGTGAACATGATCCAGAAACGCTGCCGTCTTCTCTGGGCCAAGTTCATTTAAAATGGACTGGGACAGAATGGAAAGCTGTTCTGTGGTCAGATGAATCAAAATGTGAAACTCTTTTTGGAAACCACGGACGTTGTGTGGTCTAAAGAGGAGAGGGACCATCCAGCTTATCAGCTCACAGTTCAAAAGCCTACATCTCTGATGGTATCCGGTTGCATTAGTGCCTATGGCGTGAGGAGCTTACGCATCTGGAAAGGCATTATCAATGCTGAAAAGTATATAGAGGTTTTACAACAACATATGCTCCCATCCAGACACAGTCTCTTTTAGGGAAAGCCTTGCATATCTCAGCAAAACAATGCCAAACCACATACTGCATCCATCACAACAGCATGGCTTCGCAAAAGAAGAGTCTGAGTGCTGAACTGGCCTACCTGAAGTCCAGACCATACACTAAAATAAAACATTTGATGCATCATAAAATGAAAAATCCAGCAAAGAAGACCCAGGACTGTTGAGCCACTCGAATCCTGCATCTGACGAGTGGTACAACATCCCTCTTCCAAAACTCCAGCAATTGGTCTCCTCACCTCCCAGATGTTTACAGACGGTTAAAAGAAGAGGGGATACTAAACAATGGTAAACATGGCCCTATCCCAACTTTTTTGAGATGTGTTGCTGCCATCATATTCAAAATGAGTTAATAATGTTCATGAAATGGTAAAATGTCTCACTTTCAATATCTGATATGTTGTCTATGTTCCATTGTGAATAAAATGTCAGTTTATGAGGTTTGCAAATCATTGCATTCTGTTTTTAATTACATTTTACACAGCATCCCAACTCTTTGGAACTGGAGTTGTACTGTACATATGCACAAAGGCACCCCTTTCTGCGAGTGATAGCCAAAACGGGGGTCACACCTACAGTAACTGTTCTTAAAGTTCCCCTGACATTGTACCAGGTTCACAGCCAATGCGCCAGACTAGCCATTTTAAAATCTGTCCTCCGAGACCTCCCAGAGAAGGAGACCACCCTGAATGAAGGAGAAACTGATTAACTGTGGTTGAAGATGATCAGTCCATCTGAATGGTCACTTCCCAATGTGTTGTCAGCAAGGAATAAATTTTGAAACTGCTCGTGATGGCTGATTGGCTGTGCACCTGGCGACTTGATTGGGGACCTTTAAAGAAAGCCTTTCCATGGGCCACTACCTGCACGTAACCTGCCGAAGGAGATGAGGTTGGGGTCCATGCAATGATGGTGTCAGCTGAGTGCTCTCTTCGTGAAAACGAGTCTCAATCTGTTTTATTTATACATGCACAACAGGGCTGCTCAATCCTGTTCCAGGAGAACTACCATCCTCGATTTTCATTTGAATTGTAATTCAGCATACCTAACTCTGACAAACAACAGATCTGTTTTTTTTTTTCAGGGTTGGCATGATAAATCACAAGATGGTGTAGACCTCCAAGAACTAGGTTGGGGAGCCCTTATCCATGGTGTCAGCATATATTCATATTGTATATTCTTATCTTCCCAAGATAAAGTTTATTGGCATGGTAACGGATGGGTTGTAACATTGTCTAACCACATAATATCTGTGGTCCTTACACCATAGATGTGAACTACATGAATAAAGCTCACGGACGGTCTTCTCTCAGTGCGCAAATATTTGGCACATAAAATGCCTCCTGGACGCCTTCTTTTAGAGGTTTTCTGGGCATGTCCAACTGGATGGAAGCCCCTAAGCAGACTCAGGACATGCTGGGGGGATTTTGTCTCTCAGCTGGCCAGGGAATGGCTTGGGATCCCCCAGGAAGAGTTGGAGGCAGTAACTGGGGGCTGGGGAGGGAGATGGGCTACTTTGCTACACGCGTGACCCAGTCCCAGATAAGCGGTTGAAAATGGGTGGATGAAAGGCTGAGTTGCATCCTGGTGCTAAGCTAATGTTGGCGGATAAAGGAGGCAGTCGGCAAGGCTTCTAAGAATGAGTGACTGTGGGGCAGCCAGTGAATCACACATGTGCCAGGCTACACAAAAATGCATGCCTCAGATTATTTATTCAATTTGTGCACAGACACCGAGCCAGGGATAGCCAAGCCTGGGCCTGTAGAGCCACAATTTGTGCTGGTTTTGGTTCTCAGAACCCTCTTTAAACCAAAAAAATCAGATGAGGTGGATTACCACTCAACAATTGATTGGGATATTGGATATGTTGACCTACTAGTTAATGAATTATCACGTTTTGAGGAAACAAACTGGACTGTATGAATAATTTATGGTTCCTCAAAAAATCTTGATTGTTACGTCCATCAGAAGTCACATTTTTCTCCATTTTTATGCTCAACTCCACCCAACCTCGGGGAAAGTTGTGCAAAAGGACCAGCTTTTTTGAAGAGTGATTCCTCTGAAACAGTAATTAGTTCAATAAAATGTATTAATCCTCGTGGACGCGCAACATCCGGGAGTATGAGAATTTATTTATTTATAATGAATACAAGTGCGTATTGCGCAAGATGTATAAAAGTGGCTCATTTTACCCCATTCTCCCCAAGCGCACTTCAAGACCTAATGCAATCGCCACCTGCTCCTCAAACGGAGTTCATAAGCTGAAAAATGACTCATCTACCAAAGGCAGTTCTTCCTTCGCGAGCCCCCCACCTTCCATTGTGAGAAGGAAAGATTTCCTCCCAAGGGAATTCAGTTCCAGCATAGATCTTACATTCAAATCAAACTTCACCAGCAATAATTATAGAGCACGCAGATAAACATGCCGCAGACGCGTGGATTGAATGAACCCGACTGATGATGATGTATATTTGTCTCGGCAACGTCATCCGTCTCTATTCACAAACCGCGAGCTGTTTTTTCCTCTTTTCTGGGAACGTGCGTGTACGGGGAGTCAAGGGCATGTGAACCCCGCCTCGCTTCATTGATCTTTTATCAAGTTCCACGTGCCCGCTCTCCGAGTAACCCAGAATTGTTTGTTTTTCAGAACAGCAAAGGGAAATGCCTTTTATAGTCATTTTTAGTGGCGTAAGACAGAAAGGAATCGGGAATTTTGACACTGCGCATAATACAAGCTCATAAAGCCCTGAATTCTTCTTGCTGCGATCGATAAGTAGATAAATGATAGCGATATTTGACTCACAATTGCACCGTAGCGACGTAAGCTCTAGTCTGTCTTGATGAACGGATCTTTTCTGCCATTTTATAATTCGACATTCACCGTAAACCATAGAGTTATTACTTATAACAATGTTTATTTGAGGGATTTCAGTCTCAGGGGTATATGGCTGCTCATAAAGGGCAGCTGCACGCGCAGTTTTGCTCTTTTTTCTCCATCTGAGGACATATTTCGATCAGCAGCTCATGTCCATTTTGACACTGGAAATCCAAAGATGGTTCTCAGCCATGAAATTCTTTCCTCCAACAAGTTGACAATTTAAGATGTTGCTTAGTAGCACCTTTTTCAGAGTTTGATCGTATTCTCTGCTCCCAATGTCTCAGCCGTACCTACACAGCAGGGTGTGTAGAGGTGAACAGTAAATGTTTTGATCGACAACTAGTCTTGCTTTCATGTCCAGGAGCCTTGAATCTCTAACTTTTAAATCAGTTTCTACAGTGCTTGAGCATAGGAATCAGCATTCTTCAGGCTCCACCTCCTGGGAGAGAATTCATAATGCTGTCCCACTTTATGAGAGCACGAGACAAGTACCAAGTATTACAAGATAAATATTTGGATATTGACAGCACAATCATTTTTATCTGTTGACCTCTGCATGTGGATGTTGAAACTTACTATGAATTATGAGCTCAAAGTGCAGTCTTTCCACTTTGAGCGTAAGTAAACCGAAATCGGGCAAATAGTGTAGGATACGGCACTTAATAAGAGAGGGGGTCACATATAAAGGATCTGAAAATAATTGGACTGCTCAGCTGCTTCGTGGCCTGGTGTGCGTTATTTCTTCACCATCTAATTTACAAGTAGATAAATCATGAAGCAAACTCAATACACATCCTTCAGAGAGATGGCGAAAACATTCTAGGTGCAGCCAAGTTAACCATTTGATAAATTCTTTTGAAAAAAAAAAAAAAAAAATGAATGCACCTTTGAGGTCAGAAACACTAAAAGGTTCTGAGAACCATGGATAACAACAGTATTCGGTGGCAGAAGAATTCATCCACTGAAAAAAAAAAAAAAAACCCACTTGACAAGAGAAGGGCAGATCACACACTCCAGGAGACAGGCATACTGAGTCAATGTAAACAATCAGGAAAAGACTTCACCAAAGTAAGTACAGAGGGTTTGCCGAAAGATCTCAACTATTGGTAAAATTAGTACATTCTCATGTATATACATAAAGGCACTGGTTAATAAAGGCACAACTGGCAGCAGTTAAAACAGGGGACTGTTAGGACTGGTGATGACTGGATCTGCACCAAAATGACTTATGGTTCTTTACCTCTTTATTGCGCCAACAGGTTCAAGACAATGCTTTGATAAGCTGCTCCAAAACCTTAATTTTGTTTCTTTTGAGCCATTTGGAGGTGGACTTGCTTATGTGCTTCAGATCATTCTCTTGCTGCATAACCCAACTGCGCTTGAGCTTTAGGTCACAAACTGATGGCCAGACATTCTCCCTCAAACTTTCTGGGGAGAGAGCAGAATTCATGGTTCCATCATTATGGCAAGTCATCCAGGTCCTGAAGCAGCAAAGCAGCCCCAGACCATCACACTACCACCACCATGCTTGACTGTTGATTCGCTGTTCCAATTGTAGCATGTTGTGTTAGCTTTAATGACTGAGGTAACAGCCAATGTCTTCAAAAAAGTTGCATTTATGACCCATCAGTCCACAAAATATTATCCCAAAACTCTAGGTCATCACATTGCTTTTTTGGCAAATGAAAGACAAGCCTTTGTGTTCTTTTTGCTCAGAAGTGGTTTTTGACAAGCAGCTCTCCCATGGATCCCCTTGTTACCCACTCTTTCTTATTGTGGAATCATGATCACTGACCATAACATCAGGAACTGAGGTCTGCAGTTACATATTAGTCTGTGTTTGACCTCCTGAATGAGCCCTCAATGAGCTTTTGGAGGAATTTTGCAAGGTTGGCCACTCCTGAGGAGATTCACCTCCAGTGGAGGCTGGTGAACAGAAAATGAATGAATTACAGGCCATTATTTTCAAGGCATGTTCTGTGCCTCATCAATTTTCAGCCGCCACTGTTCCAAGTTTTCTCTTTTAGTAGATAATGGCACTCACCATGGCTCACTACAGCCCCAGAGCCACAGGAATTGCCTTGTAACCCTTTCCAGACAGACAGAAGTCAACAACTTTGTTTCTCATCTGTTCTAGAATCTTTGGATTGTCGCATCATGCGCTGCTTTTAGCCCGATTCACATTGCCAGACAGGTTCTATTTCAGTGATGTTTAGCTTCAGCGGGTCTGGCAGTAATCATGCCAAGGTGTGTCTTGTGTAAATGAACCAAATTGTCAATTAAATTTCTTTAATTTATTGATTTAGTAACTAAAGGAGCAATTACTTTTCCACATAAGGCCAGGTAGGGTTGGATACATTGCCTGTCCAAAAAGTTGCTAACTGGACGCGCAAATGCTTACGAGCCTATGACTGAATCATTATTGCAGTGGATTACCATTTCAGCAGGTAGCAATTCTTTCAACCCTGACTGATGCAGTGAGACTTTTCATTTTTTAAACAAGCATGTTGGAAGACACATCCCATGGTTGGAGAAAAAATGTTGCTGTGTTTCCAAAAGGAGCAAGTTGTTGCCTTACATCAAGCAAAAAAAAAAAAAACAAGAAAAAACTAAGGACATTGCCGAAATCACTAGAACAGAGCTGTTAGGAACCATCCGACACATCAAAAGCCTGGAAGGATAGCTTCACAGAAGAAATGGGTTGGGGGAAAAATAGACACTAGAATTCATGGCTATATTTAATTGCAAAAGTAACCGCATACCCACATGCACAATTCAACACGAACTTACAGGATTGGGACTCAACAGCAGCATGGCCACAAGAAAGCCAGTCGTTGTGAGATCAATCAAGTCAAAAAAATATGCAAAAATAGAAGAAATCATACTTTTTTCACAGCACTGTATTGCCCCCATTTTCTGGGCAGTCGTTTCAATTCTGCTCTCTACAAAACTGCAGAGACACCTACTGATAACATGACTGTATTACAACCCTTAGTCTCAGATGTCAAAATTTCACAAAAACTCACTGCACCACCAGAATGAACCCTGTGAAGTAATCATAGCTGGGTCATTCCATATAATTTCAACAAGTGGCTCCCTCCAGGGGCGGATCTAGGATGGTAGGAGATCCGGGGCTTAGCCCAGAGGGATGAAAGAAGTGTGCTCGTGAGCTGCGATTCAGAAACCCTCAACTTACCACCAAATTAAAGCTGACAAAAGACACTGGAGAACACTTGTAAATTCACACCCTTTAATGAAGAAAAAAAAAAAAATTCTAAAATCACACAAGATACAGTCAGCAGCTGGTTGAAGTCTCTTCTGAATTTTTTTTCTGCAGGTCGGTTGGTACCATTACGTACGTCAGCCAATCACAGCTCTGGTACAGGCTGTGGTACCATTGTACATGCCAACAGCCAATCACAGCATGGCTGTACTCATGCATCAATGAGAATGGCAAACAATTCAACCTTGTCTCTGTCAGCTGAGTTCTGTATGTGGCAAATTTGAAAATGCCTGTCTGACAATCATGATTAAAGTGCTCCACAATACGCTAAATAGCAAGTAAGCTGACCAGTCTGCTGCAGAAGTCCAACAGTCCATTTATTAGACCTTAGCTTCGGTGACTAATACAGCGGATCAGAGAGCAAATTTCGTGATACCAGAAAGTGAGGATGATGAGCAACGTCATTAGCCCAAAAACACAGACTGCTTTGTGACCTTACTTTGTGACGCAGGCTCCTAGTTGAGGCATTGCGCTGATAAGCATATGATCGTCACTGGAGTATATTGGGGAAGCGTTGTTGGTTTATGAACCAGTATTTTGAACATCTGCTGCAATCAAAATACTTTTCAACTGACTGCTGGCTAATTATTGGAACCCCAAAGAAAATAGACTTTAAATCTGAGAATCACAGCTTTTCTCATCTTTATCGTACTCTAATGAAAATAAATCACCTTGCACCTGGACCACCGACTTCATACAGTATATGCTGCGCGAATAATCATGTACATGCGGGACTTCAGACCAGAGTGGAAGAGCGCATCCAATCTAATCCATTAGGATAGAAGGTTACCCTTACAAAAAAGAAGTATACTTCAAGTTCATATTTTCAAGTAAACTTAAGTAAACGTCAAGTATACTTTTTTGGTGTACTAGTGTCAATGTACTAGTAGTATACCTGTCAGTGAACTAATTAAATACTACTTGGGACTGAATTGGCCCACTTTAAGTTTTAAAAGTATACTTTTAAGTATACTTCAAGTTTAAGCAAAGTAAACAAAGTACACATCTAGTTTACATTGAAGTTTTATTTTATACTCCAAGTACACTACAAGTGAACTTTTTAGCATACTGTGAGTTAACTAGTTATATACTTCTAGCATACTTTTCAGTTCATGAAAGTATACTGCGAGGTATACTGCTAGGAAACCAAAAGGCTGTCATTGGATGTTTAATGACCGCAGTGAGTCAGGACTTCAGTTTCACATCTCATCCGAAAGACAACATCTTCATCACTGCACTGGAGTATTGAGTATTGTTCCACCAGAGGGAAGACCCCAATCTACTAGCCCACCAACACCTACTCATTTTCCCAGGTGGTATCCCATCCGAGCACTAACCAAGTCCACACCTGCTTAGTTTCATCCGCACATCTTGTGCATATCAAGTAGTGGTATGGCTGCTAGTTATAAAATTAGTACACACATTTCATTGTCACCATATCAGACCAGATAGCACTTAAGTTCCAGTCTTCTTAACCTCATGTTTGAAAATACTGTGTACATTCATCTGTGAATCTGCACATAATGGTCAGCTAGATTGAACTGATACCTCAACTAAAACACAGCAATGTTTGGTACAGGTACAATACGCAGGGCTTTGATGTCAACAATCTTGTTTAAAAATGATTAAATCATTTATTAAACAGAATGTACCATCTTTCAAGTATACAGCACTGCTGCATATTTTCTTTAGTCGGTCATATTTTTGACTGTGATACAGAACTCCATTAACCAAAAAATATATATTTCATGAGCCTTTGCTTGAGTTCTTCAGCCTACTGGTCAGGCTGAAGGCCTTGCCAATTCATATTCTATGCATATTTCTGGTTCCATAAGAGAGAAAGAGGTATTTTTTTGTTTTGAATTGGGATTTCAATAAGAGTTGCCATTGCTGTGATCTTATACTTTGGCATCCAATACAATATTGTGTTTGAAATTTTAATTTATAAAGGAATCAATTTTGTTCTCAATCCTGAGTATGTGTTTCATTGCAAATCTGTAAATTAAAGCAGAATGCACTTAAGCATTGTCTACTAGTAGAGTACATGAGGTAACCTCTCGTCTACTTACGTTAAATAATATCTGAATAGCAACAGTAATATATTTTAGAGAGAAATAATCATCAGCTGTGAGTATGATGTTAAGTTAGCTTAAAGAAGACTTTGAAGTATACTTGCAGTTTAAAAACAAAAAACTTTTAGCTCCCTGAAAGTTTAAAACTAAATTTAAACTATAGAGGGCTTGAAGTATAGAACTAGTGGACTAGTAGTCTACCTATAAGTTTACTTGCAGTATACTTCAGTGTACTTTCATAAACTAAAAAGTTGGCTTGAAGTATATAACAAGTAAAGTTGTAGTACATCTGAATTTACTTGCAGTATACTTCAAAGTATATTTTTATAAATGAGACATTGTGCTAGAATTATATAACTAGTGAACTAATAGTTCATCTTTAAGTTTACTAGCAGTATACTTCACAGTATACCTTCATGAACTGAGAAGTTTACTAGAAGGACATAACTAATAAACTAGCAGTATATATGTAAGTTTACTTGCAGTATACGTTAATGTATACTTTCATAAATTGAAAAGTATGCCAGAGGTATGCAACTAGTTAAGTCACAGTATACTTCAAAGTTCACTTGTAGTGTACTTGCAGTACAAAATAAAACTTAGATGTAAACTAGATGAGTACTTTAAGTTTATGTTGCTTAAACTTAAAGTATACTTCTTTTTTGTAAGGGTATGTATCAGGTCTGTCAATACTGGAAGAATTGTCAAATTTATTCTCAAATAAAATCAGTTTATGTTTCTGTGTGGGTTAGTAACACCGCATAAAAATCAAGTTCAGCTCCACCCATGTGCTATTTACTCTGCTATGCTGCCCCAAAGCTGACTTGTTACTGCAAACTTACATGTGGAATATGTAAGTTCATGAGATAGTAAAAACTGAGAAAAACTATACTGCAGTATACTTCAAAGAAGCCAATATGTATGGTAAAAAATATTTTAATGTGCTTATTCCTTTGATCGTAGCCTAACTGCAAGGCATGTATACTTGAACATTAGGCATGAATATTTTAATACGTTATTATACTTTTCTTGAGTATATCTCGATCAAAAGTTCAGATACAAGTATAAGCCAAATATACTTAGACTTCTGTGTACTTTTTAGTATGAACTAAGTATACTTAACTCATTCCCTACGGCAAGCAGCTGCCAACTGCGTGGCGAATTCTACCATTCCCTACGATAAGCCGGTGCCAGCGGCGTGGATGACCTTTCGCAGTACGATGAAAACACGAAATTGACGATCGCGGTGATGGGCCACCTGTACTTCAATGCTTTATATTGTGTAATTTTAGGGAAAAGTATTCCGTACAAACACGACAATTTTATATAAAAGTATTCCGTAGGGAATGAGTATTACTTTGCTAAGTCTATCTCTGATAAGCACATCAAAAGTTATACTCTCTTTTTTTTAGTTTAGAAGAAGTATACTAATAGCACACTTGAATGAACTTCTTTTTCGTAAGGGTAGAAATTGATGTTGATACGAGCTAGCCAAATAATACCATTTGCCACTGGACGCATGCATCCATGGCTCGTATCAACATCAATCTCTTATCTTTTACCGTGATGGATCAGATTGGATGCTCCCTTCCACTCTGATCTGAAGTCCAGCATGTTGAGGATTATTCACACAGCATGTATGAAATTGGTGACTGCTTGGTCCAGGTGCAAAATGATTTATTTTTCATTAGAGCACAATAAATATGAGAAAAGCTGCGGTTATAGATTTATAGTCCATTTTCTTTGGGGTCCCGATAATTGGCCAGCGGTCAGTTGAACAGTATTTTACTAGCTGATGGATAGTGGATAGCTACAATGAGAAAAAGTTCACTGTTCGCTTTGCTAGATGCAAATGACATGACGTATTAATTTTATCAACAATGGAAGACTTTATAATAAATAAACGTTACCTTTATTGTTTTATGTTTTTCTCAGATCCTTGGTTGCGCTACTAGCTAGCTCCTAAATGTCACATTTCAGGCATCATGAACTTTGTGGGTGCAAACATGGACATATATACGGGTGGAAGAGGGAGGCTTTTATGAGAACGAAACAGACACATAAGCATCACCATAATACGGTAACTTTCTAATGCACGCCGCAAATAAATTAGAACAATATAGGTTAAAGACTCAGTGGTTGCAAGAGCTCTAAGTTCATACTCGTCTTATTTTTTAACCGTAAGAAAAGACCCCCGGCTAAAGAAAAAATACCCCGGGCTATAGCCCAGTAGCCAGGCCCTAAACACGCCCCTGGCTCCCGCACTACCCCTTCAGATTCAGCTGAAAGTTTCAGCACAGTAACTACAACATATTTAATGAATCCATGCCAAATTTTTCTTGGATCGTGCAAAAAATTTTCGAGTTACTGACTTTTGAAGTACACGGGTGCAAGTCGAAATTCGGGGGCTACATTTTTTCTGCCATTTTTGAGTCCTCATAACTTTGTATGTGATGGAGGTAGATGAACGAAAATTTTGGGGTCAAAAGCCACATATCAGTTCTGCTGAAAACATCAATTATAATACTACCATGTGCATTGTGGCTCCACAGCATGAAGTCAAACTTTGAAAATTTGCAATTTTCTTGACAGCCAACTTCAAGCATCTATATTTTTGGAAATATGCAAGTTTGATAACAGAGCTATGATCAAATTAATGCCTAGGATGCAGAAAAATAAAATAAGCATGATTTGCCTGCATTAAAGATTCATTTTGTAATTGCAGAAGACCTGAAAACTTGAAAAACCTAATTTTGGGCAAGTTTGGAGAACACATAATGCCATGTGGGATGGCCTATTGGTCAATGGAAGCTAGGTCATTTGAAAGAACTCATCTTTATCTACGTTCTGATACTAAAATAAACTTATAGCCATGAATCCTTCTGTGTCACAAAAACTTTACAAAATTAGCCCATTATCATTCTGTCCATGGTGTTTCCAACTTTCAATTCACTTTGGGCATGATTCTGATGATGTCCGCATAAGATTGGAGGAAAAACTCTTTCGTCATACTTGCCATGTTCAAACCTGAATGAATGGATTTACACTTTGCAATTAAAGGCAATTTTGGAAAGTTTTTGCGACACAGAAGGATTCATGGCTCGAAGTTTACTTTATTATCAAAATGTAGACGAAAATGAGTTGTTTCAAATGATCTAGCTTTCAATGACCAATGAGCTATCCCACATGGCATTATGTGTGGTCAAAGATTGACCAAAATTAGGTTTTTCAAGTATTCATATCTTGCTGTAATTATAAAACAAATCCTAATGCACGCAACTCATGCTTATTTTTATTGTTCTGTATCCTAGCCATAAATATGATCACAGCTCACTTATCAAACTTACATATTTCCAAAGATATAAATGTCACAAGTTGGCTGCCAAGAAAATCGCAATCACAAATTTTCAAAGTGTGACTTCATGTTGCAAGACCACAAATACACATGGCAGTATTATAATTAATGTTTTCAACAGAGCAGATATGTGGCTTTCAGCCCTGAAATTTTCGTTCATCTACCTATATCACATACAAAGTTATGAGGACTCAAAAATGGCAGAAAAAATGAAGCTCCCAAATTTCGACTTGCACCCGTGCTCTTCAAAGGTCAATAACTCGAAAATTTTTGCATGATCCAAGAAAAATTTGGCATGGGTTCATTAAATATGTTGTAGTTACTGGGCAAAAAATTTCAGCTGATTTGGAAGAGGTCATGCGGGAACTTTTCTCAGAATTTGTTGATTTAATATGGAATGACCCAGCTCATAGTAAATCATATTATTATGTATTGAAGCATTCCATTGCATCAGGCACAGCATAAATTCTTTTCAGTCAGGCAAATTCAACAAAAACCTAAAAAAGGATACATCTCTGTTCAATTACAAACAATGCCTGAAAATATTGATAGATACTGCTGCCATCTGATTTCCTGTTAGGCACTGAATTGTTTCTCTTATTTTCCCTTGTCAGCCTTCACTGCAGCCATGTGAATCTTTGTGACGATAACATTACAAGCTTTCTGCTTCCGCAATCATGATCTGGAACAGATGTGGCGGTGAAATTTCAAACTTGGAACATAAGAGAAGAACATTTTGTCAACACTGTTTTTTATTTCCAAATAATTAAATGATAAACACTGATGAAACCGAACAAACAAAAAAAAAGTGAGAAGGCAGAAGTATATCCATGGAATGGGAGGGGGTTCACCGGGCATCAAAAACCACAACTGGAATTAAAGCGTCAAGGAATGTACTATCAAAAAGCACAGCCACAGTCAAATTTAATCACAATAATAGGGCCCCCATGTTGCTCCAAGCAGTAGTAATAATGAGTAACCAATATGGGAGCCATTCCAGCTCAAATGGACCAGGGGGTGACACCACCCCATCACAGATTTAGTTGATTTTTGCTCCAATAGTTGCTATATATACATGGACAAAAATATCCAAATTTTGGCTGCCAACTCCAACTGGTTACAAAATAGCAGCCATTTTAAAAATCGCCTTTTACGCGTGTCGTGACGTGCCCTCCCACTTTTTTCAAACCCTTTTTTCGCAATAAATCAAAAACTATACCACCTATTGGCACCAAAATTGGCACTGTTATGTAATTTTTCATGCCGATTCTGAATATGCAGTCAAATAAATGATAGCTCCTATGGTTCAGAAACTATTGGATGAAAGCCCTTTTTTGGGGGTAGGGAACTTTGGCCCCCCTTATTTCAATGCTGCCCCATGATATCAAAATGGAACTTGTTTTATGCTCATCACCATCACTTCAAGTCTATAATGTCAAAAAATTAGAGAGGTGTTTTGCTTTGTTTCGATACAATCCTCTCAAAACGTAAAATAGATATTTTGTGAAAACAATATCGCCATGTATACACACATGTACAGAGTATATAGTAGTATCTACAGGGATATTGCAAAACTATGGCAAAAGGTCAGCAGTTTGTAGCCTAGTAATCTAACATGGATTTGATCTGCACAATCTGTACCCAGGTACCTTGCTGACTCTGTATGAGGTCACAAATACCACTTGTTTACTGCCTTGAAACAAAAACATAGCATCAGTTGAAGTGGGCTCTCTCATTCATTAAGCCAGTGGTTTTCAACGTCGTTCCTGGGGACCCAATGTGTATGCTGGATTTTGTTCCAACCGCAATTGTAATTGCAGATTTTTAACAAGCTGTTAATTTGTCTTTAAGTGCATTTAATGTTTAGAGCAATTATGTGCCCTCTTAACTCACAAGTTAACAGAAATATCTGTGTTTGCCATCAAGAATAAAAAAATACCATACCCACATTGCAATGTATTGGAAATAACAGCATAAAACGAGAGAAAACAATGTAACTAATCAAATAATAGATGTAGTTGGCTCCTAATTTTTGAAAACTGATTGGCACATCATGACAAATTTATTCGACAAGCAAATGGTAAAAAGTCAAACCAGTTTTGTGTTATGTTAATCTAATTAAGTTCACCTGAAGTTTTTTGAAATAACTTGAAACAGCTGTGTCCAGCAGCCTAATTTGGGGTTTATGGATTTCCTCAGTGTCTAATTTGATCTGTTTGAAATGTTATATTACTTGAAATTTCTTGCAGTATAGATATAATCCCACTATCTTCTAGGGTATTTTATTCTTCATGGCATGTATGGATGTTTCTATGTAACATTTGGCTAAAGAGAGTAATTAACAACTCTAAACATGAAAAACACCTAATTAAGACATTAACAGCTTGTTAAAAATCTGCAATTACAATTGTGGTTGGAACAAAAACCAGCATACACAGTGGGTCCCCAGGAACGACGTTGAAGACCACAGGCTTAATGAATGACAGAACCCACTTCAACTGATGCTATGTTTTTGTTTCAAGGCAGTAAACAAGTGGCATTTATGTGACCTCTTACAGAGTCAGCAAGGTACCTGGGTACAGACTGTGCAGATCAAATCCATGCTAGATTACAAGGCTACAAACTGCTGACCATAGTTTTGCAATATCCCTATAGATACTACTATATACAGTGCCTGACAAAAGTCTTGTCACTTATCCAAGTTGTAAGAACAACAAATAATAACCTGACTTGTAGTTGATCAATTGGAATCAAAAATGGCTTATATGAAAGGCAAAGCCCTCTAGATTATGCGAAATATACCAAAATAGAGTTCTGTGTCATTGATTGAGTTTTATAATTTAATTTGTACAGAAAGGTCAGATTTTGCTAGGACAAAAGTCTTGTCGCATTGAAAAAAAAAAATGTGGAAATTATACATACACTTTATTTTGAATACACAGATATGCCACTATAATATCAGAACATAAAGCCATGGTGCCTTGGAAAAAAGAATTAATATTGCGTATGACTCCCATGAGCTTGAAGGACTGCATCCATACATCTTGGCAATGACTGAGATAACTTGATGATGAAATCATCTGGAATGGCATAGAAAGCAGTCTTGAAGGACTCCCAGAGTTCATCAGGATTCTATGGTCTCATCTTTCAAGCCTCCTCCTTCATCTTACCCCTGAAATGCTCAATAATGTTCCTGTCAGGTGACTGGGTTGGCCAATCCTGGAGTATCTTCACCTTCTTCGCTTTCAGGAACTGTGACATGGAGGCAGAAGAATGAGAAGGAGCAGCAGTATAAGTCGGGCAGCAAGAACTTCTTGACATTTCAGGCTGTTGATGTTGCCATCCACTCTGCAGATCTTCCTCACACCCCCAGGCTGGATGAAACAACAAACCATGATTTTTCCTCCAACAAACATGATTGTTTTCTGGGAGAATCTTGGGTCCATGAGGGTTCCAACAGGTCTTGTACGGCGACTGGGATGCAGTTCAATGGATGATTCACCAGAAAAATAAACTTTCAGCCACTTTTCCAGTATCAATCTTTTTCTGCGAGCTGTGGGCCTTGGCAAATGCAATGCAGGTTTTTTGTTTTCTGTTTAATGCAGACTTCTGTGTACTAATTTGGCAATGAAAACCACTTTGATAGAGAATTTGACAAACTCTTCTTGTAGATACCAGGATTTTTGGTGACATTTCCTCATGTAGCTTCACTGTAGTTGAAGAAGGGCTGGCCTTGTACAGTTGAAGCAACGAACGGTCCTTTCAAACAGTTGTCATACCGGGGTCTGTCTGACCTGCGCTTGCCATGAACGTCACCAGTTTCTTCAAATCTTTTTCTCATCCCCTCCACTTGACATTTGGATACATTAAAGATGTCTGCCACCTCAGCAGCAGACTCAGTCTTCAGGCTCTTGATGATCAGCACTTTGGTCTGTGGTTGAATCTTTGGTATGTTGTCAGAGGTCTATTCGCACTTCATATGAAAGTCTGGTGTGCTGGGGTTATTTCTATACACATCTGGGAATGTGTTAATTACAGTATTTGTCATAGGTTAAACTCTAATCTGCGTATTTGTTGCATCATCTGAAAGAGCGACAAGACTTTTGTCCCTTAAAAAAACAGATGTTATGGGCTTAGCCAAGCTGTGAACATCAGAACACTTTTTGACGGTTTCATTTTGCACCATATTATTAATGTGAAAGCCCTTGACATGAAAATGGACCATTTATTGGAACAATTGATTGGTTAGAAATAGTTATATGCTATTTTTAGTTACTATGTCCTTATGCGACAAGACTTGTCAGGCACTGTACTCTGTATACATGGCAATATTAGCCTTGACGTTCTTATTTTCTGACAGAAAAGGTTTTTATCCTACCTTGACATGTTTGACGGAATACTCCCGTCTTCTTCAGAAGAGTCACTGATGTTACGAGTGACGTGTCTTATCAGCTGATGTTAGCGGCGTGGCCAACCCTGTCAGATTTGACAGGGCTGCCACGCCCTGCTATCCGCCGCTCCTCCAAGATGGCACTCCAGGTGTGGGAAAGCATGTATGCCCCTCGTCCCGGTTCATAGTCCTGTAGGCGTGCTTCCTGATTTCAATTGCCTCTTTCATGTCGGTTGTTCTGAGTGTGGATAATTTTGGCCTTGTCCCAGTCCATAATATGATTTTCCCTCTTGCAATGGTCTGTGATTGCTGATTTAAGGTTTACCTGTAGTGCTTGTTCTTTAACTGAGTGTGTCTGTCTTACTGTTGTCTCTTTCTCGCATTCTTTTTGGTGTTCTTTTTTACGTGTGTGAAACCTGTTTCCCCAATGTATGTTTTATGGCAAGACCGGCAAGGGATTTCATATATGACGTCACATTTGTTACAGTTGTCAATTTGGTCTTTCGGGTGTACCAGTAGTTGTCGTAATTTTATGTATGGTTTTACCGGGGTGTTGATGTGGAATTTTCTCATGGCCCGTTGAATCCGCTCTGTGACACCTCTTATGTATGGTAACGTGACGACTCCTTTTGGTTTGGTTTCATTTTTTCGTTTCTTTCTGAATGTGCGGTATTTTGCTTCTGCTGTACCTGTAGTTTTCCTGTGTTTATGGCCCATAGTGGGTACTGGCATTTCTTTAGTCGTTAGTTACATGTTCTTCTTCCTTTTTTCTTGTCTGTGTCTTCTGTGATGATGGATGCACGATCAAACAGGGTTCTTACCACGGAAAGTTTGTGATTTATGGGGTGTTCAGATGACCAAAGCAGGTATTGATCAGTGTGAGTGGGCTTTCTGTATATTTTAATTTTAATGTCTCCTTCATTAGTGTGATGTATATTTATGTCCAGAAACGCTATGGTTTTATCTGTCTCTTCTTCATCGTGAATTGTATTTTCCCAGTGCGGTCCATACTGTTTAAATGATCTGTAAGTTGTTGCGTATGTCCTGATTTTATTTTTTCTAAGATGTTATCTTTTCCATGGGGACGATTACTTTTCGGTGCCGATGCTATGGCCCTCGTTTCTAGGTCCTCCATGAAAAAACCACACATGATGGCAGACAGTGGGTCACCCATGGGGAATCCTTCTTTTTGCCTAAATATTATATTATGAATTTGAAATAAGTGGATGTGGCGACTAAAGCAGCTCTGATATGTCGTGAACTGAGAGATTTGTGCTTTTTCAGTGATCTGTCAGTTTCCAATCTGTTTTCCACTATGTTTAAAGTGGCGTCTACAGGCGTCGCGTAGTAAATAAAAGAAACCACGTCGTGCGATATGAAAATTTCATCTGCCTCTACTTTGGTGTTCTTGAGTTCTTGGACTAACTGTTTTGAGTTCTTGCAGTGCTTGTTTGTTTGTCCCAGAAGGGGTTGTAAGATTTTTGAGAGATTTGGACAGGTTGTATGTTACTGATCCTATGCTGTCTCTAGAACGGAGCTCCCTGCTTGTGGATCTTTGGTGTGCCGATATTCGGGGGTTACACTTGCTGTGGGTATGAGATGATTACGTTTGTTTGTCTATTTTGTTTTCGCTAGTAATTGTTTCAGTAGGAAAACTACAGGTACAGCAGAAGCAAAATACCGCACATTGAAAAAAATGAAACCGAAACCAAAGGAGTTTCACGTTACCATACATAAGAGGTGTCACAGAGCGGATTCAACGGGCCATGAGAAAATTCCACATCAACACCTGTAAAAACCATACATAAAATTTGACAACTACTGGTACACCGAAAAGACCAAATTGACAACTGTAACAAATGACGTCATATATGAAATCCCTTGCCGGTCTTGCCATAAAACATACATTGGGGAAACAGGTAGACCTTTTCACACACGTGAAAAAAAAGAACACCAAAAAGAATTAAGACAGACACGCTCAGTTAAAGAACAAGCACTTAAACCTTAAATCAGCAATCACAGACCATTGCAAGAGGGAAAATCATATTATGGACTGGGACAAGGCCAAAATTATCCACACTCAGAACAACCGACATGAACGCTGGATCATGGAGGCAACTGAAATCAGGAAGCACGCCCACAGGACTATGAACCGACGAGGGGGCATACATGCTTTCCCACACCTGGAGTGCCATCTTGGAGGAGCGGATAGCAGGCTGCCCTGTCAAATCTACGCTAACATCAGCTGATAAGACACGTCACTCGTAACATCAGTGATTCTTCTGAAGAAGACGGGAGTATTCGAAACATGTCAAGGTAGGATAAAAACCTTTTCTGTCAGAAAATAAGAACGCGTCAAGGCTAATTAGTTACTACAGACAGTATGAACCTTTTTTGGACTACATGGCAATATTGTTTTCACAAAATATCTACTTTACGTTTTGGAGGATTACATTAAAACAAAGCAGAACACCTCTCTCAGTTTTTGATATTATAGACTTGAAGTGATGATGATGAGCATAAAACAAGTTCCATTTTGATATCAGGTGGCAGCATTGAGATAAGGGGGGCCAAAGTTCCGTACCCCCCGAAAGGGTTTTCATCCAATAGTTTCCGAACCATAGGAGCTTTCATTTATTTGACTCATTTATTTGATTTATTGCAAAAAAAGGGTTTGAAAAAAGTGGGAGGGCACATCGTGACGCGCATAAAAAGGCAATTTATAAAATGGCTGCCATTTTGTAACCAGTTGGAGTTGGCAGCCAAAATTTTTGGATTTTTGTACATGTACATATAGCAACTGCTGATGGAAAAATCAGGACAATCTGAGAGATGGTGGTTACAAGTGCCCAGGCTACTGGTCCATTTGAGATGGAATGGCCAATGTGAGATTAATCACTCCACTGCTAAATTTTTTTTTACATTTATTACACCAATTCATGGCACGTTTCAGCATTTGGTTGCTTAAATCTCATATTTCTAGAATGTTTTTAATAATGCTTGCAGAAAACCTTTATCACCAAACCTGGTCCTGTTCCTGGATGACGACTCTAGTTTAGGCAGTATATTTTCGTATTTGTCCATTTATTTGCACTCCTTATTAGCATTTTTGAACCTAAGTACTGGGTTTATATTTAAACAATTAAGCTTGAGGCACACCAAATTTACACATTAACCAACATTTTACAGTCTTGAAATTTAGTAATACCTTAAAACATCAGGCCACCTTTCATTCTGATAGAAAATAGACGTTCGTGCAAAATACAAGTCAAAAAACTCTTCCTGAGAACAAGGGACCAGGTTCAATTGGTTCTTATACAAAAAGGTAAATGATTTGAAGACTTAATTATCATCTGTATCTACAAAAGTACAAATTTAGCATCTTTTCCCTGTGTCGGTTACAACATCAGTTAGCAAAGTATACCTTATCTACGAAGCACATATTATTAGAAGGATACGTCTTTTCGTTCTTTTCTTGTACATGATTCTGTAGCCACACTCTCTGCATCTGATGGGATCTCTGGCTTTTATTTCATTTTCAGTGTGACATTCTGTTGGGACAACGACAAAGCCGCATCACAATTTGTAGACTAGGACGGAATGCCTCCAGTTGCGCCAAAATAAAAGGCGGACACTAAACGCAACTTAGATGCGTAAACAACCACGCTAAAGAATTTCTGCGTCAATTTTACGTTACCTCCACATATGTAAATCATGGGCTGTTGTTTCGGCGGCTGTAAATCTTTTTGAGGATCCATCTTGAATTCTGTCGGAAAAAAAAACAAACAAACAAACAAAAAAAAAAAAACAACGTTATCCACCTGCATGTAACGGAAGTATGAACTCTCATTTCAGAATTTACCACAGCTTGCTCAGAAGGTAAATGTTAAACTTCAAAAAACGTTTAACACTGCATGGATGACCATGAGGAATATTAGCCAGCTACCGCTAACGTTACTTTTAGTACTAATTACATAAGAATCGTAAACTAAATCCCCGAAAATTGTTCTCAACAAAAAACAATCAAATTTGAGACCTCATAACTCGTGGGAAAAAAAATAATACGATGCCAGTCGTTACATGAACACTTTCCAAATTCAACTGACTTAATTTTAGAATACTTGCCTTGCGTGCCTTCTGGAAAGCACGCATGCGCATTCTTCTTCTTCTTCTTCTTCTTCTTCTTCTGTATTTCCTGAAACGTAGACGCTGCTATGCGTATTACTGCCCTCCACAGGTCAAAGCTTCATTTAGATCCTTACATACAGTCCTGTACTGTGCAGGAACTGAAGAATTGCCCTTGTGATGTCACCATGTCCAAACAAAGACGAAATTGAAAAGCCCTCAACCCCAAGTTCTGATAATGTGTAAAATAATTCTTTCCTTTCTTCCCTGTATTTCCTACATTCCAGGAAAACATGCTTCACAGTCTCAGGATTCCCACAGTCACACATACCAGAACCATGTTTTCCTAAAATGGATAAGGAGTGATTTAACCCACAGTGCCCCAACCTCAATCTACACATCTTCACTGAGTCCCTATGTGATAGAGAAGTACAGAAACAGTTTTTCTTGACTTGATATTGTAGAGAGAAGTAGTTTCTACCCCTGACTTCTTTTTCCCACCCCATGCATGCGCATTGCGAAATCAACGTAGGAAAAACGCAATTTCCTATTGGCTTTCAACAACCGCTACCACAATAGGTCAGTTTTGTAACACATATCAAAAACAATAATGGGTGCATCAAAGCATTGGCTGCATCCTTTGAAGGCGGCATTTTTAGGGGTCATCAAATTCCACCTGCCGAACTGACGTAATGTCATTTCATCTCCGTTAAACGGCTTTGGTTTCAGTGAGTTGTCGCTGGTTTCCCTAACCTTAACCTTAACTCTAACCCTTAACCCAAAACCTAACCCTAAATTTAACCTTGTCCCTTACCCTAAATGTCAGTTTAGCGGATGGAAGTAAGCGATGACCCCTAAAAATGCAGCCTTCAAAGGATGCAGCCTATGCTTTGAGATGCACCCAATATGCACTCACCTACACCATTGAGCTTTTTGACGTGAACACACGCACACGCTTGCGCGCGCTCACACACACGTAAACACACACACGTACACGTACGCACATACTAAGGCCCCCCCCCCCCCCTAAAATTGGCCCAGCTATTTCCTTGCTGGGAAGCCTTTTTTAAATGTTCCAGAATGTATTTTCCTTAGATAGGAGAACGTCATTTCAAATTGAAAATATTCCCAGAATGTTCAGCGTTATTTTAAAATGTAGAAACATTCATACAACATTCCTACAATTTTCTGGTGCAGCACTGTCAAGATTCTATGTTTGATCAAGTTTTGCAAATGTTCCAAAAACTTTCCTTTGTACCTGGTTTCAACAGCATTTGTTCAATGTTGTACCTAATCTCACCTTTTACAATATTACAACATTTACAACTAACAATATTTTAGTTTAAAGTATGCGCATAAAATGCCAAAAGCTTAAAATGGTCACCTTTTTGTATCTCCTATACCACTCAGACTTATTCTAGTCCGAAACTGAATAAAATGGCATCAATCACCTGTATCAATGATTTCATTAAGCAGAACAAATAATTTTGTTTTAGGGGTTGGGGGCAGGACTTTGGAGTGAGGGTGTGTGGGTGTGGAGGTGGGTTGGGATGGGGTAGGTATTTGAAGCAGATTGTATATGTGTGCAGGATGGGGTGGGATTTATGTGCGTGTGAGCACATTGGCCTGTGGTGCTGGTGGTAGTTCTTGGTAGGCCGGTGAACTCATCATAGTGAACTCACCACAAAGGAGAGTTCCCTGGGCAAACAGAGGGCTCCACTGGATTCCAGTTATCCACCAGCAGAATCACAAAAAATTCTACTTAAAATCAGATGGTATGGGACCAAAGGGAGACATAGAAGCTAGATCATGTATCATTCACTCTCACCAGATTCCCTCTGCATGGTGCATATTTCAGGGTTTGCCCACTGAGGTTATGACCTCAGTTTGGATGCATGTGATGACAGGAATTTTAGAAAAAACAGAATACAGAAATTGAATTTAAAAAGGCTATTAGAGAAAAAAAACTTCAAATTTATGCACTGCATCACAGAAACAATTGTTATATTGAATTGTTATCTTGCGTCCCATCATTTGTATTAATTCTCTAAAATGTCCTGAACATTCATAGATCCTCGCCCAACCTCATGCCCATCTGTTTGCAAGTTCACGTGGAGGGACTGTCATACTGAATGGTCTGTCCCAATCAAATTTGTGCCAAGTGGGTGTGACTGATTGATTATATCATTTTATTTGACAAATTTTAGGGTACATAAGTTTAAAGGCCTTTAGGCCACAATCATACACATACAAAATTGTTGAGGATTTCAACACAATCAAGTCAAGGAGCCATTTCTATTGCGGACAATAAAATCATCCAACAGTGAGTCTGCATTAGACGCTGACCCTCCACTCTCACCCTCCGTCACTGGATGGTGGATGGTTCTGTCCATCGGATGTGTCCATTGATTCGCATAGAGATGACTTCTTTTTGTCTCCTGGTGGATACAGGGCAAGGCCATTATATGCCTATTAATACCCTACCCCTTCACACAAAGTGCTTCCCATGGCTGGGGGAAGGCTTCACACAGTATGACACTCGGTCATGCAGTGCTAGTGGACAGGGAATGGTTTGGAAAGAGCCCCTTCAAGTCAACCTGTTCTCATGTAGCATCTCCATGCATCATAAAATTTCTTAAAGGTGGACTGAATACTTGGTTCTTGTGACCAAGCAAAGCACAGGACAGATTTTAAATGAAACTCAGTCAAATTCAGTCAGTTTAAATATAAATTTAACATATGCACAAAATATTGAACAATTTGTTCTTCTCTGAGGCTGTGAATTGCCTGTAACTCTGTTGTTATCGGCATTTCATCTTTTAAACTCATGGCAGTCAATGTGAAATAAGAGTGTAAGGAGGTCAACTTTTCTTCTTTCTATTAATTATGATAAACGCTCTCCTATAATCCAATATGTTTATTACGTTTGGCACAATCAACATGTAATTTAAAGAGAGGTGGACAATTCAGGTTCACATTCTTTAGATCTATCGACCTGGATTTGTTGAAGAGGCCATGTTATAATAAAGGGCATCTAAAGTCAATTCTCAGACGGGACGTTGAACGTCCAGTGTTTACAAATAAACCACTTGCTTTTGTTGCCATCTTGCATTGTCACATGACCAATTTCTTTCATATAAACCAATGTTTTGTGTACACGCGTAGATAATCCTTCTATTTCGGTTTGTTTGCGCAGGTGCGGCTCGCTGATTGGCCGATAAACAAAAACAATGGGAATTGACTTTAGATGCCCTTTAAGCTCACTTTCTCAGTGCCTGCGCACATGCATTTCAGTATCATGAGTGAGTAACAACCCACAAACTGTGCAGTAAGACAACTCAGTCAGTTTTTTTGTGGGATGTCTTTTTCATAAAACATGGCAATTCAGATTTGGCTTTCCATCCTACGTCACATGGAGGCCTGTGAGAATCATCATGCCCCTCCACTGAGTATCTCCACCCACAATGAAGAGCAAAGCACGAGAACAGCTCTGTGCCTTGCTGCTCAGACCAGCACAGATCACAGGATAGAAGAACTGAATGGATCAATTTATTTTATGGCAACATCCCGGCTTCAATTGGCAAAAACGTATTGGCTACGCGTGCTATCCACTTTTTGTCTGACTGCTTAATACGACTAACTGGGGTTTGTACGAGGCAGGACTGGCAACAACATTTACACAATATAAAAGGGGACCCTTTGTGCGTTTCGAAAGATAGCTACAAGAAAGCAGCAGCTTCAATTTATTAACTAGGGTAATCTGGAGCTAGCAAGATAGATAAGTGCTTCCAATTTACTTTAATATTAAGCTTAACTAAATTCCAAGTGTAACATTAGTTAAATCGGTATGGCATAGTTGTTGCTGCAATGAGCCAGCTAGCAAAGTGCCACTCTCATAACCAAATACATTTTTCTTAGCTAGCTTTCTAACATGCACGCTGTTGCTTTAAGTAATTATTATGTAGTTTATTCGCAAGCTAGCTAGCGAGCAAGCAAATTAGCTACTCCGTTGACTATAAATTTAGGAACCATTGCAAGTACAAACTCGAATGTCTGTGATTCATTCACAGACTGTGTAGCAGAATGATGGAGTTAGCTCAATGCAAACATACAACTGGAATCACCACGAAGGCACCAACAGAAATTAGCATCGTGATCACCACAATATTCATGGGCTGGCCATTTAGTAGGATTTGACCTAGCTGGTCTTGTTCAGCATGAGGCAATGTAGGAGACACGTCGATAGGAACTAATAGAATGGGCAAATTCAGTTCAGGAGAATAGCACAGCCATTCCCAATAAACTGAATGTTAGCTACCGACTGCTTCTGCACAGATGCTAGCCACGGATCAAAGTTAATGTCAGAGACTGAATTCCAAGTAAAGTGTACTTTCACGGTGACTGCATGTCGAATTTCCTTGTGAATGTGACTACCATCCTTGCATAGCCTGCAGACATTACCTTTGCACACTCATTGAGAACTTTAATAGCTAGCTAGCCACTTATTCAGTCATCTGTATTTGGAGACTTGCCAGAACCCGGTGTAAGGAAAAATAGGAATGGGAAATTCCAATCTTCGTATGAAAAATGGTGTTTATTTCCAGTAAAACCGGCAGTGGTCAGAAACACATGTAACGTATTCTGGGCTCAGAAGAGTGAAAGTGAACCCCGAACAATCAAAAGGCTTTACCATTTTTACCATACAACATGCATATGTATATCAAGTAAGGGGATTGTTCTTGACTTCAATGTATAATAATGAGGTGCATCATGATTTAACAAATGGTCAGAAGACCATAGTCTTCTCAGCAGTGTAGGCCTTTGGGTGCCAATTCAATTTAAATGGTCTCAGTTCAGCTAGGATGGCTCTCAGTATGTTTCCTTCAATAGTTGATGGCCGTCGTTGGCTTTTCCTGTCTCCAGGTGTTACCAAGAGGCCAGGGTGCGGGCCGTCTCTTTGTTACATTGACAAGATTACCATTTCAGAGCATATGGCGGGTCCATGCTTGTTTATTACTGGGGCTAGCTAGATTATGAGTCTCCCACTCTCCAGCAGAATGATTCACAATTCCTTACACCGGGGATTTCATGCTTCTTTGACGGATGGCATGTCTCCACTTCCTCACGCCATATACAAAAATGGAGCCAAAATATCCTTCATACCGACGCAGCCATCTTGCAAATTTTGGAGCTTAAGTTTGCGCTGTAGTGATCAGGGGGTTGAGCCACAACATCAAGGTCCCAACTAAGTTCACTTTTTCACAAAATTAATTTTCTTAGATTTAATTGTATCATAGTATCCCATTTTAACATGTTTAGCAAGACGTAATAACAAATAGGAAAGCTCTTCCATGCATACTTTTCCCGTGACAAAAATTACCGATTTTCCAAAAATGCTTCAAATGAAACGCTTCATATACAGTCAGTGGTGGACTTAATGCTCTGTTCGCTAGTCAATCACGACAGTACTCATTTCATGAAGGGCACACATCGAAACAGCCTCCTTTTCTGACAGTTTGTAATAACAGAATCAAATTGCTGAATAATTTCTTTCCCCAAATTTTTTTTTCATAAACGTCCCTTTTTAAACATCAAAGAGTATTATACCTTGGTTGGAAAAAACAAACAAACAGCACAATAGGAATAGGTCCCCTTTAAATGAAACATTTCCGATAGGATGTACAACTAGTTAGTATAATCAGCTGGCTGAGTTTATGGGTCAAAATAAAAATGTCGGGACTTTTACAATCCAACCTCTGGAACGCGCGCCTCTGAATTCACACTGGTCAGGTCTAGGCTCAGCACTGTTCTGCGCATCTGGCATGCAAAAATATGACTTAGGCAATTATGCTATGAGGCTAACGATATTATCGAACCTTCAACATGTGCACATATTTATATCTGCAATAAATAGCAGGACTTCCAAGCATTGACAGCATCTTCAGAGGATAAAATATCTTTCCTCCCGCCTAAAAAATGCAACCAAGCTCTAGCATTTAAAATAAATTAAATAAAACATCAGCAGCAGCAATTGTCCGCCCTGCAGTACCACTTGGGTCGGCCCAAGCAATCCTGTTTGTTTGATTTCACAATACTCGGATTTAAAAAGGTTTCTCATAGGAAAAGTTTAAATCTTCTGGAAAAAGCAAAATATTATTTCTCCGTGGGATACCGCATACGCTTCACTTGTTGAGACATTATCGCTAGTATACTTATTTCCAACGAGAAAAACATATCTCCTCGGCTTTTACATGCGTTTATACAGCCTCTTACGCGCACAAGTACCGCTCCGTACACACGCATCCGTCACAATGTTCGATGCGTGCGGCATTAAGCGTTTTTATCAATGGATGTGCTCAACCAAGCAGATTAAAAGAAATACTCTCCTTAGTCTCCAGCGCATCTCTTGTAAACGCTAGGTGGCAGCAGCAGTACATTTGCTTGAGGCTGCCGACCGATGCTTACCTGTTGATTTATCTATAACAAAATAAGAAGAGAAGAAAGATCTACGACAAAACAATAAGATCATGAACACAATTGTACTTCGGGGTAGACCAGGAGTTCTAATTCCAAAATGCATCGATGATTCTGGCCAGATTCATGTCTCGTCTGGATGACTCATCTCAATGTACTCACTCCAGTAGCTAATCTGTACCCTGCAGATATCAGTGTATTCATTCAGATCCCCGAGAGTCATCCTCCAAATCGCATGTCTCTGCCTCTCTGTTTCACTACCAGGTCTGAAATATAAGCACTCATGAGCCCATGAGACTTTGTTATCTGCCACGAAAGAGCCAGCAAATTCTCAGCAGCAATCAGTGTTACCAGTCCTCCCACAGCCCAATCCAATTGGATGAAAAAATGTCACCTCCCCACCCTTCCTCCATCCTCCTTTCCTCCATGACCCAAGCACTGAAGTGTCCTTCACTAGACCTCTCTTCCAAAACTGTAGGAAACCAAGATCCCAATGCGAAATTTCTCCAAAATGGCTCCTCCAAACGGGGGATCCATGATGCATCCTTTCAGAAACTATTTTTCATGTTTGTGTGACATTGTTTCGTCCACTCCCACACAATTTTAATCTCAGCCCACCGAAGCCCATTAATCCAGCGGTTAACAAATCTGTTGTGGAGTACCCCGTGTTTGTGTTTCAAACACTACTGCAATCAAATAATTTTAACAAGTTGTTAAATTTTTCTTGATAAGGTGCTTTGCTGTACAGAGGGATTATCTTCTTAATCAACATCATGCGAGACATAGATTTGCTATGACACAGAGAATATAGTATAACCCTCAAGTTTATATTATGCTTATTGCATTATGGCAAACAGTTACATAAAACCAGGTAAAATAAAAGACAGAGATTAATGAAATTAAAAGGCTCTTAATTTAGTTGACATGAATGATTTTTCTTCTTTAAACATGAACACACCGCAGGTTTACCTCATTACAATTTACACCCAGCTCATTTTAATTTTCTTTCATTTTCTACCATAGTTATAACAGGTGACCAGGTATCTGAACTTTCACCATTAAGTAACCAATTGATTCAGCTCAGTCTCAATTTGATAATTTAGAGATAATTTGCCTCCTTTTATGTGAGCATAAGTTTGCAATATAGTTCAGTAAACATTACATGTCCACTGACATACTGTACATGTCAAATATGATTACTTCTGACACAATGTGATATAGTTCAATAATCCCACATGAAAAGCACCTGGGTATGAAAAATGATTGGCTTGTTAAAATGATTTAATTGCCGTTGAGTTTGGAATGAGAATCAGTATACACACAGGTACTCCAGTGTGGAGTTTAGGAACCACTGCATTCATCAATTCAGATCCTGGAAAGCTTATGCCATGGCTGAGGGCTGTATTCCAGAGCACTAATGTAAGATCAAGACTATGCTTATTTATTTACACCATATTGGCTTTGCTGGTTCCAATGGCGGCTGGTGAAATGGCGATAGGGGAAGCTCAAACATCCCTTAAAAATAATGATTGGTCATGACCTGTTTTCAATCATTCGTTTAAATTACCATTACAGAAACTCCGAAAACTCAACATAATCAGGTGTGGTCAGTTTTCATTAATAACACATACCCGTCAACTCTCATGCATTTGGCGTGAGTTTTAGTGGCATATTTAAGCTCCCCTGCTGTAGTCAGCAATTATTCAATCAATGCTTATGTAAGAGATTCTCGCGCGGAACAGAAGTCCTTGTGCATGGAGGTTTATCAGTTTCACATGCATTACGGCGGATTTCAACACTAGTAATTGGAAACCGATTATGACTCCGGACTTCTCACGCTTTTCTTTACTCAGGGATATCATTATTGTTTAGGCCTAAATTGTTTAAATGAAATAAGATCATTTGAAACATCTTTATGCAATTCCATTGCTTTTTTTCTGAACCACTCAACTTGGTTTGGTTTCCTCCTCACTCCCTTGTGCAGTGAGGCCCTCTCGACTCGGCTGCTATGGGCCTCAATACAGTTCATAGGGAGTGCGGCAGTCCTCCTCACCCCTGGGCTTGCGCCTGGGTCACCCGGCTCATTAGGCGTTTAGTGCTCATATCAGGCCTACAACTGCGTCCTCTATGCCATGCCTGAGGTCCAGGGAGAGGGGGGTGGGGTGGTCCTCTGCAGTCAACGACCTCAGCTGAGGTGTGTCCTCCCTGTGTATACAAAGACATATAGCTTTCCAAGTTGGGAATGCAGACCAGTGAAAAGCCATAGGTTGTGAGATCTGGCTGGCTAGGCTAGTGATGTCCCATTTAACTAGACATTCATAAAGATTATCTACCAGGAGGAAATAAAAAATAGATTACACGACACCCTTACATAAAGAGGGGCCATGTGAGACTCTATAAATACACCTTACTCTTTGCGCAGTTGAAAAGGGCTTAAGGGTTTCAGGTTTATAGAAAAAGCTGACCAATATTGGGATAATATGGCCTTACACTACTTAACTTTTTATCATAATAATAATAATAATTATTATTATTATTTCAAGCAATTTCAATATTATAACTTTCACGGTGGGTGATTGAAATCTCAGCAGGTGACTTAATAGATGCTGCTTATTTTGGTAGGGAATAAGGAATGAGGTAACAGTTTCCACAATGACCATTACTAAATGCCACTCAGCTGAATTAGCAACCACTTTATATCACGCTAATTAGCTAAGTTTGGCATAATCTGAAGCAAGAGGCAACCAGTTCATTTGCAAAGTGCCCCATTCGCCTGAAAATGAAGTTCTCACACATTTTGATTCGGAGTATTGATAAAGATTTATGTCATTTACTCAATTTGAATTATTTATTTATGGCACAGAGAGGGAGTATGAAATAAACACCAGGCTCTAGCCAAATGCTGGTAAAAATTAGCATTGGCTGGTTGGTCTATCCTAGCAATTACATTGGCAAATACCCACCCACCACTTAGCGGTAGGGCTGGGCGATATAGACAAAATCAAATATCACAATGCTCTTGACCGAATACCTCAATATCGTTATTGTGGCGACGTTACAGGAATAACTGTTGAAGCTTTCAGAAAATATTCATGATGCGATTTTGATGAACAGTCATTAGTAATGTGGATATTATGACCAAGTAAGTACAGGCGACAGCTAGAACACTCTAATTAATGCAGACAACTGCATCCCTTAACAATAAAACAGCCTTTAAAACTAGACAAGACAACAATTATGTCATATCCGGATATTAGGATATCTAAAATCCTCAACAATATCTTACATTATAGCCATATAATATCAATATATTGCCCAGCCCTACTTGGCAGTCTTCTTCTGTTCAATCATGTCAAGTAAAACTGTGAAATTGGCAGACAAATTTTGAGTTGCACTAGCTTTTGTCACCAGTGGATGAAAATGTTTCCTGTTTGGTTCTCATAAACCTTCCGAAGAGCTTATCAGTGTTTTTTCTCTTATTTTTTAACATTCAAAGCCAGTGTTCTGGCTCTCCAGTGATTACAGTAAGAGAACATTCTCATCACCTATCTGCACCCTAAATGGTTAAGGAACATTAAAAAGTCTCAAGGCTCACATGCGCAGCAGTCAGCCTGCCTCGGCCTGTGTTCACGGACAATGCAGTTACAGCGCTCTTCATCCGATTTCCGCTTACTGGCAGCGGTAACGAGAAAATCCGGGGAAAGAGTAGAGAGCAGGGATTGATACATTCTCGGGAAGTGGCTGACAGCCACTGTGACGGCAGCGAGTAGATCCGAGCCGCGTTTTGCGTCAGGGCGCCTGAGAGGCTCATCCATCAGATTCTCATCTCCCAGAATGGCCCTCAATCACTGCCTCGGAACCTGCTGCGTGGGACCACATAATGAGCTCAGTGCTGTCTGTCAGCCCCCTGAGGTCGTGCAGCACGGGAAATACGAGGAGGCGGACAGGCAAGTCAGAGCTCTGATTGCTCCATTGACC
The DNA here is from genome assembly GCA_029692085.1 of Gymnothorax javanicus. Taxonomy (NCBI): domain Eukaryota; kingdom Metazoa; phylum Chordata; class Actinopteri; order Anguilliformes; family Muraenidae; genus Gymnothorax; species Gymnothorax javanicus. The sequence continues at coordinate 117,527,084 of CM056197.1, read as the reverse complement.
ACCAAGCACTGTCACCTAAAATGACCCTGCATCCCAACACAAAACAGCGTTCGCTGGGAGCTGCCACTCTCCATGAACAATCTTCTATCTGCTCTGCATTTGAGGTGTAATCAGAGTATTTCTGAAAGAAGGGAAGCTTCCTCTAGTAAACTTAGAAAGTAGACTTGATGTCATGCAAGTATGAGGGACATGTATTCACACATACAAAAGCATATATGTAATCTATACATTCAAACACGCACACACACATACAAATCCAATTCCAAAATAGTTGGGACAAAGTGTAAATTGTGAATAAAATCAAAAGACAATGACTTTCAAATCACACCAGCCAGTATTTTATTCACAATAGAACAGAGATAACATAGCAAATGTTGAAACTGAGAAATTTTACAATTTTATCCACAAAATAAGCTCATTTCAAATTTGATGGCTGCTACAGGTCTCAAAAAAGTTGGGACAGGGACCTGTTTACCATGGAGTAGCATCACTCTCTTTTTAATGCAGATGGAGGCGTCTGGACATTGAGGAGACAAGTTTCTTGAGTTTAGCCATTGGAATTTGATCCCATTCTTGTTTAATACAGGCTTCCAGATGCTGGAGAGTTTTGGGTCTCCTTTGACGGACTTTTCGTATAATTGTGCACAAAATGTTCTCAATCAGCGAAAGATCAGGACTGCAGGCAGTCCAGTTCAGCACACGGACTCTTCTACTACGAAGCCATGCTGTTGTAATAGCTGCAGTATGTGGTTTTGCATTGTCCTGCTGAAATACACAAGGCCTTCCCTGGAATAGATGTCATCTGGAAGGGAGCATATCTTGCTCTTAAACCTTTATATACCTTTCAGCATTCGTGATGCTTTTTAAAACATGCAAGTGTCCCACACCATATTCACTAATGCATCCCCATACCATCAGAGAAGCCGGCTTTTGAACTGAACGCTGATAACAGGAGGCGTGGTCTTTCTCCTCTTTAGCCTGGAGGACACAACGCCCATGATTTCCAACAAGAATGTCAAATTTGGACTCGTCTGACCACAGGACACTTTGCCACTTTGCTACAGTCCATTTTAAATGAGCCTTGGCCCACAGGACACGGCGGCGCTTCTGGATCATGCTCAACAATGGCTTCCTTTTTGCATGATAGAGCTTTAGGTGGCATCTGTGGATGGTACGGCGGACTGTGTTTACAGACAGTGGTTTCTTGAAGTATTCCTTGGCCCATTTAGTAATTTCAATGACAGAATCATGCCGGTAGAGTGATGCAGTGGTGTCTGAGGGCCCGAAGATCACGGGCATCCAGTAAAGGTCTTCGGCCTTGTCCCTTACGCACAGAGATTTTTCCAGTTTCTCTGAATCTTTTGATGATGTTATGCACTGTCGATGATGAGACCTTCAAAGCCTTTGCAATTTTACGTTGAGGAACATTGTTTTTAAAGTATTCCACAATTTATTTACGCAAACCTTCACAGGTTGGAGAGCCTCTGGCCATCTTTACTTCTGAGAGATGCAGCCTCTCTAAGACATCCCTTTTAAAGCCAATCATGTTACACACCTGATGCCAGTTAACTTCATTACTTGCTAAATGTTCTTTCAGCTGATTCTCTTATATATTGTTTTTTCAGCCCTTTTTTGCCTGTGTCCCAACATTTTTGAAACCTGTTGCAGCCAGAAAATTTGAAATTAGCTCATTTTGTGGATTAAAATGTAAAATGTCTCAGTTTCAACATTTGAAATGTTATCTATGTTCTATTGTGAATAACATATTGGCTCATGTGATCTGAAAGTCATTGCATTTTGATTTTATTCACAATTTATACTTCGTCCCAACTATTTTGGATATATATATGCATCCATGCACACAGGAACTGACAAATACCCACACATATCCATACACAAATGCACACACGTGCCCAGTATTTCACTAACATAAACATATGCTTGAATATACACTCGCACACAGAAACATATATATGCTCAAGTACAAGGTCGTAAACATACACTTGTGCACAGTGCCCTTCAGAATTACTGGCACCCTCAAATAAAATGTGCAAAGCGTGACGAGCTACAAAATTGCAAGAAACAATATGTTCTCATGAAACAAATATTTTATTCAAAAATGTGTGTGCCACAATTATTGGCACACCTTCATTTGATATTTTGTGTACAATAACACGCACCCTTTTGCCATAATAACAGCTCTGAGTGTTCTCCACTGGGTTGCATTCTTGTGTCATTGGCCAAAACAACCACAGATAATATTTAGCCATTTTCTTCCCAAGCTTGTGGGTTTTACATTATGACAATATACTGTTTTTTTGCTGGACCAGGGGTCATCAAAAGCCTTTTCACAACACCCCAATTATTATTGACCACTCTTAAATTCAATGAAAACCATGCATTCCAATGCCAAAACGAGGCTTGACTAGCAAAACTAAGAATAGCCGCGTCCCGATCAGCATTTCACTGTTGTGTCCCGCAATGTACTGGGGTTACTAGATTGCACACAGATCTTATTCCTCATCGTTTTCCAAAAGATTATCTTCATAAGGAGAGATGAAGGACCAGAACTACAGGGGTTTTATGATAGAGATACCAGTTTTCGATGGTTCTCTTTATCGAAGCATTATTGGTGGCCTGATCAGGTCACGACTGAGAGTATAAGATGCTGTTTATCACATAACTGAACTGCACAATTTAATAGAAAAGCAATGTAGTTTCTGTAAGTGCCAGAATAGTAATGCCATCATTCTGCTAACTCCCACTGCAGTCAAGCTATCACTTTAGCCTTTGAACTAGCAACGGTTTATATTGATCACTTTCACGTCAGGAGTTGGGCTATAGGAAAAGTACTGCAGTTCAGTGCTACAGAAAAATATGTAACGAATGCCAAGTCATGCTTTTCTTCCACTGTCAAATGAGCGGCTAGCTAATGTTAACTCGCTAGGTAACAAACTGATGTTACATGATGGTTAAGGAAAGGTACTGCAAGCAAACTAACTGAGTAATGGTAACTTTGTTATGAGAGTGGCACTTAGCTAACCTGGTACAGTGCTAAGCCATACTGATTTAACCAACATTACACTAGGCATTCAGTTTGGCTAAATATGAACAACATAACATGGAACAATTTTTTTTTCCTCGCTCTCAGACAATGAAATGTCCCCAAAAGTGATTTTTACCTTGGGTAATATCAAATATATGTCATGTGTTGGGCTATGGGAAAAGTGCTATAGTTACGTAATGAAGAAAAATCAGGAACAAATGTCAAATCCCGGTTCTCTTCTACTAGCGAGCCATTGCAATCATATGTCTATGATTGCAATTACCATGCAAACAAAGCCGGTGTCCTGTAAAATCTGGTACCCCATAAAATCTAGTCCCCCCCACCTGACTTCCATCACATATTGCGTGTCAAATGACGTGGCTTGCGAGATTATTGTATAGCTAACTGTTGAAATAGCGTAGAATTAATTGAATTGTGGTTGCGTGCTTGTGGTGATATACTGTAGCCTTATTACCAAACTAGCTAACTGGTTAGTGAGCTGGCTAGCTCACTAGACTGGTGTGCTAGCTATTCATTAAACAGTTCGTTATCACTCTAGCTAGCTAGCTAGAGTAATAATGAACTTTTTAATGAGAGTAGTGGTTATCACAGTATAAGCGAACTGTAACCGTATTAGCCAGCAAGCTAGCTAGCTCGCTACACTGGTGTGCTAGCTATTCATTAAAGAGTTTCTTATCACTTTAGCTGGCTAGCCAGCAGATATTACTGTAGAAGCGATCTGTGGCCTTATTAGCAAGCCAGCTGGCTAACTTGCCATACTGGCGTGCGACCGATTCATTAAAGAGTTCGTTATCACTTCAGCTGGCTAGTAAGTGGATATTACAGTAAAAGCGAAAGGTAGCCTTATGAGCAAGCTAGCTAGCTTGTTACTTCAGTACAAGCGAACGACTATATAACATCCACTGACACTAATCATTGCGTTTAAATGCTATGAATTGGCTTATTACCCCGCCCCGCCCGAAGGGGGAGGGCAAGGGGTATTGTTTTTGGTTCGGTTTGTTAATTTGTTTCTTTGTTTGTTAACACTTTAGCAGCAAAGCTAATGGCCAGATTCACCCCAAATTGGGTTTAGGGATTGCCACTGACCCAGAATAGACGCCTATTGAATTTGGGAAAAGTAGGTCAAAGTTAAACAGGTGCGAGGGGCGGGGTTTGTTGTGCCTGGCACCACTTGTTTACTTTTGAGAATATTTTGTCACTACGCAAATCCCGCAGATGACTCAAATGATGCGAATTGACGCAAATTGACGCGCAATACTCGACAAAAGTCACGTGGGGGGGGACCAGACTTTATGGCAGGGACCAGATTTTACACGACACCATGAGTGGTAGCTTGAAGCTGAAATGGCAACAAATATTTCTAAAGCAATATGAAAGTTTTTGGTTTGACCTACCTGCCAAAATTTTTAAGGATTTTGGAGGTGTGGATTTTCTGTTGAGTTGTGACTTTGAGATGAAACTACCAATCAAATTATCTACATTTCACCAACAAGTCTTCCATTATTAGAAATTAATTTATAAACATAATATCTCTCCCCATAACACACCAATTTGGAATAATAGATACATTCTGATAAAAAGAAGTCTCTTTATTACAAAGAATGGATGGAAAAAGGGAAATGGGCTATTCAGCATTTAATTGGATGACGAAGGTAATACATTGGATTACAATGATTTTAACTGTAAATACAATATAGCATGTTCTGGAAGAGTATATTACCCAGTGATCAGAGCAATTCCACATGGCTTTGTTGGTTTGATTAAGGGAGGCTTAATGTACACTTTGACTGTACCAAGATTCTTTTCATTGTCTATTAAAGGTCACCCTTTCTTGGGAAAAAAAAAAAACAAGCAAAAGCAAACATTTAAGACTCCCTCTTACTAAGTGTGTTTCTCCTCACCATTAAAAAGAAGGCACATACTGCAGGGCTACACTCCTTCAGCCATTAAGAAAATTAGATGTAGATATCTCAGTTTCTCTATTCCACCTTAAGTTAAGGAAGTGCATTTTAAAACAATGAATGATATTTGGATAATATAAATTTGGATTTATATTGGAGGACAGAAAATTGGAATTTGTTTTGAATAACTTGATTAAACTTACAAAATATTTCTAACACAAATGTAAGTTTTTAAAAACCACCCCACTTTTTTTATTACTTTCTTGAAAGAACTATCTTTTTTTTTTGATTCATTGAAAATGACTTCTAGAATTAGAAAAAGCTCTTTACTTGAACAATTGTTTATCAGATCTATCACTTAATTGGACCCCAAATAGAAGGTGATTTAGACTTTTGATTCCTTTTTATTTTGTTTTTTTTTAATGTAGCCTATTTTAATTTTCATTTTTATTACTTTGTATAAATTATTATTATTATTATTCTCTTCATGTACATCTGACATTGATTGGATTTGCTCGTTCTTAAAATGTACCATATTGGAACTCACTATGCTTGTTAACTTGTAAACAAGCATAGTGACTCTTAGCATGGAATAGTGAAGACAACTGGAGATAACAATCTTGCGTCATGCCTTCATGGTAACTTCTACGAGTGTCCCGGATAAAAACAAGAAATATGTGCGCTGCTTCCCGAGAAACCGTGTCCATGCTCAGTCACACTATCATGATTTGCTTTGTTTCTGGTTTAAAAAAAATACTTGCTGCAATAATTGTTGGGACCAGATTACTATGGAGTTGATTTCTTGGGATATACTGTTTCTGTGGTTGGCCACAATAGCCTAATAACGGCTGAACCTCAGAATCTCATCAGTTGGCTTGTAGCCTATCAGTTTCCTGTAACCAACCGCCCGAGAAATAAGACGTTACACTAGACTAGGCCAACACACGTATCTCATGAGACAATCACGATCGCTGACCGTCAGTCAGGCTCGCTATCCATCTCTTCCTTTTTCAGAGGCCAAGATGAAATCACCTAAATCCGACGGTTAAAATTTCAGGTGAATTACCAATCGAACTATTGGACTGCTCAACCAGCGCAGCTCTGATTTGCCGCGCTTAAATAATGCTCTTAATTCGCCGCTGATATCCCGTTTGTCGGAATCACATTTATTTAAAAAGTAGGCTATGTTTGTAGCCTACATGGCAAAAGCATCATGATTAATGAATTAACTAATCAACAAAATAAGCTGCCTACGGGCGCAGACTGTATTTTTGCCTGAACACACAGAATTGGTTTATGGGCCGACATTAAATCCGCGCAGCTATCACCAGAATCCAGAAGTTATGTATATCGATCCTGGATTTTCGCTGAATTTGCCTTATGGTCTGCGTGGATGGGCAAAAATAAGAGTTTGGCATACATGCTGACACCTGTGATTGCCTTCCATCTCGGACAAGAGCACCCGTTTAAAGATAAATGTGTGATTGTGAGATCCATCTGGATTGGAAAAAAGGAAAACGCATTGCACTGGGCTCTGACCGCATCAGGCGTTGACAGGACAGCAGTGTTGCATGACGTGACAGTGGTAAGACGTTCGTCTTCCCTTCTATTACGTAGGCTAATAATCCAAACGATATAAATCTTGAATGAAAATTCAAGATTCATAGCGTTTAGCACATGATCTACTACAAAATGACCGAAGGCAGCTCAGTCACCCGAATTTCATATTCCCGGGAGAAACTTCTGCGGCTCCGATATCCGGTCATCACACCACCGGATGTGCCAGACGAAATTCGGAGAAGGAGTAAGCAGAACTGGTTTACCTCGCGCGCGCGTCTGTCTGTTTTTCTGTCTGTCTGTTTTTGGTGTTATTCCCTGTTTTCTGAGTATTCTGTATGTTTTCTAAGGTCAGGTGTGGAGAACTTGAATCTGACTTTTAAAATCATGGGCTTTGTAATTGCAGGGTATGGCAGGAGCAGCGAAACATGGATGACCATCATGGACTTCCACAACCGAACCACCAGCAGTTCACCAGATAAAGCCACCAGGCAGAATCACGTAGGCTACTCTTCTGACTTTTTAGATCAGAAATTCTCAACCCTTCCTTCCTTGTTCGCATCTGCTTCCTTACTATACTCAACATTACTTACAACCTGTTTCCATTTTTAATGTTTCTTTCCTCTCCAGCTCCATTTCTGTCTCCTAGGTTTGTATAGGTTAAAGGAGGAGACCGCACCTTGGCAAAGTATATTTCAGCGGAAAGAAGAATTCTTGAAGTGTCTAAAACGCAGTTTTATAAATTTTAATTTTGTAATGATCCAGTGCGACGCATTTTTAAACTGGCAAGTCTTCAAATCGGCGTCAATATCAGGGGGCAGACATTTTTACTTGGAGAATCTAAGGCCGTGTTCGAAACCGCGCTCTAACGTACTACTTGCACTACCAATGACGTCAGATTTAGGGGGTAGGGTGTTCACTTATGCGTGGGGAGTGAGTTTGTGTCCAGGAGAAGTTCCCGGATGTATACTACATCGGGCAGATATTTTGTGGGTGCATCGTAAGCTCACTATTCATACATAAATTGCCCAAGATGCAACGCGATGTAAACCACCAGAAAAACTTGCTGAGGAATACTAAGAAGAAGAAGCCACAGGAAGAGTTTGCTCGTAGTGAGTAGCATGTAGTGTGACTAGTGTGTAGTGAGAATAGTGTATGTAGACAGTAGAGCGTGGTTTCGAACACGGCCTAAGGCTGTGTTCGGAATGCACACTTGTCCACTGGCTCACTCACTCTGTATATTGTTTTCAATGTAGAACATTCACTGCATAGTGCCCTATATAGTGGGTGAGTGTGCATTTCGAACGCATTATCCAATCAAACACCACTGCTGCGGCGCTTGTGGCGTCAGTTATTTTGTGGTGCAATGCATAAGAATGCTATCAAAAAAAAAAAAAATAATTTTTTTGATATCATTGACTGTCGTCGGTTTTTACCAATTAGTCTGAGCAACTGTGGCTAATCGGGAGATTTAAACTGCGAGAGGTTTAGGGTAAGCATTTTTAAAGGTGAGGTTTCCGAAGATCAAATTCAAAATTGGAAGATTCCCCAAGTAAAAATGTCTGCCCCCTGATATTGAAGCCAATTTGAGGACTCGCTGGTTAAAAATGCGTCACACAGGATTATTATCAAATTAAAATATGTGTTTTAGACAACTCAAGAATTCTACTTTCCGCTGAAATATACTTTGCCGAAGTGCTGTCTCCTCCTTTAAGCTAACAGTTGTCCATTTTAAATTTTCCTCCGTTTGCAGAATAAGTGGATTCCCTCGAGGGGGCAAAAAGGCCCAGTGACCAACCAGGAGGTCAGTGAAGGAGCTGAAGTCAAGAATCAGCAGGAGTCCATCAAGGTGCTCTTTCACAAACAACACTTTACTAGTTGGCCTCAAATTAATTTACTCTTATCCAAACCCAACCTCATTTGAAAGCAAAATTGCAATGCTACATTCTGTAAAACTGTCCCACCTCCTGCCACATCTTTCTCAAATGTGTAAAACCCATCACAGGCACAGTTGTGATAAATTGCGTTGAGTGCCCCTGCCTCCATGCCCACACCCTATGTGATGTTTGGTCCTGGAATGTCACTGCAGGTCCATGGAATGGAAGGACGTAAAATCATCCATGCCTTCAGCGAGGATGTGGAACTTCGCAAGTCAAGTAATGCCTGGAGGCCCTCAACCAGAAAGCTCAAGGTCGAGCAGGATCCGGAGGAGAAAGTGACCGAGGACCTCTTCCGGAAAGTGCGCAGTATTCTCAATAAACTGACGCCAGAGAAATTCGAGAGACTCATGAGGCAGGTCACTGATCTCCCTTTAAATACGGAGGCTCGGCTGGAGGGTATCGCGGAAATGATTGTTGAGAAGGCCCTTCATGAGACGAAATTCGCCAGCACTTACGCAAAAATGTGCAACTGCCTCAAGGAGGTAAGTAAACCATTCTATACCCATGGAATCTCTTTTGTTGTTTACTACTGGCAGATGGCATCCACACTATATTTTCTTGAGGTTACCCATGATAACAATTGAGCCTAGGTCACAATGGATGGCAGTCACATATGGAGGGGCGCCGACAGGGATTTTTGGCCCCATGAAAAGATATCACATTGGGCCCCATCAGCCCAAGCCACATGTTCAAATATTTTTCTGGGCCTCTTGTCTGTCTGGGCCCTTAGAATCGTCATAATCCCCCCCCCACCCGTACGGCACCCCTGCCCATATGATAATATGATAGCTCCTCAGCAGGGTCTGGAGTCTGACCTTCTCTTTTCTCGCTTGCAGCTCACTGTCCCTTGCAATGATCCGGCATTCTTTTTGAACTTCCGGTTGCTCGTACTCAGCCTCTGCCGGAAGGAATTTTGGAAGGTCACCGGGGAGGGTGTTGTCCTGGAGAAGAGATGGAAGGCCCTGAATGATGCTGGCATGGTAACTAGGGTTGGAGTTGTGTCGACAGACTTTTGGAGCATGGTTATGTGCAGTTATTGATGGATAGCCACGTTGAGTTGCTCAAGAGAGTTGCCTGTCAGAAATAAATAATTTGCCCCTAAGTGATTCATTGCCCAACGAATAGATAATATCCAATACTCGGTGAAGGGACATGTTCAGACTCTTGTAACACAAAATGAGATGAGCATTTCTTGTGAAGAGAAATATGCTCTGTACTAAAATTGCCTCCTCTGACCACAACCTCCTCACCTTCCCTATCTTGTGTTCAGGAAGCTGAACAGCATTTGAAGGAGGAGCTGGAGGTGAAGGTCATTGCCCACCGCCATCGTGCTGTGGGCAGCATGAAGTTTCTGGGGGAGCTCTTCAAGCTGGAAATGGTGAAAAACAAGGTCATTCATGGCTGCATCTCCACCTTTCTGGACACCCGGACTGAGGAGGCACTGGAGTGCCTTTGCTGCCTCATTTCCACCACTGGCGCAATCTTGGACTCCGAGAACGTCAAGGTATGATATCATCTGGATTCAACCAAAGACAAAATGAAAAAATTATTAAAAGTGCATCTATTTAAAAAATTTAACCCATTTACTGCTGAGCCCATTCTCATCAAATCCGAAAATTTTGTATTTTGCTGTTTACAAGGATTTTGCATTTTTGTCGTTTTTTTTTGTTTCTTTGGTGTGAAAAGACCCTAAAGACTAATTGCATAAACAAAATAAAATACAACCCCAATTCCGAAATAGTTGGGACAAAGTGCAAATTGTGAATAAAATCAAAATGCAATGACTTTCAAATCACATCAGCCAGTATTTTATTCCCAATAGAACAGAGATAACATAGCAAATGTTGAAACTGAGAAATTTTACAATTTCATCCACAAAATGAGCTCATTTCAAATTTGATGGCTGCTACAGGTCTCAAAAAAGTTGGGACAGGGTCCTGTTTACCATGGTGTAGCATCCCCTCTTCTTTTTAACACAGAGTGGAGGCATCTGGGCATTGAGGAGACAAGTTTCTTGAGTTTAGCTATTGGAATTTGATCCCACTCTTGTTTAATACAGGCTTCCAGCTGCTGGAGAGTTTTGGGTCTCCTTTGACGGACTTTTCGTTTAATTATGCGCCAAATGTTCTCAATCGGTGAAAGATCAGGACTGCAGACAGGCCAGTTCAGCACACGGACTCTTCTACTACAAAGCCATGCTGTTGTAATAGCTGCAGTATGTGGTTTTGCATTGTCCTGCTGAAATACACGAGGCCTTCCCTGGAATAGATGTCGTCTGGAGGGGAGCATATGTTGCTCTAAAACCTTTATATACCTTTCAGCATTCATGGTGCCTTTTAAAACATGCAATTGTCCCACACCATATTCACTAATGCATCCCCATACCATCAGAGATGCTGGCTTTTGAACTGAACACTGATAACAGGAGGCGTGGTCTTTCTCCTCTTTAGCCCGGAGGACACAATGCCCATGATTTCCAACAAGAATGTCAAATTTGGACTCGTCTGGCCACAGGACACTTTGCCACTTTGCTACAGTCCATTTTAAATGAGCCTTGGCCCACAGAACACGGTGGCGCTTCTGGATCATGCTGAACAATGGCTTCCTTTTTGCATGATAGAGTTTTAGTTGGCATCTGTGGATGGCACGGCGGACTGTGTTTACAGACAATGATTTCTTTAAGTATTCCTGGGCCCATTTAGTAATGTCAATGACAGAATCATGCCGGCGAGTGATTCAGTGGTGTCTGAGGGCCCGAAGATCCTGGGCATCCAGTAAAGGTCTTCGGTCTCGTCCCTTATGCACAGAGATTTTTCCAGTTTCTCTGAATCTTTTGATGATGTTATGCACTGTCGATGATGAGACCTTCAAAGCCTTTGCAATTTGACGTTGAGGAACATTGTTGTTATAGTTTTCCACAATTTTTTTTTACGCAAGCCTTCATGGGTTGGAGAGCCTCAGGCCATCTTTACTTCTGAGAGACTCAGCCTCTCTAAGACATCCCTTTTATAGCCAATCATGTTACACACCTGATGCCAATTAACTTAATTACTTGCTAAATGTTCTTTCAGCTGATTCTCTTATATATTAATTGCTTTTTCAGCCCTTTTCTTGCCTGTGTCCCAACTTTTTTGAGACCTGTTGCAGCCAGAAAATTTGAAATGAGCTCATTTTGTGGATAAAAATGTAAAATGTCTCAGTTTCAACACTTGAAATGTTATCTATGTTCTATTGTAAATAACATATTGGCTGATGTGATCTGAAAGTCATTGAATTTTGATTTTATTCACAATTTAAACTTCGTCCCAACTATTTCAGAATTGGGGTTGTACATACTCACTCTGCCCTTGGTATCCGCAGCCCCAAATGGACGGGTACTTCAATAAAATGGAAGGCATCCTAAAGGAGGGGAAGACTACATCGAGAGTCCGCTTCCTAATGCAGGAGGTGATTGAACTGAGACAGGTAACACACCTCCTGGCCTAAATTCATGGGGTTTCAAAAATTCATGGGATCTTTCTTCCAACTGCATCATCTTCAACTTATATTTCTCTTTTTTCCCCTTCCCCTCCCCAAGTCCCTATTTCCGATGGTTTTATGTGCTTACGGATCCTCTTTATCTTTTCAGAATAACTGGCTCACAAGGAGGGCTGAGCAGGGTCCGGAAACCATAAACCAGGTTCACAGGGCGGCTGAGCTGGAACAGCAGCTGGTTTCGAGGACTTATTTACCACCAGGCCGATTTGGCCGGTGCCCTTGGACCTCCAACCGCTAGGGGGCCACCAACCACCTACTGTTTGTTAATTCGTTTATTTGTTTTTATTTCATCAAATCAGATAAATTAATTGAGAGAGTGTGTGCATGTATCTGCTGAAATATGAAACTATCAACGCAAAGTTATGCCAACAAGAAACATATTATGGTTTGTTTGCTGGCTGTGTCTGATAACAATGAATCAGGCAGTCAGGTGGTGTCATGACCTGGCGGTGACCTTTGTGTTCTCTTCGCGCCTTGCAACTTGTTCAATAAACGGTGGAGCAGTTGGACAGCTAAAACAGAAAAAAAGAAATAGAAAATCGAGATAACGAACTGAGAGAAAAATATTTACCGGCTATCCATTGATGGTTTGCAAGTAAAGACGATGCTGGCCAAGGAGAGGATGGAAATGCCTTAGCAGCCGCCCCTGCTCCAGCCTCTTCTCCAACTGAGCCCGTCTCCCCCGACACCGAGACCGATTCGAACGGAGGGCACTTGTGCAAGCTGGTGGCGGGTAGGTTACCAGTTTAGTAGCTCCACAACCTCTCTATTACTTATTCCTATTTCAGCCGTAATTTTAGCTAACTGTTTCAACCACTCAGGCCAAGCGCCAGGACAAAGTGACTGAGCAGGCAGTTAACAGTTTTAGCTGGAATTTTTTCCCCATTAAAATAAAATTAATTGATTAAACCGCATGGCTTAATAGCAACAACATAAGGGCTAGGGTCCATATAACATTTTTCTCTGGCAGAAAAGCGATGACCTGGTGCTGGGGAAGGCTGGGATGAAGCAGTGAGGGTTTTTTCTTCGCTCACCGGACAAGCGCTTAAACTTCATCTCAGCGCCGAGGGCTTGTCGCCTGTCTGTGAACAGTACATGGACAGAGCACAACCCCCAAAATGAATGCATTTATTAATCAGCCTGGGGCCTATTGCACAAAAGTCGGATCCCGAGATCCTGGATCAACGCCAAAGCGAGGATTGCCATATCCCAAACAGCGCGTCGCTGGCTTAATTGATTGCACAAAGCCAACAGCGGGTGGAGGAGAATTGAGTAAGAAGCCCGTTGCCGCTGATCCTGCTGAGTGCGCGCACTCGGCTACCTCAAATAGACCCCGAGATCGATCACAGAATCGCTGATCATCACCATGGACACTAAGTAATTGCAGCAAACGCATGCGCCAGCAATACTCAAAGACCACGTTCAAACAGAGGGACGATGGGATCGCTGAAATGCTTCTGCTTGCTATTTCTTTAGTTTCTGTCTGAATGATGCGAGACGTTTGAGAGGAGTATTAAAGTTAGCTAAACTCAAATGAGAGTAAACTCGGGAGGTGTTTCAGCGCCCTCAAAAAGGAGTTGCTGATGTATTTCAGCGGTACCGTGAACGAGATAAGCCGTCGTAGTCAGACGGATTTAAAGTCTCGCAAAGACCATGTAATTTCGGCTTTGTGTGTGACAAGTGTAGGAACTCTTTAAAAGTAGAATTACGTCAAACAAATCCATGGAAATATACGCAGATGTGAATTGGGTCTCACAAGTACCTTATAGGCCTTTTTTTGTCCTGTAAGAAATGAATAAAAGTCCGGTCTAGAAGACGTTGTCAGATTAGTTGAGTTTACTTGCTGCTGTTAATCACCTATGATGAAGACATACTCAAAATTAAAAGTAGAATGTTAGCCTCAGAAAATTACGTCAAGGAGCCTCCTGAAAATGTTTGATTCCAGTATCGCGAAGCGAGCGACATTGCACTCGTGTCTAGCATTAAGGCAACGACTCTTCCTTACCCGTCGCAGTCTGAATAAAGACGGAGAAAAGTCGCAGCAGTGCTGTAGGTAGGGGGTTACCGGAGCGATTTACGACTGCGCTGAAACACGGTAACCTACTTCATGCAGCACTGCTCATTTTCTACTCTGATGGAAGTCTCAACTTGGGGAATAAGGACAAATCTGATAGTGACGGATTCTAAATATGGTTAAAATGTGACATGGAAGGGGGACTGATTGAACTGTGATGGTCACTGTCACATGGATAGACCTATTTGAATATAATGATCGAATATTGGCTATTTTACTGACATCAATGGTCACAAGTTTCTAAAATAATTACTCTGGGCCTATTATAATTGAGATAACAACGTGTAGTGGACAATTCAGAATGACTGTTAAGGACGTTGATTTTCAATTTGGGCGACTGCTGAACGAGGTGAGGTGAAATTGGCTGCAGACAGGAGCTTAGCTAGTTCGTAAGCTTGCTCCGGTGCTGGCTAGCTCCACAGACTTTGTTTCCATAGTAACTAGTGCCATGGCTTAGCTCACACGCTCTGTGCAACCGAAATGGGGCTTGAGATCAGGCTAATCCCGTGCCGATCCTGGGCTAATCCCTTATCCCGCCTTCGTGCAATAGGCACCTGTTCGTATAATAAGGTCTGCCTTTGTTAATATGAAGCTTAGCTGAGTAATACCATGGATATAGGTAGGTTACGATGGTAAAATAATTTATGAACAACTTTGTATGTTTTTGTATAGCCGTGTCCTCCTAGCCTGGTAAAACCAGACCCTGCTACTTCGCTATGCTTCGCACACAGAGTCTGGCCAAGTGTTTACTTCCTGGTGGGTGGGTGCTTGTCAGAAGTTTAAAATCATTGGTGTACCCGTAAACTAATCACTAACGTTTGGCGATGACGTATGTTATGCGCCGGCTCAGCCACCTTGTACATATGCTGTAAACACAACAGTCCTTCATACCAGGAATGCAGCAAAAAAAACTGATCAGTACATTAAAGTTAATACTGTACCCATACATATGCCCATCTACCTCATTTTAGCCTTCACTCATTCAATTAAGAGAACCAAAGGTGCTCTTTCTGTTCTCCTTACAAGAAACAAACTTAAGCAATCGTTTTTCCTGCAGATACTGCTGGGCCGGTCATATGGCCCACCCTTGAAATATGTACTTTGCAGCTGCTGCCATCTATCGGTTACATTGTAGGAATGAACAAGTGCGCATGAACGGCAAATAACAATATGGCGACCGTGAGAAATGCTTTTGCGCTTCAAGATCTAAGCCGATAAAATTTTCTGCACCAGATAATCTTGCGGTCAGCCTGTCTGAAAATAAGCGTCAGTATTGACAGCGCGTGGCAATTGTTTTACTCCTACGCTGTATCGCGTGGTCTGTTCCAAGGGTCGGTGGAGGACAGATCAAAAAGTCTGCCACAGAAATGTCATTGACTAATGAGGTCAAGATATTTTGTAGTCGGTCGTGTGGCAAAACGACCCATGCGTCCAGGGGCAAAATGACCCCTGGTCCGTTTTACCCCATCCTTGGGCCGTTTTACCCCACATTCATAAACACATAAATTTACCTTTAGGGCCATTCTTAGTCACGTGTGTGACCAAAAATGTAACAAATAGTAGGAAAAATCTCCTTCAATTACAAAAGCATTGGAGGTTCATGATTGTGGACCTTGTATAAGAGTACTACTTATCCAAGTCTATCAAGTAAAAATTTTATTTGTTACATTAACTTTAACTACTTAAGGTCAGAGGTCAAAATCGACTGGTCACGTGTGACTTCTTCACGGAAACAGGCTTTTCATAACTCTATTTGACTTCAAAAACTCTGCGAAGTTGAAAAATCTAGAATGTTGATAGTTTTGGGGTATGGAAAATAGCAAGGAATAAATTTGACACCTTGAATTAATTTTCAAAGTGTTTCTTTATTTGCTGACATCTGGTCACGTGTGTCACATTTTGGTTCACTTGTCAGAGAATGGCCCTTTAGTGATCTGAATATAACTGTCTGGTTAATTTTTTTATATATATATGCGTATATGTTAGGTTTCAAATTTAGAAAAAAACTCTTTGTTCTCGTTCTCGTTCGCCACACATGTTCTGTTAGTTGTGGGCCATTTTACCCCATACGCAGGGGCCGTTATGCCCATACCCTTGTACAAAATGGCCCCCTTCAACTGAGACTTTCTCCAGTAAATATCCGTTTGGGGCCATTTTGATTATGTGCGTTTTCATGGGAGTTAAATAAAGATTCTTGAACACTATGAGTCGCATTGAATTTCTGCCGCAGCTTTGATCAGGTGAGGCCTAAACGTTAAGGGGCCCATTTTGCCCCACCTTCCCCTACTAGCGAACTGGCCTAAAAACAGGAGGAATATAAATGTCACATGCAACCTAACGTTAGTACATCTAAGTTCCATGATCATATAATCAAGAGTAACACGCTGCGTTTGGACAGCATAAAATGACAATAATATACAGCCATCCATCAACAAATTATCAGAAAGTGCATGGTGCTGGCCTAAATTAACTCCACTAGCCAACGTTAGCTTTTTGCTTGCGGAAATTTAGTGTATGCTTGGAGCGTTATTTTGCCTGCTTACCGAGATCATAGCATAGCGTTTTTGGCATCTGTAGATTCCTTAGGTTGTCTAGTTTCATATGATGTGTGTATCTTCACTTTAGCTGAAAATGAGCCTGCTACATCTGTGGAAATATGGCATGTCAAGCGAGCCTGTGGGCTGTAAGGTAACATTTATGTATTGGGTACAACGTAATGTTAGTACATCTAAGTTCCATGATCATAAAATCAAGAGTAACACACTGCGTTTGGACAGCATGAAATGACAACAATATAGCTACAGCAACCCATCAACGAATGAATAATGTGCATGGTCATTGCTGGCCTAAATTAACTTAGCTGGCTAACGTTGGCTTTTTGCTAGCAAAAATTTAGTGTATGTTTGGAGCGTTATTTTGCCTGCTTACCAACATCATAGCATAGCGTTTTTGGCATCTATAGATTCCTTAGGTTGTCTAGTTTCATATGATGCATGTATCTTCCCCTTAGCTGAAACTGAGCCTGCTTCAGCCTGGGAAATATGGCATGTCGGGAGAACCCTCGGGTTGTGAGGGTAACGTTTACGCATTGGGTCTACTGCCAAGTTTCTTTAGAACTGCACCACACTCCATCCAATAGCTTACAGTAATGTAATGATAACATTGAAGTTGGGGGAACAAAGTTGTCAGCTGATGCCAAAGTTGACATTTACGGACAATATTAAAGTGGCGGGTTCCGTAGTGTTGGAACAACACCTTTCTGCAGGTGCAGGTTTTTAGCTAAGCCAGCTTTGTACTGGGCTAAGTTGGAGAAATAGTCCCGAAGTGAAATGCTGAGCACAGCGGAATAGGTTTGTGGCAGCGGCTGCTGGAACATTGTCAGTAAAAATAAATGCAATCCACTTGTCCCTCAGCGATTCATCGCCCGATGGAATGTTAAAAACATTTTTGTGCGGATTTTGGCAGCCAACAACAGAGCATTTGTGACCACCAAAACCTGTAGCTCTTGCCTTCCCCAACATTTTTCTTGGGCGTGTCTGCAGAAAACAGTGGGCGCGATTTGCTGCCGAAAACACTTGGTCTTGGGCAGGAATGGGTCTTCCAACAGGTTAATGATCCTAAACACACGGCCAAATCCATCAAGAAATGGTTAGTAAACAACAAAGTGAACGTTTTGGTGTGGCCAAGCCAGAACTACAGCCTCAATCCTATCGAGAATCTGTGGAGGGAACTAAAGACCAAGGTCATGGCAAGGCAACCCTCAAAACTTAAGGACCTCCAAGTTCGCCAAAAAGGAGTGGGCCAAAATCCCCGTGCAATCATGTAGAAACTTTGTGATCAACTACAGGAAGCGCTTGCAGGTTGTAATCAAGAATAAAGGCTTTGCCATCAATTACTGAGAAAATGGTATGAATAATTCTTGACATTTTGTAAATCTGTCAAATAAAATACCACAAAGTATTGTATTTCTTGAAAAATTGTGTTACTGTACTTCTTACAGCCTTATGTCAACTGTTATTTGTGCAAGAATAAATTTGATTTGTCAAAAAATATCTCAAAAACCCAAAATTTGATAGGGCTATGAGTAATTTTGGGCATAACTGCATCCACAGTTAAAGGTCTTTCAGAAAACGTTAAAATTTCCATGGGGAGTGAAGGGCGCAGCTGATAGGGGGCACTTCAATCAGCTACCAAGGCCAACACAACCCATTTTTCATCAGGGATTTACAGGCTGTGCCCTCAGCAGACCAACATATTTTACACATCATATGACAGCTTAGTTACTCCTCTACCTTATTAACATAAATTTGTGTTGGGCTGTCACAGCACAGTTTTTACCTGATTTGGGGGGTGAAATATCTCCATGCACCCTCGACAGATTTTTATGCAGGTTTCTTTATTATGTTGTTCATAGTGTGTAATATCTGTGTCATCATGATCGCTGTAGGGTTCAGCTCCTTTAACCCTGTTCCACCATCTCTGTTGTGAGCATGACAGGGTTTTGTCATGAGTCTATTAGGACCATAACTCAGCTCCTGTAACAGCTAGAGCCCTGGAAGTTGGTCCTACCCCTAGGTTTTATGACCCAAGCCACATGATGAGATCATTGATTGAGATCGCAGATATCGGGGTCATGGTGATATTGATGTATCAAATTATGATATTTTGCGGTTTCCAGGGTACATACCAGCTGTTTCATTTCAGCAGGTCCTAACCCTATGTTGATGAATACTGCCAATATGATGAGCCTATCATCGACTATTCCAGGGGTCTGAGCACACATGAAGCAAGAGCTGGGTGACAGTATAGGGCGCAAGCGCAAAAAATGGTACGCCCACTATGCAGTGGCGGCATCTCCAGGGGTTGTGGTGTCCAATCGATTTTAGCTCTTGCAGGAATTCGACTTTGCCCTTGACCTTGAAAGCGGGAGGATTGATAAGCCTCAGGGCACCCTGATGGCCTCTTCACCCCCCAGAAAAGGGAGTCAGTAATGATGGGAGACTCAGCTATTAGATGGGTATTCTGCATACTCTGATCATCTGATAAGGAGTCTCGCTTAGTGTGTTGGGTGCCTGGTGAAGACGAGCTCTGAGCTGGGAGGTATCCTGTGGTCATCATCCACATTAGGACCAATGACCTAGGCATGGGTAGGGTTTGTGGTTCTCCAAGGCAAATTTGTTTCATTGACAAACAAGATTCGGCACCGATCCTCTGCGGTAGTGCTTTATGGAATTCTTTTGGTATGATGTGCAAGCAGAGGGAAGCAACACTTTGCTCTTAGGTCTAACATGTGGCCACAAACCTGGCATAGGAAAGTGGGGTACAACTTTGTAGAGCATGGGAACTGCTTTTGGGACAGGGGTGACCCGCACTTGCCTGACAGGTTGCACCTGAACTGGAAAGGTATGTTCCCATTGTGTCAGTGTATGCTTAAAGTTGCACAGGCTAATTGTAGCTCACGTATGTAGTTGAGCAGCTCTTACAGATACATGGTTGTCGTCTCTGCCGCTGCCACTGCGTCTGTTGGGATTTCCTTGTGGACGTTCCACAAGGCACAAATTTCAGTGATTCCTTTGATAATTGGTTTGGGCATAGGTTATGGTTTGGTCACAACACCTATCAATTTAGGTTGCTGTGGAAATAGAATTGGCCAAAAAAAGCAAAATTTCTTGCTGAAAACGTGCACATATCGGTGTATGGCTTTTGAACGCTCAGAAGGTCAGAGTTTTCAAGACATCACAAGCGGGCACACGGGGGATGTACCCATGTGATTGCGGGCGACCAAACTCTCTACTTTAATCTAGGAACTTGGGGGGCAGAGAGAGTAGAAAGTGGAAAGAATAGGGAGGTGCAGCCTTTCCAGATGGAAGTTGGCGGGACTAAGTAAACTAGTGAGGACATCTTTTTAAAGAAAAAAAGCACGGTGAGTATCTTGCAGAGGCAGGCAGCAGGGAAACACATGAGGATGCACCAGTGCAATAGTCTTTAATGTTTCTGCTAAAATAGCAGAAGTATAGAAAGTAAATTCTAGGAACGTGAGACTGTGGAGGCCATGACATGGTTTGAATAACAAAATGTGGCTTGGGCATGTTACAACTCATAATGTAAAAATGACGCATAATGTGAAAAGAAATTTTGTTAATGCATAATGTAAAAACCTTTGACGCATAATGTGAAAAATCAGCTCATAATGTTCAAAATGACGCATAATGTTAAATTTTTTTCTAACGCATTATGAGTTGTAACAGGGCAAGTACATGGGGGAGAATACTATATTGAGGGTTAATGCTCCCTGGAAGGACAGATCTAGGAAGAGAAGTAGGGTGGAGTTCTCTGTTTGAAAGAAAATCTTAATGGGCCGGAAATTTCAGAAATCAATCGTATCAGGCCTTGTGAGAATATTTGGGTTAGGCTGACTGGGTAGCATAAGACTGGTTTAAACACAGGAGTGAACGACCAACCACCAAGCTTGTTGGGGAGGTGAGACTGTAATTATAGGTGACTTCAATCACCCTGCAATAAGTGAAGAAATTTTTACCCTGATAAAATAAATCCTGCTTGATGTACTTAATAATCTTTTGCAAAAAGTTGCAAGATTTTTTTTAAGTAGACCAAACAAGACTGAGCTTTGTATAAACTATTTAACTATTTGTATGCTACAAATACTTTTGCAAGTAAAGTCAACTTGGTTTTATGTAGATCAAGCAAGACTAAATCTCATATACAACATTTAAATTTTTGTGTGTAATAAGTAGATTGTGTCATTTTGTTATATCATCCTCAATGCTGGTTGGAGAGATAAAATATGATGTACGACTCTGAAGTTGCATACACGTTTTATGACACTAGAATTTCCTCATGAGGATCATACCACCAACTACACTTAACCAAAATCACAATATTGTTTTGAATGAGCCCAATGGACAGCAGTTTCCAAGTTATATAAAGGGAGGGTGTTATGTGACGGGATGTTTCAGCATTTTAACCCGTGGATGGGTATGAAACTTTTCTAGCTGAAATAATACTTTGAGCAAAGACAATTAGCAACAGCCTTGAAATAATTCATAATGCACGTAAGAACAGAACATAAGTCACCTGTGTATCCCATCCTGCATTGCCCCAAGCTGCAGCCAATCACTGAGCTTCAAATTCCGTGGTTTGGCTTTTGCAAATATTACTGGAACAAAGTAAATATAACAAGTTCATTCTTTGTTGAGTGGGTGAACGTAAGAAGATCACGATGTCTTATGGTTTAAGCAAATGCAGAGTAAGTCAAAACTAAATATTTTCATGTAAAAGATACGAACTTGGATTTCACTGTCATTATCACAGTTTTAATTATGTTATATTTACAGGTGCTCGGATTTGTTTTTCTCAGTGTACGCACCCTTTGAAGACGGTCAGGAAATATCCATCAATAAGACTCAACAGCCCAGCACTCAAGGTAAGGGAGCTAAGGACAGGGGGACATAACGGGTCATTCCTATAACAGCTGCAGGCATGTGATAAATTGTGGGGAACCATAGAATAGTGGTCTCAGTATGGTAATGTCATATTCAATGGTACTATTAGATCCTTGCGAAAAAAGCAACTAAAGAAAAGTTTGCGGCCACCTCCAAAGGTGAAGTATGATTTCAATCCTTGACTGTGGAAGCAGTGCTATATTGTTTTTAGCTTTTTTAGATTTTAAAATGTGATGTTTGACATTCCTGCTAAATTTAAGATAAATACTTGACAATCACTGTTTAATTAAGAAAGTTAGATTTGATCTTTTACCTTTTCTGTAAAATTAAGGACAAGCATTTTGACATGAAGCTAAATTAAGTTAGACATTTATATTGAATTATGGTGATAATTTCTGTTGAATTTTATTTGTGAAATTTCTCTTAACTCCTGTAGGACAGAAATGGTAATCAGTTGGAGGACAGACCCCTGAATGAGGTATTTTTCACTCAGCCTGCCAACTACTGTATCCCTGTATCTTATAATTACTGCATCAAAACCATGAAACCATTGTAATGACAATAATCATAATGATATTACATCAAGGTTTCATGAGTGGCAAAAATATGTAATATAAATCCTGTGTGGTCATGAGTATAGATAATCTGAGTGTGTGTGTGTGTGTGTGTGTGTGTGTGTATTCCAGGAGGTGTCCCACAAGCTTGTAAACCTTACTGTTCAGCTCCATGCACTACAGAAGGGCCCCTTGTGTGAGTGTTGGTGTATTTATGCACACACTAATGAAAATTAATGAACCACATAGGTAATAGGTCTTAGAGAGGGATTTAATCATCTAAATGCAGATAAAGAGCATTGGAACTGATTAAAATATGATCCCCCGGCAAACACCGTTATTTGAGTCTCCAATAAGATAGCTTGTTTGCTTTGAGACCTGTACTGCTGACCAATCCCATTCCATGTTTTTCCTCATAACCTTAAAATAGTCCCTTCTCTGAAATTATATTTAAGAAAAAATTTAAAAGAAAAAGAAACTTACAAAATGAGATGGGCAATTATGCGATGAGACTAACAACATTGTGGGACCAATCTTTGTGTGGTGTCGCGAAAATGAAAGTAAACTAGTCCATATTTAAAATTGCATGGTGCATTTTCTCTGCAGGGGAGTTGGGATTCTGGTTTCAGAGAGAGTTCAGAGAGAGTTGGACAGTTGAAGCAAGAAATACAGAAGTTGTTAGTCAGCTACCTGGCGAGGTAGCTAGCTAGCCATCTGTGTGTTGTAGCTAGCTTGTTGGATCATTTTTTTTGCAGTATTGCAAAAATAAACGTGAGCATGTCAGTATTCAAAACTTCACAGTGTTCTTGGTCTGCCAGGAGTTGGGACCCCAGTTCCAGAGAGAGATGAAGCAAGAAACCATGTAAATTGGGACGAGCCTCATAAGATACCTAGCTTGCTTGGTGGCAAGCTATCTGTTGTATATTGTGCGACCAATTTATTGCGTGGAGTCGCGAAAATCAAGGTAAGCCAGTCCGTATTCAAAACTGCACGATGCTAAACTGAAGACAGAAGCCGAAGGATAAATGTTATAGCAAATAATTACTTCGCACCGCAACACTTTAAAGTCAATACATTTTTACCAGAACCAAACTCATATAAATCGCACAGCCTGTAACGAATTCGGAAATGAACCCACTGCGCATGTGCACTAACGTGTGAGTGCCCATGCGCAGTTGGTTCGTCTCTGGGTTTGTTACAGGCCGTGCGATTAATATGAGTTTGGTTCTGGTGAAAATGAATCGAATTTAAAGTGTTCTGGTGCAAAGTTTTTGCGGGAATGTGACATGTTTTCAATATCTTGTTGCTGGTTATTTGAAAAAGGTAGACATCTGACAAACTTTTGTTACAGCTTAGCCGTTTTCTTTGGTAGGCCTGAATATTACGGCAAAACGGCTGTACCAGTCTTCAGGAAACTTTTAGGAGTGCATTTCCCAGAAGCATAGTTGCTAACTGAGTTAGCAACTTACATAGTTCGTCCATTCAAAGTCAATGGCTCCAACTATGTAAATTAGCATCTGTGCTTCCGGGAAACGCACCCTAGGATAGATGGGCATTAGTCAAGAATAGACCCCTATAAATTTTGGAGGTCATAGGGTCAAGGTCAAGGTTACTGGAAAAGTCAAAATTGTTTTTCTGCGATAACTTTGGTAAAACAATCATATTTACACAATAGGGTATTCCTCATAGTTTTCTGAGTGTTTGGGGGTTAAATGTCGGGGGTCAAGGTCATTGCTTAAATTTGCTCATTTTCCATTATAACTCAAAACCAGTTAGAGATAGAGAGGTGTTTAGTTTTGTCAACATATGGGAAGTCACATATGTGCTTTCATTTGGCACAATAACCCTTGACCTTGAGTGATCTTGAAAGGTCAAACTGAAGGTCACAAATTTTTATACGGTTATAACTCAAAAACGGTTGCAGATAGAGATATTTACTATTATCGACATATAGGAAGTCACATATGGGCTTTCATTTGGTACCATGACCTTTGACCTTGAGTGACCATAAAAGGTCAAACTCAAGGTTGCGGATATTCAGAGGGCTGTCAAATTAGACGCTAAAGCACTAAAATAAGTGCTACTGGGCGAGGTTTGTTTCGCCTGGCAACACTTTTTTATTGTGTATATTTGCTGTTGCAGACAAAGTACATTATTTGTTACTGCTGTGGTATGGGGGCATTGGGAAGAAAAATGCCTGTGTGCTTTGTATTTTGGGAAGGTATACATTAATCTGTGATGTCCATGAATACAACCCATTATGTGCAACGGGGTTGGTGAATGTATGAAACAGGATCTGGGACCATTGCTCCTTACTCTTGATCCCTCAGATTCCAAGGTCAACACTTGCTGACTCTTCCTTTCAGCTCATCCCCCAGATTCTCAATGGGGTGTAGGCTGAGGGAGTGTGATGACCATAGGAAAAATCTTTATTTTATGTTTAATGTCTATACTAAATGCATCTTTCGTGTTTACCGCCAAAAATCTTTATTTTGCTCTCATCTGAACTTATAACCTGGTCTTACTGAAAGTCCCATCGAAATTTGGCAAATTGTTGGCACTATTGACGGCCTGAGTTTTTTTTTGGCAACCCTCCCAAAAAACTAGTGGTGACATAATAGTGCTTAACAAATTTATTAGACCACCTGTCATAAAAAAAAAAACGAGAAAACACAAAAACTTAAGAAATTTGTCAAAAACTTGCTTAAAACTAAACATTATTTTGTTATTTCTTTGGCAAATAATGAACTGAAACCACTAAATAGTCTTTATTCACACATGAAAACCAAAAAAAACTATATTTTGTATGGCCTCGATAACAGCTTGCATTCTTGCATTCAACCACTAAAACTAATTTTTATGTTCAGGAATGCAAGAAAATAACTGTTACTTGGCATCTTAATCAAGAAAATAATAATGTGCTCAACTATTTTTCCTGCTTTTTTGTAAAACGGTAAATCTGAAAATTCATCGATAACAATAATTATATTTTAACATTAAAAATATCATTTCAGATAAAGAGCTTGCGCATATTAGTAGATTAACCATAACAGAAACATACTAATTATTTTGGTAATTACCAACACTGTTAATGTAGGGCAGCTGTGGCATAAACCTTACATTGGGTGGTGGTCTAATAAATTTGTTAAGCACTGTAGGGGGCGTTTGATGAAATTTTGTAGACTTTCTGACCCCAAGAGTCAACTAACTACTGCTGTTCTCCAGCTGTGATCCTTGGAGATTCTTTTATCAGTTGAAGCATCCATCCTGAATGTGTATGGGGTCAATGTACACACAAGCCCTATTCCTAACCTCTCATGTTGCTTTAATCTTCTTAATTGTTCTCCTAATAGTGGAAACAGGCATTTTTAATTCTCCTATATCCAATTCCTGATTTTTGGGGCTCAACAACGTTTTGTTCTACAACTTTTTGTCGGGTCTTTCCCACAGAGGTGAATGACACAGGGAATTTGGCTTGTTTTGCTTCATATTTATTCCTCTGAAAAAATGGAATTCATCATTGACCAAAAATATGACCGTATGTATGCAATTTAAATTTCAATCATAGGATTTTCTAGTGTGCCAATAATTGTGGCACACTTGTTGGGTTATTCTTCATATTTTTACCTATACAGATGTAAGGATTATGCATTATTCTCGCACTCCCATACACACACTTACATACACACACACACACGTCCTTGTACTTCTATCCTTGTGAGAACATTTCATTGACTTCGATTCATTCATTGTGTGTCTATACAGCTTTCCCCTTATCTTAACAATAAGCAATGCGTGCCAAACCCAAACCCTTACCCTAAACATAATCTATCACAAAACCTAACCGTACTCCTAAACTTAACTAATAAGTCACAGTTTGCCTTCGTAGTTGAGTAAACGTGTGAAAATGTCCTTACTTCCTAATAATATCCCCACTCTGTAGGGAAAAAAATTCTAGTCCTCATTGTGTAGCAAGTACAAGAGCACGCATACGCTCACGCGCACATACACGGCCACACACACTCACACACACACTGAGGACTCTGCAGACTGGCAGGGGGCTTCAGCTGCTCAGCAGTGATTTACTTCCCTGTCACACGCTCTTATAGCGTTTTAGGGCTCCATGAATATTACTGCCACTGTTCAAGGCAAAGACCAAATTTGTCATTGATCCAGTGCCAGTTCCCTTGAATATTTTGGATGTCCTTTTTCTTTCGTGACGTAGAAGTCATGCTTCCAATTTTAGCATTTTCACACAAGCAGAAAGCACGAGATGGCATAATCGCTGTTCAATAACCACATAAGAGGGATCCAAAAAAGTAAATATACCAACACCTTCTTTTTCAGAAAGTTAAAAATAATTCCAGCTTCCAGTTTTTGTTGCAATTTATTCTCATGATAGATGCAAATATTGCCCCTTTGAAACTAAATATAATTGAGACTGTTGGAGGCTCCCTCTGATCACACCTTGCCCTTTGACCCTTTAGTAGGGTTTCATCCTTTCAGCCAATGAGGAGCCAGGAAATCCTGCTGCGAGAGGCAGGCCACATCCTGCTCCGGCATCTGGTGTACCATGTGAGGTAATAAAGGAGGCAATAATGTTGATCGGGGAGAGCAGATGAGAGCAGCTTATTCTGTGATGCTGATTGAGCAGCCAACCAAAGTTTCGCTGAATCCATCTTGGCCACACACGAGAGACGTCAACTGGGCTTTCAAGCTGGCTTAGGATGCTTTGTGTGGTTTTGTCAATGCTTCCTGTTCCTCATAGCTAGGCTATGGCTGGCCAGAATCGGTCTGCTTGCCGGACAATGACTCCACACATGAGCAGTCAGATATTTGAACACTTTACCCATGTTTTTTTTGTTCCATGTTTTAATGAAATATAAGCAGATTTAAAGGATCGTTCACCCAAAAATGAAAATTCACTCATCATCTACTCATCCCAAGGGTAATTTAAGGGTCAGTGAATTTCTTTTGTCCTCAAAACACTTTTGGAGTTGCAATGAAAAACAGCATTGAAGACAAATCCAAATCAATTGAAGTCCACTCTTTCAAGTGTAAAAAAAGACATTTAAAAAAACACGTAATGCCTTCATGCTGCTCTTGTGGCATAATCCAAGTGTCCTTAAGCCCTGACGTTCAAATTTTACCCGCAAAGACGTCTTCACCATGTTATTAGCCTAAATGTCCAATGTAGCCACTTAGCTAGGAGCCTCGTTCATCTGAGCGGAAGACGTCTAAGATTCAAGATCTACTTATGGTGGCCGACGAGGGCAAACGTGCTGTTCAGTCAGTGAAAACAAATATTCAAAACTGCAGCATGTTTCTCCCATGGAGGTGTTTTGGGTCGTTGCAGCGCGTTTGCCCTCGTTGGCCACCGTAGGTAGATCATGAATTACTTGGATTACGCCACGCAAGCAGTATGGAGGCATTTTGTGTTTTTTCAGTGTTGTTTTTTACGCTTGAAAGAGTGGCCCCCACTGACTTCAGTTGATTTGGACTTGTCTGCAATACTGTTTTTCTTTGAAACTCCAAAAGTTTTTTGAGGATGAAAGAAATTCACCTGCCCTTCAATTCGCCTTAGGGGGAGTAGATGAGTGAATTTTCATTTTTGGATGAACTAGCCCTTTAATTCATGTAGATTAGTTTGAATGGAAATTTGAAAAGTCAAAAAGAATCTTACATTTTTAGATGGTGAGCAATATTTTGGAATGAATGAAAAAATCGCTGCATAATAAAATGGTAAATTCATCATTTATATTTTTAGCTCACCGTCATCAGATGGGGGGCTCTTCAAATCACTTTTTGTCCATGGTCCGTCCGCAAGCCCGTCCGTCATCCGTAAACTTTTCTTGTTACATCTATTTCTCAGGAGCTACTGGTCTGATCTTTCTCAAACTTGGTGCACAGGTTCTCCTTTGGTCCTAGTTGTGCACCATGTATTTTTTGTCCTGGTTCGTAAATCCAATATGGTTACCAGACAGCCATGTTGGATTTCAACACAAAAGTTTGTTACCGCTATTTCTCAAGATCTGTTGGGGGAATTTTTTTCTTATTATGCATACAGGTTCCCCCTGGGTCCTAGTTGTGCACCATTGCCTTTTGAAGTCAATTGGGTGAATCCAAGATGGCGACTGGACAGCCATGTTGGATATTTTGTTACCGCTATTTCTCAGGAATTACCGGTCCAATCTTCCCCAACCTTGATGCACTGGTTCCCTTTGGGTCCTAGTTTTGCAACATACACTTTTTGTCCTCATGGCTAAATCCAATATGGCTGCCCAGTAGCCATCTTGGATTTCAACATAAAAGTTACCACAATTTCCCAAGATCCGGTGGGGGTGATGTTTTTTCTTAAGTTGCATACAGGTTCCCATTGAGTCCTTGTTAAGCACCATTGCCTTTTGAAGTAGAATGGGTGAATCCAAGATGGCGGCTGGGAAGCCATGTTGGGTATTTTGTTACCGCTATTTCTCAGGAACTACCTGTCCAATCTTTCTCAAACTTGGTGCCACTTTCCCCTTGGGTCATAGCTATGTGTCATTCGTTTTTTTATCTCTTGGATTATTCCAATATGGCTGCCCAGTGGCCCTCTTGGATTTCAACAAAAAAGTTTGTTACTGCTATTTCTCAAGATCTGTTGGGGGAATCTTTTTCATATCTTTCCTACATGTTCCCCTTGGGTCCCAGTTGTGTATTATTGCCTTCTGATATCAAATGGTTGAATCCAAGATGGCCACATGGGAGTCCTAAACATATCTTATTATAACTATTTCTCAGGAACTAGCACTTGGATCTTTTTCAGACTTAGTACACAAGTTCCTCATGGGCCCAAGTTGTGCATCATGCATTTTTTGTCCTGGTTTGTAAATTCTGTTTGATGTCAGTGTGAAGGGGGATAACCCACACTTGGAATTTCTGAAAGCCAGTACATGTATATATGGTACCTGACTGCATTTACATGCACTATATTTTTGTCCTTCTTCTCTGCACTCCATAGGAGTTGATTGCAGACACAACATATAGTGTTCAGTACTATGTAATGTGGTGGGTTTTAGGAAATGAGTCGATCGAAGCTTGTCGAACATGGCACTACCTTTAATGGTTTTGGTCATGCCCATTTGATTTCTCAAATGTTTCATCATGCACTACTGTCATGAAATACTGATTTTATGCAGGCAGATTTCTTGTGTTTTTTTTTTTAAATATAAATTTAACCCTTCGTTTTTTGGAATATGGGACAGAAGTAATGACAAGAATGAAT
Organism: Gymnothorax javanicus; assembly: GCA_029692085.1. Lineage (NCBI taxonomy): Eukaryota > Metazoa > Chordata > Actinopteri > Anguilliformes > Muraenidae > Gymnothorax > Gymnothorax javanicus. The sequence goes on along the minus strand of CM056197.1, from coordinate 117,497,727 downwards.
GACAAGAAAAATTAAAACAGCTACCAATACCATTGCCTTTCTGATACCAGAACTCCTGTTTCATCTTCGTGAAAATGTCAGTCCTCTCAACAAAAGGGGGAAAAAAAACACTCAAGAGCTCCAGTTCATACTGATAAAACCATATCATGGGGTTACTATGTGGATTTGAGTATGTGACAGTCAGTCAGGGCTCTCAATTGCATCGCCGCTATGACGGAGACGTCGTAGCGAATTTGCCCTGTGCCCAAAATAAAAATTGGCAGAAAATGCGCCCAAATTATGGGAAACGCGCCCAAAATCAATAATGGTCACAAAAAAAATGTAGCATGTTGCTAATCCCATAATACACAAACTATTCAGCCAGAAATACCGTCTACAAACCTGAAAGAAATCCGATATTTCTCTCGGGTAGTTTCCATGGCTTTTTTTCAGAAAAAGACTAAGTACAATGAAATTTTCTGACATTTTGCCGGCATGTCTGCACAAATTATCATTGTTATGCTAATTTTATCAACAGCTCATCCGCGGTCGTGCGTACAAATCTGGTTGAATTGTCGGAGTTGTAGCTGATTATACGAGACCTAGAATTTAAAATACTGCATCCTGTCGAATGTTATTGCTAGCCAAGAAGGAAATTACCATTATTAAGTGTTCAAATGTAGTCTGTAGGGCCACAACAACATAATTCGTTGTCAGTGAGGTGGGTGTGTCTTCGTGATGTAGGAATCATGTGACGTTGTTTACAAACAGTATACCATGATGTGCTCTCTATGAAGATTTTATACTGATCCTTCTTCCAAGATTAAATTGTGAAACTGGACTTGTATGTCTCATGTCTAATGCTGTAGGTAAATCATTTTACAGAAAGACTATATGATGTCAGTTGTTAGAGGGAATATTTAAATAACAGATTCATAAATGTCACTTGTCACTAACTTCCATTGTGTCAGACTGAAACTAGTCTTGCCAATCTGTTTACTGTGGTACAGTGGTACTGCTGCTGTCAGAATGAAACCAGTCTTTGACAATCTGGTATTGCTGCTGGCTGCTACAAATAAAATAATTGTGAAATCACAAATTTGTTTATTGTTAAATCTGTCTTTATTAAACAGAATTTGAAAAGGAACAACTGGTCTCCACCAGTCTGTCTCGGCCCTCTCTCCACATTCCAGGACCCACCATAACTGTCTTGATGGCAGAGCACTAATAGGGCCTGCTTGTTGTCCAGTGGTTCTGCCACCTTGAAAGTAATGCTGGCTCTCCTGTCGAATTTCCCAGTAACCATGGTAAACCCCAACTGACCATTTAACTTGCTCCCCTGACACTTGGGACCATGCAGCAGGGTAGTGGTGCACCCTAGCGGGTGTCAGGGTGTGTCAAAATGTGGATTTGGGCTTTGGAAATGCCGCGACAGCAAGTTGGATATGGTGCGAAAATGTGCCCAAAATAGGACCTGAAAAATGGAGAGTGTAGCCATGCCTGTGCAACTGCGAGCCCTGTCAGTGATATCAAGTTCAGATGCCATTTCTAGATAATGTAGGTCTACTGTTGTGCCATCCCCACTTTGTCACACAGCAAGGGGGAGGAAGATTTGCAGTTCTATAATACAAAGAAAGGTTACTGTTCTCAGATGATATGAACGGCAATGTTTGTCTGAGGTTTACTGGTGATATCATCTACCAAACGTCAGCAATTACTCATGCTTGGAGTTCAAAAGAACTCTAATGGATCCAGACTTCCTTTTAGCATAGATCTACATGTCTAAATGGGAATTTAGGGTCTTTACAGGTTTTGTGCATGTTGAGATCCTGAATTTGCCTATTGTTCTTGCTTCCCTTCATATTGAGATTGTTAATTTGCCTATTTTTCATACTACCCTCAGCAGCCTGTTCAAGTTTATTTACAAAAATATTAACTTTCACCAACATTCATTAATTTTAACTCCTACAGAATCCTTAGTTGCATTTTATTAGACATATAAATTGACAATGCACATTTACTGAAGGTATGTCAGTTTGACAGATGTCTTCACTCTTGGATTGCTCACGGAGGTTTTTGTTAATGTTAGTCCAGCGATTATTGTATTGAGTTTCATATGCAATAAACTTACATCATTTCGTCACTTAAATTGTCTGCTTCGAGTCCCTTCAGTACAACTCTAACTTTCAGGTGCATACACAACTGTGAATTATACTTGCAAACATAGTTGGATGGTGGGCATCAAGATCCTTCAAGGATCTTTTGTTGAACAAAAGATGTAATCTCAACCAAGATTGGTACATTGTACAGATAGGACCAAAAGAGCGAGACAAAGCAAATCACTAATCCAGCGTATCCATGGGAATTTTGTGAGCAGTATGAGGGGTAAACCTCCAGAACCATATGACTGTCCTTCGAGGAAAAAGTCTTGAATCTCCTTATCAGTTATTCCAGCATAAGGTGGCCAGCTTAGATTGAGAACCAAAAGTGCGTACATTTCATTTTTCCATCTCTGACTGGCTCAAAAATTGCTGATGCTCAAATACTTTTGACCAGTAGTGTCGGCTGAAAGTATCAAAAATGGAGCTTTAACCGGCAAGACAGGCATAGGCTGGAATAAGATGAAAGTTCCACTATGTTTGTGGCCCTCAGGGAGGGGATTCACCAAAAATACTCAGCTCCTCTTACTTTATGCAATCTGATAAAACTTAATTTAATATAGAATTGAATTTGGTGCAATGATGCTTTTGTAATCCTCGGATTTTATTGATGTGGTTCACTATAGGAAAAAAATCCTTCACCGTTCTGACAGTTTTTTATTGTTTGTTCGTCCAGAGCAGAGCGATGCATGCCTTTGCCACTACTGCAAAATCTGTATCCCTCGCACTGGAAATGATTTTATAGTTTGGCCCCAACGGACGCATTTGCGAATGGAGGGGGGAAAAGGCATAGGCTGGCCATTTTGAGGCTAATTAATGAGGTTTGTATGGTCTCTGTTCTTCCCTGTTATCAGTGGCTGTTGTTCACTAGCTCCCTGAAGAGGTACTCATGGTTCAAATAGTTTATTGGCTCAAGCGCAGAGTCTGTTCTGCAACGTTGTGGCTCTTGATGAAATGGTGAAGTAAATAAGGTAATTTTAGAAGGACTAATTTCACAGAAAATGAGAGGTTTATTTTTCCCTAGTTCAGGTTATTGCAGTTTTTTAAATACTAGTAATTTAGCCTTGCAGTGGTGCGACAGCAAAGGTTGTAGGGTGAACAAGATCAATAGCAGCCCTTCTCTATGCATCAGAAACAATTACGAGAAGGATGACTAGATTCCTAGTAAAACTGTTTGAGTCATTAATTTTGGAAATGTAAAGTCTGACCTGGTGGTGGCACTACAAGCAAGATCATAGAGTCACACAAACAATAGGGTTTCTCTTGCAGGAATGAACATCAGAATTTTAATGTGATACCCATATAAATTGTCAAGTTATTGCTATTTTTAAAAATGAAAAGTTTGGCTTGGTGGTGATGTTATTGCAAAGGTCATTGGGTGACCATTATAAATAGCATGCCTTCTTTCTACCCCAGAAGCAATAGCAAGAAGCATAGCATGACTTCCATCAAAATAGTTTGAGTCATAGCATTTGAAAATATAAAGTTTGACCCGGTAGTGGCAGTACAGGAACTGTCATGGGGCCTCTCAAAACAATAGGGTTTGTCCTATATGTGCCACAAAGGTACTGCGAAGACAGCGGCAGCATCCAAGCCAAAAATATTACGTCCTCGAACAAGAAAAAGGGTCCAGGCAAAGGGAATTTTGGCGGACATCAGCTTTTTTGGCGGGGGCAGCAATTGAAGAATTCACTTGAATGAATGCCGGTAGAAGTTGGCAAATCTGAGGAACCTTTGTAGCTCCTTGCAATCTTTAAGGTCTGGCCAATCCAGCACACCCTGCACTTTCTGACAATTTATCTCCAAAGCACTGTGCCTGCCAACAAAGCCAAGGAAAGAGGCCGCGTCATAATGGAATTTGCACTTTTCTAGTTTTAGATAAGGCTGGTTCTCTAGGAGCCTTTGGACAGCTGAGCAGATACAGTGTGCGTGATCTTCCAGAGTTTGAGAGAAGACTAGAATATTGTCTAAGTAGACATGGTCGAAGCTGGAGACCCTGTTTCAGAGGATGTCATTTATGAGTTTTGGAACACAAAAAGGGTGTTGGTGAGCCCAAATGGCATTGCCAGGTATTTGTAAAAGCCCGAGGGGGTGTTAAATTCTGTCTTCTACTTGTCTCTTTCCCGCATGAGCACCAGTGGCCAACCGTTGAGCAAATCCAGCTTGCTAAAAGAGCAGCAGCCCTAGAGATCGAAGAATGCATAGTCCATCAAGGGTGAAAGATAACAATTTTTTTATAATAATTGCATTTAGTCCCTGATCGTCTATACAGGGATGTGGAGACCCATCTATCTTGGCCACAACCAGCTCTGGCTGCTGTTGAAGAAGCCTGAACTATTCCAGAAGCCAGGGACTGATTTATATACTCCTCCATAGCTTAGGACTCCAGGTTGGTTAGGGAGTACAGCTGACCCCAGGGAGGTAATGTTCTGGGTTGGCAGTGTTGATGGAACAATCATTTGGCCTGTGTGGCAGAAGTGATGTTGCTCAAGCTTTGCTTTATGCTGTGTAGAGGTCATGATAGATGGGTAAAACACTCTTTAAGACTTGTGGCTCCACCTGGAGGATGGAGGATGACCAGTGAGGCTGGAAGTTGCATGAAGACAGGACTGTAAACTGTACAAATTTCCCAAAGGCCAGTCCACGTAAGAGTTATGATGTTCAAGCTAAGACCTCCCCAACACCTCTTAGGTATGCGGTGACTCCATGAAGAGAAATGGTAATTCTTTGTTGTGGTTATCAGTGGTCAGCATGGGCACTGGCAGAGGTACCTCACTGATGTCAAGAAGAGAAATTCCTGCAAGACCCTGGGTCTAGAGGGATACTGGCAGTGGTACATTCAGGACCCATGTGGACAGCGAACAAGACCAGGATGGATCAAGTACCCATCAGCGCCCAAGTAGACTAAACCCTGGGTGGTAATCGGGTGACCCTACCAGGTCAGGCGAACAGGAAGGAGCGGACGAGTGTGTAGGACAGCAGCATCAGGCAGAACCTCTCTATCCGATGTCACTTACGTCCTCTGAACAGGGCATTCAGCAATGGCATGAGTAGCACTGCTGTAGTAACAGCATGGATTCAACCTTTGGACAGCTTGTGAAGCATGCCTAGTTGCCAGCCATGGATACGGGAGGAGCCAGGTGTGCATAGTTGAGCATCCTGAGATGCAGGCAGGAAAGGTACTTGTAACCTCGCTTGCGGGTCCAGTCACCGCTCTTGTAGCCAGATGTCAATTCGGAGTACTAAATGGATGAGCTGGTCCATATCTGTTGGAAGGATGCAGGTAATTGTTCTTGACCAGTACTGCCAAGCCAAACAAGTAGGTGTCATACAATACCCAATACCCACAGAGAGAGTCGAGTCGATTGAATATTCTGATTCTGACAGGTTGCTTTTATGCAGCTGGAGTAGCTTCCAGGCAGCGGCATGGCTAGAGTGGGACCGGTCAAACACCTTCTTCATCTCTTCAGTGAAAGCAGCAAACAATGACACTGCAGGATCCCCTGCCTCCCAATAGGCAGCAGCCCAGTCCCTGGCATGTTCAGAGAGGCGATTGATGACAAATGCAAGTCTTGAATGTTCAGTGGGGAATAATGATTGCTGTAGATCAAAGATCATTATACACTGAGCCAGGAAACTGCGACGGGTGGCGGGGCTGCCATTGTTGGTGTCCAGGACCACAAGGTTCTGCTTCCGATGGGCAAGTGCTTGAGGGAGGGTCTGCTGTAGACCGGCGCTGGCTGCCTCAGCAGTGATGGAGTCCCGTGAAATGTCAGTTATAACCACAAGTTGATTGGAGAAGGCTCTAATAGAGTGGCGAAGCTGATGGAGTTCTTCTTCCTTCTGACTAATCTGCAGACCCTGGAACCTCTGGGTGTCAACCAGGCTAGGATTCTTCGCTGATTCCATTCCTCAGGCTAGATTGTACCGTTATGATCCAGATCAGGAATAAAGTGCAGAAGCAGAGTGCAATTCAATAGTAGGATTTGTTGATAGTAATATGGAAACAGTAGGATGGAGTCCAGAAGAGGATAGCACTGCTCAGATGTTATGGGCAAAGCCGTGTGGGCCTTGCCAGTCTCTGGCCAGTGGCTTTCCAGAATGACTGCCAGATGGAGTGCACACTGCATCAGAGCCGAACTCTCCGAAGGCAGGAGGGATTAGCTTAGGAGGAATGCGGTTCAAATCCTGATGACCATGTTACTAATGAACTGGACAGAGGACTGGGACAGAATTAAAAGGATTATGGTCCCAATCCTGGACACCATGAAAAAGGTTTGGGAGCTTGTGCCTTTTACCTAAGGAAGGAAGGTTCCTTTAATTTCAATAAAAGTTACATTTTAATTGTGAAGACAGAGTTTTACCAGTAAATACTGATTGGTTCTAAGCACACACAGCAAATTACAATCTAGCAACTTGCAACTCAAAGCAGGGAGTATATATAGATCACAGATACTTGGGATTAGGTAATTTTGAAATAAGACACAGCCAGTGATAAGGTCACACGCAAGCTGTAGATCAATCAAAGGAGACATTACTTCCAATAGACATGTAACTTGCTGAATGGGAAAATGCACAGAAGGCATTCACGCGGGCGTTGTGACAAAAACTTGTTTATGTTCAACATTTGCTTGTGGCATATCTTGCAGTGCAAGTTACCTAACCTGCGTTTGATTGTTTAATTTTAAAATTTATTAGTTACATTTGTAGCCACAATTTTGAATGACATTGGGTATATTGTGCGCAATTTTCCATTGGAATAAAGACTTCTATCTCTCGTCTTACCATAAGGAGGAGACCCAGCTGCACTGCTAATATTGAGTGTTTTAAGATTTGATGTTATAAAATTGTTAATCAAGAATAATAATTGAAAACAGGTTAATTAGTTAAAAAACAATATTTTTTGCCTTCTCAATTTTCAGTGTGGCAGCCACAACTAGATGTTAGTAACAGGTCGTGTGGTGAATCTGAATTAACATGTTTATAGACTAGCCCAGTCCCAATACTCACACTTCTGCCCTAAGGTCTTCTTTCAAGTGCGCATATGTTGACGGCGCACTTAGGGGCGTAAGTGCACAAGGGACCGAAGCTGTTGAGGGCGGAAGATGGCATTCTGCAATGAAGTTTGGCAATAGATTGGTAATGGGGGCAACTTGTCAAGAGGTCTGAAACGTTAGCTGACGTTAAAGTACTTGACAATTAAAATTTTTGGTTTTTCACTATATTATCATTTAATACTGTATATCTACCTTATTAAATAAGGTGGCATGTTTCCAAATCTGGCCTCACTAACGGAAATGACTGCCCAACGTTAGCTTTGCTGCAAGCGTTACATTAGCTTGTGCTTCGAGTGCCACACAAAACTTACCAGTGCTTTTCAGATTAAAAGTTCATTTTCATCTGATTTTCAATATCATGGGGGGGTTATGTTGAATTGCATTGAGTCATGAAAACTTAATCATGTTAAATCATAGAGAAGGAGAAATACTTTTTCTTTTTTCTTTTCGGAAATACCCTGATTATTCAACAGTTGTTAAAGCTCTGTTAACGTCCATTCCCTCTGTGATCGTCCATAGTCTGCCAAATGTGCGAGTAAAGCAGAAACACGGTTGGTTTACTGTTAATTGCTCTTCTGGTATAATTCCCCCACAAACAAAGAGAATGATAGCTTCATATAATCAACTGAGGCATTGAATTGTTTTGTAACTAAAAAAGTCCTTGGACTTACTAGTTTTCATACATCCCAACAGACAGGTCAGGCAAAAATTGATAAACATCACTGCAGTTCTTGCATGTGGCACACAACTCTGAAAGTCCTCTTGTGATTTCAACATTTTCAAAAAATTGTGAAAAGGGGCAAGACAGTCTCTCTCTTGCTCCATTTGGTGCTATTCATTGGTGCAGGGGGTAAGCGGCTGGTAGCTTTGTTCGCGGGCCAATCACGGCACAGCTCATCAGCTCAAAGGGCGCACAGACCCAGAGCAGCCTGTTCTTTAAAGAGGAGAATGAGCAGTAAATGGCCTCAAAATAATGAATGGTTTTTTGCTAAAACATTCATAAACCGTCTTTCTGAACATCCAAGAATATAAGAACTTGCCAAAAAATGCGGATCAGGTGTGGAAATCAGTGGGTTCACAGTGTATTACGATAGTTTATCTCAATGCCAGGATGGCACAGGGTGTCCGCTAAATCTTTTTGAGAAGTTTTACGGGCTCGATGCAGTGGACTGAGGACTCGATGTCATGTCCTAACATCGCGACATCGGGGAGGGCCCTGTCTGTGATTGATTTTCAGAAAGGCCTGGCGGCCACTGTTCTTCCCCGGAGACGCGCCTGCGTACGGAGGAGCCAACGGAACCCAGAGCAGCCAAGACAGTCATCCAATCGTGTGTGCTCAGCTTCTCAGGAAGATAACAGCAACCAGAAAAACATCTGGTCACAACTGGAGAGGCTGGACCCAGGCTCTCTCTTCCTCTGGTACCATTTGAAGGAAGCGGCACAAGAAAAACAAAGAAACAGAGACATATTTAAAGAGGGGGGAGAAGGGGGGGGGGGGACTGACACAAGTCTCTTTGAAGAAGGATAATAAGAACCATGTGATTGAAAAAATAAGGGGATTAATAATGGTTTCCTGACATCATGTTGTTCCCAGTGAAAGGACAGACAATGTCTCTAGTCTAGTCACCAGAGCCAAGTTTGACCAGAAAATTCGCTTTTCTTGTGAAAACCTCTTCTGAGCGACCGCAAGTACAACTGAACAGGGCTTCACAGGGGCTGCATAGGGGGTGTGTAACCATCACACTACATGGGGGGGAGTGACTGAAGGGCCACAGGAATAACTGGAGCTGGGTCCAAATTTGGGAAAAGATGAAGCTGAAATTGAAGGGATCCATTAACACCTCCTCCCAGTCCTTTTCCTGAAATGAGAGGAGACAAGTTGAAACAAGGCCATACTCCGTTAACCCATTCAAGGTGTAAAATCACTCATACAGGATTAGGATGTTTATAGTTGAACACTGTAATGGTGATGATAATTGCTGACAGCAATGAAGTTTTAGAACTCTGACTTTCGAAACCTGAAAAATATCACAGTGCAAAAATGTTGATCCACGACCAGCTTTCCACTGTCCTTTTTCTCGCCTTCAGCTCTGTCAGGAGGCGGGCTTAACTGACTCTAGATCAGCCGCCTGCTGTCCAACTCCAGAGCATCCACCTTTGAAGGCAGAGGCGAGAGAGACGACGGCGAACTGCCACCGTATGGAAAGACAGTCAGTGCGTTGCAGTAATTATGTTCCGCCAGGCTCTCTGCAGTCCTGAGAAAATCCACACTTCCTAAAAACCTCCCCCAACCAGTCAATGTCCATGTGATGCACAGCCAGAAAAACTGTGGAAGTGTGGTGGTGGCTGTCTTTATTTAGAAATATTGGAGAGGCGGCCCAAGTTTGCGAACGTTGTGAGCAGATTCATTTTTGTTTTTGTTGTTTTTCTTTGTGGCAGGTGTCACCTGCTTCTGAATATTATTATTGTCAGCACCATAAGTACAAAATGAGATGACTGCCATGGATGGAGAAGCAGAGGGCAAAGTGAAAATTACCTGGGGAAAACATGCAAGCTCAACACAGAGAGGTCTTTGCTAACCACAATCCTAACCCAAAACTTCCTTATGGTGAGGCAACAGTGCTTAACCATTGTACCATGGTGCTGCACCATGAATAGATGGCATGTCCTCTCTTCTTTAGAGAAGGAAAACGCGCTTATCACTCTTGTACATTGAGAAAATTCCACTGACAGATGACGGAAAAAAAATTAAAGTCAGACAGGGACGTAAGGGCAGCAGAGATGGACGCAGTCGAATTTCATTTCTGAAGACGTGTGGAAGATGGTTATATTGCAGTCGGGGTTAAATCAGCATTATAATTGCAAACGTGAATGTGGGTTCCTCTGTGCCAGATAGATTCATTTAGGGCCCCCTCAACCTCTCCTCTCGGGGACTCAATGACTGCTTAACCTCACCAAAGGGCTGCTGGGATTTTTTTTCTTCCCTCATACCAGTACGATCAGTTCCATATTCCCCTGTTCCTGGAAATATCATGTGCTCCATGACAAGAGTTTAGCAAGGTGCTAGAAACACTCCTTGGGGATTTTGGTCCCTGCAGCATTGGTACCACCTACACAGTTACATGTGGAAAATTTGTTTGGAAATATTCCCATTCCTGCTCACTCCCAAGATGTTTCATTAGCTTAAAATGTGGGGATCTGCAATACCGGAGACATTATAAGCACATTTAGACCGTCTCTGAGAATACGGTCTGTAACCTAGTGAGTCTGACATCTTGTCAGAGTGAATACTCTGTGCAATGACAGGGATGAGGTTTTCGATTTGTACTCATTAATACACTCAATCACAATTACGAGATTAGAATGCTCTTAACTGAATATTCTATTGCGGATGCAATAATATCCAAGCGTGTCATTTTGACTAGAAATGTACTGGAACACTGTCCCAGAATTTAGAAAAAAAAATTCCAGAAAGCCCTCTATGTGTCATGGAGTGCAGGGTGACCACAGCTAGACCTAAAGGTGTCTGCTCTCTGAATTCCATCCCCCAATGACTGTTATCCAAACAGGTAAAGCTTAATATGATGGAGGCTGGAATGTGGATGCAGCCATTGTTACGGTTGACGGGTAAGCCCCTGCGGCCGTTTTTGTATTTTTCACCCGCTTTTTCTTTGTCGTCACAACGAGGACTGTTGTGGTTCTTTTAGCATTTTCAATTCTTCACAGATGTGGGGGGCACTTGTAAGCAATATTCCCTGTCAAGGCCATCGAACCACATAATGACAACAAGATGTTCTGCAATAACTAATCCCCATCTACAGATACTTCAGTGGATATTTGTTTCAGTAGGCCTACAGTCTTTGCATTTTTGAAAGTCATTCCGAGGAAAGTAAACAAAACACATAAATCACTGAAGAACACGCTTCAGAGATTACAAAAAAGGAACTTGCCCACATATAAAATAACCGTCTCTTCAGGTCAAAAGTTACATTATTAAAGGCCAGCTTGTTGAAATTACAGACCCAAAATGAAGAAGATGCCTTTGTCTTTGCAACAAATGGAATCTGAGAAAAGCCGCTGGGGAACGGACTGTATTGATTTTAGCACTGCATTCCTGCGGAGTTCTCATGCTGAGGATGGAAGAAACGCATTTGGGATGTGTGGACTGACTCGTCTTGCAGGCAAGCAGGCCCCCCCGCAAACGGGAAGACCTCTGTTCGCGGTCACTAGAAATTTCAACAGGCCACCGCTGTCTTTTATCAATCTGCCGCTAACTGGCTGCTAGCTCGATACGCGGCCGTCCGCAGGTACGAACGGAATCTGCTCTGGAACTTCTCCTTACCGCCCACGAAAGGATGCATTTGTCACAGCAATCCGAATCCATCTTCCCTAATCTGAAATCCATACTGGATGGCCCACACCATTCGTCTGGCTGAGTAAATGGCGATTAGCCGCTCTGCCTATTTGTTTTCGGCCGTTCCTGTCCAATAAATGTGACAGAAATGAGACCTTGTACTTACATTCCCCCGCTCCCCTCCCTACAACCCAAGAGAGCACCCCAGTCCCAGTTACATTGTAAGACCCATTCTATGGATCTTTTTGGAGGGACCATGACTAAGAAATATAGGGGAAAGAGGCGCGGAGCTAAGAACAGCCTGTGCGTATAGGCTTTTCGTGCTGCATAATTGACGCTATAACAGGGAGAGGAGGGAGGTAAGATGATGCTATACATCATAGCACTCTGGCGAGCAGTGCATTTCACAGTCTGCACATTTATCATTAGGCAGCCTCACATGGTACCATTCTCAGGGTCTTATGGCGCCGTGCCATCAATCAGCGTAGTAGATGGTTTATTTGCCTCACTTGACTGATTCAGGCCAAGGTAATAAAAAAAAATGTTGGTTAATGTTATGGATTTTTTTTTAAATATCATATGAATTTCGCTCTGGGGTTTAAGTGGGAACCACAACAGTCGACATAAAAAAAAAATGGAATCCTGAGAAAAAACTCAAAAGTTATCCCTTGTCCTTGTTATTTCCTGGTTTAGTCCCTGAAATGTTTGTCCCTGCGACTGGACTTAGCTGACATTTTGATGGGACTTAATTGGTTCTACCTTTTTCTGGAGGGCATAGCCATCACACAGCAGTTAGTGAAGAGCACTCACCCAACCAGGATGTTATGGTTTGGTAAATATTATTTGAGTGATTGCTACCTGGGCCTCAGTATTGCAGATGGAATAAAAGCTAAAGCTCAAACTGAGCCACATCTGAAAGGTTTCCCCCTCATTGTGTTGTTCACACAGACCTTGGGCAATGCTCAGTCCTGGGGCTGTGGATATTGATCCTGCTTTTGTTCTGTTCAAGTCTGCATTGTCAGCTCCTCCGGGCTAAACCAACTCTTACAGTGTATATTTAATCTCAGTCTGGCAAGAGCAGACTCAAATGGACTTGGGTTACATCAACTCTTGTGGAGTCAAATTAACATACCATGAACAATTGTTTTACTGGGTTGCAGCGCTCAGGAGGACACACTTCCATTATACTGTTAGTCTGCAAAGGTGAGAGTTTGACTATTCAAACCCATTTACTGTGCCAAACTGCAGTAAGGTCAAGATCACTCTGAGGACCACAAGCATGCAGCAGAGCATTCTGTAACATAACAGAGTGGAGAGAACTGGCGACTCAGCCTGATGAAGCTCAACTGTTCTATCTCCAAAGCAGCGGTTCGGAAACTCAGCTCTGGGCCTCCCTTGTGTATGCTGGCTTTGTTCCAACCACTATTTTGATTGTAGGACTTTAGCGAGCTATTGATATGTCCTATTTAGCTGCATTTCATGTTGAAAGCAGTGAGTTACTGTCTTATTCCACATTTTGGTGGACATATCCATGTTTGCCATGAAGAATGAAAGACCTGGAACATATTGCTTTTACCTATGTTGCAAAGAATTTCAGGTAACAATATGCATGAACAGATCAAATTAGCCACTGAAAAAATCAATTAGCTTCAAATTAGGTTGCTGAACACGTGTCTAGAGTTCATCAAATTTAATTTGCCTTAACTTGGTAACATAAACATTACACAAAATAGGTGTGACTCTATACTTCAAAAAAATTGTTGGTTTTTGCAACCAAGTGCCCAAGGTTTCACCAATAACAAGCCTATTGATTGTTTACTTTGGTTATTTTTTTCCTCTGCAGTTGTTTCTAATATATTGCAATGTGGATATGGAATTTTTTATTATTTATGACATGTACAGATGTCGAAATGTGGATTAGGAGGATGAATAGCTGCTCTAAACATAAATGCATCTAATTAATACAAATCAACAGCTTATTAATTGCAAATGTGGTTAAAACAAGAACATGCATCCACAGGGGTTTGAGAACTACTGCTGTAAAGTGTACTGAACACTTTGAACAATGGTTCCCAACCTTTGTCCCGGAAGACCCCTGCGTATGCTGTTTTTGTTTCACCCGCAATCCCAGAATTTCAACAGGCTGCCATTGTGGGATTACTTGATCTTCCTCGTCCTGCTCTGTTAGAAATAGTCACTGGATGCCATGAAAAATAACATATATTTAACCAAGCCTCACTATGCAGAGGATCATCAAGAATTCAATGACAAAGCAAATGACAACACACCTGCATTAAGTTTAAATTTCCAAAAAAATTACTAATTAACTTATAGCATATACGCTTACAGAGTTTGGAAACCATCTCAGTCTTTCATATGGTACCTCTTATGTAATTGTTGGCCACATAAGCATGATATGAACATAAGAATTTTAGTCTTGGTGACATTGCAAAGCTACGTTGATATAAATATAATTAAAATGGGAAACAGTCCCATCAACACGTCAAAACTCCAAATTGTAAAAACATTAACAGCTTGTTAAAATTCTGAGATTGCAATTTAGGTTGGAACAACAACAAGCCTTTACAACGATTACACCTTGAAGAAGGCGTAAGCCGATACGTGTTGGTGTATTTTTAATGTGTTCATAGCCCTGTGGATTAAAGGCCTTTTACATTTTTTTCTAACCATCTTGAGTGCCTAGACTCGGATTATTTACACCATTGTTTTTTGGTTATAAGTTTTCCTCCCCTTTTTTGAAGCCTATACAGCGGTTCCCCAGGACCACTGACTTAATACAAGTCAATAGATGGCATTATGCAAGCCTGGCCTTAGAAAACCCCCAGGGTATGTGCCTCTGCTATGTGGCTTTAGGATGGTTTATGACAGTTTGCGCAAGAACCTACAGTTTTGTCAGCCATGGTAGTTGTTGGTCTGAAACTGTCCTGCTGGTGAAGAACGCAGTGGGAAGTGTGGGGTACGCATGGGTCTGCGATTGTGAAGTAGGTTGGAAGTACTGCCAAAATCTTGGAAATGACAAGAGACTGCTCTCCCGAAGCGAGAACACCATTGTCCGCTCCCTCAAAGCTTGTGTCTCGGTGTTATCTCGGAGAGCTGCACATTTTAGGCTGGCTTTGTGTTCTCCTCAAGTGAATCAGCCATTATCCAGCATCTTGATATGTCATACATGTCCAGTGGATGGATTATCTGACCGTTTCACAGCAATGCTCACTGAGAGCTTTAAACCAGTTTGCGATAAATTAAATTAGGGTTAATGCAAATGAACAAAAAAATTGTGACCTTTCACTTGAATTCATGAAAACTATACGTTTTGCATTTGTATTTTTTTCCAGTATATAAATGTATGAATCATTTAGCCTTTCAAGATGTGAGATCATATTTGCGATTCGAATGTTCTCAATGCATCAGATTCCAATGAAACAATCACTGCTGATGGTTGAGAGCAATTTAGTCATGACATGCATATTAACAATTTACAAAATATATATTTAAAGCAACCTACATTTCAAACACCTATGTATCAGGTCTCACCAATGCACATGACCGTGCTGGAAATACTCAGCACCTCACATTCTCATCAATCACACTGAATCATCAAGCTCAGTTTCTTAGCAATCCATCAAACCATTGAGTCAGGTGGTGAAGTTCCCAAAAAATGTTCTTTTCAGGACTTTTTAGACAATTATGGGAACTTATACTGTTGACTGTATTTTTGTTAACAATGGATACATTGGCTCTTTTAAAGGAAAAGAAAACCTTTTTTCAGGTCTTACCTGAAAAAGTACACGTTCTTCTCATCCATAAATATTGTTGCAATTTTTATGTACCGAGTAATCAAACCTCTGAAGTACAACTAATTAGCACGAGGTCATGAATGCTGCCATTCCTATATTTTACCCAATCCAAAAATACTGGCAATATCCCAGATGTTTTGATGCACTTGGACACCAAGAAATCAGCTGATCTATTAAAAAATGGAGAATTAGGCATTAGTTCAGTCAGGCTCAGTAGTCAGGCTGGTCACAAGCCTGTTTCCGTCCAATCATCTTAACTTTAGCTCCTCCCACCTAATTGGCAAACATTCATAACCTAGGCAGTGTTCATTCATTTCTCTGGCGATGTGCCCTCTATACCGCTCGTACTTGGGTTACTAACAAATGTTTCTCATCACCCTCCACCTCCCCAGCCTCCTCCTCTATAATTATCATTGTTCATCATAAGCAGCACTTGTTCATATCATGTTCAATAACTTGAACTTTTACAAGATTTAAAAGATTCTTAGGCTCTGCCAGGGGGGTTGTGATCTCCGGGACTGTCTGTGTCATGCTTGCTCAGATTGTTCCAGAGCATCACGCAAGCAGAGTCACCGCAAATCTCAAATGCAGGTCGTCCTGAAATAAATGGTTAAATCTGTCGTAAGTGTCCTGACTGAAGTGTATACAAATTAGTCTTGATTAACACTCGTGCTACAGCTTCATTTCATGCTGAATGATCAAGGTCCGATATTACCAATCATTATGAGAACCTGAGCGACAAAATCAGTGGTAATGCCTCTGTTTGCGGCTGTTGATTGCAACAAAACGGGAAACTCGGACCTCCCCGTAGGCAGAAACTTGCATTGATTACTCTTGGCGAAGCCTGACTTGTTAGGATAGTGGTTACACAGCACTGGATTCAACCAGTGACTGGGGACGCAGAATCTTGCATGATAACAACAAGTGGCCCTGGCTAACTCAGAATCATTTACCTTAATCAACACGTTTTCCAATTAAAGTAATAATCCATTAGCAATTGAAGGCACGGCTTCTCTCCCCATGCGATCTAACAGCGACAAAATAATGGGCTAAAATCGGTACAGGAAACTAATTTACTCAAAATAGGCCCATGCTTTATGAAAGACAAACTGCTCTGAAGCTTCCGCGCTACCTTTTCTGCACATCAGGTGATTTAACTTGCACTGTATAATCGTTTAAATTGTTTAAATGAAATAAAAGACCATTTGAAACATCTTTATGCAATTTCATAGCTTCCGACCCCTGGGAAAAGAGAAGCGTGAGAATTCCGTCATAATTGGTTTCCATGCTACTAATGGTGAAATCTACCAAAACGCACGTTAGACGCACACGGACTTCAGTTTCGCGTGAATATCTCTATACGCATTGATTGAATAATGATTAATCCGCATTCCGATGAAATATTGCCTTTCACTCTCCGAACAGCTTGGGTTGATTAAAAAGCGGGACTCGGAAGTTAAATATAATTTTGTTTTCCGAATTAAAATCATGAGCTGCCGTCATGAGCTGTGTTTGACTTCATCGAAAATGGTTCTTAGATGCGCTTGGGGAACGTTCAATACTGACGAAAGATACCCGGCCTAGCAACAGGGAGCTCAATCCGTTTTCCAAGGCCAAGAAAGCAGTTGGAAAAGTGTTTGCGATGGATTAAGGCGTGTTTGCTTGAAGTTAAGCAAATTTTTTGCCATTTAGCCCTCACTACTTAGTTAGCTACCAACAATCTATGCATATGTTTTGCTGAGAAGACAGAATTACACCAACTGAATCATTGATGCATACAATAAAATAGGATTATTTTCCTCAGTGGACTGCTGGCAATACCAGATGTAGCTACAAACCAGTAACTATTTTGCTGAGAACATGATTCCTTCGTGCCATCCAGCACAGCCATTCGCAACACTAGATAATATAAAAAATTTTGCCAGATGGTGTAGGATTTTGTAATAGCATGATGTTATCTGCTTTGAAACTTTAGTTGGCTCGGTAGCTAGCCAGCAAACTAGCTACAATCGGATACAAAATGTCAGTCGCTTAGCCGAAATGAGTAAAGTTAGCTTGTAATCGAAATTGGTTTGGAGGAAAACGCCGATATAACTAACGTTAGATTAATAACTTGATTATGTCTAATGTAGCTAGTTTAAGGGTTTGCTGTCTTGCGTAATATCATTTATTACAAAGTCTAGCTCACGTACTGTCTGACTCATGGCCAGCGCACGCTAGACAGCATACTGGATCCAATGTTATTTTTAGCTCAGTGATGGCAACAAACGTATGAAAACGACTTAATCTGCTTTACACGTGCAGTACGATTCCACTATTTTGTCCGGTTTGATCTCAATGTGCCATTTATAGGGTGTTTGGCTTTTCTGCATCGATTGCCTGCGCTTCCCTGTGACTCTTGTATCTCCACCAATTCTATTAAAAATTTTTATTTCCTTGTGTAAAATAGTTACGGTCTCTCTGGACAACTTTGCCGGAAATGTTGGACGCATTCAGTAAGAAACAAACCGTAACGTTTTTGGAATACGCGCAAGAAAGTGATGCTCAAACGTTTGCCGCGCTGTTCTTAATGTTGAACTTAGCTGCGTTGCATGGGGCCCATAGCAACAGTAACTATGGGGGGCGGAGCTGGTCGGAGCAAGTCATAAATGTCCATTTTGAATGACGCCTATTTCAATCATAGACTGTATAAAAAGATGGACGAAGCTACCGTGACGTCACCCATTGGTTTCAGCATACCATAAAGGAAGCCTCGATTTTGGCAATTTGAATTGCGCCATGTTGTCATTTTGAAACATTTTGTGATTTCTATTGGACGAGAGCGTGTATTGAAGATCCGGGGAGGACCGTGGCTCTGGATCTGACCGTATCGGACGAGGACCAGAGGATAGCCACGCCCCTAAAGCATATTCTGGCTTTATCCTTTATTCTAGTCTATATGGGACCATAATTTACAAAAATGAACATCATGATATATCGAAGGAGACTTGAAACTTGCTATAGCTACCATAAAATAATGTGAAAAATCATTATTTAAATAATAAATCAGGTGGGAAAGTAGGGTCATTTTCTCATAGACTTCTATAGCATTGAACTTCTTTCTGCAACCACCGACGTCGCCATCTGCTGGCCATTAAATAGAATGCCATTTTACGGTACTTCCGCATGGGCATCATTTTTCAGACCAGGGTGCTGCGTCCATCTTTTTATACAGTCTATGATTTCAATGCACCAAATTACTATTCCAAAGGAATGATTGTTGTCTTACTTAAACGGGCAGAACTAGCAACACCGGATAGTGTGGAGTGTGCTCGGAGTGAATCGATGTTTAATTATGAAAATGATTGAGAATAACTCAGGACTAATAACTACTTTAAAGGGATGTCCTGTGCCCCACCACATTTTCAGTTCTCGCTACACCATTTTTTTAATTTATGACCTCCGTGCTGTCAAGAGTTCCGGTGTCCGGGTGACGCAGCAAGCTACCACGATTCCAACAAACACGATGCACCACTAACAATGTATAAATCTGATCTTCTCGAGCTGATATACTGGTTAAAATATTACAAAAATGACCAAAGAACATATTTGAATGGTATGGGCACTGTACTTTTATTGGGTAACAGCTTAAAAAAGGGTCTCTTTTCCTTTAATTTATTGGACCTAGTTGAATTTTAAGTGTCATAGAAAATGCTTTTTGCATATTGTTAGGGGAAAAATTGTGTTTTAAGAGATATTTGCAGGCACGATTTCGGTTCGCTACAATTTGCTCACATTTATTTGAAATGGACTGAGCAAAAATATAGTAAATAAGCAAACAGAAATGAAAATGTATTTTAGTTATTTTACTCTAAAACAACAAATTTGATAGGCCTATGTATTAGGAAGAATGTATTATTATCAAAATAAAGTCAAACAAAAAATATGATTTAAGTGCTTGAGCATTTATCTCTACCACAGCTGGCATTATCTACAGGTAGACAAAGAGTTTGGACGAACTTGCTCACATTCAGTTTGTGTCATAACACTTTTGAGGGGCTCAAAGCGTTTGAAGTTAGGTTGAATATCCATATGTTTGGCCATGCAATTCAACAGACTTAACTACACATGGATGCATAGTACGACAGATGAATGGAAAAATGTTTTTTTTAATCTCACCTGAGGTCGAATTGTCCGTTTAAGCATTAGAACTAAAAATACCAATAAATTCTCGAAAATTACCGGAAGATACAAGGACTTCATGTCTTTGCAACCTTAACCCCAAGGCAATGTTCTGATGGAACAAAACTATGGAAATACCACTACCACTTCAGGACCTGGGTTGCCTACCATTGTATTGCCATCATTAATGGAAAGACAACCTGACGTTGCAAAAAAGGCTAAAAAAGGCTGACCATTCTGGATGTAATTTTCTACATCTGTGACATGCAAAAATGTTACTGTGTACAGAAGAGGAAAGCTTTTCTTGTGGTCCTCGGAGACCAGTGCAGAGTATACAGTCATGTTCACCACTCATTTCCCTGTTTCCCTTTCGATAAAAGGCAAACAATTTGTCTGTTTAAAAACTTGTATTAAGGAGCAAATTACAGTCATACAGTAGTACCTTTTCTTACAACGGAAACGAAGAAGCACACGTGCTAATTTCAAGTGAAGCTTTTCACCATTCATATCCATTTTAAACATGCAGAGGAAACTGTCGCAAATTGAAACAGCCAATCACGTTCCGGCATTGCCAATAACACCAACCATCCACCCGCTGGGTTGTGGGGGCTGCGGGGCAGGGGGCCACAGAAGAAAAATACAGACTAATAAGAATGGAATCCCGAGCAGCATGTGTTTAACATTGGCGAGCTAACGCGCTGGATTTGGATCCAAACTGTGGAGGCTGTGAAGTTATATTACCAAATGATGTTTTTAATCGGAGCAAAAATTTTTGAGTGAGAGAAAAAAAAAGAGACATGCAGCCCAGATAAAGACACAGATGTGGAAATTATGGGATGTCTTCTGTGAACAGTTCCTCTCCTACAATCGCTGCACAGCTCAGAAGGCGACACATTTACAAATCTCACGGCACACATCGCTTCTCACCCGTCCTAATATAGCACCTGAAAGTGTCTACGGCGAGCATATATCTTTCTCGGGTGAATAGACAGGTGATATTTAACATCAAAAACAGAGGAAATGCATTTTCAATTACGTATACAAATTTCTGGCATATACCACAAAAATATGAATTAATATTATCCTCAAATAAATATGCTACATTTATAAGTTCAAGCAGCAATGGCAGTCTCATGAACAGCTCATCACTTTTAAACTGAGAGTGCTTTAAAACCGGTGCTTTTTTTCTAGTGATTGATGTTTCATTCTCAGTATTAAAAAATAAAAACAGGCAACATATATATAACTAGGGTATATTTGAGCTCATGTTTAATGTCCAAATTCAACAGTAAAAACATTTTGTCCATTATACAAGAGTCACCACAGTACAGATGGTGTGACTGTATTTGTCAGGGTCATTGGCTAGGATCTTTTCGGCAGGAGATGTGCTCCCTGTTGATTTAATTGATGAAAAGTTTCCAAGTAGTTCAGAAAGCACTCACTTCTCTAACCTACACCAACGTACGCATCCTATACATGAGACCTGAAATAAGACAGCCTACTAAAGTGTATGGAATAAGTTCATTTGCTAATACCGCTGCAAGTCCATTGTAAAATGGAGCCCAGAGTTCAGCTCTTTATTGGGACAAAAAGTACTCTTGTTAGTGAAGAAAGAAGAGACAGTAAATCTGAATGGTTCCAGGACATGCAGACAAAAAAGCTCTCTGAGAGAAACTTGGATTCCTGACACAATCAAAGTCATCTGCGTCTTATCACTGCAAGTCCTTTAAACCAGCACAGCTGGAGAGTTTGTGACAAGTAGAATCCAACTCCTCCAATACCCCCCCCCCCCCCTCAAAAGACTTTGAGTCTGGCTGCTGTCTTCCGGTGGTGGTGGTGGTGGGGATGGGGGTGGGGGGTGGGGGGGGTGAGCAGGGCTGGTTCTCATCACCCACAAAATCCAGCATGAGCAAAAACAATGATGAGCCTCGGGGTTGTTGGTCGGTGCCACTGCCACATCTGCAAGGTGGTGTCCCAACTTGGGATTCAATCTCAAGTTCACGGGTGACCCCCCACCCTTTACCACCCCGCAGCACGAAAGGTATGTTTTGACCCTTTGCTGCCATAAGTTTTTACTGGTCTTGCAAAATCAGAAGTGGGTTTGGCTCGCTCCCAATACTGCTGGTGGGTTTGGCTTTTTTCCAATATCTCAGGTGCGTTTGGCCTTCTATCCAAAGCACAAGTGGATCTGACCCTTTCTCACTGACCTCTCCAAAATCACAGTTGAGTTTCACCTCTCCCCACCACCACAGGTGCCTCTGAACCACCCCCAGAATTGTGGGCCCTCTATGTGCGGATATGCCTAATCTCTTCCCTTAAACTCTGGTCCACAGAGTTTAGTCCTTAAACAAGAACTAAGCAAAGAAATAAAGAATAACGTTACCCTTGTGAAGCCTCATACCTCTGTTCACTGGGGTAAAAGATGGAGATGTGGTATTATTAATAGCGACAGGGGTAAAGGCACTTCACAAAATGATGGAACAAGATTTTGGTGAGGGCAAGATGTTTGCTCATTCAGAAGCATTAGCCAGTCCGTAGTAATTGTGAAGTTCTTTGTGACTTTAACCTCAGCCTGCTGCTCACCCAGTGTGATGGATAAAGTAGGCAATGGGGGTGCGGGGGATTATTGAAACAAGGAATATCAAGTAGATTGTTCATGCTTTCTTGGAGACCAATGTCACGGAAGACTATTGTTAGTTTATGAATCTACATCCTACTGTATATTCGTACACATGCCACGTACAGGCTTTTGAAATCCTCTGTCTGTGGAAATCTCCATTTGGGTAAGATGCAAAGGCACAGGAAGTGCCTGCCAGGGATCACAGGTCAGCTGAAGTGGAGACCTGGGACAGTCTCGGATCTGAGTCCACTTCCATGCGGTAGTGGTACCCCTCGAGTGCTTCCCGGCAAGCGTCCCGTGTGTCAAACATCCATCGTTTGATGCCCTTGCGGTTGAGGTACAGCACAAACAAGAAGACTATGCCAATAAAGCCCAGCACCACGCCCAGGAAGACATAGGAGGTCTGCAGGGCGAGGTCGGCAGCCTCTCTCTCACCCTCACCCTCGTCTTCGAGGCAGGGGCCTGGGGCTTCGGCTGCCTCCAGCAGGGTGGAGTTCCGCAGCTCAGGCGGAGAGGCGCAAGCCAGCCTATCGGCGTCGCCAGCCCGCTCACGGGACGCGTTCAACCAGCGAGCGAAGGGCAGGGCACTGCAGGAGCAGGACAGGGGGTTGTGGGCTAGGAGCAGCCGGGCCTTGGGTACACCCTCCAGCTCCCCCAAGGTCTCCCCCTGGAAGGTCCGGAAGGCGTTTCGGCTCAGGTCCAGCTCCTCCAGCTGCTCCAGCCCGGAGAACGTCCCGTTCCTCAGCGCTGCCAGGGAGTTGTTCGCCAGCAGGAGACGCCGCAGAGCGGGGAGGTAGTGGAACATTCTGGAAGGGAGGGTTCCCAGCATGTTCCCTGACAGATCAAGCTTGCGCAGCCTGCTCAGGACACTCTGGTGCAGTAAGTGTGACAGGTCCATGCCAGCGGAGGAACTCCGCAGAGCTCTGCTCAAATTTAACTCTCGCAACGTCCTACCAGGGACTTTCAGGGCCTCGGGACCGATAACAACCAGCCGGTTGCCGCTCAGGTCCAGGAAGAGCAAGTTATGCAGGCCTGAGAAAGACTTTGCCTCCAGTTCTGTGATCCTGGAGGAGGTGGAAAATGATATTCAGTAGCTAACAGCAGCGAGCATTCAACCAAAATTCTAACTCCTCACCACTGCACTCCCACACACGTTACAGTCTCCATATTTTGAAAATGTAACAGACATGCTACATACTGGAACTCTTAAATGCCCAAGAATGACAATTTGAGTGCAAATAACAGCATAGTAAAATTTTATAATCAGTGCTAAATTAACTCTCACAGAGTACATACATCCATAAAAAACATGCATCTAATAATAATTTGACAACTAAGTGGTGAAAGAAAACCCTTTGCAACCCTACTGTAAAGGTGAACCGTTTGTTATATTTGGTCTATTTAACAAATTATACAAAAATGATGGACAACAATATGAAGGTGTGTCCGATATATTTTCCTGATGGCAAAGTTAAATTAAGCCCTCTGTCATTCTGGTCTAGTATCTTACCCATTGTTGCTCAAAGACAGCGTGGTCACGTTATCGAGTCCTTTAAACGACTCCGATCCGATTTGACTTATGTGGTTCCCAGTGATGAAAAGGTTCCGTGTGTAAGCGGGGATCCCTGTCGGAATGTGTCGCAGGTCCTTGGAAACGCACTTAACAGTTAGCGCAGCTTCCGAACATTCACAGCGCGTTGGGCATGCGGCGCGCAGGACAGAGGCGTGAAGGAGCCAACATAACATGAACCAGAAAAAATGGCTCATTTTGACGAAAGGGTAACAAATTAATCGGTATAGTCGCAATGATTGTAATTGAATAAGTCCCCCCACGTAATCTGGAAATTTGTACGTCCAGGAACGCAGGAAAGTACGTTAATCTAACTTTAAGGACAAATTAGATCCATTCGGGCTTCTCAGTCGCAGGGCTAATGTTTAGTTACGTTTAATATCTTCCTTCGACTAGCAGTGTTTAACGAACAAAACGAAAATTCGGGGAGTCCAGTCACACTTCTCCCCCGTCTTGTGTCTTGGACGGCGTAATGTGAACTTTCCTTTTTTCTCCAACAAGTAAAGCCAAGAAGACAAGAGGTCGAGTTCCCCAGTGTGTTCCGCGGTGTCAGCTTGCCTTTGATGTCGTAGATGACCTTGCATGGGTTATGCTTGGCCAGTGCGTTCAGTGGGTCTCCATGTGAAACGGCGAGTGTAGATTCTCATGAATGTTTAGTCCTCTGAAATTAAAACACTATTACCTCGGACAGTCGCCAACGCGAGACACGCGGAGGAGGGACCGCCCGGTTCTCCGATCCTGTAGCGTACCCTTCTCCGTAGCGTTTGTCTTAAAGAAACACACAGAATCTATCACGCTACAGTGCATTTTTGTCAATTTTACCCTGCGTGTAAGTATTTAGTACTACTACTACTACTACTACTATTATTATTATTATTATTATTATTATGTAGTGATTGGTTATGCATTTAATATGTGGCTAGTGCGTAATCAGGTTATTGGAAAATCCTCATTACCACATGACAGACCACTTTGTCCAAAGTACATTTTCACAAGCTAAATATGCTCATTTTCCAGTAATAATTTGGATGCGTTTTTAAATTAGCGTCTCCCTGTATGGGTATCTTAGAAAGCGGTAGCAAAAACGAAAGATGACGTACAATGTGAGTATACAGTGTGCAGCTTGACCGTGCGTTTTTCTTGAAGGAATTAGTTGTTATCAATCCAAGATAAATGTGCGATCCCCAGGAGGCAGTGGAACATGAATGTTAGGATGAGTGCAGGATCTTTTTTTTTATCAACTGTCTTTCGTCTGAGGTGATCGAATATTACACCGATTCTGAGTAAAACTTCATAATGTCTACGATTTAAAAATGTGCAGTCTGATGAGCTGTCGTGTAATGAACTCATTAAAGTACCTAATCGGGTGTTTCGCAGTCCCTGGAGTCGGGCTTCTTCGACTCCCTCGCGGGTGAAGCGTCGAAACTTTCATAGGCTGATGCATAATTTCAATGCTCCGGTTGTGATGGGGTAAAAAACTGATTGCATGAGTTGCTAAAGCGTTAAATTGCTTTGTTAGAGAACTGGCTCTGTATATAAATCCATCAGTTTTAATCCCTGATGAATGAATGAATATTGAGCATTAGTAATACAGCAATTAACATGTCTAAAAGACTTTTAAACACGTGAGGTTTGTGAACCAAACTTTAAGAAGAGTAAAGATGACGGTGCCTCTCTGGGATCCAGTGGCAATTCAAACGCCGCCTCTTAAAGACCTTGATGTCAAAAAGCAAGCAGGTTAACAGTAGGGTTATGCACAGCCAAACTTCATTTTGCAACAACTCTTAGCCTCTTTCCATACCCTCACAAAGAATTTCCAAGCTTAAAGCAATCTCTAGGTTTTTGCAGCTGAACACGACATCTTTCTGGTCTCTGTTCCTGTCTGCCTCCGAGTGCTTTCAGACGTATCCATCCATCCATCCATCCATCCATCACTCAAAGTCTGGATTGTGTGCGTACACAGGGTCTATACTGCAGGTATTGTGGGTGGTGTGTCAGAGCACCAGAGAATGGTTTTTAGTCAGTTTCGGTTGTCCTCCCACAGACTGCGTGTGGAAATTGGTAGGTGGCAGCGGTTACCTCGGGAGGAGCGTATATGCGACTGTCCTGCGGGAGGAATACAGAACGAGCTACATATTGGCAGTATGCGGATACACTAGTTCAGTCCATGATCGTTTCCCAGATATTAAAAATCAGGATCTGGACAGCCTAATGAGCTGTGAGGATGCGTGCATATATGTGTATGAATGTATGAGAAATTTTGTTTAATAATTTTTAACGTGTTTATATATTATGTTGATGTGTTTATATTGACTGTAAGACGTGGGAAATGTTTAAAAGTGTATATTTGCTGTGATATCGGTCAATAAATTACTTACTTACTTACTTACTTGGGGGGTTGGGGGGGAGGGGGGTGCTAGTGCCTATCCTGCCACGTAGTGGCTGCTGCTCCATCACATCAAGGTTGCACATTAATTTCACCAAAAAAAAAAAAAACTTGAAAAGGCAATAAAGCCTTTGATTGTAAGTCCATACAGTGCCTGCAACTATAACAGCATTCCACAATAATGGGAGTGGTAAAGACAATGAGGGCATGTCGAGATGGTTTATTCCAATGTAACGCCATTGCCCACTCAGAGCTAAATTGGTTGCGGCTCATTTACATCCACTTGCTTGGTTTCCCTCTTTCTCTGACTCTCATTCCACACGAATGCACACATCTACCCTCACACGAATGCGAATGCATGTGTGCCTAGCCTCGCGGACTGAGCATACACGCACGCACCCCTTGAGACAGATCGCAAGTTGCTTCTGCGTGTAGCGGTTAAAAAAGGTGGAGTCTAGAACATACAGACTGGTTGGGTACCATGTAAAACATAACTGTTAGATTCTAACATTTTTTTATGTCACACATTTACCTTACACCCAACCTATCACAATTTTTTTGAGTGTATACTAGCAGACCAGGAGCGCTGTGGCCCCAAAACATATCCACTCCCTTGAATTCACTGCCTTGCCATCCAATGACTATTCACCTACAGTTCACATAGTACCTTATCTGACAACTGCTGTTACCTTGCGGCTCACAATGGCGCCAGAAGGGACAAACATGATAACATCCAGAGCAACACTTGACTGACTAGTTACAAGCCTACTAATCATAACTCACAGCCAGTCTGTAGTGTCTCTCCATGGTTGATTATAAAGCCATTTAACCCTTCGATACAGAAGTAATTGGACCCTACACTCTTCTATAAGTGGATCAAAAATGACCCATATTAGAATCAGTGTTTTTATGCCCTTTTTATCATTCTAGTTAAGAGTATTCATTTTCATTTTATTTAATATTTTATCCGCTCAAGAATAATTTCATTTTATAATATGTTTATTTTTCAATTTTTAACAGATGTTGAACATTTTGATAATTGAAAAAGAGAAGAAAATTATGCAGAACAAGGATAGAAAAATTTGCGGTGTGCAGGTTGAGGGGTCTGTGTGTGTGTGTGTGCGAGCGCGCGTGTTTGTGTATGCATGCATGTGTGCATCCTCAGGAGATTTTTGATGTCATCAAATTGGTATATTTCAAAAACATACCAGTACATCTAGGGCTATTGTGTGAAAGAGGATGTGTTATCATGCATCATAAAATTAACCCACTTTATAGTTGACTTACAAGAGCTCACTATCTAAGCTACAGTGCTGTGAAAAGGAATGTTCCCCCTACCAATTTCTTCTGTTTTTGTGTATTTGTCAAAATCAACTGTTTCAAATCTGTTACGACCCTCTTGTGAATTCCCATTGTTTCTCCTTCTATCCAGCTACCTGCTTGTCTTTTAGATGTACTGCAGGGCTATTCAACCTTATCCGAGAGGGCCAGTGCAGGTGCAGGCTTTCATTCCAACCAACCACTTACACACCTGATACTACTAATCAAGCTCTTTAGGAAAGACTCTTGGGATTGGTTAGTGGTGTGGGGTGTGTAAGTGCTTGGTTGGAATGAAAGCCTGCACCCGCACTGACCCGTTCTAGACAAGGTTGAATAGCCCTAATGTACCGTTTCCTTTGATTGGTTTAATGCCTTGTGTACCTCCCCCTCCATATGTAATGCATTTGCGCTCCCCACTCTGGTGTTTTCCCATTGTGTATACATACATACCTAACTTTGAGTCTGCAGAGTTGCTGGATTGTCAATACTTTTTCCCTAAGCATCCGGTCAGTTTCCTTTGTCAAAATTTGAGAATTTATCATCTTCTGAGAAAATCATCTTTAATGACAGGGTCATTCCATGTCGAGTGATCACATTTTCTGATAACTTCCCAGGTGACCGTCTCAGATTTTGCTTAAAGACTGTCAAAACTAACCTTAGGGTGTACAATGAACAAATGGAAAATTTCATGGTCCAACTCCCTCCGGTTTGGATTTTATGGCCCTTCAAATTTTTTACGCCACGCTCACTTTTTAGCACACAAATCCCTGAAGTGATTTTGGGAGGTCGATATCTCCATAATGGAGAATCCCAGAAGGCTGAAAATTGGTAGTCTAGCCAATTCTGGCCCAGTCTTTCAGAATTTGCACTTAGATTTGCATTATCTTGCACCATTTAGCAGTTGTGGGTTCCCAAAGAGGGAGCTTTCGCCAGACAGACCTTTGGGCCCTGGAGGTTTGGCGGGACCCCGAAACCACATATTGTTAAATAACATCAATTTCTTTGCAGGGATATCAAATATGGGTACAGATCTATGAGGAAAAGGCTTATTAACTGTTTGCTGTTCTGAATAGGAATCATACAAAGTCATATT
Source organism: Gymnothorax javanicus (assembly GCA_029692085.1). Classification (NCBI taxonomy): domain Eukaryota; kingdom Metazoa; phylum Chordata; class Actinopteri; order Anguilliformes; family Muraenidae; genus Gymnothorax; species Gymnothorax javanicus. Next base: position 117,469,213 of record CM056197.1, on the reverse strand, counting down.
TTGAAATGAAGAAACTTTAAAGCAAGGTGTATGTACAACCCCAATTCCGAAATAGTTGGGACAAAGTGTAAATTGTGAATAAAATCAAAATGCAATGACTTGCAGATCACGAGGCAATATGTTATTTACAATAGAACATAGATAACATTTCAAATGTTGAAACTGAGACTTTTTACATTTTTATCCAAAAATGAGCTTATTTCAAATTTTCTGGCTGCAACAGGTCTCAAAAAAGTTGGGGCACAGGTAAAAAAGGGCTGAAAAAGCAATTAATATATAAGAGAATCAGCTGAAAGAAAATTTAGCAAGTAATTAAGTTAACTGGCATCAGGTGTGTAACATGATTGGCTATAAAAGATGTCTTAGAGAGGCTGAGTCTCTCAGAAGTAAAGATGGCCTGAGGCTCTCCAACGTGTGAAGGCTTACGTAAAAAAAATTGTGGAATACTTTAAAAACAATATTCCTCAATGTCAAATTGCAAAGGCTTTGAAGGTATCATCATCGACAGTGCATAACATCATCAAAAGATTCAGAGAAACTGGAAAAATCTCTGTGCATAAGGGACAAGGCCGAATACCTTTACTGGATGCCCGTGATCTTCGGGCCCTCAGACGCCACTGCATCACTCACCGGCATGATTCTGTCATTGACATTACTCAATGGGCCCAGGAGTACTTCAAGAAACCATCGTCTATAAACGCAGTCCGCCATGCCATCCACAAATGCCACCTGAAACTCTATCATGCAAAAAGGAAGCCATTGCTGAGCTTGATCCAGAAGCGCCGCCGTGTTATGTGGGCCAAGGCTCATTTAAAATGGACTGTAACAAAGTGGCAAAGTGTCCTGTGGTCAGACGAGTCCAAATTTGACATTCTTGTTGGAAATCATGGGCGTCGAGTCCTCCGGGCTAAAGAGGAGAAAGACCACCCCTCCTGTTATCAGCATTCAGTTCAAAAGCCAGCATCTCTGATGGTATGGGGATGCATTAATGCATATAGTGTGGGACACTTGCATGTTTTAAAAAGCATCATGAATGCTGAAAGGTATATAAAGGTCTTAGAGCAACATATGCTCCCCTCCAGACGACATCTATTCCAAGGAAGGCCTTGTGTATTTCAGGACAATGCAAAACCACATACTGCAGCTATTACAACGGCATGACTTCGTAGTAGAAGAGTCCATGTGCTGAATTGGCCTGCCTGCAGTCCTGATCTTTCACTGATTGAGAACATTTGGCGCATAATTAAATGAAAAGTCCGTCAAAGGAGACCCAAAACTCTCCAGTAACTGGAAGCCTATGTTAAACAAGAGTGGGATCAAATTCCAATGGCTAAGCACAAGATGCTTGTCTCCTCAATGCCCAGACACCTCCACTCTGTGTTAAAAAGAGGAGGGGATGCTACACCATGGCAAACAGGCCCCTGTCCCAAATTTTTTGAGACCTGTAGCAGCTGATAGTAAAATGCGAAAGTACTCCTCTTAGTTTCATTAATAGGAACAAGCTCCCCGGTCTATTTCCTGATCTCCAGCATTGGGACCGTGTTCCTGTTTACCTGCCTCTTCAGTTTGTTCCCCTGCCCTGTTTATTAGAAACACCTCCCGAGTCTTAGTCGTTAGGATAGGGACTGCATTCTTGCTGATAAACACCGAGCTTCTGCCCCAGAATGCCACTGGCAGAGCGTGGACACACCCCTTACCAAAACTTATCTACCATCTGAACAGAACTGGTGCCATTCTACTCTAGGCTGCGTCCCACTTAGTCATTACCGTATTTTTATCAATAAACCCTGCCATTGGATTGTAGTCTGACTCAGCATATGGTTTTCTTGTCTGGAGCATATCACAAATCATCTGATTAATATTGCTATCAGCCAGAGACAATGTGAGTCAGCAGAAAATGTACCATTTAACCCCTTTGTGCAGAAGTCAAGTATGGCTATTGATGCGTTACCCTATTTATGGCTTTATAATTAAAGATTTGAGCTTCACAGAGAGGGGCAAATTGGCTTAAATGAAACAAGACACTTGTAACATTTGGAATTCCATCATATTTCAGTTTCTTTTAATAATTTTGGTAGAGAAAAAGGACCACAAACACAAAAAATCCTCTTGAAAATTTAGCAGTAGAATTGTAAAATAAATGAATACTGAGAATTGAAAAATGCCTGGGAGAAAAAAACAATACATGTCTTGGATCATAAACTCCTTTAACAAAATTGTACTTCATCTGATAGTGATTTTCAAAATTATCTACTGTTTATGAGCCAAATAAGACAACTCTTTAAGTGTCTCCCCATGCTTTCAGGGTCCTCAAAATTGCAGACTGTCAGATCATAAAATCATCATATTTTTAACACAAATTAACTTTTGAATCATGAAAGTCAATATGAATTAATGATTTTCTTGGGGAATTTAGCATGAGTTTATCAATATAGGCGTGGATGGACATCAGTGGTCGCCAGTAACCTCTCCAAACCAAAAACATGCTTTTTCTCCTCGATAAAGTTTAGAATTTTGTCCATTCTTCTTCAGAGCCCCATCAGCCAGCGCACGTACTCATTAAAAGAACTGCTTATTTTACAGTCAGAACATTCACCATGCATCGGAAAGCTTTCAGTTTCCACTTATGAGCACCCAAGCAAAACGCAACCTTGTATAAACGCTTTCGACACCCTATTAGGAACAAGTATAGCTCTCTAACACAGTAATATCTGAAATATACCTTATTTTTGCAAAACAGAAATTCCACTATTAGAAAAAGCAGGCATATGGTCCCCTAGATTGAATAGAATTGGTGCAACGAACATAGCAGGGGTCTACCGAAGTGCTTGAGCTGTTCGCATTTTAAACGAGGGAAAACCTAGGCATTGTATTTTGTTGAATGCAGTATAATTTCTGAAACAAATCACCACATTGCAAAATGCCACCACATACAGTATTATTAGCAAAGGCTAATGCTCACTCTTTTTAACCAATGTGGCAAACAAGTTCCGTGATCATCATGGCTATGGTACACCAAAATTAAAAAAAAAACAGCTAGCAAGCTCGCTAGCTAGCTAGCCGTCAGTAATATACACTCCATACTACTCTGCTCTACTTACACATAATGAAGAAAAACTCTCCATCATTGAATTCCTCCTCTGGAGAAACAAAACTATCCGGCAGAAGAAACCCTCCAGTCCTGTTCCATTTGGAATAACTTCCATTGTCCATGCCTGTATAACATTTCCATCTCGTAAATGTGATCGGAGCACTAAAGTGTTGGTTTTGGAAGTCTTTTTTTTCTCTGCATTTGTGACATTCAACTGCGCAAAGTTGTGCGAATACGACCTAACTTGCTGTTACGCAAGAGTTTAAATACTTTTCTGAGGGCCCAATCAATGTCTTTGAATTACTTTGGAAGGTTTATATTGTCTGGTATTGGATTGAAAAAAAAAAGTGTCGATCAATAGATAATTACCAGGAAAGTTTGCATGGGCGTGAACTATAAGCGTGTCTTAAAGGGACTATGTCAGCCGGGGCGCATGCGCACGACGAAGCGAAACTTCTTGAAAGCGTTAGGTAAACTATTTCAAGATCTTCAGAGATTTCATGGAACTGTTTCAATCTCTATATATCACGTTCATCCTTGAGAAGTTTGATGAAATTTTTACCAAAAAACTATCTTTATTGATCGTAGAGCCTGTTCATAGCATCAGTTTGTCATAGTTCGGGTTTTGGTAGCGTTATTATTGCTTTTAAGTTAGCCTACGTTAATTGTTATGTCGTCCCATGGCGGCCGTCAAACTGGAAGTGGTCGCAAAAAGATATATGACAGCCGCATGTCAGACAAAACATTGCGACAAACAGGTTCTGCGAACATTAAGGACAGTTACTTGATAAAAATTTCCCCAAACTTCTTAAGGATGCACGCGATGCAAACAGATTGAAACTCCACCACAAATTCACCGGTTTACCTTACCTCACACTTTCAATGTGTTTTTGCCCAAAGAAATACGGATGGATAGCATAATTTATTCTTCATGGGTTTCGGCAAAGATAAATGCGGTTTCCCTAGCAACTCCACGTTTGCAGGCCATCTTTTGTATTTAAAACAGCAACAGAGGTACGCTTTACACACGTACTAATAAGCTTGGGGTTTGTATTTCTGCTCCCTTGATATCGCACTGAAAATGTTTATCGACTGGACTCTACTACGCCTGTGCCCCAGCTGACATAGTCCCTTTAAGCAAATAAGCCTAAGTAAGATTAAAGTGACAGGATTTAGGGGGGAGATCGTAAGAGGATTTAAGTGACCTCTGAATTCTTTGAGAGACAAATCTACGCGTAAATTAATGGCAGGGAATCATGGGTTTTTAATATTTGATGACTGTAATTGATAGTAGAAGGACATTGTATCAATATCATATTGAATTTATTCTTTAGAAAATGGATTTTTTTTTTTCGCTACTTAATTGGGATACCTTTGGCCGATTATGACTGAACTGGTTGTAACAGAGGACAATTTTTTTTTTTTTTTTTGCAAGAGATTATTTGTATTAACTGCTGGATTGATACTATGGACAAGTATATTTGGCAGTTTGCACCTCAGGCTTGGCTGAGGAGTTTAATTCATACAACTCCTGGAAAACAGTGATGGGACTGAACTCATCCATATTGTAAATCGTTTACAGGCACCGATTTCTCGTGAATATTCAATAACCGTTAGGTGTACGATCAATTGATAGGATAGTGTTACTGTGTGCATAAATAGAGCAGCTCCATGTCCACAGGCGTCTACATCTGCACAAGGGGGCTGAATGGTAAAGAGATATTCAAAACCGATGCCACCGATGTAAAGAAATGATTGCCCCTCTCTAAACCTAATAGCTAGATGTGCCATTCTTAGCTGCAGAAACTGCCATTAAATGTTTGCAGTAATTGGCAATGAGTTTTTTATATTGCTGCAGGGGGATTTTGGCCCCATCTTCGCTGAATTCTTTTAATTCAGCCACATTGGAGAGTTTTCAAGCAGGAACTGCCGGCATCTCAATCGGATTTGAGTCCGGACATTGACTAGGCCACTCCAAAACCTTCATTTTGTTTCTTTTGAGCCATTCAGAGGTAGACTTATTTATGTGCTTTGGATCATTGTCCTGCTGCATAACCCAACCACACTTGAGCTTTAGGTCATGAACTGATGGCTGAATATTCTTCAGAATTTTCTGGTATAGAGCAGAATTCATTATTACGTCTATTTTTGGCAAGTTGCCCACGTCCTGATGCAGCAAAGCAGCCCCTGACCATAACACTACCATCACTGTGTTTTACTGATGGTATGACGTTCTGATTGTGGAATGCTGCATTGGCTTTACATCTGATGAAATGGGACTCATGTCTTCCAAAAAACTCCACTTTTGACTCATCTTTCCCCAGAATAGTATCCTAAAAATCTTGGGGGTCATCAGGATGTTTTTTGGCAAATTTAAGATGAGCGTTTGTGTTCTTTTTAGTCAGTGGTGGATTTTACCTTGCAGCTCTTCCATGAATGCCATTTTTCCCCTGTCGCTTTCTTTATTGTGGAATTGTGAACATGAACCTTAACTGAAGCAAGTGAGGCCTGCATTTTTTTAGATGTTAGTCTGGGAGCCTTTGTGACCTGCTGGATGAATGGTTGCTGTACTCTTGGTGGAATTTTAGTAGGCCAGCCACTCCTGGGCAGATTTACCTCTGTACCCAGTTTTCTCTATCTGTAGATATGGCTCTCATCATGGTTTTTTGGAGTCCCAGAACATTAGAAATGGCTTTGTAACCCTTGTTAGACTGATTGATGGCAACAACTTTGTTTCTCATCAGTTCTTGAATTTCTTAAGATTGCAGCAAGATGTAGCCTACTGCTTTTTGCCGATGTCACATTGCCAGACAGGCACTATTTACATGATGTTTGGATTCAACAGGGCTGACAGTAATCATGCCTGGGTGAGCCTCATAAATTTTAACCCTAATATCAATTACATTTGTTTAATTGGTTGATTTAGAAACTAAAGGGGCTACTACTTTTTTCTTAAGGCCAGGAAGGTCTGGATAGCTTTTCTCTTTCAATAAACAAAATCATCATTTAAAAACTGTATTTTGTGTTTACTCAAGTTATTTTTGTCTGATGATGAAATTAGTTTTATAATCTAGCATACAGTATTTAAGTGTGACAAATATGCAAAAATAGAAGAAATTGGGAAAAAGGCAAACACTTTTTTACTGCACATCATTACAACAGTGGCGGTAGTGTGATAGTAGTCTGAGGCTGCTTAAGGACCAGGGTGACTTGATACTTTTGATTGGGATTTGATTTGATTTTGATTGATGAAAAAAAGTGTGGCACGTAACAGACTAGCAGGCTTGGATAAATTTGCTGTAGACCACACATACAATATCTTAAGTGTCACTCCTCAGGAAGATCGTTTTACCCAGCAAGGTCTGATACATGCACGCGTTATCTTCATTTTTTACCTCAGAAAATACAAACCCCAATTCCAATGAAGTTGGGACATTGTGTAAAACATGAATAAAAATAGAATACAATGATTTGCAAATCCTTTTCAACCTATATTTAACTGAGTACGCTACAAAGACAAGATATTTCATGTTCAAACTGATAAATTTTATTGTTCTTTTGAAAAATATTCACTCATTTTGAATTTTATGCCTGCAATAGGTTCCAAAAAAGCTGGGACAGGGGCAACAAAAGAGTGGGAAAGTTGAAGAATGCTCAAAAAACACCTGTTTGGGACATTCCACAGGTGAACAGGTTAATTGGAAACAGGTGAGTGTCATGATTAGGTTTAAAAGAAGCATCCCCGAGAGGCTCAGTCGTTCACAAGCAAGGATGGGGCGAGTTTCACCACTTTGTGAACAAATGCGTGAGCAAATAGTCTAACAGTTTAAGAACCTTTCTCAATGTGCAATTGCAAGGAATTTAGGGATTTCATCATCTACAGTCCATAATATAATTAAAAGATTCAAAGAATCCGGAGAAATCTCTACACGTAAGCAGCAAGGCCGAAAACCAACATTTAATGCCCGTGACCATTGGTCCCTCAGGCGGCACTGCATTAAAAAACCAATATCGCTCTGTAAAGGGTATTACCATGTGGGCTCAGGAACACTTCGGAAAACCATTGTCAGTTAACACAGTTTGTCGCTACATCTACAAGTGCAAGTTAAAACTCTACCATGCAAAGCGAAAGCCATATATCGACAACACGCCGCCAGCTTCTCTGGGCCTGAGCTCATCCGAGATGGACTGACGCAAAGTGGAAAAGTGTGCTGTGGTCTGACGAGCCTGTGAAGGCACCATTCATGCTGAAAGGTACATACGGGTTTTGGAGCAACATACACTGCCATCCAAGCGAAGTCTTTTTCAGGAACGGCCCTGCTTATTTCAGCAAGACAATGCCAAGCCACATTCTGCACGTGTGACAACAGAGTGGCTTCATAGTAAAAGAGCGCAGGTAATTGACTGGCCTGCCGGCAGTCCAGACCTGTCTCCCATTGAAAATGTGGTGCATTATGAGGCACAAAATACGACAATGGAGACCCCAGACTGTTGAGCAACTGAAGTTGTACGTCAAGCAATAAAGGGAAAGAATTTCACTGACAAGGCTTCTACAATTAGTGTCCTCAGTTCCCAAACGCTTAGTGAGTGTTAAAAGTAAAGGTGATGTAACACAGTCGTAAACATGCCCCTGTCCCAGCTTTTTTGGAACTTGCTGCAGACATCAAATTCAAAATGAACGAATCTTTCCAAAAAACAATAAAGTTCATCAGTTTGAAAATTAAATATCTTGTCTTTGTAATGTACTCAATTGAAAATAGGTATAAATGGATTTGCAAATTATTGTCTTGTTTTTATTCATGTTTTACACAACATCCCAATTTCATTGGAATTGGGGCTTGTATTTGATGCTATCAAAGTGATGCATTTCAGCAACAAATTTGCATATTTAGGATTATTTTGTGAAAGAATGTGGGTTATCACATGCCATAAAATTAAACTATTTTTTGGTTTGCTAACGCTATAGCTAAATTACTATGCAGTAGCGCTGTGGAAGAGTATTGGCCTCCTTCCCAATTTCTTTTATCTTTGCTTGTCATATTTAAATGTCTCAAATCATCTAATTTTAAATATAGCTGCAAGCAGCAATGGGGTGGCCTAGCAGCGTAGCAGGTCAGCCCGGGGGACCACGGTAACATGGTTGAACTGTCAGATACGTCAAAGCTTGCACAGTTGAGAAATTTAAGATTAAATCACCACTAATAGACAGAGTTATGTGCCTGTTTCCTGTTTTACAGATTCACCATCAATTTTGATTGGTTTTGAGGATTAATGACCGACAACTTTATGAGGCAATATCGAGATGAGGTCCTGAGTTCAACTGATGAGTTTGGTTTTGTTATTTGATAGTGTTGCTAAGATATGATTTCACTTCCTGTGACTTGAGTATTTGCCAGGGGTCAAAGGTCACCAAATTATATCGGTCTTCTCCAGATTGTGTTGTATGTCCTTATACCAAGTTTCGTGTTGATACACCAAAGCATTGCTGAGATATGGGCCTACTTCCTGTTTGGCGGCTTCTCGGTTGATTTCGATTGGCTGTTATGGCCAAATGGTTTGGATTTGAGATACAAAACTCGACAGACTTCTCAGGCTTGGTCTGTAGATCATGTGAGCCAAGCTTCATAATGATCGGACAGAGCTTGTAATTTCTGTAAATTTAAGCGCATTTTGGACAAAATTCAAAATTGCCGCCAAATTCTGATGCTAACTTCTACAGTCTTCTAGGATCTGTCAGAAGACGCTGGAATTAAGGCTTTAGTCCAAACAGATAGTTTTTGCTATTTATAGTGCCCCCCAGTAATCAAAGCTCACAGAATTTTTCGTGCCTCCCCAGGGGCAGGTTTTGAGACTATGTACTAAGTTTGGGGTTGATTCGTATAAGCATTTCTGAGATAAGGCCTCACATCCTGATTGGCAGCTTTGCTGTCGATTTTGATTGGCTGTTACGGCCAAATGGTTTGGAGTTGAGATACCAAGCTCCAGAGACTTCTTAGGCTTGGTCTGCAGATCATGTTTGCCAAGTTTTGTAATGATCGGACAAAGTTTGTAATTTCTGAAAATTTAAGCGCATTGTGGACAAAATTCAAAGTGGCTGCCAAACTCTGGTGCATTTTTACACAGACTTGTAGGAATTGCTTAGGGATGTCCAACAGCATCAGCAGACACTGGAATTAAGGCTTTAGTCCAAAAAGATCAAGAGATATCCTCTAAAACCTGTTTTTGCCATTTACAGCTCCCCCCAGAGGACAAAGGTCACAGTCTTTTTTGGGCCCTTCCAAGGTCAGGTCTTTAGACCATTTTCCAAGTTTGGTGTTGACACGTCTAAGGGTTGCTGAGATATGGCCTCACATCCTGTTTGGCGGCTTCGCAGCCAAATTTCATTGGCTATTACAGGCAAACGGTTTTGAATATCAAAACGGCTTTTTGTATCGTTTGTGCAGCTCGGGCTGCGGATTCTATGAACAATGTTTTGCTGAAATTGGACAAAATTTTTGACCCGTGAAACTTGAATGAACGGATCAGAAGTTATGATGGTAAATGTATATCAAACTTTGACCTGTTGGTGGCGCTAGAGATTCTTAGCAAGGGGCATGAAAATTGCTGTGAGCGACCAGGAGACTGTCCTGACCAAGTTTGCCAAATCATTTACATTTTCCCGGGTATGGTTCTAGGGGCTGCCATAGACTTCAATAGCAGAAGAAAGCGGAAGCATAATAATAACTAGAGAATGTTATTCCAGGGAATTACGAGTGCATGAAAATGCAAGCTGTAGTTGCTTAAGTTGCTTCATGATATTGGTAGCAAGGTTGTTAGTCAGATAAATTGAAAAATCCGGTAGAATTTTTGAATGTGCCTGATGTTCTATACCTACAGTATTCGGGGTGCTTGCCAGGATTCTGGGAACCGGTTGCTATGGAGTTCCGGGTGGTTTCTAGGGCATTACTAGGCAGTTGCTATGGTGTTCCGGGTGGTTGCTAGGGCGTTGCTAGGTGGTTGCTATGGTGTTCTGGGTGATTGCTAGGGCATTGCTAAGCGGTTGATATGGTGTTCCGGGTGGTTGCTAGGGTGTTGCCAGGCGGTTGCTATGGGGGTCTGGGTGGTTGCTAGGGCGTTGCTAGGCAGTTTCTTTGGTGTTCCGGGTGGTTGCAGGGGCGTTGCTAGGCGGTTGCTATGGTGTGCTTGGTGGTTGCTAGAGCATCGCTAGGCAGTTGCTATGGAGTTCTGGGTGGTTGCTAGGGCATTGCTTGGCGGTTGCTATGGAGTGCTGGGAGGTAGCTAGGGCGTTGCTAGGTGGTTGCTATGGCATTCTTGATGGTTTCTAGGCCGTTGCTAGGTGGTTACTATGGTGTTCCGGGTGGTTGCTAGGGCGTTGCTAGGCGATTGCTATGGTGTTCCGGATGGTTGCATCGGCATTGCTAGGCGGTTGCTATGGTGTTCTGGGTGGTTGCTAAGGAGTAGCTAGGCGGTTGCTATGGTGTTCCAGGTTGTTGCTAAGGCGTTGCTAGGCAGTTGCTATGGTGTTTTGGGTGGTTGCTAGGGCGTTGCTAGGCGGTTTCTATGGTGTTCCGTGTGGTTGCTGGGGCTTTGCTAGGCGGTTGCTATGGCATTCTGGGTGGTTGCTAGGGCGTTGCTAGTCCGTTGTTATGGTGTTCTGGGTGGTTGCTAGGGCATTGCTAGGCGGTTGCTTTAATGTCCTGCGTGGTTGCTAGGGCATTGCTAGGCGGTTGCTATGGTGTTCTGGGTGGTTGCTAAGGCATTGCTAGGCGGTTGCTATGGTGTTCCAAATTGTTGCTAAGGCATTGCTAGACGGTTGCTATGGTGTTTTGGGTGGTTGCTATGGCGTTGCTAGGAGGTTTCTAAGGTGTTCTGGGTGGTTGCTTGGGCGTTGCTAGGCGGTTGCTTTGGTGTTCTTGGTGGTTGCTAGGGCATTGCGAGGCCATTGCTATGGTGCTCTGGGTGGTTGCTAGGTCATTGCTAGGCGGTTGCTTTGGTTTTCTGGGTGGTTGCTAGGGCATTGCTAGTCAGTTGCTATAGGGTTCTGGGTGGTTGCTAGGGCGTTGCAAGGCGGTTGCTATGATGTTCTGGGTAGTTGCTAAGGCATTGCTAGGCAGTTGCTATGGTGTTCTGAGTTGTCGCTAAGGCGTTGCTAGGCGGTCGCTATGGTGTTTTGGGTGGTTGCTCGGGTGTTGCTAGGCGGTTTCTAAGGTGTTCGAGGTGGTTGCTGGGGCGTTGCTAGGCGGTTGCTATGGTGTTCTGGGTGGTTGCCAGGGCATTGCTAGGCCATTGCTATGGTGTTCTGGGTGGTTGCTAGGGCGTTGCTAGGCGGTTGCTTTGGTTTTCTGGGTGGTTGCCAGGGCATTGCTAGTCGGTTGCTATAGGGTTCTGGGTGGTTGCTAGGGCATTGCTAGGCGGTTGCTATAATGTTCTGGGTGGTTGCTAAGGCGTTGCTAGGCGGTTGCTATGGTGTTCTGGGTGGTTGCTAGGGCGTTACTAGGCGGTTGCTTGTTTGAATGGTTGTACAGTTGTATGGTTGAGTAGTTTAAATAGTTAAATTATTTAATTGCGATTTATTGTAGTGAGGACTTTTATTTTGAAACAGTTGTGGACAGGTGAAACATTTGGCAGGAGTCATAGTTGATGACAACTGACAGTTGGAATGGCTGAACAGTTAAATAGTTGAGTAGTTTAAATAGTTAAATTATTTAACAGTGTATTATTTCAGTGAGGACTTTTATTTTGAAACAGTCTTGGACAGGTGAAACAGTTGGCAGGAGTCATAGTTGATGATAACTGACAGTTGGAATGGCTGAACAGTGACATAGTTGAGTTTTTTAAATAGTTAAATTACTTAACAGTGTATTATTTCAGTGAGGACTTTTATTTTGAAACAGTCTTGGACAGGTGAAACAGTTGGCAGGATTCATAGTTGATGACAACTGACAGTTGGAATGGCTGAACAGTGACATAGTTGAGTTTTTTAAATAGTTAAATTATTTAACAGTGTATTATTTCAGTGAGGACTTTTATTTTGAAACAGTCTTGGACAGGTGAAACAGTTGGCAGGATTCATAGTTGATGATAACTGACAGTTGGAATGGCTGAACAGTGACATAGTTGAGTTTTTTAAATAGTTAAATTATTTAACAGTGTATTATTTCAGTGAGGACTTTTATTTTGAAACAGTTTTGGACCGAGGAAACAGTTGGCGTGAGTCATAGTTGATGACAACGGGCAGTTGAAATGGCTGAACAGTTGAAAAGTTGAGTAGTTTAAATGGTTAAATTATTAAATTGTGATTTATTGTAATGAGAACTTTTATTTTGAAACAGTTGTGGACATGTGAAACAGTTGGCAGGAGTCATAGTTGATGACAACTGACAGTTGGAATGGCTGCACAGTTAAATAGTTAAGTAGTTTAAATTGTTAAATTATTTAACAGTGAATTATTTCAGTGAGGACCTTTATTTTGAAACAGTTTTGGACAGAGGAAACAGTTGGCGGGAGTCATAGTTGATGACAACGGGCAGTTGAAATGGCTGAATGGTTGAAAAGTTGAGTAGTTTAAATAGTTAAATTATTTAATTGTGATTTATTGTCATGTGGATGTTTATTTTGAAACAGTTTTGGACAGAGGAAACAGTTGGCAGGAGTCATAGTTGATGACAACTGACAGTTGGAATGGCTGAACTGTTAAATATTTGAGTAGTTTAAATAGTTAAATTATTTAATAGTGAATTATTGTAATGAAGACTTTTATTTTGAAAGAGTTGTAAGCAGAGGAAACAGTTGAACAGGATCTGTTGCTTTAAGAGAGCCAGATTGTAGTCTTACACATAGACATAATATACGTAGACGCCTCATAGACTGACGCTGCCTATTGGACCTGACGTATCAGCGCAGCCGCCATTTTGGATGGGTCCCCCATACGCCCCCAGTACATTTATTTCTACGGAGGAAGGTGTATGCCCAACTCCAATAATCATAACTCCCCGAAATTTTGCCCGATTTGCACACGGTTTGGTTTGTTACAAACGGCAGAGATGTAGTAATGATACAGGACGCTGTCACACATTAAAAATACGTGCTTTCATGCTGAAATACTTTGTCTTTGTTAAAGAGCATAATACAGACATATGGTATGGCATATTAATAAATGTATTAAGGTCGGCCCAACGAGTTCCGAAATTCTAGAGACGCTACAAACACGAGCACGGTAAAATATGTATTATATGTGCCATTTTATAATCCGCTACAAACACTCGCACCGTAACCTATATTCACTGTTTTAATGCTGCATTCGGTAACGCGTCCCAGGAGCCGTGTTTTCGAGACAAGACTGGTGAATTCCGTTCTTTTGACCTCACTGTCCGAATGACCCTTCCTCGTACCCGCGACTTTAATTCACGACACGACTCGTGTTTCCTGGTGTTACCGAATGCAGCATTATTCACTTAGCTAGCTTGCTAGCTAGGCTAGCAAACTAGCAAGCTATTTCGCTAGCCTAGCTAGTGATATTTACGCTAGCGAACCACCTAGCTAGCCAGCTTGTGAGCTAATTGCATCTTGTGCACATAGCTAAACCGATAGAAACAGTAAATGGTTAGTTTACCGTCACTTACTGTTATTCAGCAAGCTAGCTAGCATGACTATTCAATAAATATCACTAGCTTAGCTAGCAAAATACCTAGCTAGCCTAGCTAGCCAGCTAGCTAAGTGAATAAAAACAGTGAATAGTCATTATTTCACTTCCGTCACGCCAGGGGCACTTCTTTCAAGCCAAGGGCTTGTGTCCATGCTTGTGTCACGTCAGGGGCTTCTGCTCCAGGGCTGCAGCTGGATAGTGTTGCACGGAAACGTCCGACTTGAAAGTAGTTCAGACCAAGTGCCATACGGCGAACACTATGGCACGGGTGTACTGGTACTGTCAGCGAGACACGCACATATAATACCCAAAATTATTGTTCAATCTTACTTGTGAAAGGTAATCCCACGTGATCTGCTTTCAATATTGCGCCGGTTATTGCAACCGTAGGCTGCACAAAATACGGGCATAGTTGCTCTCTTTGCGTTTACTTCAATTGGCTCTGGTGCTAGCCTAGAGTGAGGAGACCCATCCAATATGGCGGCCACGCTGGATTACGCTCCAGCATGTAATGAATCGTCTACGTATATTATGTCTATGGTCTTACAGCCTGAAATTGACAGTCGCTGCAGGTGGCCAGGACCACAGAGATATAAGAAAACTAGAGTGGACGACGTGTGGGCTGGACCAAAGTGGAAACGGCAGAATAGCTTCGCCATCTTGTGTATGTATAAATGTCCAATGAGGCACATTGTAAACAATAGGCTAAACATGGGTGTCGACAACTTAGGGACTTGTTTTCCGTGTTCTTTTTATCCTTTCATACTTAAAATGGACACAAATAAGGAATTGTAATCAAACAACAAAATTAATTTGAAAAAGTATATTTTTTTAAATCCGATGTATATTTAATCGGAAGACATTACAGAGAAATCGGAACTTCAGCTGTTGTCCCGTATGAGCGAGTTTTCGTTTTTTTTTGAGCACGGTTTAGGCCAGTTATACTGCATTTTCCATTGAACGTCTGCCCCGATATACATACACAAGATGGCGGCGGCGTGCTGCCACGGAAACGACGGGATTGTCCACTCTAGTTTTCTTATATCTCTGTGGCCAGGACACCTGGCACAAGATTCTATTTGCTTAATGGCCCTACTGTGATGTCATCAGCCCAATGTTAAGTCTATGGGGGAAAAAAATAATAGTTTTTTATTCATAGTTTAAAAAGTATAGAAGTTACAAAGATGAAAAATACATTGCACAGGTGACCTAAGTAAGACCTACGCAATGCAGTTCAGGGTTCCTACACATTTGGAATTTCAAAATTCCATACTTTTCCATACCCTAATTTCCAGACTTCTCAGCGTTTTTTTTTTTTTCAGAGAAATATGCTACATCTGAGTAAATATATCAGTGTATCATGAATAAAACATCTACTTTAATTCAATTATTAATATCTTTATTTTAACGCATTTTAACAGTTCAATGCTTACAATTTTTTTGTGTCCCTCAAGTGTCTGAACATAAAACTGTAACTAACCACACACACACCCACACACACTGAATTATGTGCAATTAAAAAAAAAAAAAAAAAAAAAAAACTACATACATACCTATACCTAGGTTACATGCAGGCAATTCTGGTTGTTCCACTTAAAGTTGTACCATAAAAATCAATCATGACCTTGTCACTGTCAGCTGAGTTGTGCACACCGCAAATTTGGAAATGCCCCACAATACGCGAAAGTACAAGTACACTTGCTGGTTTGCTGTAGAAGTCTAATAGTCTATTTAATAGGCCTTGGCTTCGGTGACTAATACTGAAAATCGGAGTGCAAATTTTGTGATATCAGACTAGCCGTTTTTTCATTTACCAGTTATTATTAGGCTATTGACCAGTTTTTTGTTTTTGTTTTTTTTTTTTAATTTCGCTATTTAGATTTTGCGCGTTTCTAAGGGTAATGGAAACGCACACAGAGAGTGAGGACGATATCCGACGTTATTAGCCCCAAGAATCAGAGTCTGCTTCGTGACCGAAGACTGTTCATGACACAGACTCATATTTCAGGCATTGCGCTGATAAGCCTTCTGGTCGCAGGAGTACATTGGGGAGGCGTTACCAGTTAGTTTTTGAATCAGTTTTGACCATTTGCTGTAATCGACAAAATATCATTCTACTGACTGCTGGCCAATTATCGGAACCCCAAGTAAAACACAACCGGACTATAAATCTATCAGAACCGCAGCTTTTCCCATCTTTATCGTAGCCAACTCCAATGAAAATAAATAAGCTTGCACTCGGGCCAATCAGTCACCGATTTCATACATATTGCGTGAATAATCATGTACACGCGGAACTTCAGATCATAGTGGAAGAGCGCATCCAATCTAATCCATCAGGATAGAAGGTTAGCGATTGATGCTGAAATGCTAAATAAAACCATTTGCCACTGGACGCATGCATCCATGGCTGGTATCAACAAGACTCAAAATAGGAGTCTGTGTCAGGAACAGTCTACGGTCACGAAGCAGACTGTGATTCTTGGGGCTAATAACGTCGGACATCGTCCTCACTCTCTAGGTGCGTTTCCATTACCCTTAGAAATGCGCAAAATCTAAATAGCGAAATAAAAAACCGGTAATGAAAACACTGTCTGATATCATGAAATTTGCTCTCCGATCTGTAGTATTAGTCACCGAAGCCAAGGCCTATTAAATAGACTATTGGACTTCTGCAGTAGACCGGCTAGAGTATTTGTAATTTCGCGTATTGTGGAGCACTTACATCGTTATTGTCAGACGAGCATTTACAAATTTGCCGCGTGCACAACTCAGCTGACAGTGACTTGGTCGAATGCTTTGTCATTCTCATCGATGCATGAGTAGCTACAGCCGAGCTGTGATTTGCTGATGGCACGTAGAATGGTATCACAGCCGAGCTGTGATTGGCTGATGTACGAAATGGTATCAACCGATCTGTAAAAAAAGAATTCGCGGCCCGGCATAAAACACGATCCGGATTGATTCAATTTTTGGAAATACCTAATTTTCTAATTTACAAAACAGTATTTTAGAACAGTCGTAATATTCTGGAAATATAAATATTTTTCCATACTTTATTTTTCATTTTCCATACTTTTTAATGCCTGGAAATTCATCAAATTTATTTCCATACTTTTCCATACTTTCCATACTTGCGTAGGAACCCTGGCAGTTTGAATGAAGTTTCTACGTTAAACGGTTGAGGCGGCATTAAGTGTGTTAGAATAATAATAATAATAATAAGAAGAAGAAGAAGAAGAAGAAGAACTGGAATAACAATAGAGTGCATTTTCATGCACTCTAATAATAATAAGAAAAGCTGCAAACACAATGGTTGCCTTCGCAGCTTTGCTGCTAGGCCACCAATAAAAGAAAATGTGAATAAACACAAACTGTGGACTTTTAATGTTCATTTCATTAACTGAAGGTAAAGAGGTATTAAAACATATACCACCCATGTGACAAAGTATGACTTTTGCAAGAAAGGGTAAACTGCTGTGAACAAGTATTTGCCCCCTTCCAGATTTTTTATTTTTTTTACTCAGTTTCCATATTGAAATGTTTCAGCGTATCCAACTAATTGGACAAAGTCAATGTGAGTCAATGCAAAAATACAGCTTAAATGAATGACAGGTTTTTTTTTTTTTTTTTTTTTGCACGAGGAGTCATATTTTCAAAATAAATGGCAACATTTCACAAATTCAGCTAGGGTATACAAACTTTTGAGCGCGACTATACATATGGGTCTCCTAGACACTGCCAATTATAAACTGCCCACCAAAATATACTGTTTCTTGTAATATGTTAAGTACACTGGATTAAAAGATCAAGTACTATGCAGAATGTTCTAGTTTATATAAAAATCCCCAAATTAACAAACCAATTTCTGCATTTTCAAAAACGCTTTTCAGGAAGTTAACTGAACCAAGAGAGATGAAACCAGCTCTGTATCCAACCACAGTCGGAAAGATCATTGAAAAAGCTGGCGGTTTTTATTACAAGCGCATACACATTACAACATGCCAACTCCCGCCTTTGGAAAATACAATGGAGGAAATAAAATCAGTCAGCAGAGCAAAAACACTCGTTCCACTTTTTGTGGCGAATGTGAAAAGGGTTTTTATTTTCTTTTCCAACTAAAAATAAATATGACATTGAACAATGGCTTACACTCCTGAAAACTAGTCAGTGCACTGGTGCAAAGGTTTATAAACCCAACAAACCTAAGCATAGAAAATAGGCCTCTACTTCTTCCAAAAATATTTCTGGAATCAATTTTATTTTCAAATCCTTCATTTGTGTCACCTCTTCCTGCTAAGTAAACATCTTATAATCTAAAATGTATTAAATCATCACAATTTATTATAGACCATCACAAGTTGAGACATTTGGAATACAATTATTCTACATGTAAAATGTAACAAAAAAATTCTAAATGTACAGTAAAGACATGATATAGACACAAGGCACTTATGGTTGCTTGATATTTATGAACTTACTCAGAATAAAAACTGGGATATATTTCTCTCACTGGGTAAGACACCCTACATCTGTTCCTCTTTCCCTCCTGAGAAATCAAAGGGTCCTCAAATCCCCCAAGGCCTTCTGTAGAATCCTAGAGGTCTATCCCAGCTGTACACACACATAATGAGCCTAAAAAGGGGGCGAATATACACACTGGCACCCAGAAGAACCAGGGAACCCAAACAAACCAGAACCCCTCTCATGTCAGAGGTGTTTACAACGAAGCAAGATTAGTGGTTTAGTGAGGTATTTTGACCCTAAAGCCAGAGTTTTCAATATCACGAAGGTGGCTCCATTTTAACCTGCCATTACGACATAATGGCATCTCCGATTGCGAGTTTAGGGTTTGTCGAGCCACCTCCTGCAAAGAAAGCTCGGCTAATTTTGAACTTGCTTTGTAGTGCACCCGTCTGGGGTGAAGAACATTTTTACAGCAGCCTCAACAAGTGCAAATCTGTTTCAATGACAGAAGTATGAAAAGGTGTTAATAAAACCGATAGGTCACAAATTCAAATCACTAAGTAGACATTGATACTACATGATCAAACATGAGAAAGAAAAGCAATGGCAGAAAATATTTGCGATTCACCTTTTAAAGATTGTCAGGCTTTATGTACAGACAATTTTGTTTCTCTTCTGCATTTACTATGAGGTTGAAAACATGGTAATGTAAAGTGCAAACATTTGTCCCCAAGAAATAAGCACTAGTGGGGGGGTAAAAACAACCAGTAAACTTTTGACTTCACTTCAAAGCGAACTGTAGCCAGACCTGAGCTGAAAACGCATTATTGGCTGCTTCTTCTTAAAAAGTGCAAAACAGATTTGAGCGTTTATCAATGCATTGCACAACTGCTTCCCTTATTCTTTAGGGGGTTGTCTGGGGGACGTGGAGTAAAATTCAGAGGAGAAATGAAGGAGCATTTCATCTCTTTCCATTTTAAAAATTATCCCAAAAAAAAAAAAATTAGGTCTCTCTGGCCTAGCGCTGCTCTGCAGGTCTTCTGTTTGAAAAAAGATTCATCATCTTCGTCATCCCAGTCAAACCGAAGGATGGGTTCTCGGCAACTCTGGTTGGCGGTAGACCGTGCTGTCCAAGTTTTTTTCCGTTTCCTGGGTTTCTGGATACTTCTTTTTTTAGGTCACTTCCAGACTGACCTTACATCCTCTCTCCTCCCCTATGATCCACCTGGTAAAATCATCGTAGTTTGAGTACCAGGGTAATCATGAGGATGACTCCAATTAGCAGGAGGAAGGGCAGCCAGGTCTTCAGGAACCCTCCTACACTGGAGAAGGGGGTGAAACAGAACAAATTCAGAATCTGTACAGATGAAGTTCGCACAGATCTGACCTTTATAAGGCGCAGCTTCTCAACACTTAGAGCGCAAAATGCGGCCATTGTTGCTCAATGATGGAAGGTATCAAAATCAAGGCTGTTGAAAACCTATCATGTGGTAACTTGTTTAAAAGAGCTCCCGCAAAGAGCTCCCCTGCCGGAGCTCTTTGAAACAAGTTGTCACATGATAACTTTTCAACAGCACCAGATAATTAAATTAGATTTTTTTTAAATTTTATTTCAGCGCTCTAGGGTTAGCGTATTTCAAGTGTTCATCAGAAATGCAGCATTACTGTTGAAGTTATGGTCAAGTCATTGACAAATTTATTGTAATTTTAGCCATCAAAAATGTCATATTATAAAATTGATGAAATTCCATGATGGATCTGCTTTAAGTGCAGACTTTGCTTTAGCAAACTTTGAAGTCAGCCTCAATGTGAGGGAATCGTTCTATTGAACAACAAATCTGCGTGTGCGCATCTTTTGCATATATCGACAGCCGGTCACCCGATTGACTTCAAACTGGATAGGTGTATTGCAAAGGACCCAATGAAGCGCAGAGTGAAGTCTGAATTCTGGGCAAAATTAAGAAAGCTGCAAACACCAATTCCGCTCAAGCAGCAATTGAACAGGCACAGCACTAGACTGCACAAGCAGTGATTGAATGGGCACTGCATTACACTGTGGAAGCAGCAATCTGACAGACATTGGCACTGCACTGGTAGCTGTGTTGCGTAAAAACCCATCATGTTTGACCTAAGTCCATAGCTCATACTTGGAGGGGTTCCTGGCTTTACCAAATACAATAAACCAGCTAACTCTATACTCCTCTTTATTCATACAGGCTCTGGGAGTCTCAAGAAATGGCACATTAAATCAGATGTTAAACATCATTAAAGTGGTGATGTTAGCATGCTCCACACTGCTCCCTAGTTTGTCTTTAGCGCTATTAGGTTCATCTTTGGTTCTGTTCAAGCTTGCTCTCGTATCATTGGCCAGCAAAGGCAATATGTCAAGAGGGTGGGGAAACTACCATGCGTCTAATCTACTATTGTTCAAATATGAAACTCGTGCATAACACATTTCGAGATCGTTGTGCGCATTTACATTTCGCCTGCATTAATGATTCCACGGTTAACCATCACCTTATTATACCCATCAATGCCTGACACTCGTAAGAGTGTGTGTGAGTGACTGGGCGTAAACTGCTCACCTGATATGCCTGCTGCGAATGAGAAAGAGCAGACACACTTTGACCATGTTCCAGGAGGAACAGTTGTCGTAGCGCATCAGATTGAGTGCCATGGCGACGTGTGAGTGACAGTTGTCACAGCAGAGGTTGTGCTGAAGGACCAATGAGAAATGTGTTACATACACACACACATACACACACACACACACACACACTCTCTGACACTCTCACTCTCTCTCACACACACCTATCTGAAATAGTATAAACGGACATAAAGCAGCTCATAAGGGTAAAAATGAGTACTCAATGCACCTTTGTTGATAAATATTCTCTCCATTTTTCCCCTCCAACCTGCTCACTACACATTCACCTCCCTGAAATTCATGTCCCTCAAACTACTGATTGCCCTTACGCTCGGTGTTTACCATTCTGTGCTGGTATTCCACCGAGGCTTCGCTCACTGCACGGTCCCATGCCTCGGGGCCGCCGGCGCGCACTTTGCGGACATCCAACTTCCAGTACCTGTGTCGGAAAACATTACGGCAATGTCACTGCAGCATTGCGACAGGGTCGCAGCCATGTCATTGCAACATGGCGACAACGCAGCAGTGCCTTTGCGACCAACAGTGGTAAGAAAAGGGTGCCAGTGCTGCTTACCATCTCAAGTGTTATGAATACTCAGTGACGGAATCGGTGTGAAAGCTTCCTCTGAACATGTACAACCCCATTTCTGAAAAAGTTGGGATGCTGTACCAAATGTAAATAAAGACAAAATGCAATGATTTGCAAATGACTTCAACCTTAAATTTGACTGAAAATAGTGCAAAGACAACATAGATGTTTAAATAGAGAAATTTTATTGTTTTTCAAAAAAAAAAAAAAACTGCTCATTTTGAATTTGATGTCAGCAACACGTTTCAAAAACACTGGGACAGTGGCAACAACAAAGTAGGTAAGTTGTATTATGTGAAAGAAATACACCTGGTGGAACATCTTACAATTGGGAACAGGTCAGTGACATAATTGGGTATAAAATGTCCATTAAAAGTGAATAAAGTAAGGGCTTCTCCACCCTGTGGAAGACTGAATGGGCAAATGGTTCAAAAATTTAAGAATAAAGTTTCCTAATTTAAAATTGCCAAGAATTTGGGGATCTTTTCCTCAATTATATTATGTATCATGAAGATTGAGAGAATCCGGAGAAATCTCTGTATGCAAGGGACACGGCCATTACAAATATTGAATGGCCACAAGCTTCAGGCCCTCAGGCGGCACAGCATAAAAAAAGTCAGGTTTCTATCGTGGAAATCACTGCATGGGCTCAGGAACACATCTGTAAACTGGGGAGCAGAGTTAGTCACTGCATCCACAAATTCAAGTTAAAATTTTGCCTTGTAAACATTAATCCAAGTCTAAACAAAATCCAGAAATGCTGCTGCCCTCTCTGGGCCTAAGCTCATTTAAGATGGACAGATGTGAAGTAGAAAACTGTCCCGAGGTCTGACCAATCAGATTGTGAAATTCTTTTTGGAATTCATGGACGATCCGTCCTCCAGGATAAAGAGTGGAGGGACCATCTGGCTCATCATTAGCACACAGTTCAAAAGCCAGCATCCATGATAGTATGGGGATGCATTAGTGCATATGGCATGGGTAACTTGCACATTTGGGAAGACAAAATTAACGCTGAACAATATATACAAGTTTTTTGAGCAACATATACTGCTATCCAAACGTCTTTTGCAAGGAATGCCTAGCTTATTTCTGCAAGACAATGCCAAACACCATATTCTGCACATATTACAATGACATGGCTCTGTAGTGAAACAGTCTGGGTGCTAAACTGGTCTGCCTGCAGTCCAGACCTGTCATACACTGAGAATGTTTAGTGCATTATGAATCAAGAAACAAGACACAGGAGACCACAAAGTGTAGACAGATGCAATCAAGAAAGAAAGGGAAAATACTTTGCTTTCAAAACGACAGCATTTGGTCTCCTCAGTTCCCAAATACTCAATGAGTGTTGTTAAAAGAAGAGGTGATACAACGCAGTGATGAACAACCCCCTGTCCCAACTTTTTTGAAATGAGACGTGTTCCTGCCCTCAATTCCAAAATTAGCAGATATTTTTCAAAAAACAATTAAAGTTCTCAGTTTAAACATCGAATCACTATTTTCAATAAAATTTAAGGTTTAAGTGATCAGCTAATCATTGCATTTCATTTAGAGAGATATACTTTATTAACCCTGTGGGGTAATTTGTCCTCCGCATTTCACCCATCCTATAGTTAGGAGCAGTGGGCAGCAGAGCAGCGCCCGGGGACCAACTCCAATTGTAAGGTCAGTACCTTGGTCAGGGGTACTAGTAGGAGTGTTCCTGTAATGCATGTTTTTCCAGGTAGGGGAAACCAGAATACCCGGAGGAAACCCACGCGAACACGGGGAGAACATGCAAACTCCACACAGAAAGGCCCCAGGCCAGATTCGAACCCAGGACCTTCTTGCTGTGAGGCAGTAGTGCTAACCACTGTATGCTGCTGTATGCTAGGTGGCCAGGGAAGGCGGCAGTTGAAGGCAATGTACCAATATTCAGATGGACTTACTTTGTGGGTCTCCCAAACGCCATGTTATCCTCCTGCAAACAGAAACCATTGTGAAAATGTATGAAATATCAACCAGAAACATCACCATGTTACACTGCCTGGCCTAAAAACGTCACCATTTCAGATGAAATAAGCGAATACCTCAGAGCCTATGATTAGATAATTATTGCAGTGATTAATATGCTTCAGCTGGCATCAATTAATTTCACCTCGAATACTGCAGTGTGTAGTTTCTCACTTCTGAAACACCATCACTGAAGAGGAGTCCCATGATCATGGAAGAGATGTTAGTGTTTCAAGAGGGGAAAATTATGTTTCATTAAATGGTAAAGAAAACAATTAAAGAAGTTGTTGAAATCCATGGAATTTGGCCAAGAACTGTCCAACGCATTATCAAAACCTGGACAGATAGAGGGGCGAGCTGTCAGCTTCACAGAAGTCAAGCGTAAAAAAAAAAAAAAAAAAAAAAAATTATGAATGATTGTGGTCAGAGATCAATAAAATGCTTAGTGAAGTCTCATCTTAAAAAAAAAAAAAAAAAAATATTTGACAGTCGACCTCTTGGCTGTGTTTCACTGAAACATTAAGAGCATTTCCACACACACTACGCCACAAAACTTGCACAACTGGGAGTAAACAGCAAAAGAAAGACCACAGCAAAACCAGTTGTGAGGGAGGCTGATGAGAAAAGGCTTCAATTCGCTAGGCAGCACAAAGATTGGACTGTGGAGCAATGGGAAAAGGTCAGGTGGCCTGATGACCCTATTCCAGTAAGATGGGCATGTCAGGGTAAGAAAGGAGGCCCATGAAGCAATTCACCTGCCATGCATAGTGCCCACTGTACAAGCCTCTGGAGGCAGTGTTATGATCCAGGGTTGCTTCAATTTGTCAGGTCTAGGCTCAGCAACATTATGAAGCAATGAAATTAAGTTTGCGGACTACCTGAATGTACCGAACGACAAGATTCTTTCATCAATGGATTGTTTTACTCCCTGATGGCACAGGCATATTCCAGTATGACAATGCCAAGATTCATCAAGCTCAAATTGGGAAAGCATGATTTACCAGGCATAAGGAATCGTTTCACACAAGAATGGGCCACGACAGTGTCCTGACCTTAACCAAATGAAAGTCTCTGGGCTGTGCTGGAGAGGGCTTTACAGAGTGGTTTGACCCTCCCGTTGTTAACAGAAGATTTCGCTCAAAAATGAATGTAACTGGTTGGAGATAAATGTGGCAACGTTGCAGGAGATTGTTCAAAGAATGCCAAAATGATCAAAGCTAAAGGCGATCCAACTAATTATTAGTGTGCGCAACTTGTTTTGGCCAGGCGGTGAATATACACTATGTGAATGTACAGTGCTGTGAAAAAGTATTTGCTCCCTTCCTGACTTCTTATTTGTTTTGCATTTTTGTCACTTAAGTGTTTCACATCAAACAAATTTTAATATTAGACAAAGATAACCCGAGTAAATACAAAATGCGGTTTTTAAATTATGATTTGATTTATTGAGGGAAAAAGCTATCCAAACCTACCTGGCCCTATGTGAAAAAGTAATTGCCCCCTAAACCTAATGACTGGTTGTGCCGCCCTCGGCGACAACAACTGCAATCAAGTGTTTGCGATCACTGGCAATGAGTCTTTCACATTGCTGTGGACGAATTGTGGCCTACTCCTCTTTGCAAAATTGTTTTAATTCAGCCACATTGGAGGGTTTTCGAGCCTGAACGGCCTGTTTAAGGTCATGCCACTGCATCTCAATCAGACTTAAGTCCGGACTTTGACTAGGCCACTCCAAAACCTTCAATTAGTTTAAAGCCATTCAGAAATGGACTTGCTGGTGTGTTTTGGATCATTGTCCTGCTGCATAACCCTAGTGCGCTTGAGCTTGAGGTCACAAACGGACGGTCAGACATTCTCCTTCAGGATTTTCTGGTATAGAGCAGAATTCATAGTTCCATAAATTACGGTAAGTCGTCCACGTCCTGAAGCAGCAAAGCAGCTCCAGACCATCACACTACCACCACCATGTTTGAGTGTTGGTATGATGTTCCTTCTATGAAATGCTGTGTTAGTTTTACGCCAGATGTAACAAGGTGCACACCTTCCAAAAAGTTCAACTTTTGTCTAGT
Source organism: Gymnothorax javanicus (assembly GCA_029692085.1). Taxonomy (NCBI): domain Eukaryota; kingdom Metazoa; phylum Chordata; class Actinopteri; order Anguilliformes; family Muraenidae; genus Gymnothorax; species Gymnothorax javanicus. The sequence goes on along the minus strand of CM056197.1, from coordinate 117,443,710 downwards.
CAGTCCACAGAATATTTTCCCAAAAGTCTTGGGGATTATCAAGATGTTTTTTGGCAAACGTGAAATGAGCCTGTGTGTTCTTTTTGGTCAGCAGTGGCTTTCACCTTGGAACTCTCCCATGGATGCCATTTTTGCCCAGTCTCTTTCTTATTGTTGAATTATGAACACTGAATTCAACTGAGGCAAGTGAGGCCTGCAGTTCTTTAGATATTGCTCTGGGTTCTTTTGTAAGCTCCTGGATGAGTCATCGATGCACTCTTGGAGTAATTCTGGGAGGCCGGCCACTCCTGGGAAGGTTCACCACTGTTCCAAGTTTTATCCATTTGTGGATAATGGCTCACCGTGGTTCGCTGGAGTCCCAAAGGCTTAGAAATGGCTTTGTAACCCTGTCCAGACTGATAGATGTCAATTACTTTGTTTCTCATCTATTCTTGAATTTCTTTAGATCGCGGCATGATGTGTTGCGTTTTGAGATCTTTTAGCCTACTTCGCTTTGTCAGACAGGTTCTATTTAAGTGACTTCTTGATTTAACAGGTCTGGCAGTAATCAGTCCTAGGTGTGGCTAGTGAAATTAAACACAAAAAATGTGGTTAATCACAGTTAATTCATGATTTAACAAGAGGGGGCAATTACTTTTTCACACAGGGCCAGGTAGGTTTAGATAGCGTTTTTCCCTTAATAAATGAAATAATCATTTAAAAACAGCATTTTGTATTTACTTGGGTTATCTTTGTCTAATATTAAAATTTGTTTAATGATCTGAAACATTTAAGTAACAAATATGCAAAAAAAAAAAAAAAAAAAAAAAAAAAAGGGCAAATACTTTTTCACAGCACTGTACATGGGAATGTGACCAACACTAGGAATAACGTGACCTCTGCCACCACTGACAGGCATGCAGACCAAAACTCTCACTAGGTGGAAAACACCTCTCTTTCAGCATTTAATTGAGATTGCCCATTTGCAAATCACCCGTTTAAAATATTCAGGGGCTGTAAAAGTCGCTTTCATTCCCTTGTCAGAAAGGCACCAATTCCAGCGAGCGTATCCAGCCTGATCCCGCTTACTGCCAAGCAGACAAACACACACAGGCTGATCATATATCCCGCACTTCAGCCCCCATAATTAACCAATGAAGATATAAGTCACGGGTGAAAGGGGGGTGAATCGTAGCGCTAGCTTTTCTTTAGCACTGCACCGTAAAAAATGATTGACACAGCGTTTCTGGCGCTTGTCACATCAAGGCAAACTATACACCCTTATCACGTTTCTAGAATTTTCCGGGTGCTGATTTACTCACATAGGTTGGAGATGGAGGGCACAGCTTTGAACATAACTGGCTTGAGAACAGGAATATAGACAAAGGGGGATAATGAATTAAAAAAAAAAAAAAGAAAGTCTACAGCCCCCCGGTTTCCATAAGGATGCTTTCCAACTACAAAGCAAACCCAACACCAGTAAAGCACTAAGCAGAACATGCTGCCCCCACAGTACTGAGGAACTTAATTGTATAGATTTTCTCTATCAGACAGCAGGATGTGTGCAGGGTCCTGTGTCAGTGCGTTAGCAGGGCGTTATTGAACAGCACATCGATCCACAGGCTTAAATGTCCCAGACTGAGTTTCCAAAAGAAAGAGCAGGGCAAAATGGCCTCATTTCTCACTCCACTACTCGAGACAGTAAAGTCATGACCTTCCCCACCACTCCTTTCCCACTCACCCCCATAAAATAACTTCAATTCAGCGCATCAACTATATTAAGCAATCCAAAGATAAAAATCAGGAAAACTGTCTGTTTGTCCATCCTGTGTTGATCCTTTTCTCAACTGGTAGTCCAATCAATCTAAAACTGCACATGGGCATTCAGCATTGGCATAGGAAGGGATGCAGCTGATTATTGGCATTTTCCCAAATTTAAGCTGTTCATGAACAAATTTAATGTGATAGTGAGCACTTTTGGCATGTCTGTACAACCCGGGAATTCTGCACTCGCAGCCCCGGACGTGAACTGCAATAAGATCAGTCATATCAACTTGAAGACATTCTTTATATCAGGAGGAGAATTTCTATTCAGTTTCTGTGCTTCAGCTTGGCTGTAGCATAGCTTTTCTAGAGCAGAGATCAAACCCCCTTCTCTGATCCAGGTATTTGACTCGCTTCGCCTCAGAAACTCAAGACAGGACGGCACAGGGGCTGAGAGTGTGCGCGGTGAGGTTTGAAAATTAATGTACAAGAATGTCCTCGTTCCTTCAAGCGTCAGTTTGAAGAACTGTCAGTTACAGGCGTGGCAGACAGGGAGAGCTGGAGCCACAGGTCGATAATTTATACGTCATGCATTCCAAAAAAAGTACTTCCTCGATTCTTAGAATTCCTTGCTCAACATATCTTATGGCAACTTGTAATGTTGGGTTCCCAGCTCCTTGAAGGAACATTTAACGGATTAGACTTTAAAGATGGCGGACCTTAAATTCTGAGTCAGGTCCAAGGAAAGGACCGCAGACGATGAAATACAAGTGATTGGAAAGTGCCCGTCATGTTTTAAGGCAGAGACATACTTGCTTTTAACTACACAGCTGCGTGCATATGATGGCTGCATTGCGTATTATGCATCTGTTTGGAGTATTAATATGCAAGATGTAAGACACGTAAGCGGTAGGGGCAGTGTAGGAGCACTACAGGGTCTCGGGATTCCATGCAAATCTGGAAGCTCTACACGGTCTGGTGTGCCTTCTAGTGGAATCCTACACTAACACACTAAGTACAATAAGCAAGTACGTGAACTATTCTGTTCATGATGCAGTTGGTTGTTTAAGCGAATGCATGGTTAAAAAGTATGTACATCTATGGCCTAGACAAACAAGGATGTTGGCCCGCAATTCCCCTTCTTAAGGCCAGCTCCACAAGACTCTCATGCTTACAGAGACAAAGTACGGCCCAGCAAAGTCTCGGATCACACCAGCAGAAGTGCAGATTCCCATGTGTCCAACAAAGGGCAGGAGCCACCTGTAGACAGAACAGCAGAGGAGGGAGAAAGAGACAAAGAAGGGAGAGAGAAGCAAAGATAGCCAGTCACCAGTTTACAGATTCCCCTCTTAATCTAAATTTTAATCTCTCACAGCGACATGCCCATAATTGCACAGAAACTAGCTTAGAAGGACAAATAAGTCAACTTGCTTGCCATTGCTTTGTTGTGTTTTATAATCTCACAATTGTAAAATGATCTTTGTCTTCTTGCTAGTAAGAGTATAAATGGTAAAGGCAAGGATTGTGGCACTTGCATTAGAACCAATCCTATTCCCCTCTTCTTCGTTTTTAAACCAGACCCTTGTGGCTCAAGTTTGTTCCCCAAATGCCGCCTCGTATCTTTTGTGTAGCAGTGCTTCTCAATGTCATTCCTGGGAGCCTACTGAGTATGCTGCTTTTTGGTCCAACCACAATTGCAATTGTAGGATTTTAACAAGCTGTTAATTTGTTTTAAAGAATGGTCAGATCGGAATCCATATGGATTTCTTGCCTATACGAATGTGTTGAACGCTGTTAAAAAACCTTAAATGCTAGATATTTTTCACCATCTTGACCTCATCTCATTCAGCTGACAAACTGCGTCTTCCAGTGCAAAATCCCATTAATAAAGGTCGTTATGAGTGCGTCCATTTTCTCAATTTGAATTGAGGCTGCATTCGAATAGTCAAAAAAAGGTCCTATAGTCTAATTCCTAACTACTTTTCTTTGATCTCAATGGAAAACATAAGGTCAATGAAAGGTATAAAGGGGAACTCATAACTGCTTTGGAAGATAACCATGCTGCTAGGAGAATCAAAATTAACTTACACTAGTCAACATGATCATGGGTCTTCTTGCCAGCTATGGCTACGTTCGTTTGTTTTTGTGATTGGCCGGATGGATGGTCATATATGTGACCTGTCACGCAAAAAGGGTACTATCCAACCAAAACATGGATTTTGAGATTTTTACTTTAATTGAATTTTGCATGTCAGATATGCTACAGGACAAAGTTTTGAGTGTTATGAAGCAATACTTGTATACAAAAACCAGCATTACGTAGTGAGCAAGTGAGTTTGCTTTTCTATTTAAGCTAATATCTCGAAAACCACTTCCTGGAGGATAGTATCCTTTTCACGTGACATATACATATACATATATACATATATATATATATATATATATATATATATATATATATATATATATATATATATATATATACACACACACACACACATATATATATATATATATACACACACACATATACATATATATACACACACACATATATATATATATATATATATATATATACACACATATATAGGGTGTTTCAAGAAAACTTGCCATCAGTGTCAACCAGAGGGAAGAAATTTCAACCATCATGAAATTGCTCATAATTGTTCAAATTTTTTTACTTGGTACCAAGGCATTAATAAACAAACAATGGTGTTCAAATACTTTTCTTTATTTAAAAATGGAAGGAGTTCTAAAAATTCAATTTGCCACAGTAATGTACGGGACAATCCCAAAAGGTAGCCCTGTGATGGTTATGAAAGTAGTGAAACCTGTCCTCATAACCAACTGCAATGTGTACATCAGATCTGCCAGACTCTGTCTATTGAGTATTAACCAACAATTTTAAGAATTTGTTCAACTGCAGTGGCTTGCTTTCTTTTGAGTATATCAATCTTCGAGATCAGGCAATAATCATTCATCCTAATTTTTGAAGGTGGCAATAAATAGCTTTGAATAATACATTGATTTGTTCAGACATGTGTGTCTATTCAAAGTAGAAAGAGTTTTGCCCCTCTACTGCCAGTTGCAGAAAGCACTTTTTGATTTATTAAACCATCACCCATGAGGTTATGTACGGGACGGCTAGTTATGTACGGGACAAAATGATTCTCCTGATTCCTGATGAGTAATGCTTTGTCTGTTTTATGTGGGGGTCATGTAAACTACATGTATAAAAGCACAGTCTCTGGCAATCTAAGCGTGAAAGAAAATTATCTCAACATCCTAATATATTTATTGGTTATGTACGGGACAGCATTACAGAACAAAGGCACTTTTCTATTGCCTCCACTTCAGCAACTTAAAGCTAATGTAGCTGATTTGGTAGTTTTTGTAGCTTCTTGTCTGAAGCCTATGTAAGTAGTCCCCGCCCCCATCCCCAAGCCAGGCACAGGAATGCGCATCGGTTTCCGACAAAGACAGGAGGGTAGCGACTCAGTTACAAGAAAAGTACAATATAAACAGACACTCTTAGTGATTGTCGTGTGAAAGCCACACTGAAAACATGGACCAATGGCACATCATATCCATGCAGAAACTTTGGTATGAATGGCTATTTGAAGGTATTAGCTAAAGTGTCCTATAGCCACACATGCCAACGTTACACAGCTAAGCAAGCTATAGTCGGCCACAAACAATGACGGTTCATCTATAAACTGACATTAGCAGGATTAAAAACCACCAACAGGACAAACCGAGATTGATAAAACTGCATCACTACAACAAACAAAGCTTACCTGTCCAGTGGCAGCAAGGCTAGCTGTGCATCGCTTTTTAAACCCTTTGATTCCTTCAGTTTTTCCCATTGAAAGCAGCAACAATATAAATACAGCTCTTGGCCATTTCACGTTTTTCCTACTTAATTCCATTTGTTCCTCTACTGTTCTTTGACGCTTTGGCTATTTAATTTTGTACGCCGTCTTCCGCAATGCTGGGATCGGAAGCTTCATCTGTTCCGCTATTGCCAACGACACAGATTTTTTTTTTTTTTTAAATAAATTTGGCATCTCCAATCCCACCCGAATCTGGAATGTCCAATTGGGGAACTATGTACAAGTCTTGCTCGTATGCGACCCCTTGTTGCCAATTCAGGAGAGAGGGACGGTTCACAGCTCTCCTCCGAAGCATGTACCCGTCAACTACTGCTTCTTTACACTCATTGGTTGAATCCTCGCAAGTTCAGAACAAGGGCGGAGGATACCCGAACATAAACAAGCTTAGAATCTTCCTGACGAGCACTCAGCTGGCCAACAGGAGGCGCTTGAGCAACGAACAAAGCAACCATTTTTTATCACCCTTCCCAGCAGTCCCTTCCCAATTTGCATCCTTTGTAGCATAATGGCCAATTGTGCGCTACTCTGAAAAAGCTGCCAACCACTGCCGGTTGGTATGACCAGGGCTCGAACCCGCGCCATGATGGTCACTTCTGCTCCGCAATGCGATGCTTTAACCGAGCGAGCTATCCGGCAGCTTAACACAGATTTTTTTTTTAATTATTTTTCCGGCAGATGGCGCACTAACAACGCAGATTCAGCATTGCGTGTTCACAAACAGACAGAAATGCATCTTTATGGCGTTCTCTCACCTGATTGGATAGAGGCAGTCGGCGACTCCAGAATTTTATTTACTGCTTTATTGCACCAACTACAGGCTTAGGAAATGGCACATGTGATACATGTAGACTTATTAATATTCATTACAAATTGCATTACTGATTGGCAAAATAAAAGATTTTAAGTCTAACTTACTAATTTAATTCATTCTACGTGTCTTTCTGGATCTTTTCTTTTGGTAGGAAAATGGATGAGTACACATGGTGGGTCGCATATACAGCGAGATGTTCCTTTATTGTACTCGTGAATAGAGAAAAATTCCTCCATCCACTTCTTAAGCCCGCGTGTACTGTCAGGACAATTACAGATTGAACAATGCGAACCCAGCATATTGCCTTAAAACAAGCTTAGGCAATGTAAAATTACTTGAATAATTACGATAAGTAGCAGGCTGTTCCACTGGAATAGCTCGGCTTTATTGACATCGTGGGTAGTCTTGAACTCTGATCAGAAAATTTTTGCGCATACATAATAATGCAGATTTAGTCTATTGCCATTTGAAAAAAGAGGGACGGGCGGGTTACCGGAAACCGGATTTTATTTTTATTAGGCCAAATCAGCACGAATGAACACAACTGAATAGTTTGGATGCTAGTTCTCATGAGAAACCACACCCTGTCATCTCTGCCCCCAGTACACCTGTTCTACAAATAGCCACATGTTGCTAAAAATAGCCTGCATTGCACCCAGTGGCCCGATCACTGGTGGTATGGTTTTCAATATAAACTTGGCTCATAGAGTTATGTACGGGACATGGGCAGAAAGGTGTAATAAAAGGTGGATTAGATTCAGTTTTCATAATATTTGGGGAAATAGACAAAGTTTTAGAAATCTGCACATTTAAGCAAAAGCTGAATGTTTGAATTATAGTGATTAAATACATTTCCAATTATCTGTATAGACTGTAAAGACCTTTGGCTTCACAAATAGACTTCAAAATCCCTGCCTTTAATCTATAAACTGGCTGTGGATAATTCAAGTTAGCTTATAAATGCCAGAAGATGGTAAATATTTTGTCTCTAGGACTAGTGGTCTTGCAATACAAAAAGGAATGCTTTTATGGACATAAAAAAAATGGTCTTGTCCTGTACATAACCCACGGCTGATGAGAGTTATGTACGGGACACTGATTCATTGTCATTGTCCAGTTTTTATAATGATAGAGTTTTCATTTAACTTTCCTAGTAGTATTCCATGACCAACACAACAGCTTGGCATAGGCAAAATTTCAGCAGTGTACCGAAGATATTATGTGAACATCAGTACGCCAGTTATGTATGGGACATCCTAATATGGCGTTAAATTTGCAGTAGGATTTCAAAAGCACACCAAAGACTCACAATCTGTGCTCCACCCAAAACACTGCAACAGATCTTGACATAAACCGTACTTACATGAGAAAAGACAGCACATTTCAAAAATACTGGGTCAGGCAGTTGGCACTAGAGCTACAACGAATGTCTGACCTCTCAAAAATGGGTTATGTACAGGACATTCACACCTTGATGTGGCTGAAGCTTTCTTGGTGCTACATTTAAACAACTATGCATGTTTCCTTTGGCAGCCCGGTTTCCAAGATTGCATGGAGTGTTTAATGAAGTCTATTATCACCTTAGTCATTTGTTTTGCTTACCAAATGTGAGACTGAAATCAGGGGAAATTATTAGTTATGTATGGGGCAGCGCAGAAGCCTCCCCCCAAAATGGTTGGTATTCAGGCATCAAACCCCAGATCAGAACTGGACACATTTCTTTCAATTGTGAATGGGGATCAATGTATTTTAGGCAAGAAAGACCCAGGCAGACCTCCATAGTTACTTAACTACACAGTCTAGATCAAAGAACACTGTAATCATGGTTTAGGTGTTACGAAAACGTCCATTTAAAAAAAAAAAAAAAAACGTGCCGTGATGATATAAACCCATGTAAGAGTGAATGATCGGTGCAACACATAGCCCTTTAGCCACAGAATACAAAATTAGGCATTTCACAACCCAATGTTTCATGAATAAGGTACAGTGGATTCAACTTTGCCTTCCTCTACAGGTTGATGCAAAAATGGTCAAAAATGGTTATGTACACAAAATGAGCAATTTTGAAAAACTGAGCAAACCAATTTGAGTTTCTCATGGATGCACATCCTAGGCAAACGCTTGGATAAAAGGGCAATGGAATATTAAGTCAATTATACTTCATCATATAGGAGAGATTGGCCCCTGTTACCATTTTGCCTGTAAGTTTTCTTGAAACACCCCACATATATATATATATATATATATATATATATATATATACACACACATATATATATATATATATATATATATATATATATATACATATATATATATATATATATATATATATATATATATATATATATATATATATATATATATATATATATATATATACACACACACACACACACACACATACAGTCATGTCATGCCCAAAACTATTCATATCCCTATCAATTTTTGAGTTTTTTCAAGATATTTTTTGACAAATCAAATTTTTTCTTGCACAAATGACACAGTAAATTGACATAAGGCTGTAAGAAGTACAGTAAACAATTTTTCAAGAAATACATTACTTTTTGGTATTTTAATTGACAGATTTACAAAAAATGCCGTGTCCAGAATTATTCATACCTGTTTCTCATTAATTGCTGGCAAAGCCTTTATTCACGATTACGGCCTCCAAATGCTTCCTGTGGTGAATCACAAGGATTTTACACGTCTCCACGGGGATTTTGGCGCACTCTTCTTTTGCAAACTTTTCCAGGTCCTTAGAGTTTAAGGGTTTCCTTGACATGACCTTGGTCTTCAGTTGCCTCCACAGATTCTTGATAGGATTGAGGTCGGAGCTCTGGCTTGGCCACTCCGAAACGTTCACTTTGTTGTCCACTAACCATTTCTTGACGGATTTGGCTGTGTGTTTAGGATCATTATCCTTTTGGAAGATCCATTCCTGCCCAAGACCAAGTTTTTCAGCGGATTGCTTAATGTTTTAGCTGAAGATCTGGATATACTGGCACTGTTTCATAATGCCATTAACTTTAACAAGGTTTCCAGGCCCATTCGCTGAAAAGCAACCCCAGAGCATGATACTCCCGCCACCGTGTTTGACCGTTGGGACCGTGTTTCTCGGTTGAAGACTTCACCTCTTTTACACCAGTTACACTTCTCCAACCCAGACACACAAGAACTAGTCTAGCAAAGTAAAAAGCTCACCTGGATGAAGATATAAGCTTCTGGCTGTCAATGTTATGGACAGATGAAACGAAGATCAGCTGTTTGGGCACAGAGATGTGGCTTTTGTTTGACGTAAGAAAGGTGAAGCGTTCAACCTGAAAAATACGGTCCTAACAGTCAAACCGCGATTGGCGGGAGTATCATGCTCTGGGGTTGCTTTTTCAGGAATGGTGTTGGAAACCTTGTTAAAGTTAATGGCACTATGAAACAGGACCAGTATATCCAGATCTTCAGTGAAAACATCAAGCAATCTGTCAAATAAAATAACTTGATTCTTGTGGACTTGAAATCTTCCCAAGGATAATGATCTAAACTGATACCAAATCAGTCAAGAAATGGTTAGTGGACAACAATTTGTTTGAAAAATATTGGCAAGCCAGAGCTAATTTCACTGTTACAGAATCTGTAGAACTACCAAGGTATGGCAAGGAAACCCATAAATAGGACCTGAATAATTTGCCAAGTGTGGGCCTATATATAATCTATATATATATATCAACTTCATAGTGTTTGGAGGCCCAAAATTATTCATACCCCCATCAATTTTTTTTTTTTAGGGTATGAATATTTGTGCAAGAATAAATTTGATTTGTCAAAAATGACACAGTAAGTGTCATTTGACATAAAGGCTGTAAAATATACAGTAAACAATTTTTTCAAGAAATACAATACTTGGTATTTTATTTGATAGATTTTACAAAAGTGCCATGTCAGAATTATTCATATCCTTTTCTCAGTAATTGATGGCAAAGCCTTTATTTCAGATTACAGCCTCAAGCGCTTCCTGTGGTTGATCACAAGGTTTCTACCCGTCTGCACAGGGGATTTTGGCCCTCCTCTTTGGCAAACTTCTCCAGATGAAGGTTTAAGGGTTTCTTTGCCATGACCTTGGTCTTCAGTTCCCTCCACAGATTTTTTTGATAGGAGTGAGGTCAGTGCTCTGGCAAGCCACTCCAAAATGTGCACTTTGTTGTCCCTTACCATTTCTTGACAGATTTGGCCATGTGTTTAGGATCATTATCCTGTTGGAACATCCATTCCTGCCCAAGACCAAGTTTTTGACAGATTGCTTAATGTTTTCACTGAGGATCTGGATATACTGGTCCTGTTTCATGATGCTATTCACTTTAACAAGGTTTCGGGCCCATTAAGCTGAAAACAGGATAATGATCATTAAACTCCGCCAAACCGTGTTTGACCCGTTGTGGACAGTTTTTCAGGTTGAACACTTCACCTTTCTCATGCCACCTACACTTCTCCAACCCAAACACACAAGAGCTCGTCTAGCCCCTCAAAACTCACCTGGATGAAGATACAAGCTTCTGGCTGTCAATGTCTGGAGACGATGAAACAAAGATGGAGATGTTTAGGCACAGAGATGGAATTTTGTTTGGCGTAATTAAAGACAAAAGCGTTGAACCTGGACAAACCGCGGTAAAGCGGTCAAACACGGTAAAAAAAGTATCATGCTCTGGGGTTGCTTTTCAGCTGTAATGGGCCTGGAAATGTTAAGTTAAACTGAACCAAGACCAGTATATGATCCTGTGAAAAACATTAAGCAATTTGGTGCAAGAATAAATTTCAAATCTGACAAAAAGGTATGAATAATTCTGGACAACATTTTTTTGTAAATCTGTCAAAAAAATACCTAAAAAAAATTTCTTGAAAAATTGTTTTGTGTAGGGGTACAGCCTTATGGATAATTTGGATTTGGAAAAATATGGTATAGGGGGGTATGGATAATTTGGACGACTGTATATAGGATGGACAGGATTATGGGATGTCGTTATCTCCTATCTTTTCAGAAAGGATAGTTCAGTGTACCCTATATTAAAGGAGATAAGTTAGGAAGTACTGAAGCATCCTCAAGAACCAATGTTGAGAAGCACTGTAGTAGACCGTGGGTTCCCAAACTCAGTCCTAGGGACCTACTATATATACACTGGCTTTTGTCCCAAAGACACTTCCAATCCCAGAAGTAACAAGCTGTTAATTTTTACTCTTTTAGAGATGTTTCACACTCTTAAACTGCTTTGACAAAAATGGTCATGCAGTCCATGATGTTTAAAAGACCAATTTTTATATTGTGCTTATTTTGTGACATTCCTAGTAAAAAAAAAAAAAAAAAAAGCCAAACCAAGGTGGCAATAAGTTTTAAATGATCAAAATCAAGACTGGTGAACCAATAACCTGCTAATTAGGCCTCTGTACACAGGTGTTCAAGTTCTTTCCAAATGGTTTTTCTTCAGCCTAAAAAGCACGAAACAGGTTTGACTCATCATAATTTGCTTTGTCTTTGAAATCTTAATTGCCAAATAACTGGTCAGTTTTAGTGACCACATGCCCACACTTTCAACAATTAAAAGTTCATTGATTCTACAATTTCAAGTGTCACAATTTTCCTTTTTATGCAAAAAGTAATTTGTAATATAGTAAAATTTTATTATTCAGATCTCCAGCTCTTCAGCAATAGCCTAGATAGCCATTTCTGACATAATGTGGCTTAAGAGTATAAATAATCCATATGAGTATGGGTAGCGCAGTCAAGAAAAATTAGCAACTAATTATAATTTCGGGATTCTAACTGCGGCTGGAACAAAAAACTAGCAGACACAGTGGGTCCCCAGGACCGAGTTTGGGCACTTAACTTTTTCAGTGTCTTCGCTGCTTTTAGTCACACCCCCCTCCCGGTCTCCCTTATCCTTTACGAAACAAAACACAGCAGACACTAGTGCATTTCCTCTCTATCAGCCGTACAACCATGGCTCGATGTGACGCCTGAACATCAATTTGGCAATATTCTTCATTCAGAGCAAACTGTGCATGAATCGAAACAGTTTTGCTGCTCTATTGATAAATCTTCGATGATGCGTAACCAATTTGACCGTACGGATCATGCGGGGGGGCTTAGCAAAAACCGTAAATTACTCACGAGAGGACTGGGATTGGAGTCCAGACGATGCAGTAAGGATAACGGCATACGTCCGTGTCTGTTCCATCGGCGCCCCCACTACGATTCTTCTCAAAGCCGTCAGCCATTAGTGACTTGATTTCCTTTTTTTTTTTTTTTTTTTAGTTTCGCGACGTACCCGATTTCCGTTGTAGAACGTAGAACCCGCTCTCTTCCGGGTTTTAAGAAAGTTTAGCACGTGATCATAATTTCGCCTCAAGCCGGGTTAATTTTTGTTTTGATGAATGGGTCTACCGTGGGTGTAGACTTAAAATTTCTGCAACTCTTCGGCAGGACTAATTACGGCTACTAATCGATTTTAAATTAATACACATCTGTTCCAAATAATCATAATCATAAATAAAAACAGGAGTACTCAACATTTTCCAAAGCCATGTGTTCGAGCCTCTGGTTGGTGTTTTTAAGTTTTTACCTGACGTCACAAGCCTTGCCAAATATCGACATCCGCCATGATTGTGGCCCGTGGACTCTGAAATTCATAATGACAGTAGGCCGTTTCTTTATACTTTAGACTCCGTCCTCTGCTCTATTCTGCGAATTTACACTCTGTTTGCGCTCGGAAAAGGATAAAGATGAGATCGAAAAATTCGGTAGAAACATTCCTGTGCTTTCTAATGGTGCATTCCGGACATCCTGGGAAACCCTGCAAAAATGTTCTATAGGACTTCTATGGAATTCTATGGAACTCTATAGAACATTTTAGTAGAACAGCATGTTCTATAGGATTTTCCGTGTGTTCTATAGGAATTTGCTAGAAACCTATAGAGCACCTGTATGGAAAATAAAGGCCTATAAGATTATTGCTGTTCTATAAGACCTTCCTTTAGAACACCCTAGTTGAAAAACCTGTTCTATAGGACTTTGATGGTCTTTAGGACCTTCTAATAGAGCAAAAACTTAATGGGAAGTACATCTTAAATAAGGGTTAAATAAAAATAAAAATAAATCTTATGACTCTTTGCAATGCTCTGTTGAAGGGTCACTTTACCTTATGTGTACACGGGTTCTAGAAGTGAGAGACCGGACTAATGGTATGAAAATGTGCAATATGCAGTGATATTCACCATACTGAAGTAGCAAGGAAATCTTGTCCCTTTTAACTTTAAGGTGTGCTTATAAGCACATGGGGTACCAGGCACACACCAACTCATTGATTCTCTAATCAGACCATTGATTGACTGACTGATCGCACAACTTAGCAGTATTTCAGTTACGGTATATGAAGACCTCTTTCCATTTCGTTGGCAGCAATTCAAAAATATAAATGTAAGGCATTACAACTTTATTATGCTATAATGGAAAACTCGTGTTCCTCTTTTGCTTACGAAGACAGAATTAAGTCGAAAGTTTGAGCTTTTGAACTTTTCCCTTCATTTTAAAAATTCAATCATATTATTCCTTTCCATTTACATGCATGTGATTGCAGATTATATGCAGATTTAGAATTAATTTGAATACAATTTGAGGTCTGCTAAGACTTATTCCCACCATCTTTATACATGTATCATGGTAACCTAACAGGATTACTAACATGGCGTTCCTTTTCAGCGAAGGCACTCAGTTCCTTTTGAATTCCCTAAGACCCTGAGATACGCGACAACAACGGGCCATCTGTCGGGTTCAGCAAAGCAATTCAAATTGATCAGGATCAAGTACAATCAAAAGTTTCCCAGTTGCTGGATAGCTCACTTGGTTAAAGCACTGCGCTGCGGAGCAGAAGGGTCTGGGGTTGAGCCCCTGACAGAGTAGCGCACAATTGGCCATTGCGCTAGAGGGATGCAAATTGGGAAGGGTTTGCCGGGAAGGATAATATAACATGGTTGCTTTGTTTGTTGCTTTCTAGATTCGGTTGGGATTGAAGATGCCAAAAAGAAATGAAAAAAAATTCTAGAAGAGCTGTTCTATAGAAATGTTCTCTGGAACTGTTTCCCACAGAAATTTTCTATAAAATTATTTTTCTATAGGACTCGAGGTACTAAAGTTCTATAGAAATTCTATAGAACTTTTTCCTACAGAAATTTCCTATAGAACTTGTTTTCTATAGGACTCGAGGTACTAAAGTTCTATAGAATTCTATTGAACTGTCCTATAGGATTCCTATAGCACATTTTTTGCAGGGAATGGGCCAAATCCGAGTCGGAAAAGTGCTCACGAACATTTGGGCAATTCCGAGGTATTGTCGACCAAATGTCCCCTGCGTGACAGACGCTAAAATGATCCCCAAAATAAAATGGAGGGAAAAATGGAGCTTTTTTGTCCCAAATATAGTAGTGCACTATTACACCCATAAATTGTAAAAAATACTGTTTAATACATTGACAGAATTTTGTTGGGGGACGGTTGAGTGTCTTGTCGCGGAGGGGACTTTTTGTTAAAATACCTTGGAATCGCCCACCTCTCTTAGGGGAAAACTCCACTAGGGAACTCCAGTATGATTTCTGAGTGACCAGTTCACGGAGCTAATTTTTTTTTTAATAACAAGGAATTAATTCAGCGTAGCGACTGTAAATGAGAGATGTAATATTTACTACATCGGTAAATAGGATTCTCTCCTGAGCCATTCGACCTGCTGTTCACAGAAGTTCTGCAATATTAAGGTTAACTAGCTATCAGATAAATGCAGTGTGTGATTTTCGATAATGTTGGAACAATAGATAATGGTAATTTGTAATGTGGGGTAAGAAGACTGGTTTGCAAAAAAAAAATAATAATAATTATAATTAGTTGTTTTCTCAAGGTAAGACTCTCAAAAGCGCCTTGGTAGGAACTGGGATGTTCCAACTGGGAACATCTGAGTTCCCAGGACATCTTGAATGCAGCATAATTACGCAGCTTCCTTGGAAAGCTACACAAAGGTTCTACATCTTCTGAGATTTCCATAATGGGTGTTGAGCCAAACAATACCCTTGGAGAGCAGCTAAACCACTTGCTAATGTTTGACACCAACAGAATATTCCCATTTGTTTTACTACCTGGTCCCACGAACAGGTTAGCTATTAAATGACTAATCAGTTTAAGAACTACTAACATCTGGAAATGTTGGTGCAACCAAGTGATGTCAGTGCTAAGAAAATTAATTTCAGACATAGTTAATTCAAGAGTAAATTCCCAATATTATTTTAATATCAATACTTAGCTCATCACAGACGGCTGTGGGCTTCCCAGAATCAAGTTGGCAACCGCGACCGTGCTCTTTCTAGGCAGAATTTGCTCAGTCGTAGCACCGACTTGACTAATGTCTGAAATTCTCATCAATTTTCTCTTCCTCATTAATTCTACCCTCACATCTTCTTAATTAGCAATAATCTCTGTTCTAGAACTGAGGCTTACTCTGTGCTTACTGCTTTAGCTCCCACAACACGGTACAGAGAACTGTCTTGAAGTTTCGCACTTGACGACTGTAATATACTGCTTTATTTACAGCGGAGGTGCACAAAGATGGCGTGTGGCAACTGTTGATGCAGTCTGGGTCATGTGAGTGAAAACCCAGCAATATGATTGATGGATCAAACGACCTACATTAATTGAAATGTGAATAACAAATAGTGCACACATTATGGCCATTAAATATGTGCTTATGGTATAATACTGTGCATTGCTCTGTAAAATCTATGATGATAATGATTTTGTTAACAAGGTCAAGACTCAGATATTCAAATATAGTCAAATTAAAGAGATACCCAGTTAGCCCTGCAAAAAATGTGCTATAGGAATCTTATAGGACAGTTCAATAGAATTCTATATAACTTTAGTACCTCGAGTCCCATAGAAAACAAGTTTGAAAGGAAATTTCTATAGGAAACAGTTCTATAGAAAATTTCTAGAGAACAGCTCTTGTAGAACTTTTTTCATTTCTTTTTGGCATCTTCAATCCCATCCGAATCTGGAAGGCAACAAACAAAGCAACTATGTTATATTACCCTTCCCGGGAAACCCTGCCCAATTTGCAGCCCTCTAGCGCAGTGTTTCCCAACCCTGTTCCTGGAGTACCCCTGCCCTGCATATTTCAGATGTCTCCTTGATTTAACACACCTGATTCAGCTGATCAGCTCATTAGTGGAGTACCCAATGACCTGATCTGGGTGTGTTAAATCAAGGAGACATCAGAAATATGCAGGGCAGGGGTATTCCAGGAACAGGGTTGGGAAACACTGCTCTAGCGCAATGGCCAATTGTGCGCTACTCTGTCCGGGGCTCGAACCCAGACCCTTCTGCTCTGCAATGCGGTGCCTTAACCAAGTGAGCTATCCGGCAACTGGGAAACTTTTTATTGTAGTTGATCCAACAGATGGCCCGTTGTTGTCGCGTATCTCAGGGTCTTAGGGAATTCAAAAGGAACTGAGTGCCTTCGCTGAAAAGGAACGCAATGTTAGTAATCCTGTTAGGTGACCATGATACATGTATAAAGATGGTGGGAATAAGTCTTAGCAGACCTCAAATTGTATTCAAATTAATTCTAAATCTGCATATAATCTGCAATCACATGCATGTAAATGGAAAGGAATAATTTGATTGAATTTTTAAAATTAAGGGAAAAGTTCAATAGCTCAAACTTTCAACATAATTCTGTCTTCGTAAGCAAATGAGGAACACGAGTTTTCCATTATAGCATAATAAAGTTGTAATGCCTTACATTTATATTTTTGAATTGCTGCCGACGAAATGGAAAGAGGTCTTCATATACCGTAAATGAAATAATGCCAAGTTGTGCAGTCAGTCAGTCAATCAATGACTTGGTATGTGCCTGGTACCCCATGTGCTTTTGAGCACACCTTAAAGTTAAAAGGGACAAGATTTCCTTGCTACTTCAGTATAGTGGATATTACTGCATATTGCGCATTTTCATACCATTAGTCCAGTCTCTCGCTTCTAGAACCCGGGTACACATAAAGTAAATTAACCCTTCAACAGAGCATTGCAAGGAGTCATAAGTTTTATTTTTATTTTTATTTATCCCTTATTTAAGATATTTTTCCCATTAAGCTTTTGTTCAATTAGAAGGTCCTAAAGACCATCAAAGTCCTATAGAACAGGTTTTTCAACTAGGGTGTTCTTCTTATAGAACAGCAATAATCTTACAGGACTTTCTTTTCCATAGAGGTGCTCTATAGGTTTCTGGCAAATTCCTATAGAACACACGGAAAATCCTATAGAACATGCTGTTCTACTAAAATGTTCTATAGAGTTCCACTGATGTTCTATAGAGTTCTATAGAATTCCATAGAAGTCCTATAGAACAGTTTTTGCAGGGAGAGGTGAGCTTATTTCCCATTTTTATCATTTTTTCAGTCAATTACCCCTTGAACCTACAGATCACCATCTCATCCAGGTATTCCAAATGAGTGCCATTTTCGACTGGGAAAATCTTGGCTGCGTGCAAATAGTCTTTTTTGATTAGGATAGTTCCTAACTTCTTGAAAATGACCGAGACGTATACATGTGGCAGCTATGATAAGTGCTGTTCATATCGTCTGTATGTTAAGGAAAGTTGCTCCAGTGCTTCCTTACTTTTCTCCCTCGGAAAAGGGTATACTGGAACATCCTTTATGAAAAGAACAGAGACAACACTCTCCCACAATTCCTTGTGGCAGCATTATTTAAAGTGACACATCATCTATCCGGCTATTCAGAAAAACAAATGAAGATGAAGGGCAAGGGACAGATTTGTTGCCTAGTGTTGTCATGGTTTTGGAGGTTGGCGTTTGTTTGGGAGCTTTCTTTGTTACTCTCGTACAGGACGATATCGTTTTGCCCACATCGGATTCTTTGGCCAGCTGGCATTAATTTTGGGTGGCGCCCGGACTCTATTTAAGCCCAAGTTCCGCCTCGCCACCTTTGCTAGAGTGTCAGTGTTACGATTGCACTATAGCCCGTAAGTTCTCTAGCTAGAAAGTTGGTTAGGATTTAATTGCAATAGAGGAAAGTGTTAGTTAGTAAGGGAAATTATCCCTCTTTTCCTCTCACTTCCTCGGTCTGTGCACCGTCTGGGTGCTCAATCTTTTGATCTCGGTTTCCGAGATTTTTCCTTTATTTCGTTCGGTCTAGCTCGCACTGCTTCCTTATTTTTACTCGGACGAGATTTATGTCCTTTGGAAGCACGAGCCCCTCTCTCTTGTTTGGTCTGTGTTCGTCATTTTGCTGTGCTTCCTTTCATTCCGGCCACTGCATTTGGCGTCTCGAAACACCAGCCATCACAGTACACTCTAGCCAACATGGAGACTTCAGCTGTGGCCGCTATTGAAAAGGTTGTTACCAGCCAGCAAGCTATGCTTTCTGGCTTCTGCGAAGGGCTTTCCAGCCTTGGCAATCAGCAGGCTGGTTTGGCTGAGAGACTCCACCTTCAGGAGAATTCTTTGCAGAAACAAGAGAGCGTTCTGTTAAGTTTGACTAAGAATATTAAATCCCTGTCTACACAAGTTTCACGAAATGTTGCACGAGCATCATCCATACACCTTCCCTGAGAACCCAAGTTGCAATTGCCCCAAAGATATAGCGGCGAGGCCGGAAAATGTAAAGATTTCATCGCCCAATGTGAGATATTTTTTAAGGGTCAGCCTTCACGGTTTATTAATGAGGATTCTCGGGTTGCATTTATTTTATCCCTGTTGACTGACACAGCACTCACTTGGGTCTGCCCACTTATCGGATCTTATTCACCGGTCGTGAATTCTGTGGAGGCTCTTGTTAAGGAAATGTTGTCAGTATTTGATCAGGATGTTTGTGGTCAGGACGTGGCTACGCGTTTGATGCATCTGAAACAGGGCTATGAAAGCGTCGCAGAGTTTTCAATTTTATTTCGCTCCCTGGCGACAGAGACAGGCTGACCGGAAGCTCCTCTTATGACTGTGTTTAGTCATGCCCTCACTGAGGAGGCAAAAGACGCATTGGCTACATTGGAGCCCTGTTCAACTTTGATTCCTTGGTTTTGCCGGGCGGTGCGAATTGTGTCGCATCTTGAGCGTAACAGGGAGAGACTAAACAAATTGCCGCTTGTTGACAACGGGGCCAAGGCTGCTAGTGGCAAGTGTACGGTTCCTTTTCCACCCACTGAAAATTCCACTCCGGTTGAGGCCATGCAGGTTGATAGCTCGTTTGAGAGTCGGACTCATAAACCTGCTCGCAGAAGAATAATCTGCTTTAATTGTAATAAACCGGGTCATACCCGTCCACGTTGCCCGAAGCTTCAGGGAAACGGGAAATCCCTTTAGCAGTTTGGGGGGCGCTAGAGGGGCAGACCCAATTTCCCTTCCGAACACCAATCCCTGTTGAACTGACTGTGGGGAGCAAGAGGGTTATTATTGAAGCGTTCGTGCATTCGGGCGCCATGAATTGTTTCATGGATGTTGAGTGGGCTAGGAGGCACTCCGTTCCTACCTGTCCTCTTTCACAGCCACGCTCTGTGAGAACTTTGGATGGTCGCCCGCTGGGAGCGGGATTAATTACTGAAGTTTCTGAACTGCTAAATATGTTCATTTCCTTTGGTGGCCATTCTGAGGAGGTTCGGTTTTTTATTATCAGTTCCCCTGCTTTTCCCATTGCTTTAGGGCATTCTTAGCTACGGGAGCATGGGCCTTGCATCACTTGGGGGGAACAGAATAATCCTATTGTCCACTGGGGTACCGCTTGTAGGTCCCATTGTAGAGAGAATGTGACTTGTTTTCCCAGACATCAAGCAATGGGGCAGACTGATGCCTGGAGCGAGTGTGAGGAGGTTGTCTCACCTTACCTTCCTAAACTGGAAAAAGGGACAGAGGAGGGGTTGGAATGGGATTTTCGATTTGATTGGCGACAGCCAGAGGACGATTACCTTTTAGAGGATTTTTTCGATTCTGAATCAGTCACCGATACGTCAGGTTCTGAACAGGGTGAGAATTTGGGGGCCACCCTGAACTTTGATTTGCCTTCTAATGTTCCTAATGATTATGCTGACCTCGCTGAGGTTTTTAGCAAGCAAAGGGCCTCGACCTTACCTCCTCACCACGCGTATGATTGCTAGATGAATCTCCACCCTGTTACCACTCCCCCTAGGGGTTCGTTATACTCGCTGTCGGGGCCTGAGCAGAAAGTTATGTGAGAGTATATCCAGGAGGCTCTAGCTAACGGATTCATTTGGCCGTCTACCTCTCCTGTAGGTGCGGGGTTTTTTTTCCTGGGCAAAAAAGAAGGTGGTTTGAGACCCTGTATTGATTACAGGGGTCTCAATAATATCACCGTCAAGAACCGATATCCCCTCTGCCTTTGAGCGACTGCAGGAGGCGTCATTTTTTACTAAGTTAGACCTCTGCAATGCTTATAATCTGGTCCTAATCCGGGAAGGGGACGAGTGGAAAACGGCATTTAATACGCATGACGGGCACTACGAATATTTGGTCATGCCATTCAGATTGGTTAACGCCCACTTTGTATTCCAGGCGCTCGTCAATGACGTTCTCCGAGAGATGTTGGAGAGATTCATCTTTGTCTACCTTGACGATATTCTGATTTTTTCTTCAACTCTCTCGGAGCATAAACAACACATCAGACAAGTGCTTGAGGCCCTCCTTAAAGCCAAGCTATTTGTCAAGGCTGAGAAATGCACCTCTCACGCCCAGACCGTCACATTTCTTGGCTTTATAGTTTCTAAGGGGTTGTCCGTATGGACCCGGACAAGGTGGCTGCGGTCAGGAATTAGCCTGCCCCTCAAAGTGTTAAGGAGGTCCAATGCTTCTTGGACTTTGCTAATTTTTATAGGAGGTTTATCTGTAATTTTAGCGCGGTTGCTGCCCCCATTATTGCGCTCACCAGAAAGAATACCTCCTCAGCGTTTTTATGGTCTCCAGCAGCTGAGGCTGCCTTTTAGGAATTAAAGAAACGTTTTAGCTCAGAGCCTATTCTGGTTTTGCCCGATCCCTCCCTCCCATTTGTGGTGGAGGTGGATGCTTCGGAGGTTGGGGTGGGTGCTATTTTGTCTCAGCGCCCCCTTTGAGAAAATAAGCCACACCCATGCGCATACGTCTCCCGGTCTTTATCCGCCGCGGAACGGAATTACAGCATTGGTGACCGGGAGTTATTGGCGGTCAAGTTGGCCCTTGAAGAGTGGCGCCACTGATTGGAGGGGGCTGAACACTCTTTTGTGGTATGGACAGACCATAAAAATCTTCAGTATATTCAGCAAACCAAGCGACGTAATTCCCGGCAGGCGCGGTGGTCATTGTTCTTTAACCGCTTTAATTTTACGCTAACCTATCGCCCTGGCTCTAAAAACATTAAGCCTGGCGGCTTTGTCGGCGGATTCTACGACCGCTCTGATTGCGATCCTACCCCGGAGCTAGTTATTCCGGCTGCTCAGATTGTGGCGCCCATTCAATGGGAGATTGAGGTGGTGGTTCAGGAGGCTTTGAAGACCGATCCCGGTCCTGGGGGGGAGCCTCCTGGCTGTTTGTTTGTCCCGCCTGGGTTAGGTCACAGGTCCTCCAGTGGGAACACTCTTCCTGCTTGGCGGGGCACCCGGGAGCCCATCGGACCAAGCAGTTCCTGGCCCTGATGTTTTTGGTGGCCCGGTATGATAAGGGACATTCAGGAATTTGTTGCAGCCTGTGGCATCTGCTCCAGAAATAAAACTTCCCATCTCCCTCCCTCTGGTCTGCTGCGACCATTGCCCATCCCCAGGCGTCCTTGGACGCATATTGCGTTGGATTTTATTACGGGACTGCCTGTGTCTGAAGGCAACACGGTCATCTTGGTCGTGGTTGACCGTTTTTCCAAGGCCGCTCATTTTGTCGCGCTACCCAAGCTGCCTTCAGCGCGGGAGACGGCCCTTCCTGTGGTTAACTATGTGTTCCGGCTGCATGGGCTTCCGCAAGATGTTGTCTCTGACCGGGGTCCTCAGGAAACGGCCAGATTCTGGCGGGCGTTTTGTAGGCAGTTGGGGGCCACTGTGAGTCTCTCCTCTGGGTTCCACCCAGAGACGAACGGACAGACTGAGCGTACTAATCAGTCATTGGAAAACACTCTTCATTGTTTAACGGCGAATAATCCATCTTCATGGAGTCGATTTTTAGCATGGGCTAAGTATTCCCATAACTCACTGATTAATTCCTGCACGGGCTTTTCCCCGTTTGAAGCTCAGGTGGGTTACCAACCCCCACTGTTTCCTGAGACTGAGAATGATTCAGAGATTCCCTCGGTCAACCATTTCATTCGTCGCTGTTGGTCGGTTTGGACCAGGGCCCGTTCATCTCTGTTGCGCTCGGGGCTCAAACAGAAATCTGCCGCCGATAGGAGGTGTCGTTTGGCCCCATCTTATCGGGTGGGTCAGAGAGTTTGGCTGTCTACCCGGGACCTCCCCTTGAAGGTAGAATCACGAAAACTGGCTCCACACTATATTGGCCCATTCAAGATTGTGCAGAAGATCAATCCGGTCACAGTCCAGTTAAAGCTCCCTAGATCTTTGCGCATCCATCCATCGTTCCATGTCTCTCGGATTAAGCCGGTTAGCACTAGTGTCCTGGCGCCAGCTGACACACCCCCTCCACCACTGCGAATGGTTGAGGGGGGGCCGGTTTACACCGTACGCCGCATTCTGGCCGAGAGACATGTTGGTCATGGGGCCCAGTTTCTCGTGGACTGGGAGGGATATGGCCCTGGGGAGCGCTGCTGGGTCCCTTCCCGAGATATTCTGGATCCCACGCTTATTGCCGAGTTCTGTGCACGGGGTTCCCTGGGGACTTCTGGAGCTGTCCCTTGGGGGGGGGTCCTGTCATGGTTTTGGAGGTTGGCGTTTGTTTGGGAGTTTTCTTTGTTACTCTCGTCCAGGACGATATCGTTTTGCCCACATCGGATTCTTTGGCCAGCTGGCATTAATTGTGGGTGGCACCCGGACTCTATTTAAGCCCAAGTTCCGCCTCGCCACCTTTGCAAGAGTGTCAATGTTACGATTGCACTATAGCCCGTAAGTTCTCTAGCTAGAAAGTTGGTTAGGATTTAGTTGCAAAAGAGGAAAGTGTTAGTTAGTAAGGGAAATTATCTCTCTCTTTTCCTCTCTCTTCCTCTGTCTGTGCACTGTCTGGGTGCTCAATCTTTTGATCTCGGCTTCCGAGATTTTTCCTTTATTTGGTTAGGTCTAGCTCGCGCTGCTTCCTTATTTTTACTCGGACGAGATTTATGTCCTTTGGAAGCGCGAGCCCCTCTCTCTTGTTATGCCTGGGTGCGCAGGTGCAAGCGGGGTATACGGTAGTTCGTTGGTGTGTCATTCATTCATTCAGTCATTCATTCTGTCTGTTACCGGGATAGCCGCTACGCCGGTCGAAATTAAGTCTAGAATATGGCTCTATGGGTTAAATACCATGATCTCTCGGATTTAAATTTGCCAGATTTTTGAGATCGAGCTTTGTTTTCGAGTTATAGCACTATTTGATTACCACAATGGCTGCTGTGAGCGATCAAGACTTTAACGAAGAAAAAGCTCTTCACAGTGGATCGCTTTACAACTTGTGAGTTCGATTTATATCACAGCAATAGTTACTGCTGATGGCAAAACTTGACAAACGGAGCATAATGCTGACAGTGATTCATGTAGACACACATTGCACACTGTGTTAAATACAGCACTGCGTGGATTTTCGAACTTACTACTGTATGAACTTTATAAAACATCACAAATGATTTCTCCCCCCACACAGTAACAGTGTGCAAATGAACAATGCTTTCAGTTATTGCTGGGCTTCGCTAAGCCTAACAACCGCAGTCTCGCTAAGCGGTCCTATGAAGATGCTTATCAACTCGTTATGTCAACCGGCCGGCCACTGGTGGGTAAATACTTGAGAATAGCCATGTTTCCATCCACACGTTCTTATGCGAATTAAGTCATATCAAACAAAAAATGCCTTATGGAAACGGTGAAATTTCACTTGATTTTCACAGTTCGGAGGATCGAATCTCCTCATTACCGCAAAAAGGAGCTTTGCTTATCATAACAATTGTTTAAATGCGACATCTAAGAGCTATTAAGACAGTTGGAGAGATAGGGAGGCATTGCAAAGGAGGTGGAGGGGGAAGACAGAAAGTATATATTTTTTTTACATTAAATATCTCTAAAATAAGTGTGCAGTTGACGTTGAAAAGACGCCCAGAACGACCTCATTTGAACTAATTTTTAACCTTGTGCAGAGGTCTGGTGGACGTTAATACGGGACATCCAGAAGATGTCGTAAAAAGACGTCATAAAAACTTTCATTCTGGCTCCTCAGGGGACGTCATTTGGACGTTTTGGAAGACCTCAAAAAGACATCGTTTGGACGTATTCTTGCTTGGTGGGTTATGTCAAGCATAAATGCACAGCTAGGGCACTCTGACATGTCCACACAGAATTTTATAGCTTCATTAAGGGACATACTTGTCACTGCTGTAAGCACCGAGGCATCAGCACCTTCAGTGCTTTCATTTAGTCTGTGTTCGTCATTTTGCTGTGCTTCCTTTCGTTCCGGCCACTGCATTTGGCGTCTCGAAACACCTGCCATCACAAGTGTAAGTGCAGCTGGATTCTCTTAGCACCACGATTGACTTTTCCTACAGCCTCATGAATTCTCCTTTTCAGCATTCCTTTACCTCATGACATTGTCCATCAAAGGTAAGGAAAAGTGGTTGGGAATTAGATGATAGGACGTAATTTTTTTGACTATTCGAATACAGCCCACGTTTGTTTGAACTGAATTAATTTTGTTCAACATCAGCACAGCACCATTTTCTCCTGCACTCGAGGCATGATTTGCCAGTTGCTGCACTACTGCAGGCCCTCTCCATCTCTGACACATGGGGCCAGATGTTTGTGACAGCCTCCCCGCAGTTCTGGACGGATTCACACTGTAAGCTTATCCTTCAGCAGGGCATGCTTAACTGCCCTTTAGCAGGTTAGTCACGTCTACATAACTGGATGAGACTTAACGCTAGCCTGGTAAGCCTGCTGACATCAATGGCAGCACCTAGCTTTTTCAGCAATCATCCACTGGGCTACCAGTAGCAGTAGTTACAGGTCATGTGGCGAGAGGTGGATGTACACACACTCAGGTCCATGAACACTTTGAAATTGGAGAAATAATTGCTATTTTAGCTGCCCATTAAAGCATAATGGAGTTGAAATTTAATAATGAATATGAAAAATCTCTTCACAGCAGTTAGCCTGTTCAAGAAAATCCTCCAAGAGGTATGCCTACCAGTGTCAAAGTCAGCAATATAGAGAGGGCTTCACCAGATTAAATACAGAAGGTTTGCTACAAAATTCAAATCATTGGTAAACCTCAAGAACAGGATAACCAGAATTTAGTTTGTCACAAAACATTTTTACAAACTAGCACAAACTTGGACCAACATCCTATGGAGAGATGATCAAAGATCAACTTGTACCAGAATGATGGGAAGGGAGGAATATGAAGAAGGGAAGGAACTGATCATGATCTGAAGCATACCACTTCATAGTGTGAACATGCTAGCTTCCGGTGGAACTGGTTCCCTACCATTTATTGATACTGGGACTGCTGACAAGAGCAGCAGAATGAATTCGGAATATTATCAGCTCAAATTCAGCCAAATTCTTCAAAACTGATTGGATGGCACCTCACAGTGCATGTGTGCAATGACCCAAAAGATACGGCAAAAGGAACTCAAGAGTTTTTTTGAGGCAAACCATTGCAATGTTTTTTCAATTGTGGAAGGTAAAACTGAAAACTAAATGCCCCAAAAACTAGCAGGAACTGAAAACAGCAGCAGTGAAAGCCCAAGAGAAAGTCATCAGTGAAGAAAACCAGTGTCTGTTTATGTCTATGGGTTCCAAACATCAAGTGGTCATTGACTGCAAAGTATTAAAAGTGAGGACTCAATTTGTTTTTGCGTTAATATGTCTAATTGAAGGCCCCAGCGCTGATAGTACTTTAGTCACAAAATGTTCATTTTGTGAAAATCAAGGCAGTAGACTTTGGTAACTATGAAATACATTTTCTCGTCCTTACCTCACTGTGAGCGAAAATGTTACTTAATGGCTTTTCAATTACTTTTTAGCCCCTGAAGTAGAGTGCCACTGTGTAATATAGTTGCAATTCCTTTACTGCTCATATACTATTTTGACAAAGCTTTTTAAATTAAAGCAGAAAGTCTACACTTTCAGGGCATTGTGATTGTTTCAATTTGAGTTATTGCCAATCCAAAAAAAAAACGGATGTGGCTTTTTCGCCATAATTTTTTACTCTTCTAGGACTGTCAGACTTCCGGGGCGCGACTTGCGTAGCGGCATGATAACAACAATTCAGCTCGATTTTAGGAACTGAAAATGATATTAACGCTAAAATTAAGCCGAGAAAAAGTACTTGATGCATGAAGAATTAATGCGGCTTCCATGCTTAGTGTCGTACGGCCAAGTATCTGTAACCATGCACGCCAACGCAACTTTTCCCCCCCAAGCAGCGCGAGACCAGAAGTAACTTGGCCTCCAAACTATCCCAGAAAGCATCAGAAATGGGGCTTGACTGCAACATCTGGGTTTTTTTTTTCTTTTTCGTATCGGCGAAAGCTCTAATTCAAATTCACTGTGGTGTCAGAGACAGAAAGATGAAAATTGTGTTACTGTCCGAAAACTTATGGATTGTATGCCTCCATGCTGTCAAGTGAAGTTGAACACGGCAGGCAAATAAGCAAGAGGAGTCTTCACTCTGCCTGAGTGCTGCCAAACTGAGACAGAGATTGACCGCATTGCTGGGCTGTAGTGTTTGAAGCGACAGAAACCAAAGCCAACAGTCATTTTGTAGCTACGAGATCATCAGGAAACTGCCCACAAATATAAAAGTCGAAGGGAATAACCTTATTAGCTCTCAGAAACATGTCATGAGGGAATGATTTGAAAGCTGTATTTGCACCTCCATAAATTTCCATCAAGTGGCCTCTTTCCCAAAATTTTTGGCATTTTATTATGTGCTAAGCTTCTAGTGTGCCTTTGATTAATGAAGAAGGAGACAGAAACCACTCAATACTTGCTGCTGAAGCACTGCATCGGTTTGTAACTGGAGATACCTTCCTCCGGCCTCTTCTCCTTAAGACAGAACGATTAGTCTGTGTAATGCTGGGAAGGATCTGAATATGCAAGGACGTTTAGAGGTTGAAATACCCCCTGTCCAGACAGGAAAATGAAAGCTAATATATCAGTAATTTAGACTTGGACTTTGAAATATTTAAATTTTTGAGTATATAAGTTTCATATTCAATGATTTGAGTAAGTACAAAGATATCTGTATTATGTGTTAAATTTCTTTGCTTAATTATTGATGTTTAAAGAACCTGGTTCTGTAGACTCACATCTTGTTGATCACTCTGATCTTTCATCACAGTTGAAATATTTATTACCCATAAAAAAAAATCCTGGGTCCTTTTAACCTTTAAAAGAATGAAATGAAGTCATTGTTTTCCTCAGTGAGGATACAATTATGAGTGAAGCTCTCTCCCATAATTCTATGGTCTAATCTTGACAATCTCTGGGGACCCCATAAGCCATCCCGCCTAAACCTCAGAATAGCAGATCAGCAATAACCTTCAAACCCCTGCCACTTCCTCTAGGTTGACATTTCTAAACACTCACTCCACCAGTCGCTCGATTGCCTCAGCCATGCAGCTGATTGTGGGTGCTGAATTATGTGTGAAATATAATCTACTATCCATCTACCTTTCACCTGTATCGTCACCCACCTGCGCTGCTCTTCAAACAAATTGGGTCCCCGAGTTGCTGCTTCAGGGAAGAACAGCAGCTATAATGAGAAAAACAATGCCGTTTCCGGACATTTTGTCAGTGCGTGGGTTGGAGTACTTCAGAATAATGGTAAGTCAACCACAGTGGTGAGATTTGGAGACAGCTTTTCAAAGTCCCCAGGGAAAGGAGCTTGTTCCTATCTTCGGAGCAAGAGGCGGCTGGATGGGCGAGCGATGGCAGAGAGCAGAGCTGCAAATAGCTGATATCTGCAATGCCAAGCACCAGATGGAGAGGAAATTAGATCAATTTTTGACTTTTTTCTTGACATGACTCAGCTCAAGACCATGCCCATGCTGTTCCTGTGTCAAGCCAAAGATGTCAAACGCACTGCTGTTGTTTAAATTTCTTTGTTGTGAGCACAGATCTTATCTTTCTGAGCATCAGAATTCCTGAAAATTTCACATCATCAGGGGCTCACCGATTTTAGAGCACTGAAAATGTTTACCATGCACTGTGTGTTGGGCAGTTGGTTGATTGGTCCAGATGCAGCAGGGATTGACAGTTTGCAGCATACCAATCCATGTTGAGGTTTGTGAGGATACAAATCTTAAAGGAGCAGTTCCTCTCAAAATGAAATGAAGGCATGTTTCAACTTAACTGGAGTAATATTTGTCCATATGTATAGTTAAACTGAATTGTGTTGTATTTTACAAATGCTCGTAGTACTTCACTCCAGCATAGCAGACCATATTGACCCCTTGCCTTTGTGACCTCAGAGTTATTCTACAAATTCAATACGGCCACTCCTAAGCATTAATCAAAAGCACACAATTAACAGAAGAGCACGTCAAAAAGGGAAGGTTTTCAGTTGTTTTACACTGATAGGCAACTAATGTGCGTGAAAAACAGAGTGGAGACTTATTTTTTAAAGAGATATTGATTCTAAGCCCATAAATTCTATTTTGGTTCATGAACAATATGCTTGCAAAAGAATATTCCATTAAAAAACTTTTAAAATGCTACTGTTGATGTTGAGGCATTGAAGTTCCCATGATCAGTCCCACAGTTCAAATCACATTTTGAGATCAAAGTGCAATTTAGATGTTTGCCCCTTTTTCAACAAAATAATTTACGGTCCTTGTGTATTGAAAGTCCATTTCAAAGGGCTGGAAATTATATTTGAAAAAAAAAAAAGAAATTCCTGGGAGAAATGATTGACATTATACTAGCATTGACCTTAAAGTAACTAAACCAAACCTCAGATGGTTGAGAATCTTTAGGATAATAAGAATCGTTCAATTTCAGTTCAGACCTCTCCATCGACTAATTAGAGATTAGAATGGATAGTGTGCCCCCTTGTGGATAAAAAAAGCTTCTTCCCCTATAAAGCTGATCCGTGAAGTAAGTTTGGAAACCCGAGCCATTCAAACCAGAAGGGATAAAACCTCCTGGCTTTATTCGGCAAAATTTTGCAAAGCTAAACACTTATGAAAGCTAGACCAAAGAATTCTGCCCAGTCTCCAAGAACTCGGCTTCTGAAAGGCAACAACGTCAAATGGGTTCCGTTTTCACCAGTAAACAATTCAGACCCACGAGAACGTGGGAGGTGAGTTAAGTCACACGATTTTTTTATTTTTTATTATTAAGTCAACAGCTTAATTTAAAGCAGTACCAAAAATAACAGATTCTGCAATCTAAAGCAGGAATTCCTAAACTCAGTCCTGGGGACACACTCCGTCTGAGCTACCCATACTCACATGGAGTATTTGCACTTATATTCCACATTATGTTGGAAATAGCTATTCGGGCTATTGCTGAAGAGCTGCATGTTAAAATTGTAGTGTATTACAAATTACTTAATTGCATAAAAAGAGAGGAAAATAGTGACTCTTGAAATTGTAGAATCAATTGACTTTTAATTGTTGAAACCCTGGACCTGTGGTCACTAAAACCAACCATACATTAGGTAATTAAGATTTCACAGACAAAGCAAATTATGATGAGTCAAACTTGTTTGATGTTATTCTTGTGATTGGTTTTAGGAAAACCATAGGGAAAGGACTTGGACACCTGCGTTCAGAAGCCTAATTAGCAGCTATTGATTCACCACAGTCTACATTTTTATCATTTAAAACTTATTCATACATGCCAACTCTACCGCTTTCGGCGGTAGACTACCGCTTTTGGGGCGTTTTTTTCAGAATGAATCGCCCCGAAAGCGGTAGAGTTGGCATGTATGCTTATTGCCACCTTGGCTTGGCTTCCCAACTAGGAATGTCACAAAATAAGCACAAGATAAACATTGGGCCTTTAAACATCATGAAAAGCATAGCCTTTTTTTTTTTGTCAAAGCGGTTTAAGAGAGTGAAACAAGTCTCTGGCCTGAAACGACATTACTAAAAAAATTAACTGCCTGTTCATTCTGGGACGGCAAGTGTGCTTGGAAACCAGCATACACAGTGGGTCCCCAGGACCAAGTTGGGGAACCCTTGATCCAAAGGACTGTGGTGGACAGCATCTCGCCAGTTGGATCAGTTTTCTGAAGAAGGAAGGAAAGGAGGCAGGATGTTACTTAAGAAAATTTACCAAGCAGTGCAATAAGGGAAGTGGGTTTCAAACTTTCAGTTTACATGTGTCCCTCCCAAGTAGTGCACTGCTGTTGTATACTTGGATAAGGCTGAGCAACTGCAAAGCTCGTTACAAAGGTAAAATTGCGAAATTTGCCGAGGACAAGAATGTATCGTAAATGTCAGGTCTTGTATGTTATCCAACATGCACGTGGTTATCGAGAACGATGCGTGAAGTTCAGATATTTAGACGTTTACAAGTAATTCTCACCATGACAAACATTTTGATTTGATGTATTCTGCCACTTCAAATCAAATTAAGCCTCTCATTTGTCATCCATTCTGTTTAATGAGGCGCAGTCTTCCGTATGCTTCAAATCACAGAAAGTCCATTAACAAAATATAAAGATACCTCTGGACGCGTTTTGCCTAAAATCACAGGAATTGAAATTAATTCACTCTCAAGCGAAGAATCCCATTTTCACACATCGCGCATCGACCGCAGCTATGGCGTCAATCCGTTCACAAAACAACTTGGAAGGGCAGACAAACGGTTAACTTTCGACTAAATGATGATACTCTCGATTGGGCTATATTATATTAGCTAGACCAGGAGCACAAAAAAAGTCAAGGACACGGACCGCGAGCGCCCAGGTTAACTTTCAGCCAATAATTTATTTCATGCTACACTTGTTTCTTTAAACATATTTGCATAAAAAAATACACAAAATAAGCTTGAAACTTTTATTGGTAGTTATTTTGCATTTTGGTCACATTTTTACTTTCGGGCCTCTTCTGGGCGTGGTTTAAACAAAAACTTCCGTAGTGAGGAGTAAAATAACTTGTAGTCTGCTTAATTCTGTATTTACTGTGTTCTTCAGTACTTTCAGAATTGTCTAGCATGTAAACTGTACATTTGTTTGGTTTTGAAAATTATTTTATGGTTACTCAACTTGTTTTACAAACTTAAGATGGGCCTAGAAAATAGTTGGACGAATGTAGCCTACTAGAATTTCCAGAGGGGAGCAAATCACGTAATACCCACCCAAAATGCGCGATTACATGCGAAGACTGGGGTCCTTTTATTGGTCATTACATAATGTTGAGCCCGCTGTCCTGAGAACTCTGGTTGCCCACTGGTTGCAGCGTGGTAGAAGAGGTGTGTCTGGTGTGGTCTGAGGAAGACGTCAAAAAGAAATGTACACCGGGAAATAAGGCCTTTAGGGCTCTAGAAACCTGTCTGCCGGAGGGATTTTTTGATCAGGTACGACATACAGTTGATGAACCCAGATTCATATAATGGCGTTGGCGTTTCTCCAGTTGGGCTAAACTACATGTTAAGGGTAATTTCCTGTTTATGTGCATAACAGTTACTATGGTGTCAGGCACTTAAAGGGGAAGAGATGCTACAGTGAATGACTCTGATTTAATCTCGGCTGTATATTATAAATATTTGATATGGATATGAACGTCACGTTGTAGATTTTTTGAAAACTATACGTAGGAAACATGTTTCGGGAAACCAGCGCTGGGGCGAGGAAACACTTGTTGCTTTCCTTCTAACATTTAATCCAGCCGCGCGACGTCATGCAGTCTAAACAAATTTGGGTGTCGCTGTCCGGAGAGTCTTTTCCGTAGCCAAATTTAATTTCGGAATAAATTTGCTCCATAAATGGTGAGCCTCTTTTCGCAGCATATTTTAATTTCTTACGTTGCATAAGTTGGAGAAACTATATTATTGTTTGATCAGGCTTGAGTCACTGAGCAGATGAAGCCCTCTATTGTAATTAGTTTCTTGTTGATATTGCTCACTGTGAACCGTTATCTGGCATTAGATGTGGACTCTGTGTAATATGTTTGATATGTTGCTTTATGAAATGAAAAGGGGCTGATTTGAAAATTCCGTTCACACACTATTATATTGAGCATGCTACAACACATTATTTGATTTTTCTTAACTTGTACCCGTGCTTCCAAAAATACAAATTCCAGCGACTCCTTTAAGATTAATTTGTGTTTTCCATGACAGAATTGGGGCTGTCGAATGGAAAGGTATTACTGTGATATGTGCATCATCACTTCCCAAACATTTGGCTGAGTTTGTTGTAGTGGTGGGGCCAGATATGTCTGAATCACCCATGTTTGGTTTCACTTGTCACCTGTACTGCATCACCTGCTAATTTGCGTTTGAATGTTTTTTCTATTTGAGGGGCCTCAATATTGTTTCTCTGCGCATTTGAATTTTCTTGTGTGAGTATAATTGTATGATTAGGTTGTGGAGAATGACCGCATTTGATTATGCGCTTGTGTGTGTGTGTGTGTGCGTGCGTGTGTGTGTTTGTGTGTGTGTATGCGAGCACGTGTTTGTTTCATGTACATTGTGGTGAGTGTATGCATGCGAGGGATGGAAATCAGTGGTGGACAGTACTTAGAGCAGAGAGATGGCGTGCGAAGCAAGTTCAACATTAGCCATGCTTTCCTTACGTGTGGTGGCTCGACAAACCGTGATCTCGCAGTCAGAGATACCATAAATTACCTTAGCAGATTAAAAGAGGGCCACCTTCGTGATGTTGAAAACCCAGACTTTAGGCTCAACATACTTTGCTAACCCACTAATCTTGCTTTATAATATACTCCTCAGAAACATGGTATCTGCTCACTGTGGGACAGTGACTGGGTCCCTGCAATTATCCTCTGTCAGCTCAGCAGAATTAGTCACTTTTGAGATTCAATGAAATGTTTGTTACACTCACTGCAAGTCACTATCATAAGGAATGAGAATCTGAAGTTACTGCAGAAGTTCAGGCTTGCAATTTATATTTGCCCATCTTAACCACCTCACAGTTGACTTCTTCGCTATCATCAACTGAGTAGGGGCAAAGTTCCACTAGCACAGCAGTGCACACTGCAATCGATAAGTCCTGCACTCTAAGTGAGATAACATGTTCTAAAGTTTACACACATGATTATTTTTGCTGCTAACATTTAACAACTATGACACATTTTAAGCCTGCCCTGACTGCCTGACTAGGATTCGACTTGAGGAAAGTTAGCGATTGGTTGGAGAAGTGAATGGACTGATTACGAAATGGAATTGAACCTTTTGGCTTTGGTCCTATGCTTTTATCATTTTTCTGAGGTGAAATATTGGCCAAAATGTGTTTTTGACCATTTCAATGACATTGACCTTGACCTTTGACCGTGACATTCTAAAATTGGACCCCTTTGCCCTTGCCCTCGCTTCTTGTGGTGTGAATTTAGTACCTCAAGAATCGTGGATGCTAGAGTAAGCACAAATAGATAGGCAGACAGACAGATGAAAATATGTTCAAAAGTTTGAAAACACGAGACAAGACTGAACATTTTGGCCTTGGTCCTATGCTGCTATCATTTTTCTGAAGCGAGATATTGTCCAAAATGTGTTATTGACCTTTTTGAGGACCTTGACTTTTGACCCTGACCTCTGAAAAATGAACACCTTTGCCCTTGGACATATGACTTCTTGTGGTATAAATTTCAAGTCAATACCTCAAAAATTGAGTAAGCTCAAACAGATTGATAGACAAACAGACAAAATTACTCATAAAGTGACACATTCAAAAAAATGTAACAAGACAAAACATTTTGCCATTGTTCCCATATCTCTACCTGTTTTCTGAAGTGAAATATTGGCCAAAATGTAGTTTTGATCTTTTTGACAACTGTGATCTTGGCCTTCGACCTTGACCTTCGAAAATTGAACTACTTCTTCCTTGGACGTGTCGATTTTTCTGTGTCAATTTCAAGTTGATAACTGAGGAATTGTGGATGCTAGAGTGAACACAGATGGATAGGCAGGCAGACAGACAGATGAAAGCGCTCAGAGTGATGTGTACAAAAACTCGAAAATGCAACTTATGACTGAACAAATGTGGTTTAGACCTTTTTACATGATCTTCACCTTGACCTTTGACCACAAAGCTGCTAGTGTGGGTATTGGGATGAAGGCTGTAAATGCATCTGAAAGACCTTATCTGAAACTTTTTAGTCCTTAGAATTCAAATAAAATATTGACATAATCTTTGTTTTTGACAGGTTTACTTAATGAAAAACTTGTCTACAACTATCTGTATAGCAGGCATTGAATATGTGGGATAAAGGCCTGATGAAGGAAAACATGTTTTGTGAACAAAGTTATAGCATGGGCTTCTGCTCCTGTTTTTGATTCCTTTGCTGTTATCATGAGCTTGAATAATTGTGGCCTGGGATTCTTTGGCCAATATAAATTATAATGGGGACAAATGATATTCACTCGCGTCTGAAAAAATGAAGGTGAGGATTGAGCATTTGTGATTTTTCTCACACCTGCTACTGGGGCTGTGTACAAGGTTTGAAAATTTAGCTGAATTTCGAACTTGGATATCAAAAATAAGGTAGTACATTTAAAAAGAGAGCGTACGTTTCTTTTGTATTTAATTAAATGCTTGCCACCTTATGCCTTAAAGGGTTAAAATTTCAATTAATGTGCCCTCCAGCTGCCCTCGTTAAGTCTCCTTCCGAGCACCAGAACCTGCCGGACACCATGGCAACAATTGTCATGGAGAAGATTGGGCGCTTGTTCATCACCCTGCAGCAGGTTCGGCAGGTGCCCCAGCTGCTGAGGGGGGTGCCACCTTCCGTGCCTGAGATGCGGAGAGACAGCGAGGTGCCCCCCTTCTTTCGGGTCCGCCACATCCACGGAGGCTACCGCTCGCTCCACCGGCCCTGGCGCTACTACATGCTGTCGCTCTTCCACCGGCACAACGAGACCGTGAATGTGTGGACTCACCTGCTGGGGGCACTGCTAGTCCTTCTGCGGTTCGGGCAGCTTGCGGAGACTGTTGATTTTGCGGGCGACCCCCACGCCTGGCCTCTACTGGTACTGCTGCTCTCCTCACTGACGTACATGAGCTTCAGTGCAGCCGCCCACCTACTCGCCGCCAAGTCAGAGTTCTGCCACTTCGCCTTCTTCTTCCTGGACTATGTGGGCGTGGGCCAGTACCAGTACGGCAGTGCTGCTGCCCACTTCTACTATGCGATGGAAGAGGACTGGCACCGGCATGTTGGGGGAGTCTTCATGCCAGCCGCGGCCTTCCTGAGCTGCTTGTCCTGCTTGGGCTGCTGCTATGGAAAGTACTGGAACCACAGCCTGCCCAATTGGGTGCGGAAAGTGGGGCAGGTAGTGCCTTCCTCACTGGCCTATGCCTGGGACACCAGCCCGGTCTTCCACCGTGTCCTATCCCACCCCTCGACAGTTGGAGCTGCCCCTGACCTCGCACTTCCCTTCCACTGTGGCCAGGTGGGCTTCTTCCTGTCGAGTGCAGTCTTCTTCATGCAACCGCTCCCTGAGCGCTGCTTCCCTGGCCGCTGTGACTTCCTGGGGCAGGGACACCAACTCTTCCACATCCTCCTGGTGCTTTGCACCCTCTGCCAGATCCACGCCTCCCACCTCGACTACCTTACCCGCCGCCCGCTCTACGGCCGGCTCCACGGCCACGGCCACGGCCAAGCCTACCTCGTCCTCGCCCTGTATGCTGCCACGGTGATTGTCTGCGTCACTATCGCTGTGTTTATGTGTAGGAAAGTATGCAGTCTGCTGGAGCGCAGAGATCGGTCCAAATGAAGTTGCCGTTCTGGTTCGGATATTTGTTGTCACTGATACCCTGCTCTGATTTTCTTAGGGTGCTGTTGGATTTTTTGACTGTGTCCTCAGCACCAATCAGACAACAGCGACCGCAAGAGATTAGTACTGTGAGTCCCAGTCATGTATCAAGTGCTATCATGGCATCCTCAACTACTGCCAACACATCAAGACTGTATTGAGGATAGTATTTGAATTGGCAGTGAAGAATGGGGTTGCTTTACTTACCAGCAGGTGGATAGTACCCGAGTTGTATGTATTTAGGCTAACTATTGGTTAACACTAATGAAGCCCACTTTTGACTAGTCTTTGTATTAAAATAGCCATGCAGTCCACAACTGATAAAGGACTTTGTGTCTCAGTTTACATATTCCTGTCCTTTACTCCTATTCCTAAACTACGGTATGTGAGTGAGTATTCCAGAACTTTGGGATTACATGGGTACAATATTTTAAGATAAAATGGGTAAAATATATTTGTATTATAAACAGTTGATTGTTTTTAATAAAGTTGTTCATGATCTTCATAGTATTGAGAATCACTGGGTTAGTGTTGCTTGATGGCTCAACTGTGAAATAAATGCTAGCGGTTGTGCTTTTAATGTTCCTTTGGTGCAACTTTATTACACTGATTTGGGCCTTCAGGGGACTGTTTTATGATTTACCAGAA
This sequence comes from Gymnothorax javanicus, assembly GCA_029692085.1. NCBI lineage: Eukaryota > Metazoa > Chordata > Actinopteri > Anguilliformes > Muraenidae > Gymnothorax > Gymnothorax javanicus. The sequence continues at coordinate 117,406,463 of CM056197.1, read as the reverse complement.
ACCATGAAACTAAGGATATATGTGGGCATATAACATTATTATTATAATGTTCAGACATTTGTCTTTTTTGCAGCGTGATCGGATAGGGTGTAGGCCAACAATGTTGAAGGTGTATTTTGACAGCTTAATTCATTGATATGAAATTAAGGGAACTTCTCCTGTCATCTGGAAAAACCTAGTACATGTCACTCTTGGTAGGAACTGAGTTTGACCCTCATTTGCAATAATTTAGAGTGGTGAAAATCTTAAAACGCTAGCTATTAGTGTTATCTGAACTGTCAAAATCACGGTTTTTTTTTTTTTTTTTTTCGGTTAGGAAAAGTCCAGGATCAAGTTCAGGTTTCAAGTTTATTCTTTTTTATTTTTATTTTCACACAGGCATACACATTATTTGTTGTGCATAACTGAAGTTACGGGATCATGTGTGAATCAGGCCTCCCAAAGAAGCAATCAAAAGCTTTTAGGAGGGAGCCTGAGAACATATATAAACATTAATAATAATAATAATAATAATAATAATAATAGGACAAATACAGACACATACACAACATATAGCACTTAACACCACATCTTTCCCAGATCAGATAGATAATAGGTACCCCATGATAGTTGGATATATGATCTTAGCAATTTGTCCTTTGGTATCTTCTTAAAGGTGGAGACGGGCTTCAACACTTTCATGCTCTCATCGAGTTCGTTCCAAATCCGCGGCCCCCTGCATGTAATACTCAAGCTGGTACATTTAAGTTTTCTTTTTTTGCCAATGATAAGATGTTTCTTTCTGGTATCATGAGCGTGCAGAGGACTATAGACTGGAACAAGCTCAGATAATCTGCTGTTCATATTATGTACTACTAGGTACATCATACAGGCATTTTGATGCACATTTAACTCTGCAAGTCTAAGGAGACCATAGTGAAGGAACAGAGGGCGTGAGGGTGCATTGTACCTGGCCCATGACATAGCTCGTATCATCTTCTTTTGTAAACTTTCAAGTTCTATAAGATGACTGGGGAAGGTGTTGCACCATATGACATTACAGTAATTGATATGCGGCTCAAACAGGGTTTTGAAAAGGGTTTGGAGAGCAGATAGTGGGAGGAAGTATCTCATTTTGAAGAATAATCCAACATATTTGGATAATTTGGATATCAGGTATGCTATGTGACATCTGAAATTTAGTGACTCATCTATGAAGACCCCCAGGAACTTTGAGGAACTTACCCTTTCTAACTCCTTGTCATTTATTTTGAGACAGATATTATTTGTATGCATTATATTCATATTTGCTCGAAACACAATATAATTTGCCTTACTGATGTTGAGAGGTAATTTATTACAGTTGAACCAGGTATCAAATTTCTGTAATTCTGCATTTAGTAGATCTTGCAATACAATTGGGTTCTTGTGTGACAAAAACGGATTAGTATCATCAGCAAATATAACCTTATGTAGGATTTTAGATGAATTTACAAAGTTTATGTACAGGATAAAAAGCAATGGCCCCAAAATTGAACCCTGGGGGACCCCATATTTCATGTCCTTATATGAAGATTTATAATCATTGATAAGAACATATTGTTGCCTTCCAAACAGATAACTCCTAAACCAATTGAGTACAGATCCCCTGATGCGATAATGGTGCAACTTTTTAAGTAATATTTCAACGTCGATTGTGTCAAAAGCCTTTGAAAGGTCCAGAAAAATGCCAATTCCACAATCACCTTGGTCAATGGCATCGTTAATTTTTTCTAGAAGATCCAATATTGCCATGCATGTTGTACTCTTTTTCCTGAAACCATACTGGTAAACAGTGAGAATATTTAGCTTGTGGAGATAGTCACTCAATCTGTTGTACACTACTCTCTCAAATACCTTTGAGAGAGTAGGTAGAACAGATATAGGATGATAATTGCTAAAATTATTTTTATCACCAGATTTGAATATTGGTACAACTCTGGCAATTTTGGCCATTTTTGGTACAACACCATGAAGTAATGATAGGTTGATGCAATGTGCTAATGGTTTTACAATTGTATTTGTAATAGCTATCAAAATTTTACTGCAAATTCCATCAACTCCAGTTGTGCGAGTGCTCTTCAAATTTGTAATTATTTTATAAAGTTCTGTTAACATAACATAACATGAATGGCGAGAACAGGCCGTTCAGCCCAACTATGCTCGCCAGTTTCTTTATACTATTGTGAATATATCCCTTCAGATACTCAATGACTCAATGGTATCTAGCTTTAAGTCAAGCCTGCTCTTGAAAACCCCCAAGGTCTCTGCCTCAACAATATGGTCAGGCAAGCTATTCCACATCGAAATTACTCTTTGGGTGAAGGAATATTTCCGAATATCAGTGCTAAATTTACCTTTGGTCAACTTCCATTTGTGACCCTGAGTTCTACTAACAACACTTAGTCGAAGGAATCCTACATAATTCACTTTGTTAATCTCTTTAACATATTTAAAGACCTCAATCAAATCACCCCTTAGTCTCCTTTTCCTAAGACTAAAAAGATTAAGGATCTTCAGCCTCTTCTCATAGCTTTCATGTTTTATACCTGGAATTAGCTTAGTGGCTCTTCTCTGAACTTTCTCTAGAGCCTCTATATCTTTCTTAAAGTATGGTCCCCAGAACTGTACACAATACTCCAGATGTGGTCTGACAAATGTGTTGTACAAAAGAAGCATCACCTCCTTAGATTTATACTCAATACTTTTGGCAATGCATCCCAGCATCCGATTGGCTTTTTTAACTGCTACGGCACAATGGCTAGAGCCGGTGAGGGTTTGGTCAACAATCACTCCCAGATCTTTCTCGTGTGGAGCACATTCCAGTTTTAAACCTCCCATGAAGTAATCCCGTCTAATGTTTTTATTACCTACATGTACAACTTTACATTTCGCTACATTAAATTTGATTTGCCACATTTCTGCCCAATTCTGGATTCTATCCAAATCATCCTGAATCACTTTAGTGGACTCTAAACTATTTGCCAAAGCCCCCAATTTAGTATCATCTGCAAATTTAACTAATCTGCTCTCAATATTCCTATCAAGGTCATTAATGTAGATGAGGAACAGCAGGGGTCCCAACACCGATCCCTGGGGGACGCCACTCCCCACCATACCTAGCTCAGATGAGATACCATTGATCACCACTCTTTGTGTTCTGTCCTGTAACCAGTTTTGAATCCATTCCAGAATACCTCCTGTAACTCCAATGGAGCTCATTTTAAAAATTAGTCTCTTATGCGGTACTGTATCAAATGCTTTCTGAAAATCCAAGTATATGATGTCATAAGCCCTGCTCTGGTCATAAGTCTTGGTGGCCTCTTCAAAAAATTCCAGAAGGTTTGTCAGGCATGACCTTCCCTTACGGAAACCATGTTGGCTATCCCTCAAGATACTGTTATGCTCAAGAAATAAGTCCAACTCATCTTTTATGATAGATTCCAATATTTTGCACGCAATGCAAGTTAAACTGACTGGCCTGTAATTTCCTGGCTCAGTACGGTCCCCTTTCTTATATATTGGTATTATATTGCCCTGCTTCCAATCATTTGGTATTTCTCCAGTTTCTAAAGACCGTCGAAAGATGGTGGACAGCGGCTTAAAGATGATCTCACCAACTTCCCTGAGCACTCTAGGATATAAGCCATCAGGACCCGCCGCCTTATCTGCCTTTAGTTTATGCAACTTGTCTAATACTTCGTTATCCCTAACCTCAATTTCCGCTAAATAATCTTGAGCATTTAACATGCCCTCTGGCTGAATAAAGACCCACTCTGAGGTAAAATTCTCAACAAAGTAACTGTTTAAGGCATCCGCAATATCCTTGTTATCATATAGCAGCGATCCATTTTTATTCTTTATGCACTTAACCTGCTCTTTGACTCTCCTTTTTCTGCTACAGTACTGAAAGAAGCACTTAGGGTTAGTTTTTGCCCCTCTGCAATTTGTCTTTCATACAGTCTTCTAGCATTCCTCAGCTCTTTTTTGACCACAGCCCGCATTTTACAGTATTCAGCCTTAGTGTTCTCATTGTTATCCTTTATGTACATCTTATAAAGATTCCTCTTTTCCCTCAAAATCCCTACGAATACTTTTTTTTGGTCATCCACTGAGGATTCTGCTTTTTCAGCTTACTTTTGGACACCTTTGGAATGAATTTGCACTGTGAATCAAGTAAAACCCCCTTAAATCTTTCCCACATCTCATTTACAGATTCACAGTCCAGGAGTGTCTCCCATTTTATTTCACTTAGATATGAGCGCATCCTGTCAAAGTTTGCTCGCCTAAAATTGAAAATTTTTGTTTTTGAGTACACCTTTTTAACTTCCCATGAAACATCAACATTAACAGCAGAGTGATCACTTGTCCCAAGTGGCTCCAGTACCTCAACATTGCTAATTCTATCTGGGTCATTACAGAGCACTAAGTCTAAAATTGCCTTCTCTCTTGTCGGTTTATTAACATACTGCACCAAAAAATTATCATTTATAACATCTAGAAATTCTTCCTCTCCCCTACCCTGTCCTTTCACCATTTCCCAATCAATACCAGGATAATTTAAGTCTCCCATAATAATAGTCCCGCCACCTCTACAAGCTTGCGTAATCCTCTTAAAAAGCATTTCATTGACTGTACTGTCCAAAGCTGGTGGCCGATAGCATACTCCTATGTTTAAACCTGTCTCGTGTTTGCCAATGAGCCTGACCCAGATATCTTCTCAGGGCAAGGAATGTTCAATTTCAGGAATTTCCTGTACATATATGTTTTCGTTCACATAGATTGCTACGCCCCCTCCTCGCCTGTTACATCTATCCTTCCTAAAGAGCTTATAACCTTCTATATTATATTCATCTCCATCCTCTTCACTAAGCCATGTCTCTGCAATCCCAACTATGTCATAGCCCTCACTAATCATAACGGCCTCAAGCTCTGGAAATTTATTTTTTATTCTTCTTGCATTTAAATAAAAACATTTCAGGTTATTACTAATGCTCTTCCCCTTGATTTCCCATCGGCCGCTGCTTTCAAGCCCCTGCACAACGCTTTGTTGCTTTAAAAGTATATCATCAATAGTGCATGTAACGCCGTCAGCTTCCATCAGGGCAGTCTGCATTTCCCTATGTGTAACACTCACTAACCTCCCTGCCCCCCAAGTCCCTAGTTTAAATAATCCTGTGCTACCCTCAACATACGCTGACCCAGTGCAAAGGTACCCCTCCAGTTCAGGTGCAGCCTGTCAGGCTTGAACAGGTCACCCCTGTCCCAGAAAAAGTTCCAGTGCCCCATAAACCTGTACCCCTCTTTCCTACACCAGGTTCGTAGCCACGTGTTAAACCTCCAGATAAAATTCTGTTGTATCAGTAGCTTTCATGAAGAAAGAGTGTAGATAATTACCAGAGAGGTAGGATTTGAAGGAGACCCCCTGAGGTTGGCTAATTTTTTTGGCAAGGTCTTCGCCAATGGAGGCAAAATAATTATTAAATTTGTCGGCGAGATCAGTTAATGTACC